>OY783226.1:37803413-38480272 GCA_963678685.1 Patella ulyssiponensis
AAGCTTATTGTTTCTGTTAAGATTATTAAGCTTTCATATTACATATGAAAGCTTATTGTTTCTGTTAAGATTATTATTATTTTTTTTTTTGTGTTTTTCCTGCAAATCGGATTTCACAGAATCTATCCATAGGATGTTTCTGAAACTTTGACCTACCCCCCCAAAAATGGGTGGTGGCTGTTGATTAACTATATTTTCAAAACGTTTTGCGAATTCGAAATCACCGAATTTTACGAACGAAAAAACTGACAATGCATAGTCGTAACTTTGCTATTTTTTGACCGATTTTACTAATTCTTTTTTATTTGAATACCTTGAAAAAAATTATTTTCATCTGCAGTTTCACATTTTCGAATTTCGAAAATTCGTCGCTGTGATTTCGAACCGGAAGTTTAGACCAATTTGACAACTTCTTTAATAGTTGTACGATTTTCATGAAATTTAGTATATAAGTAGATCTTACCAATGTGACTTCAAAAATATAATGAGAAATTTTCTAAATTATCCCCCCTTGGTGAAATTAAGGATCAAAGTTTTTAAAAAAATCGTCGAAATATAGGTCAGAATGACCTGAAAAGTTTTTTCGGTACTCGACAAGTAATTACTGATTCCTACACAAAATATGGAGTTTGTCGATCAAACCGGAAATGCCACCATCTTGAAACATGAAAAATCCCTAAGGCTTTTTTGCTATCTTACTTACAGACACGGGAGTTATATTTTCTGAATCCTTGAAGGATGGCCCAAAAATCGTAGGGAGCAGAATTTTGATTTAGGTCAACTGATGGTTGCCATTTTGAAGTGAATATGAAAAGTAGTAGCAATTTGAAGGGCCGAGATTTTGAAACACAATAACTCTCCTTCTAATTGAGCTAGAATGTTCAATCTTTGTGTAGACGTTCACTAGGTCAAGGTCATGATTGAGTGCAAAGATGAGCTTTTTCTGCCTAGGGTAAGCAGAGATAAGCATGCTGATTTGTTGATTCTTTAGGGCACAATAACTTCGGTTATAATGAAGGGAGGGTGATGAAACTCTTGTCAATCGAGAGTCTAATAGGTAGCCTGTTGTATGAAATCATTGTATCATTTTTTTTTAATATCAGGGGTAGCAGAAAAAAGAGATCGAAAATCCAAAAAGTCGTATTTTTACGATTTGGAGCATTTTAAAAGGTCCCTTTCTCTAAAGTCAACATAATATTTTTGGGGAACTTCTTCTACAAAGAGTCTTATCGGTAGTCTTTTATATGAAACCATCGATCAACAGTCCAAAATATCAGGAGTAGTAGAATAAAAGGATCGAAAATTGAAAACCGCACCCTTTTATTTGTTAAGCAAAACATGCAGTGTCGGTGGCTACAATCTGCACATTTAGTCATCGTATAGAGCTTATTCAACAATATAGAATTCCAACTGCGAAGGGATTTTTTACGTGCACTCCAATGTGTACACGGCGGATGGGGGGACGCGCCAGAATATCGAGATGAACTTTCTCGGCCAATGCAGGGATCGAACACCCGACCTCCTGGCTAGCAGGCCAACGCCTTAGCCACATAGTGTGGACACCCATCGTACATTTCATCCGTCAAATCAAAGCATTTCATTGCATTAGACCTATAATTAATTATTCTTAATTTAAAACTTTATTTAATATTAGTCTGGCATTATTCAATCCTAATTTTATTGGTCTTATTTAAAATTAAACTTTCATTTAACTATGAACAACCCTTAACGTGTCTCTTTAAAACAATTAAATACTCTAAAACAAAAAACAAACAAAAAATCAATAAGCGGGTCAATTCAGGTAAGTATAACTACGGGTTCTGTCCACCTTCTCTCGTCTACGGCCATACCACGTTGAAAACACCAGTTCTCGTCCGATCACTGAAGTTAAGCAACGTCGGGCCCGGTTAGTACTTGGATGGGTGACCGCCTGGGAACACCGGGTGCTGTAGACGCCTTTTTGCCCTGATTCTTCGTGAAAAAATCAATTTTCCGCCAATCAGACCACAGCGCGCACTCTTTTGCACCACTCCAGCTCTCTGCTCGGCCCGTCTCCCCAGGGAAAAAGACACAAAAAGAATTTGAGTAAGCACAAGTATGGGTTCTGTCCACCTTCTCTCGTCTACGACCACACCACGTTAAAAAAAACAGTTCTCGTCCGATCACTGAAGTTAAGCAACGTCGGACCCGGTCAGTACTTGGATGGGTGACCGCCTGGGAACACCGGGTGCTGTAGACGCCTTTTTAAAACCGAACCCCCCCCCCCCAAAAAAAAAATCAATAAGCGGGTCAATTCAGGTAAGTATAACTACGGGTTCTGTCCACCTTCTCTCGTCTACGGCCACACCACGTTGAAAACACCAGTTCTCGTCCGATCACAGAAGTGATCTCTTTTGCACCACTCCAGCTCTCCGCTCGGCTCGTCTCCCCAGGGAAAAAGACACAAAAAGAATTTGAGTAAGCACAAGTGTGGGTTCTGTCCACCTTCTCTCGTCTACGGCCACACCACGTTGAAAACACCAGTTCTCGTCCGATCACTGAAGTTAAGCAACGTCGGGCCCGGTCAGTACTTGGATGGGTGACCGTCTGGGAACACCGGGTGCTGTAGACGCCTTTTTAAAACCAACAAAACCCCCCAAAAAAATCAATAAGCGGGTCAATTCAGTTAAGTATAACTACGAGTTCTGTCCACCTTCTCTCGTCTACGGCCACACCACGTTGAAAACACCAGTTCTCGTCCGATCACTGAAGTTAAGCAACGTCGGGCCCGGTCTGTACTTGGATGGGTGACCGCATGGGAACACCGGGTGCTGTAGACGCCTTTTTAAAACCGACCCCCCCCCCCCAAAAAAAATCGATAAGCGGGTCAATTCAGGTAAGTATAACTACGGGTTTTGTCCACCTTCTCTCGTCTACGGCCACACCACGTTGAAAACACCAGTTCTCGTCCGATCACTGAAGTTAAGCAACGTTGGGCCCGGTTAGTACTTGGATGGGTGACCGCCTGGGAACACCGGGTGCTGTAGACGCCTTTTTAAAACTGACAAAAACCGCCACAAAAATCAATAAGCGGGTCAATTCAGGTAAGTATAACTACGGGTTCTGTCCACCCTCTCTCGTCTAGGGCCATACCACGTTGAAAACACCAGTTCTCGTCCGATCACTGAAGTTAAGCAACGTCGGGCCCGGTCAGTACTTGGATGGGTGACCGCCTGGGAACACCGGGTGCTGTAGACGCCTTTTTAAACCGACAAAAAAACAAAAAAAAATCAATGAGCGAGTCAATTCAGGTAAGTATAACTACGGGTTCTGTTCACCTTCTCTCGTCTACGGCCACACCACGTTGAAAACACCAGTTCTCGTCCGATCACTGAAGTTAAGCAACGTCGGGCCCGGTCAGTACTTGGATGGGTGACCGCCTGGGAACACTGGGTGCTGTAGACGCCTTTTTAAAACCGACAAAAAAACCCCAAAAAATCAATAAGCGGGTCAATTCAAGTAAGTATAACTACGGGTTCTGTCCACCTGCTCTCGTCCACGGCCACACCATGTTGAAAACACCAGTTCTCGTCCGATCACTGAAGTTAAGCAACATCGGGCCCGGTTAGTACTTGGATGGATGACCGCCTGGGAACACCGGGTGCTGTAGACGCCTTTTTGCCCTAAACTCATTAATTTACCATTTTGTTGTGAGCGGCTTGTTATTCTTCCTATATGACATATTGCACGTGTCTGATTTCAAAGGGGGGTTGGGCGGCTGAATGGTTAGCACGCGCGCCTGTCATTGAGTTAACTAGCGTGTTTTCGAATGCCCGGTTGTGCGTGACAAGGAGTAAGGTCGCCTGTCCAACCTGCCATTTTTAATTTTTTTCCGGCAATTTTCATTTCATTTTCTCATCCGTCTCATTACAGTAATACAAGTTTCGGTTATTTCCCTTTAGTTTTCAGATTTTGGTTATGCCTGGGTGCAATGTTTCATACTATATTTAGACTTGTAATTTTGCGAGTTTTTGACCAATTTTGATAATTTTTTCTTCTTATCCTTTTATTTAGGATACTTGATACAATCAATGACACGTGACGATGAATATGAAAGCTTTCATATCTGCATGGGACAGTAGCAGATCTAGTTATTGTTATTTTTGTTTTGTGTTTTGTCCACAAATCGGATTTCTCAGAATCTAACCATAGGATCGTTCTGAAACTTTTACCTATCCCCCCTAAAATGGGTGGTGGCTGTTGATTAAATATATTTTCAAAACGTTTTACGAATCCGAAATTACCGAATTTTACGAACGAAAAAACTGACAATGCATAGTCGTAACTTCGTTATTTTTTGACCGATTTTACTAATTCTTTTTTCTTTGAATACAAATCATTTTCATCTGCAGTTTCGCATTTTCCAATTTCGAAAATTCGTCGCTGTGATTTCGAACCGGAAGTTTAGACCAATTTGACAACTTCTTTAATAGTTGTACGATTTTCATGAAATTTAGTGTATAAGTAGATGTTACCGATGTGACTTCAAAAATATAATTATAAATTTTCTAAATTATCTCCCCTTGACGAAATTAAGGATCAAAGTTTTCAAAAAAATCGCCGAAATATAGGTCAGAATGACCTAATTTTTTTTTTTGATACGAGACAAGTAATTACTGATTCGTACACAAAATATGGAGTTTGTCGATCGGAAAGTAATTACTGATTCGTACACAAAATATGGAGTTTGTCGATCGAACCGGAAGTGCCACCATCTTTAAACGTGAAAAATCAATAAGGCTTTTTTGCTATTGTACTTACAGACTCGGGAGTTATATTTTCTGAATTCTTGAAGGAATGCCTTAAAATCTATCGGATCAGAATTTTGATTTCGGTCACCTGATGGCCACCATTTTGAATTGAAAATGAAAAATAGAAGCAATTTGAAGGGCCGGGACTTTGGAACACAATAACTCTCCTTCTAATGAAGCTAGAATGTTCAAACTTGGTGTAGACGTTCACTAGGTCAATGTCATGATTCAGTTCAAAAATGAGCATTTTCTGCCTAGGATAAGCAGAGATAAGCATGCTGATTTGTTGATTCATTAGGGCACGATAACTTTGGTTATAATGAAAGGAGGGCGGTGAAACTCTTGTCAATAGAGAGTCTAATAGCTAGCCTGTTGTGTGAAATCATTGTACCATTTTTTGAAAATGTCCGGGGTAGCCAAAAAAAGGAGTTCGAAATCCAAAAAGTCGTATTTTTTACGATTTGGGGCATTTTTAAAGGTCCTTTTCTCTTAAAGTCAACATAATATTTTTTGGGAACTTCTTCTACAAAGAGTCTTATCGATAGTCTTTTATATGAAACCATCGATCAACAGTCCAAAATATCAGGAGTAGAAGAATAAAAGGATCGAAAATTGAAAACGGCACCCTTTCATTGTTAAGCAAAACATGCAGTGTGGGTGGCTACAATCTGCACATTTAGTCAACGTATAGAGCTTTATTCAACAGTATCGAATTCCAAATGCTAAGGGATCTTTTACGTGCACTCCAATGTGTACACGGGGGTGGGGGGCACGCCAGAAAATCGAGATGAACTTTCTTGGCCAATGCAGGAATCGAACACCCGACCTCTTGGCTAGCAGGCCAACACCTTAGCCACTTAGTGTGGACACCCATCGTACATTTCATCCGTCAAATCAAAACATTGCATTGCCATCAGACCAATAATTAATTATTCTTAATTTAAAACTTTATTTTAATATTATTAAATCCTAATTTTATTGGTAGACGTTCGTCTTATTTAAAATTAAACTTTTATTTAACTATGAACAACCCTTAACGTCTCTCTTTAAAACAATTAAATACTCTAAAACAGTAGCTCAATCTTTTGACCTAAGCTCATTAATTTACCATTTTGTATGTGAGCGACTTGTTATTCTTCTTATATGACATATTGCACATGTCTGATTTCAAAGAGGAGTTGGGTGGCTGAATGGTTAGCACGCGCGCTGTGTCATAAAGCCTGTGATTGAGTCATCTAGCGTGTTTTCGAATCTCCGGTTGTACCTGACAAGGAGTAAGGTCGCCTGTCCAACCTGGTGGGTTTTCTTCATTTCCTCCGGTTTCCTTCAATATGGCATGCTGAAAATCAAGTATTTTCTGATTTTTAGCATTTTTGGACGCCTGTATCTCGAAAACTTAACCGCAACTTTTTTTAAAATTTTTTTCTATCGAGAGCCCTTTCGGAGGTTTTTTGCATGAAGCCATCCAATAAGACTTTGAAATATCTGGAATAGGTGAGATAACGGACTGAAAATCGAAAAAAGTCGAAAAATCGTGAAATTTTGGAAAATGCTCTATTTTTTTATTTTAAGAGATTTTCAAAAAAAGATTGTATATTCAGATAGCTGACCTAATTATGATTCTAACGATGTAAAATATGTATGTAGTTATTGAAATTTAATTTTCGATATTATAAATTTTTGGCACTTTTGAACATAGGAAATCTCAGGGGCATTTTATCTGATCAGATAATGTAATATATCATTACAGAGCCCTGGGGCTATTTTAGTGCCCAAACCGGCTATTAAAACTATTCTGACAATAATAACCATACCGGAAGTATTCAAAAAATGAAAAAAAAAGTTTAAAAACATTGTCGCACTTGCGAAAAACTTGATTTCTCCCTTAGGTAATAGCGGACCAAAAGAACTAAAGTGTCGTTGGATAGCCCTATTAATGGACCATCATATGGTATCTAAATAATACGATTTCGATGGTAAGGAAATAAATTACTGTATGCCAAAAATCTAGTATTTTCCGATTTTTTAACATTCTGAGACGCCCTTTTCTCAAATGACGCCGCAGATTTTTCTTAAACTTTTCTTACTCAAAGTCCTATCGGTTGTCTATATAGTGAATCCAAAATGAAAAGCATTGAAATAATATAGGTGGTCCAAAAATGGCATCAAACTTTGAAAAAAATTGAAAAATCGTTAAATTTTTGTAAACGCTCTTTAATTTATCTTTTTTTCCAAATGGATGTTTCTGACACTTCTGGTACAGAAAGTTAAGTATCCAAAGAACTTCGTAAAGCTATCACAACAACGATCGTAAAACCGGAGGTAGTCGAAAAAATGCCCGATATTTTGAAAACAATTAATTTTTTTACGAAAACTTTTTTATTTATGAATATTTTTTGATGATATTTTGCACGGGGTTAAAATATCATCGTACTTGAGCAGAAATAAGAAAAAAATTGTCTCGGTAATTTGCGTTAGCCGCCATCGGCTAATTTAGTTTTTCGTACCCAGAAAAATTATTTACTGTTCGATTTGTATAAAACAAAGTTCATATGCTCCGTGGTCCCAATTGTAATTTTTTTTGTTACGGTGAAATTTTTCTGTCGGCAACGGAAGTGACGTAATATTAACAAAAACTACAATTTTGACAGTTCGGTACCACTTTTTGAAAGCAAATATTATTTTTTTTCAAAACTGATATAACTAAAAGGATGCACCCTGCAAAGGTGCACAAAATCCTTAGCTCATATTTTTTAATTTCAATTTCATTTTCGGGCAATTTCGAATAAAATGTAAAATAAAGTGTAAAATTCAGTTATTTACAATTCATTCAACGTCTTCATATTTTGAAATATTTATTTGTAATTTTCATAAACTCGTAGCAATAATCCAGACGAAGAGAATGTATGCGAAAATTAGTTTGTAATATGAGCAGTTGCCGAGAAATATGCAATTTTGCATGCATCACTTTTCACCTTATTTTGCCTATAAAAGAGTGAATTATTATTCGATTTGCAATATTTTTTTTCCATTTGATGCCTAATGCCAATTTGGACTAGGTCAAACCAATTTTACATTTTCACTGTGACCGGAAATGACGTCATTTGGGCAAAAACTGTATTTTAAACCTAAAAAACAAATATTTTATTCAAATGAGTCTGCCTTATAATATTTTTAAAATTATGGTATTTGATTCCCATCAACGAATAGAATGAAGCCATACGACCATACAGATACCACAAAATGGTTTCTAACTTGTGCGGTTACAGAGAAATAGGCGACCTTCTATAAGTCACTTTTCAAGGTTTTTGGTCTATAAAAGTGTCAATTATTATTCGATTTTTACAATTTTTTTACCATTTGATGCCTTATGCCATTTATGACTTCTATGAACTAAGTTAACATTTTCAATATCACCGGAAGTAATGTAATTTTTGCAAAAAACGTATTTTTAGCCTTCAAAACAAACATTTTTTTGAAGTGATTTATATTTATTATTCGTGTAACTTTATAACGTCTGACTCTAATGGGCAGTAAGAATGAATCAATACCATCATATTGATATCAAGAAAATTCTTCTAGCATGTTCCCTTGTCGAATAATAGCCAATTTTCCCAGTGTCACTTTTAAGTTTTTTTCCTTCTTAATTTCAGTTTATGGGTTAATTATTTATTGCCCGGTATGTATAAAACAAAGTTTGTATTTTGTATGTTGCAAATTTTCGACTTATTTTTCACCTATAAAAATTTCTTTCGGCACCGGAAGTGACGTAATTTTTCCATAATTTACAATTTTGACCGGTCTTTTCGCCAGCAAATATTACTTTTACATATGATAGAGGGTGTCACTGAAGCAAAACAACTAAAGTATAGTTTGGTAGCTCACTGGATCGGTTATGGTATAATAAACTTCCTGTATGATTCCTGAAAGCCGATTCAGTGCTGCTTGCAGGTCTAGTTAGGCTTTCAGACTTTTGTCTGAAAGCCTATTGAGATTACTAAGATTATTATTAAGCTTTCATATTACATATGAAAGCTTATTGTTTCTGTTAAGATTATTAAGCTTTCATATTACATATGAAAGCTTATTGTTTCTGTTAAGATTATTATTATTTTTTTTTTTGTGTATTTTCTGCAAATCGGATTTCTCAGAATCTATTCATGGGATCTTTCTGAAACTTTGACCTACCCCCCCAAAAATGGGATGCGAACGTTGTTTAAATATATTTTCAAAACGTTTTACGAATACGAAATCACCGAATTTTACGAACGAAAAAACTGACAATGCATAGTCGTAACTTTGTTATTTTTTGACCGATTTTACTAATTCTTTTTTCTTTGAATACCTTGAAAAAAATCATTTTCATCTGCAGTTTCACATTTTCGAATTTCGAAAATTCGTCGCTGTGATTTCGAACCGGAAGTTTAGACCAATTTGACAACTTCTTTAATAGTTGTACGATTTTCATGAAATTTAGTATATAAGTAGATCTTACCGATGTGACTTCAAAAATATAATGAGAAATTTTCTAAATTATCTCCCCTTGGTGAAATTAAGGATCAAAGTTTTAAAAAAAATCGTCGAAATATAGGTCAGAATGACCTAATTTTTTTTTCGATACTAGACAAGGAATTACTGATTCGTACACAAAATATGGTGTTTGTTGATCGAACCGGAAGTGCCACCATCTTTAAACGTGAAAAATCACTAAGGCTTTTTTGCTATTTTACTTACAGACTTGGGAGTTATATTTTCCGAATCCTTGTAGGATGACCTAAAAATCCATCTGATCAGAATTTTGATTTCGGTCACGTGATGGTCACCATTTTGAATTGAAAATGAAAAATAGAAGCAATTTGAAGGGCCGGGAATTTGGAACACAATAACTCTCCTTCTAATTAATCTAGAATGTTGAAACTTGGTGTAGACGTTCACTAGGTCAATGTCATGATTGAGTGCAAAGATGAGCATTTTCTGCCAAGGGTAAGCAGAGATAAGCATGCTGATTTGTTGATTCTTTAGGGCACGATAACTTCGGTTATAATGAAGGGAGGGCGGTGAAACTCTTGTCAAATGAGAGTCTAATAGCTAACCTGTTGTGTGAAATCATTGTATCGTTTTTTTAAATATCAGGGAGAGCAGAAAAAAAGAGATTGAAAATCCAAAAAGTCGTATTTTTACGATTTGGAGCATTTTAAAAGGTCCTTTTCTCTTAAAGTCAACACAATATTTTTTGGGAACTTCTTCTACAAAGACTCTTATCGATAGTTTTTTATATGAAACCATCGAACAACAGTCCAAAATATCAGGAGTAGAAGAATAAAAGGATCGAAAATTGAAAACGGCACCCTTTCATTGTTAAGCAAAACATGCAGTGTGGGTGGCTAAAATCTGCACATTTAGTCATCGTATAGAGCTTATTCAACAGTATCGAATTCCAACTGCTAAGGGATCTTTTACGTGCACTCCAATGTGTACACGGGGGTGGGGGGCACGCCAGAAAATCAAGATGAACTTTCTTGGCCAATGCAGGAATCGAACACCCGACCTCTTGGCTAGCAGGCCAACGCCTTAGCCACTTAGTGTCGACACCCATCGTACATTTCATCCGTCAAATCAAATCATTTCATTGCATTAGACCAATAATTAATTATTCTTAATTTAAAACTTTATTTTAATATTAGTCTGGCATTATTAAATCCTAATTTAAATATGAACAATCCTTAACGTGTCTCTTTAAAACAATTAAATACTCTAAAACAAAAAACAAAAAAAAATCAATAAGCGGGTCAAATCAGGTAAGTATAACTACGGGTTCCGTCCACCTTCTCTCGTGTACGGCCATACCACATTGAAAACACAAGTTCTCGTCCGATCACTGAAGTTAAGCAACGTCGGGCCCGGTTAGTACTTGGATGGGTGACCGCCAGGGAACACCGGGTGCTGTGGACGCTTTTTTAAAACCGACAAAACCCCCCCAAAAAATCAATAAGCGGGTCAATTCAGGTAAGTATAACTACGGGTTCTGTCCACCTTCTCTAGTCTACGGCCACACCACGTTGAAAACATCAGTTCTCGTCCGATCACTGAAGTTAAGCAACGTCGGGCCCGGTTAGTACTTGGATGGGTGACCGCCTGGGAACACCGGGTGCTGTAGACGCCTTTTTGCCCTAAACTCATTAATTTACCATTTTGTTGTGAGCGGCTCGTTATTCTTCCTATATGACATATTGCACGTGTCTGATTTCAAAGGGGGATTGGGCGGCTGAATGGTTAGCACGCTCGCCTGTCATTGAGTTAACTAGCGTGTTTTCGAATGCCCGGTTGTACGTGACAAGGAGTAAGGTCGCCTGTCCAACCTGCCATTTTTAATTTTTTTCGGGCAATTTTCATTTTATTTTCTCATCCGTCTCATTACAGTAATACAAGTTTCGGTTATTTCCCTTTAGTTTTCAGATTATTGTTATGCCTGGGTGTAATGTTTCATACTATATTTAGACTTGTAATTTTGCGAGTTTTTGACCAATATTGATAATTTTTTCTTCTTATCCTTTTATTTAGGATACTTGATACAATCAATGACACGTGACGATGAATATGAAAGCTTTCATATCTGCATGGGACAGTAGCAGATCTAGTTATTTTTTTTTTTTGTGTATTTTCTGCAAATCGGATTTCTCAGAATCTAACCATGGGATCTTTCTGAAACTTTGACCTACCCCCCCCCCCCAAAAAAAATGGGGTGCGAACGTTGTTTAAATATATTTTCAAAACGTTTTACGAATCCGAAATCACTGAATTTTACGAACGAAAAAACTGACAATGCATAGTTGTAACTTTGTTATTTTTTTGACCGATTTTACTAATTCTTTTTTCTTTGAATACCTTGAAAAAAATCATTTTCATCTGCAGTTTCACATTTTCGAATTTCGAAAATTCGTCGCTGTGATTTCGAACCGGAAGTTTAGACCAATTTGACAACTTCTTTAATAGTTGTACGATTTTCATGAAATTTAGTATATAAGTAGATCTTACCGATGTGACTTCGAAAATATTATTAGAAATCTTCTAAATTATCTCCCCTTGGTGAAATTAAGGATCAAAGTTTTCAAAAAAATCGTCGAAATATAGGTCAGAATGACCTAATTTTTTTTTTTCGATACTAGACAAGGAATTACTGATTCGTACACAAAATATGGTGTTTGTCCATCGAATCGGAAGTGCCACCATCTTTAATCGTGAAAAATCACTAAGGCTTGTTTGCTATTTTACTTACAGACTCGGGAGTTATATTTTCTGAATCCTTGTAGGATGGCCTAAAAATCTATCTGATCAGAATTTTGATTTCGGTCACGTGATGGTCACCATTTTGAATTGAAAATGAAAAATAGAAGCAATTTGAAGGGCCGGGAATTTGGAACACAATAACTCTCCTTCTAATTAATCTAGAATGTTCAAACTTGGTGTAGACGTTCACTAGGTCAATTTCATGATTGAGTGCAAAGATGAGCATTTTCTGCCAAGGGTAAGCAGAGATAAGCATGCTGATTTGTTGATTCTTTAGGGCACGATAACTTCGGTTATAATGAAGGGAGGGCGGTGAAACTCTTGTCAAATGAGAGTCTAATAGCTAGCCTGTTGTGTGAAATCATTGTATCATTTTTTTAAATATCTGGGATAGCAGAAAAAAAGAGATTGAAAATCCAAAAAGTTGTATTTTTACAATTTGGAGCATGTTTAGAGGTCTTTCTCGTAAAGTCAACATAATATTTTTTGGGAACTTCTTCTACAAAGAGTCTTATTGGTAGTCTTTTATATGAAACCATCGAACAACAGTCCAAAATATCAGGAGTAGAAGAATAAAAGGATCTAAAATTGAAAACGGCACCCTTTCATTGTTAAGCAAAACATGCAGTGTGGGTGGCTACAATCTGCACATTTAGTCATCGTATAGAGCTTATTCAACAGTATCGAATTCCAACTGCTAAGGGATTTTTTACGTACACGGGGGTGGGCGGGGCAGGCCAGAAAATCGAGATGAACTTTCTTGGCCAATGCAGGGATCGAACACCCGACCTCTTGGCTAGCAGGCCAACGCCTTAGCCACTTAGTGTCGACACCCATCGTACATTTCATCCGTCAAATCAAAACATTGCATTGCCATCAGACCAATCATTAATTATTCCTAATTTAAAACTTTATTTTAATATTATTAAATCCTAATTTTATTGATAGACGCTCGTCTTATTTAAAATTAAACTTTCATTTAACTATGAACAACCCTTAACGTCTCTCTTTAAAACAATTAAATACTCTAAAACAGTAGCTCAACCTTTTGACCTAAACTCATTAATTTACCATTTTGTTGTGAGCGACTTGTTATTCTTCCTACATGACATATTGCACGTGTCTGATTTTAAAGGGGGGGGGGCTGAATGGTTAGCACGCGCGCCTGTCATTGAGTTAACTAGCGTGTTTTCGAATGCCCGGTTGTATGTGACAAGGAGTAAGGTCGCCTGTCCAACCTGCCATTTTTAGTTCTTTCCCGCCATTTTCATTTCATTTTCTCATCCGTCTCATTACAGTAATACAGGTGTCAGTTATTTCCTTTTAGTTTTCAGATTATTGTT
Organism: Patella ulyssiponensis; assembly: GCA_963678685.1. Classification (NCBI taxonomy): domain Eukaryota; kingdom Metazoa; phylum Mollusca; class Gastropoda; family Patellidae; genus Patella; species Patella ulyssiponensis. The sequence goes on from OY783226.1 coordinate 37,816,834, forward strand.
ATGCCTGGGTGCAATGTTTCATATTATATTTAGACTTGTAACTTCGCGAGTTTTTGACCAATTTTGATAATTTTTTCTTCTTATCCTTTTATTTAGGATACTTGATACAATCAATGACATGTGACGATGAATATGAAAGCTTTCATATCTGCATGGGACAGTAGCAGATCTAGTTATTGTTTTTTTTTTTGTGTATTTTCTGCAAATCGGATTTCTCAGAATCTAACCATGGGATCTTTCTGAAACTTTGACCTACCCCCCAAAAATGGGGTTCAAACGTTGTTTAAATATATTTTCAAAACGTTTTACGAATCCGAAATCACCGAATTTTACGAACGAAAAAACTGACAATGCATAGTCGTAACTTTGTTATTTTTTGACCGATTTTACTAATTCTTTTTTCTTTGAATACCTTGAAAAAAATCATTTTCATCTGCAGTTTCACATTTTCGAATTTCGAAAATTCGTCGCTGTGATTTCGAACCGGAAGTTTAGACCAATTTGACAACTTCTTTAATAGTTGTACGATTTTCATGAAATTTAGTATATAAGTAGATCTTACCTATGTGACTTCAAAAATATAATTAGAAATTTTCTAAATTATCTCCCCTTGGTGAAATTAAGGATCAAAGTTTTCAAAAAAATCGTCGAAATATAGGTCAGAATGACCTAATTTTTTTTTTTGATACTAGACAAGGAATTTCTGATTCGTGCACAAAATATGGTGTTTGTCGATCGAACCGGAACTGCCACCATCTTTAAACGTGAAAAATCACTAAGGCTTTTTTGCTATTTTACTTACAGACTCAGGAGTTATATTTTCTGAATCCTTGTAGGAAGGCCTAAAAAATGTCGCGAATAGAATTCTGATTTAGGTCAACCGGGAGTCACCATTTTGAATTAAAAATGAAAAATAGAAGCAAGTTGAAGGGCCGAGACTTTGGAGCACAATAACTCTCATTCTAATTAAGCTAGAATGTTCAAACTTGTTGTAGACGTTCTCTAGGTCAATGTTATGATTGAGTTCAAAGATGAGCATTTTCTGCTTAGGGTAAGCAGAGATAAGCATGCTGATTTGTTGATTCTTTAGGGCACGATAACTTCGGTTATAATGAAGGGAGGGCGGTGAAACTTTTGTCAATAGAGAGTCTAATAGCTAGCCTGTTGTGTGAAATCATTGTATCATTTTTTTTAAATATCAGGGATAGCCGAAAAAAAGAGATTGAAAATCCAAAAAGTCGTATTTTTACAATTTGGAGCATGTTTAGAGGTCTTTCTCGTAAAGTCAACATACTATTTTTTGGGAACTTCTTCTACAAAGAGTCTTATTGGTAGTCTTTTATATGAAACCATCGATCAACAGTCCAACATATCAGGAGTAGAAGAACAAAAGGATCGACCATTGAAAACGGCACCCTTTCATTGTTAAGCGAAACATGCAGTGTGGGTGACTACAATCTACGCATTTAGTCATCGTATAGAGTTTATTCAACAGTATCGAATTCCAACTGCTTAGGGATATTTTACGTGCACTCCAATGTGTACACGGGACCTTGGTTTTTCATCCCATCCGAAGGACTAGACAGCTGTGCTTGTCAGGCCCTCCGTTCTGCCTCACTGACAAGGGGAACCACGCCGGGAAATCGAGATGAACTTTTTCCGTGCAGAACTTTCAATTCAGGCAAAACGTTTATTGCATACGATTAAGCTGGTCAGTTGGAGCTTATTTTCAAAAGTTTTGTAATAATCGGTTGGTAATTAAAGTACCGTGCACATTAAACTGTTAAAACAGAAAATTTCGCCCGGTTGAAATGTTTCTGCTATAAGTCAGCAATTTTCCGAATTCAGGGAGGCTGGATGGCTGAATGGTTAGCATGTGCTCGCTGTATCGTAACGTTTGTCATTGAGTCAACGGGAGTCGTTTCGATCTCCAGGTTGCACGTGACATGGTGTATGATGTCCAACCTCGTGGGTTTTCTCTGTGTTCTTCGGTTTCCTCCCAACGGCTAAAGACCAGTACGTGCAAGGGGAGTTTTTAAATAAAATTAAAAAACATATGTTAGTCCCGAAATGACCTAGTTTGTGTCGAATGGACATATGGCCGCATTTCTCTCTTTCTCTTTTTAAAGTTTTGTAATAATCGGTTGGTAATCAAAGGTACTGTTAAAGTGATAAAACAGAAAATTTGGCCCGGTTGTAATGTTTCTCACTTTAAAGTCAGCAATTTGTCGATTTTAAGGGGCAAACGTTTATTGCGAACGATTAAGCTGGTCAGGGGGAGCTTATTTTTAAAAGTTTTGTAATATTCGGTTGATAACTAAAGGTACCGTGCAAATTAAACTGTTAAAATAGAAAATTTGGCCCGGTTGAAATGTTTCTCGCTGTAGGTCAGCAATTTGCCGATTTTAGGGAGGTTGCGTGGCTGAATGGTTAGCACGTGCGCTCTGTATCATAACGTCTGTCATTGAGTCAACTGGCCTTGTTTCGATTTCTTGGTTGTACGTGACAAGGAGTATGGTCGCCTTACCAACCTCATAGGCCGTAACGCCGCTGCCCGGGTAAAATTTCCCTCATTGCACACTTTATGGCGTATGCCCGTCTTCATTAGCCCATTGTAGGAGCAGAACAGTAGGACGTTAAACCCCATTCAATTTCATTTCATTTTCTCTATGTTGCTTATTTATTATAGTGGATAAATATTTTCTGGTTCTAGCAATTATTTAATTTCTGCATAGAAATCTCTGGCCAGTTTTTTTTTATTGCAGAGTGCCATTCTTGTATATTGCAGTCTATGACCCTTTGTTTAAAACATGCTTAAGAAGTCGTCACGATTTCCTACTTATAACCAAACATATTGGAAACCATAATTATATAACATATCTTGGAAGCCCGATTACAGCTATACAAGTTTCAGTTATTTCCCTTTAGTTTAAAGATTATTTTTTTGCCCGGGTGCAATGTTTCTCACTACATTTAAATTTGCAACTTTGTGAGTTTTTGACCGATTTTGATATTATGTCTTTATAATTTTCCAAATCTACATATTTAACGTACATATTCAAACAGTTGAGTTCAACCTGATTCAAAAAGTTTTAGTTTTGTTCAAAGTTATCTCATTTAATTTTTCGATGTTTTCTTACCATTTTCATTTCATTTTTCTGAAAGTTTTGAAATCGGAAGTCATCCCGATTACAGCAACACAAGTATCAGTTATTTCCCTTTAGTTTTCAGATTACTCAATGTTTCATACTATATTTAGACTTGTAACTTCGGGAGTTTTTGACCAATTTTGATAGTTTGTTATTCTTATCCTTTTATTTGAGATACTTGATATAATCGATGACACGTGACGATGAATATGAAAGCTTTCATATCTGCATGGGACAGTAGCAGATCTAGTTTTTTTTATTATTATTCTTTTCCGCCGGAGCCTATTTCTCTATGATCGAAAAGAGATACCGATTTGCGGTCCATATTTCTATCGGGAAAAGGTGGTGGCTACCCAATAAAGCAATTTTCAAACTTCTGCGCAGACCGGAAGTGGCCGAATTTTGAACGTTGGAAAAAAATTAAAAATCGGCCGTGGTTTCGTTAATTCTCTACCTATATTCAAACAAATCACATTTTTGGAAAGCCTGAGACTTTTCCGAGACAATAGCAATCTCACATTTTGCGATTTCGAAACTTCGTCGCTGACTTCTATCGTTCGAAAATTCAAAACACGTCGCCTACGAGACAATTTTTGTTATTTTTCAAAATTTGGAAATTTGACCTAGATTTTTGGATACCTGACGTCAATCCGATTCCAGTAATATAAGTTTCATTCAGAATTATCGCCCTTTATTTTTCGATTTTTTTCGAATTTTCTACTCATTTTGTGAGCTGTGGTGTCGTTTTACAGCCAAAATGATGTTTCTGAAACTTATGGAACATGAAGTTATAGTCCAATACCAACTGATAAAGCAATCTCGACACGGATCTTTAAACCGGAAGTGGTCGAAATAATGTGCAATATTTTGAAAAAAATGCAAAAAATGGATGTTTTCGGGGAAAACGTGATGTCTCCGTCCGATATCAACGGATTAATCAAATTAAGGTACCATTGGGTGGCACAGGGATTGTACTATCGTATGATACCCAATTCATACGGATACTATGATCAGGCAGCAAAATATGGCACGCTGAAAATCAAGTATTTTCTGATTTTTAGCACTTTTGGACGCCTGCATCTCGAAAACTTAACCGCAACTTTTTTTAAAATTTTTTCTATCGAGAGTCCTTTGGGGGGTATTTTGCATGAAGCCATCCAATAAGACTTTGAAATATCTGGAATAGGTGAAATAACGGACTGAAAATCGAAAAAAGTCGAAAAATCGTGAAATTTTGGAAAATGCTCTACTATTTTTTTATTTGAAGAGATTTACAAAAAAAGGATATAAATTCAGATAGCTGACCTAATTACGGTTCTAACGATGTATAATATGTATGTACATGTAGTTATTGAAATTTAATTTTCAATATTTTGACATTTTTGCCTCTTTTGAACACAGGATTTCTCAGAAGGGTTTTATCTGATCGGATAGTGTAGTATATCATTATAGAGTCCTGTTCCCTTTCAAACTCCAAAACCGGATGTTAAAACTACTTGACGATGATTCGTCTATCGGAAGTAGTTCAAAAAACGGCAAAAAAGCGTAAAAATGATAAACAAAATTGGCGCTCCTGCTAAAAACTGAAATTCTCTGTCACATATTAGCACACCAAAACAATTAAAAAGTCGTTGAATAGTCCCATGAATGGACTATCTTATGACATCTAAATGATACGAATTCGATTGTTAGTGAATAAATTATGGTACGCCGAAAACCACGTATTTTCCGTTTTGGAGCATTCTGAGACGCGTTTTTTTCGAAAACGACGCCTACGATTTTCCTAAAATATTTTTTACTAAGAGTCCCATCGATGGTCTAGAGTGTGCATTCAAAATTAAAAGCATTGAAATATTATAGGTGATCCGAAAATGGCCTCAATCTGTGAAAAAATTTGAAAAATCATTAAATTACTGAAAATGCTATTTTATTTATCTTTTTTTCAAAAACTACTCAATGAATGTTTCTGACACTTTTTGTACAAGAAGTTAAGTATCAAAACAATTTGTTAAAGCTATCCCGACAATGATCGAAAAACCGGAAGTAGTCGAAAAAATATTCGATATTTTAATTTTTTTTTTAGATTTTTACAGAAAACTTTTTTATTTATGAATATTTTTTGATGGTATTTTACATAGGGTTAAAGTATCACCCTACTTGAGCAGGAGTGATAAAGAATTTTGTCTCCGTATTTTGCGTTATCCCTCATTGGCTAATTTAGTTTTTCGAACCTAGATTAATTATTTATTGTTCGATTTGTATAAAACAAAGTGTATATGCTCCGTGATCTCAATTGTATTTTTTTTTGTTACGGTGACATTTTTCTGCACGCAACGGAAGTGGCGTAATATTAACAAAAACTACAATTTTGACAGTTCAGTACCACTTTTTGACAGCAAATATTATTTTTTTCGAAAACTGATATAACAAAAAGTATGCGCCCTGTAAAGGCGCATAAAATGTTTGGCTCAGATTCTTAAATTTCAATTTCATTTTCGGGCAATTTCGAATAAAATGTTTAAAAAAAAGTGTAAAATTCAGTTATTACAACCCATTCAACGTCTTCATATTTTGAAATATTTATTCGTAACTTTCATAAACTCGTAGCAATAATCCAGACGAAGAGAATGTATGCGAAAAATAGTTTGTAATATGATCAGTTGCCGAGAAATATGCAATTTTGCATGCATCACTTTTCAAGTTATTTTGCCTATAAAAGAGTTGATTATTATCCGAATTTTTTTTTAAAAAATTTCATTTGTTGCCTAATGCCAATTTGGAATAGGTTAAGCCAATTTTACATTTTCACTGTGACCGGAAATGACGTCATTTGGGCAAAAACTGTTTTTTTAACCTAAAAAACAAGTATTTTATTCAAATGAGTCTTATTTAAAATGTTTTTAAAACTATGATATTTCATTCCAATCAAAGAATAGTATGAAACAATACGATCATATAGATACCACTAAATGGTTTCTAACTTGTACGGTTACAGAGAAATAGGTGATCTTCTATAAGTCACTTTTAAAGGTTTTCGGTCTATAAAAGTGTCAATTGTTATTCGATATTCATAGAATTTTCACCATTTGATGCCTCATGCCATTTATGATTGCATTAAACTAATTTAAGATTTTTATTATCACCGGAAGTAATGTCTTTTTTGCTAAAACCGTATTTTTAGACTTCAAAACAAATATTTTTTTTAAATGTATTATATTTTTATTTGTTTAACGTTATAATGTTTGATTATAATTGTCATTTAGATTGGATCAATACAATCATATTGATGTCAAAAAATTGCTTCTAGCATATTCCCTTGTCGAGAAATAACCAATTTTCTCAGGATCACTTTTTAAGTTTTTTTACAATTTTAATTTCAGTTTATGGGATCTAGGTTTAGTATTTATTGCCTGATACGTATAAAACAAAGTTTGTATGTTTCATGTTGCAAATTCTCAACTTATTTGCTGCCGATAATGATTTCTTTTGGCACCGGATGTGACGTAATTTTGCCAGATTTTACAATTTTGACCAATCTTTTCGCAAGCAAATATTACTTATACAAGTCAGATAGAGGGTGTCACTGAATCAAAAAAAAAATACAGTATTACTTTTACAAGTCAGATAGAGGGTGTCACTGAATCAAAAAAAAAATACAGTATCGTTTGGTAGCTGCAAAGATCGGCTATTGTATGACGTATTTCCTGTCTGATTCCTGAAAGTCGATTCAGTGCTGTGGAGGAAATGCAGCAGGTTGGACTGACAACCTAGTTCTTGTCATGTACATTTGGACATCCCCTCCCCTCCTTAAACATGTGACTGGCACCCGGGGTGTTTTACGTGCAAGCAAATGTGTACATAGGACCTCGGTTTCGCATCTACTCTGATCTACTATTTTAGGGCACCATCCCTACACCTTTGACAAGGGAGGAACAATGCTGACAAATCTGAATATTTCTCGATAAATGCAGGGATTGGACATGGGACCTACAAGTTAGTGAGTTACAAGCGGGGCTACCAAAAGGAATGCCTACCAAGAATAACCTGGCTAATGAAAAGTGGAATATGTCATGCAGTTTGTTACAAGGGATTATCTGTCTGGACAGCTGCGCTATGGCCTTTGCAGTACGATTTCCACCCTGAGAGTGCATATTTTTGATGGAATATGAAAGTCAGCGGCTACGAAGCAGGGTTCCCAAGGAATTTCAACTCTGTACAGTGGGTAATGGATATCTGAGATTATGGCCTTTGCAGTACGATTTCCACCCTGAGAGTGCATATTTTTGATGGAATATGAAAGTCAGCGGCTACGAAGCAGGGTTCCCAAGGAATTTCAACTCTGTACAGTGGGTAATGGATATCTGAGATTACGGTACTTGATGCAATTACAGACCTTGTGATTTAGTGCATAATAGCTTATCGTGACAATCCTTTCTCAATACCTTCAATTTGATGTATAGTTTATTTGAATTGGACAAAAATTGACTGAGCTGTGTCCATTTGAAGCTACCCAACTCACAAATGTAAATTTTGAGAAAAAGCAAGTTAAAGATTAGTATGTTCCAAAACAAAATCACATAGCAAGCAGGCCATTTATTTTCTGTTTTGCCGTTGAACATATCTTTTCAGGGGTTTTCAGGGGTGCTAAACACGAAAATCGTAGTAAATATTTGATCAGACGATATCCAACATTTATTTGCTATTTTGTCAATTGATAATTTTTTATTTAGAATTGCAAGGGTGCTGAAGACGAAAATCGTTGAAAATGCTCTCTTTCCGTAACGAAAAATCCACAACATCATAGTGTTATACTGAAGAACAATCTATACATTAGTAGTAATTTGTATATTATAACTTTGGTAGGATTAACTGAAGTTAATCTCATCAATTAATTAGCACCTTAGTGCCAGCTAGTGGACAGGAGATTAAGATTATTGTTGATTGGGTAATCATCAAAGCAGCCGTCACAGTTGTACGTGTGTTCATTTAACACGTGTATTAAAATAAGATTTTGGGTGTACGATACGTCTATAGTATTTTCAGATACCGTAACGTTATGAAAATATGAGTCCCTATAGATAGCTGTTAATTTCATAGTCAAGTAAAGCTTACCTTCACTTTCGTGCATTTTGGCTTTGATGTAATTAAGCAATGGCAGGTTCGAGAATTGTCGCATTTCGGCTCATTGGTCGTTCTCATTTTTTCGACCTATGGTGATAAGAACATTTTAAACAATGATATCCAATACGCATTCCTTATTTTACATGCCGTATGAAGAAGCGACAGTTAACAGAATTCAGCTATCGATAAAATTCCCTTCGAAAAGAAAATTATTGGCCATTTTTATTTCCATTTAAGGCCTATAAATTATTTTTTAAAGATGGTATAAGATATTATTCGCAGTAAATAATGAGTTGTCGACGGCTTTATCATTGACCCGTGACAGTTGATTAGTATTACTCAACGACACACACCCACTTGCCGATTAATTTACATAATCAGCCACATGGTTTTGATTAACACTCAACGGCAATCTATATACGATCAGAGTTAATTTTAATTTTTTTCTGTCACTTATCAGAGTGAATCGCATGTAGGTACCCCAAAACATTATTGCCTAAACCAAATATTTATCGCCCGCTCAGCCATCCACGTAACCATAATGCTTTGCACGCGATGTCTGGGCAAATCAGCAAACGAGTTGTGTAAACAGCATGGCCACATGGTGTTTGTTTATATTTTCTAGTGTCCGTTCAAAATCTATTCAGCGATAATATCTGATATCTAGAGATCCTCCGCTTTACAGCGATGCCAATTATTATGCAAGAGGAATGACCGGTCGTTCCATAACGAGCGAAGAAGCATAACTAATTTCGCCGAGAATTTTAAGAAATATGACAGATTTAAGAATACGGAACTCTTACAAAACGTTCAAATAAAGGTGTTCTAAAATCTTTTATTGCTATTTTGATCTTTTGTGTCGATAGATATAATATTTATTGACTCATTTTTGAGAAAATCTCAATTTCGATCGAAATCAATATTTTCACTTATTTTGCCTCTACTCCAAAATTAGATTTTGCGCAATCCGACTCAAGATGGCGTGTTCAATCACAAATATTACGGGACGCTGAAGATCTAGTATTTACCTTTTTGGACTTTTATATGATATCAGAATGATACAAATTCGATGGTTAGGCAATAGATTATGAGATGCCGAAAATGTAGTTTTTTTTCTCTTTTTTGGAGCCTATTCAGACTCGTTTATCTCGAAAACTACTTCTATTTCTCTTCTTAAACTTCTGTTACCCCGAGTCCTATCGGTCGTTTAGAGTATAAATGTACATTTAAAAGTATGGCAATGATATAAAGGACCCTGAAAGCCGATTCAGCACTGCTATGCAGGTCTAGTTAAGGTTTCACACTGCGTAGCTTGTGTGAAACACTATTGTTTTTGTTAAAATTATTATTCTTATTATTATTATTCAGATTCCAATTTGAATAGATCTCAGCAACTAATTGTCGCATCGTTACGATTTCTTCTGTTTTACAGGGAAAGTGGGTGTGACTTAGAGGATAAAGCTATTTTGAACGTTCTGCGACAATTCGAAATGTCCGAAATCACCGAAGTTAGCGTTTTTAAAGATATTGCAATAATTTTAACAATAATCATGGGATTTTAACTTTCGATACATTTTGGCATAGCCGGAGACATGGCACATAGCTACGTTACTTTCGATTTTTGATTTTTGGCAAATCTTCGAAGATATTAGGCGCCAAATTTCGAAAATTTAAAATTTTACAAAAAACTTTTTTATTTATAAATATTTTTTAGTGGTGTTGTGCACAGAATTAAAGAGTCATCTGACTAGCGCAAAAATGTTAAAAAAATTTGTCTCAGTAATTTTCCTTGGCCGCCATTGGCTAATTCAGTTTTTCAGTCCTAGATTAATTTTTTATTGTTCGATTTGTATAAAACAAAGTTCATATGCTTCGTTGTCTCAATTGTTATTTTTTTTATTACCGAAAGTGTTATCTGTCGGCACCGGAAGTGGCATAATTTTACCAAAAACTACAATTTTGACAGTTAGGTACCATTTTTCGAAAACAAATATTATTTTTTTGAAAAATTATATGACTGAAAGAGTGTGTCCTTTAAAGGCGCATAAAATGTCGGAAGCAGTTTTTTTAATTTCTATTTCATTTTCTAGCAAATTGGATTAAGAGGTGAAAAAGGGTGTAAAATTGACCTATTTACAACCCATTCAGGCTTTTCAGATTTTAAAATATTTCTACGTAACTTTTATAAACTTGTAGCTATAATCCATACGAAGAGAATGTATGTTAAAATTAGTTTGTAATATAAGCAGTTGCCGAGAAATGGGCAGTTTTGCATAAGTCACTGTTTTCTTAATTTTGCCTGTAAAATAGTCAATTATTAATGGATATTCACAATAGTGACATCATTTGATTCAAAAAGCAAGTATGCGTCATATCAAATCAATTATAATTTAAAATTGACACCGGAAGTGACGCCATTTGGTCAAAAACTGCATTTTTAACTTTTAAAATCAATATTTTTTTCAACCAAGAATTATTTGATATGTAATAATAAAATTAACTTTTGGTTTAAATTCACATACTAACAAAACGCATACGGTCAAGTAGATATCATAAAATTGTTTCTAACTTGTTCGGTTGCCGAGATATAGGCGATTTTCTAAATGTCACTTTTGAAGGTTTTTGGCCCATAAAAGTGTAAATTACTATTCGATTTTCATAACATTTTCACCCTTTGAAGCCTAATGTCATAGACGATATTATAAAACTAATTTAACGTTTTCATTATCACCGGAAGTAACGTCATTTTGGCAAAAACTGTATTTTAAGCCTTCAAAACAGATATTTTATTCAAATGAGTCTGATTTGTAATGTTTATACAATTATGATATTTGATTCCAATCAACAAATAGATTAAACCCATACGGTCATATGATTACCAAAAAATGGTTTCTAACTTGTACGGTTGCCGAGAAATAGACGATTTTCTACACGTCACTTTTCAAGGTTTTTGGTCTATAAAAGTGGCAATTATTATTCGATTTACATAAAATTTTCACCATGTGATGCCTTATGCCATTTCTGATTTCATAAAACTAATGGAACATTTACATTATCACCGGAAGTACTGTAATTTTGTCAGGATCAATTACATGTAACAAATGTATAAAATGTTTCCATTTTATTTGATGTGTGCAATGCTTATGTGGAAACCTGTATATTGGTTTCATTGGTACCGGACATATGTTCAAGGGTAACGTGGCACCGAAAGTGACACAAGTTCAAGTTCAAAGGTAACATGGCACCAGTGAAACCCGTCATTCCTGCATACAGGTCTAGTTAAGCTTTCATATTACATATGAAAGCTTATTGTTTCTGTTAAGATTATTATTATTATTTTTTTTTTTTGTGTGTTTTCTGCAAATCGGATTTCTCAGAATCTATCCGTAGGATCTTTCTGAAATTTTGACCTACCCCCCCAAAAATGGGGTGCGAACCTTGATTAAATATATTTTCAAAACGTTTTACGAATCCGAAATCACCGAAATTTACGAACGACAAAATGGACAATGCATAGTCGTAACTTTGTTATTTTTTGACCGATTTTACTAATTCTTTTTTCTTTGAATACCTTGAAAAAAAACATTTTCATCTGCAGTTTCACATTTTCGAATTTCGAAAATTCGTCGCTCTGATTTCGAACCGGAAGTTTAGACCAATTTGACAACTTCTTTAATAGTTGTACGATTTTCATGAAATTTAGTATATATGTAGACCTTACCAATGTGACTTCAAAAATATAATTAGAAATTTTCGAAATTATCTCCCCTTGACGAAATTAAGGATCAAAATTTTCAAAAAAATCATCGAAATATAGGTCAGAATGACCTGATTTTTTTTTTGGATACTAGATAAGTAATAACTGATTTGTACACAAAATATGAAGTTTGTTGATCGAACCGGATGTGCCACCATCTTGAAACGTGAAAAATCCCTAAGGCTTTTTTGCTATTTTACTTACAGACACGGGAGTTATACTTTCTGAATCCTTGAAAGATGGCCTAAAAATTGTTCAGAGCAGAATTTTGATTTAGGTCAATTGATGGTTGCCATTTTGAAGTGAATATGAAAAGTAGTAGCAATTTGAAGGGCCGAAACTTTGAAACACAATAACTCTCCTTCTAATTGAGCTAGAATGTTCAATCTTGGTGTAGACGTTCACTATGTCAATGTCATGATTGAGTTCAAAGATGAGCATTTTCTGCCTAGGGTAAGCAGAGATAAGCATGCCGATTTGTTGATTCTTTAGGGCAAGATAACTTTGGTTATAATGAAGGGAGGGCGGTGAAACTCTTGTTAATCGAGAGTGTAATAGCTGGCCTGTTGTGTGAAATCGTTGTATCTTTTTTTTAAATATCAGGGATAGCAGAAAAAAAGAGATCGAAAATCCAAAAAGTCGTATGTTTACGATTTGGAGCATCTTTAAAGGTTCTTTTCTCTTAAAGTCAACATAATACTTTTTGAGAACTTCTTCTACAAAGAGTCTTATCGATAGTCTTTTATATGAAAACTTCGATCAACAGTCCAAAATATCTGGAGTAGAAGAATAAAACGATCGAACATTGAAAACGACACCCTTTCATTGTTAAGCGAAACATGCAGTGTGGGTGACTACAATCTGCACATTTAGTCATCGTATAGAGCTTATTCAACAGTATCGAATTCCAACTACTTAGGGATATTTTACGTGCACTCCATTGTGTACACGCGACCTTGGTTTTTCGTCCCATCCGAACGACTAGACAGCTGTCCTTGTCAGGCCCTCCGTTCTGCTCACTGACAAGGGGGAACCATGCCGGAAAATCGAGATGAACTTTCTCGTTGCAGAACTTTCAATTCAGGCCAAACGTTTATTGCATACGATTAAGCTGGTCAGTTGGGGCTTATTTTCAAAAATTTTGTAATAATCGGTTGGTAATTAAAATACCGTGCGAATTAAACTGTTAAAACAGAAAATTTCGCCCGGTTAAAATGTTTCTTGCTGTAAGTCAGCAATTTCCAGATTTTAGGGAGGCTGAATGGTTAGCATACGCGCGCTGTATCGTAACGTCTGTCATTGAGTCAACCGGCGTCGTTTCGATTTCCAAGTTGCACGTGACATGGAGTATGGTGTCCAACCTCGTGTCCTTCGGTTTCCTCCCACGGCTAAAGACCCGTAGCTGGTCAGGGGGAGCTTATTTTTAAGGGAGGCTGAATGGCTGAATGATTAGCATGTGCGCGCTGTATCGTAACGTCTGTCATTGAGTCAACGGGCGTCGTTTCGATTTCGAGATTGTACGTGACATGGACATGCATACGATTAAGCTGCTCAGTTGGGGCTTATTTTCAAAAGTTTTGTAATAATCGGTTGGTAATTAAAATACCGTGCGAATTAAACTGTTAAAACAGAAAATTTCGCCCGGTTAAAATGTTTCTTGCTATAAGTCAGCAATTTCCAGATTTTAGGGAGGCTGAATGGTTAGCATACGCGCGCTGTATCGTAACGTCTGTCATTGAGTCAACCGGCGTCGTTTCGATTTCCAAGTTGCACGTGTCATGGAGTATGGTGTCCAACCTCGTGGGTTTTCTCCGTGTCCTTCGGTTTCCTCCCAACAGCTAAAGACCAGTACGCGCAAGGGGAGTTTTTAAATAAAATTAAAAAACATATGTTAGTCCCGAAATGACCTAGTTTGTGTCGAATGAACGTTTAGCCGCATTTCTCTCTTTCTTTTTTTTATTTTTAAAGTTTTGTAATAATCGGTTGGTAATCAAAGATACTGTAAAAGTGATAAAACAGAAAATTTCGCCCGGTTGTAATGTTTCTCACTTTAAAGTCAGCAATTTGCCGATTTTAAGGGGAAAAAGTTTATTGCGAACGATTTAGCTGGTCAGGGGGAGCTTATTTTTAAAAGTTTTGTAATATTCGGTTGATAACTAAAGGTACCGTGCAAATTAAACTAATAAAATAGAAGATTTCGCCCGGTTGAAATGTTTCTATCTGTAGGTCAGCAATTTGCCGATTTTAGGGAGGTTGCGTGGCTGAATGGTTAGCACGTGCGCTCTGTATCATAACGTCTGTCATTGAGTCAACTGGCGTTGTTTCGATTTCTTGGTTGGTTAACGTAAATATTCAAACAATTGGGATCAACCTGATTCAAATTTTTTTAGTTTTGTTCAAAGTTATCTCATTTAATTTTTCGATGTTTTCTTACCATTTTCATTTCATTTTTCTGAAAGTTTTGAAGTGGGAAGTCATCTCGATTACAGCAACACAAGTATCAGTTATTTCCCTTTAGTTTTCAGATTATGCAATGTTTCATACTATATTTAGACTTGTAACTTCGCGAGTTTTTGACCAATTTTGATAGTTTGTTATTCTTATCCTTTCATTTGAGATACTTGATATAATCGATGACACGTGACGATGAATATGAAAGCTTTCATATCTGCATGGGACAGTAGCAGATCTAGTATTAATATTATTTTTTTTTTTGTGTTTTATTCACAAATCGGATTTCTCAGAATCTAACCATAGGATCGTTCTGAAACTTTTACCTATCCCCCCAAAAATGGGTGGTGGCTGTTGATTAAATATATTTTCAAAACGTTTTACGTATCCGAAATCACCGAATTTTACGAACGAATGCATTTGACCTACAATGCTGTAACTTTGTGACTATTTGACCTATTTTACTAAATCTTTTTTCTTTGAGTACCTTGAGACAATTACTATAAATCTGCAGTTTCAGATTTTCGAATTTCGAAAATTCGTCGCTGTGATTTCGAACCGGAAGTTTAGACCAATTTGACAACTTCTTTAATAGTTGTACGATTTTCATGAAATTTAGTATCTAAGTAGAACTTTCAATTCAGGCGAAAACGTTTATTGCATACGATTAAGCTGGTCAGTTGGAGCTTATTTTTAAAAGTTTTGTAATAATCGGTTGGTAATTAAAGTACCGTGCACATTAAACTGTTAAAACAGAAAATTTCGCCAGGTTGAAATGTTTCTTGCTATAAGTCAGCAATTTTCTGAATTCAGGGAGGCTGAATGGCTGAATGGTTAGCATGTGCGCACTGTATCGTAACGTCTGTCATTGAGTCAACGGGCGTCGTTTCGATCCCTAGGTTGCACGTGACATGAAGTATGATGTCCAACCTCGTGGGTTTTCTCCGTGTCCTTCGGTTTCCTCCCAACGGCTAAAGACCTGTAAGCGCAAGGGGAGTTTTTAAATAAAATTAAAAACATATGTTAGTCCCGAAATGACCTAGTTTGTGTCGAATGGACATTAGGCCGCATTTCTCTTTTTCTCTTTTATTTTTAAAGTTTTGTAATAATCGGTTGGTAATCAAAGGTACTGTAAAAGTGATAAAACAGAAAATTTCGCCCGGTTGTAATGTTTCTCACTTTAAAGTCAGCAATTTGCCGATTTTAAGGGGCAAACGTTTATTGCGAACGCTTAAGCTGGTCAGGGGGAGCTTATTTTTAAAAGTTTTGTAATATTCGGTTGATAACTAAAGGTACCGTGCAAATTAAACTGTTACAATAGAAAATTTGGCCCGGTTGAAATGTTTCTCGCTGTAGGTCAGCAATTTGCCGATTTTAGGGAGGTTGCGTGGCTGAATGGTTAGCACGTGCGCTCTGTATCATAACGTCTGTCATTGAGTCAACTGGCGTTGTTTCGATTTCTTGGTTGTACGTGACAAGGAGTATGGTCGCCTGTCCAACCTCGTAGGCCGTAACCGCCGCTGCCCGGGTAAAATTTCCCTCATTGCACACTTTATGGCATATGCCCGTCTTCATTAGCCCATTTTAGGAGCAGAACAGTCGGACGTTAAACCCCATTCAATTTCATTTTCTCTATGTTGCTTATTTATTATAGTGGATAAATATTTTTCTGGTTCTAGCAATTATTTAATTTCTGCATAGAAATCTTGCTTTGGCCAGTTTTTTTATTGCAGAGTGCCATTCTTGTTTAAACAAACATGATCCTTTGTTTAAAACATGCTTAAGAAGTCGTCACGATTTCCTACTTATAACCAAACATATTGGAAATATTAGTCTGGCATTATTAAATCCTAATTTTATTGGTCTTATTTAAAATTAAACTTTCATTTAACTATGAACAACCCTTAACGTGTCTCTTTAAAACTATTAAGTACTCTAAAACAGTAGCTCAACCTTTTGACCTAAACTCATTAATTTACCATTTTGTTGTGAGCGACTTCTTATTCTATATGACATATTGCACGTGTCTGATTTCAAAGGGGGGTTGGGTGGCTGAATGGTTAGCACGCGCGCCTGTCATTGAGTTAACTAGCGTGTTTTCGAATGCCCGGTTGTACGTGACAAGGAGTAAGGTCGCCTGTCCAACCTGCCATTTTTATTTTTTTTCCCCGCCATTTTCATTTCATTTTCTCATCCGTCTCATTACAGTAATACAAGTTTCAGTTATTTCCCTTTAGTTTTCAGATTATTGTTATGCCTGGGTGCAATGTTTCATACTATATTTAGACTTGTAACTTCGCGAGTTTTTGACCAATTTTAATAATTTTTTCTTCTTATCCTTTTATTTAGGATACTTGATACAATCAATGACACGTGACGATGAATATGAAAGCTTTCATATCTGCATGGGACAGTAGCAGATCTAGTTCTTATTATTATTATTATTATTCAGATTCCAATTTGAATAGATCTCAGCAACTAATTGTCGCATCGTTACGATTTTTTCGGTTTTACTGGGAAAGTGGGTGTGACATAGAGGATAAAGCTATTTTGAACGTTCTGCGACCATGCGAAATGTCAGAAATCACCGAAGTTAGCATTTTTAAAAATATTGCAATAATTTTAACAATAATCATGGGATTTTAACTTTCGATACATTTTGGCATAGCCGGAGACAGGGGACATAGCTACGCTACTTTCGATTTTTGATTTTCGGCAAATCTTCGAAGATATTAGGCGCCAAATTTCGAAAATTTAAAATTTTACAAAAAACTTTTTTATTTATGAATATTTTTTAGTCGTGTTGTGCACAGAATTAAAGAGTCAACTGACTAGCGCAAAAATGTTACAATATTTTGTCTCAGTAATTTTCCTTGGCCGCCATTGGCTAATTCAGTTTTTCAGTCCTAGATTAATTTTTTATTGTTCGATTTGTATAAAACAAAGTTCATAATATGCTTCGTTGTCTCAATTGTTATTTTTTTTATTACCGAAAGTATTATCTGTCGGCACCGGAAGTGGCATAATTTTACCAAAAACTACAATTTTGACAGTTAGGTACCATTTTTCGAAAACAAATATTATTTTTTTGAAAAATTATATGACTCAAAGAGTGTGTCCTTTAAAGGCGCAAAAAATGTCAGAAGCAGTTTTTTTAATTTCGATTTCATTTTCTAGCAAATTGGATTTAGGGGTGAAAAAGGGCGTAAAACTTACCTATTTACAACCCATTCAGGCTTTTCAGATTTTAAAATATTTCTACGTAACTTTTATAAACTTGTAGCTATAATCCATACAAAGAGAATGTATGTGAAAATTAGTTTGTAATATAAGCAGTTGCCGAGAAATGGGCAGTTTTGCATAAGTCACTGTTTTCTTAATTTTGCCTGTAAAATAGTCAATTATTAATGGATATTCACAATAGTGACATCATTTGATTCAAAAAGCAAGTATGCGTCATATCAAATTGATTATAATTTAAAATTGACACCGGAAGTGACGCCATTTGGTCAAAAACTGCATTTTTAACTTTTAAAATCGATATTTTTTTCAACCAAGAATTATTTGATATGTAATCATAAAATAAACTTTTGGTTTAAATTCACATACTAACAAAACTCATACGGTCAAATAGGTATCATAAAATTGTTTCTAACTTGTTGGGTTGTCGAGATATATAGGCGATTTTCTGAAAGTCACTTTTGAAGGTTTTTGGCCCATAAAAGTGTCAATTATTATTCGATTTTCATAAAATTTTCACCCTTTGAAGCCTTATGTCATCGACGATGTTATAAAACTAATTTAACGTTTCCATTATCACCGGAAGTAACGTCATTTTGGCAAAAACTGTATTTTAAGCCTTCAAAACAGATATTTTATTCAAATGAGTCTGATTTGTAATGTTTATACAATTATGATATTTGATTCCAATCAACAAATAGATTAAACCCATACGGTCATATAAATACCAAAAAATGGTTTCTAACTTGTACGGTTGCCGAGAAATAGACGATTTTCTACACGTCACTTTTCAAGGTTTTTGGTCTATAAAAGTGGCAATTATTATTCGATTTACATAAAATTTTCACCATGTGATGCCTTATGCCATTTCTGATTTCATAAAACTAATGGAACATTTACATTATCACCGGAAGTACTGTAATTTTGTCAAGATCAATTACATGTAATAAATGTCTAAAATGAAATGATATTGCTGGATTTGTTTGATTCTGTTTCCATTTTATTTGATGTGTGCAATGCTTATGTGGAAACCTGTATACTGGTTTCATTGGTACCGGAAGTGACATATGTTCAAGGGTAACGTGGCACCGAAAGTGACACAAGTTCAAGTTCAAAGGTAACATGACACCAGTGAAACCCGTCATTCCTGCATGCAGGTCTAGTTTATTATTATTATTCTTTACTACCGGAGCCTATTTCTCCATGATCGAAAACAGATATCGATCTGAAACCAAATTTTCTATTGGGAAACCATGTGGTGGCTACTTGATAAACTATTTTTGAAACGTCTGCGCATACCGGAAGTGGTCGAACTTTGTACGTTGGTCTGAAATTGAAAATCGGCCATAGTTTCGTCAATTCTTTATCCATTTTCAAACAAATTAAATTTTTGGAATCCCTAAATCTTTTCCGACACAATGGCTATCTCACATTTTTCAATTTCGAACATTCGTCGATGACTTTTATCGTTCGAAAATTGAAAACATCTTGTTTAGGAGACATTTTTTGTTATTTTTCAAAATTTTCAAATTTGACCTACATTTTTGGATTCCTGGAGTCCATCCGATTCCAGTAATGTAAGTTTCATTCAGAGTTATCTCCCTTTATTTTTCGATTTTTTTCGAATTTTCTACCCATTTTCAAACCCTTATATTTTTTGGAAAGGATAAATCGATATTTCTGAAACCTCTGGAACATAAAGCCATATAGTCAGACAGTTGGATAAAGCAATTTCAACAACGATCCGTAAACTGGAAGTAGTCGAAATAATTTCTGATGTTTGGAAAAAAATGCAAAAAATGGGTGCTTTGGGGAAAAACGTGATTATTTCGTCCGATATCAACGGATTAAAAAGATTAGGGTATCGCTGGGTTGCACTGGAATTGAAGTATCGTGTGGTACCCATTTCATAAAGATACGATGACCGGGAAGTAAAATATGGCACGCTGAAAATCAAGTATTTTCTAATTTGGAGCGTTTTTGGACGCCTCTATCTCGAAAACTGCTACAACGATTTTTCTTAAACTTTATCTATCAATGGTCCTTCCGATAGTCTTTAGCACGGATCCACCCATTAAGACCTTCAAATAATTGGAATAGGACAAAAAAGGGACTGAAAATCGAAAAAAGTCGAAAAATCGTGAAATTTTGGAAAATGCTCTACTTTTTTTTTATTTGAAGAGATTTTCAAAAAAAGGATATAAATTCAGATAGCTGACCTAATTAGGGTTCTAACGATGTATATAATATGTATGTAGTTATTGAAATTTAATTTTTAATATTTTGACATTTTTGCATTTTTGACTCTTTTGAACATAGGATTTCTCAGAAGGGTTTTATCTGATCAGATAGTGTAGTATATCATTATAGAGTCCTGTTCCCTTTCAAACTCCAAAACCAGATGTTAAAACTACTCGACAATGATTCGTCTATCGGAAGTAGTTCAAAAAGCGGCGAAAAAGCGTAAAAATGATAAACAAAATTGGCGCACCTGCTAAAAAATGAAATTCTCCGTTACATATTAGCGGACCAAAACAATTAAAGTGGCGTTGGATAGTTCCATTAATAGACGATCGTATTACATCTAAATAACGCGAATTTGATACTTAGGAAATAAATTATGGTACGCCGAAAACTAAGTATTTTCCGTTTTGGAGCATTCTGAGACGTCTTTTTCTCGAAAACGACGCCTAATAATAAAAGCGTTGCAATATTATAGGTGGTCCAAAAATGACCTCAATCTTTGAAAAAAGTTGAAAAATCATTAAATTATTGAAAATGCTCTTTTATTTATCTTTTTTTCGAAAATTACTCAAAGAATGTTTCTGATATTTCTGGTACAGGAAGTTAAGTATCTAATCAACTTGTTAAAGCTATTCCGACAATGATCAAAAAACCAGAAATAGTCGAAAAAATCTCTGATATTTTGAATTTTGTTTACATTTTTACAGAAAACTTTTTCATTTATGAATATTTTTTGATGGTAGTTTACACAGAGTTAAAGTATCGCCCTACTTGAGAAAGAATTTTGTCTCAGTAATTTTCTTTAGTCATTTTTCTTTTGGCTAATTTAGTTTTTCGTACCTAGATTAATTATTTATTGTTCGATTTGTATAAAACAAAGTGCATATGCTCCGTGATCTCAGTTGTAATTTTTTTTGTTACCGTGAAATTTTTCTGCACGCAACGGAAGTTGCGTAATATTAACAAAAACTACAATTTTGACAGTTCAGTACCACTTTTTGAAAGGAAATATTATTTTTTTCGAAAACTGATATAACAAAAAGTATGTGCCCTGTAAAGGCGCGTAAAATGTTTGGCTCAGATTCTTAAATTTCAATTTCATTTTCGGGCAACTTCGAATAAAATGTAAAAAAAAGTGTAAAATTCAGTTATTACAACCCATTCAACGTCTTCATATTTTGAAATATTTATTCGTAACTTTCATAAACTCGTAGCAATAATCCAGACGAGGAGAATGTATGCGAAAAATAGTTTGTAATATGAGCAGTTGCCGAGAAATATGCAATTTTGTATGCATCACTTTTCAAGTTATTTTGCCTATAAAAGAGTAAATTATTATCCGAATTTTTTTTTAAAATTCCATTTGTTGCCTAATGCCAATTTGGAATAGGTTAAGCCAATTTTACATTTTCACTGTGACCGGAAATGGCGTCATTTGGGCAAAAACTGTATTTTTAACCTAAAAAACAAGTATTTTATTCAAATGAGTCTTATTTAAAATGTTTTTAAAACTATGATATTTCATTTTAAGCAAAGAATAGCATGAAACAATGCGATCATATAGATACCACTAAATGGTTTCTAACTTGTACGGTTACAGAGAAATAGGCGATCTTCTATAAGTCACTTTTCAAGGTTTTCGGTCTATAAAAGTGTCAATTATTATTTGATATTCATAGAATTTTCACCACTTGATGCCTTATGCCATTTATGATTGCATTAAACTAATTTAAGATTTTTATTATCACCGCAAGTAATGTCTTTTTTGCAAAAAACGTATTTTTAGACTTCAAAACAAATGTTTTTTTTTAAGTGTATTATATTTTTTATTTGTTTAATGTTATAATGTTTGATTATAATGGTCATTTAGATTGGATCAATACAATCATATTGATGTCAAAAAATTGCTTCTAGCATATTCCCTTGTCGAGAAATAACCAATTTTCTCAGGATCACTTTTTAAGTTTTTTCACTTTTTTAATTTCAGTTTATGGGATCTAGGTTTAGTATTTATTGCCTGATACGTATAAAACAAAGTTTGCATGTTTCTATGTTTCATGTTGCAAATTCTCAACTTATTTGCTGCAGATAATGATTTCTTTTGGCACCGGATGTGACGTAATTTTGCCAGATTTTACAATTTTGACCAATCTTTTCGCAAGCAAATATTACTTTTACAAGTCTGATAGAGGGTGTCACTGAATCAAAAAAAAAAATACAGTATCGTTTGGTAGCTGGATAGATCGGCTATTGTATGACGTATTTCCTGTCTGATTCCTGAAAGCCGATTCAGTGCTGTGGAGGAAATGCAGCAGGTTGGACTGGCAACCTAGTCCTTGTCATGTACATTTGGACATCCCCTCCCCTCCTTAAACATGTGTACATAGGACCTCGGTTTCGCATCTACTCTGATCTACTATTCTAGGGCACCATCCCTACACCTTTGACAAGGGCGGAACTATGCTGACAAATCTGAATATTGCAAGGGTGCTCTTTTCGTAACGAAAAATCCATAACATCATAGTGTTATACTGAAGAACAATCTATACATTAGTAGTAATTTGTATATACTATTCAAAAAAAGTAGGGGATATTTGATTTTTAAGTATTATTAAAGTCACCTAATGAAACTGACGAAGAAACAAATGACAAAATGAAATGAAGTTCACATTCATCGATTTATTCCAAATGATCGTTAGACTAAGTAAGGCACAGACTGACCATTATAAGGGTAAAATGATACCCGGGGTCAAACAGCAAAGTTACCACAGCATCACAACAATGTCAGTAACGGGTAAATCCTCCTCTGTTTGCCAAACAAGCATTGATCCGACGTGGCATACTCCTAATGAGACTTCTAAGGTTATTTTGGTCCAGATTGTCCCATTCCTATTGCAACGCAGCAGCAAGTTCTTGGACATTGGCAGGACGTTGTTGACGTTGACGTAACCTCTGTCCAAGCATGTCCCAGACATGCTCGATGGGGGAGAGGTCGGGACTCAGTGCTGGCCAAGGTAATGTGGTGATGTTCTGTTGTTGGAGGTAACCTGTAACGATCCTGGCCCTGTGACATCTTGCGTTGTCATCCTGGAAGATGAAACGGCGGCCATGACGTCGTGCGAACGGCACAACATGGACTGCCAAGATGTTGTCCTGGTAGTACTGGCCTGTAACACGCCCTGCAACAACATGTAAAGCCGTTCTTCCAGCAACAGTGATGCCTCCCCACACCATAACAGAACCACCCCCAAATCGATCATGTCTGATGACGTTAACGTCTTGGAAGCGCTCGTTTCGACGACGCCACACCCTCCTACGTCTGTCCAAAAAATCAACAGTGAACCTTGACTCATCTGAAAACATCACATTGCTCCAGCGTCGATTATCCCAGTGTTGACGATCCCAACACCAACGACGTCTTGCCTGAATGTGATGATCTCTCAAACAAGGGATCACGCGAGGACGTCGGGCGCGAAGGTGACCCCTATGCAGTCGATTCCGAATCGTCTGGCCACTCACTCTCACACCAGTGTCTGTTTGAAGACGAGCGCCGATCTGATTTGCTGTGATGACACGATTTCTCAAGGCCAAGGTACGGATAAATCGATCCTGGGCTTGAGTTGTCGCCCTTGGTCGACCTGGGCGTGGTCTGTCCTGTACAGATTGTGTATCACGGTATCTGGACCATAGCCTGCTTATGACAGACTGAGAAACATTCATCGTCCGCGCCACAACCGCCTGTGTTGTGCCGATCTGTAGCATGCCAAGGGCATGTAACCTTTCATTTTGGGTAAGCCGACGCATATCAAAATTTGTTTTCTGGTCACTAAAACAATTAAACTGATGTTTCCACCCTGGAATTCAATGCCACAATGACTGTAACATTCAAAGTCAGAGTCGTGCAAATCTTGGGTTGGACCCCCATGATGATCCCAAGCATCACCTGCATTCCATGCGGTAGCTATTGGTGCGTTTGGGCGTCACATGTAACTGGAAATGTTTCTTCTGTTAGGTTCTATAGTGACTTTTTTCGTAGTCATTTGCATATTTTAGTATTATGCCCTCAAAATCAAATATCCCCTACTTTTTTTGAATAGTATATTATAACTTTGGTACCATTAACTGAAGTTAATCTCATCAATTAATTAGCACCTTAGTGCCAGCTAGTGGACAGGAGATTAAGATTATTGTTGACTGGGTCATCATCAAAGCAGCCGCCACAGTTGTACGTGTGTTCATTTAACACATGAATTGAAATAAGATTTTGGGTGTACGATACGTCTATAGTATTTTCAGATACCGTAACGTTATCAAAATATGAGTCCCTATAGATAGCTGTCAATTTAATAGCCAAGTAAAGCTTATGTTCACTTTCGTGCATTTTGGCTTTGATGTAATTAAGCAATGGTAGCTTCGAGAATCGTTGCATTTCGGCTCGTTGGTCGTTCTCATTTTTTCGACCCATGGTGATAAGAACATTGATATCCAATACGCATTCCTTATTTTACATGCCGTGTGAAGAAGCGACAGTTAACAGAATTCAGCTATCGATAAAATTCCCTTCGAAAAGAAAATTATTGGCCATTTTTATTTCCATTTAAGGCCTATAAATTATTTTTTAAAGATGGTATGAGATATTATTCGCAGTAAATAATGAGTTGTCGACGGCTTTATCATTGACCCGTGACAGTTGATTATTATTACTCAACGAAACACACCCGCTTGCCGATTAATTTACATAATCAGCTACATGGTTTTGATTAACACTCAACGGCAATCTGTATACGATCAGAATTAATTTTTTTCTGTCACTTATCAGAGTGAATCGCATGTAGGTATGTAAAAACATTATTGCCTAAACCAAATATTTATCGCCCGCTCAGTCAGCCACGTAATCATAATGCTTTGCACGCGATGTCTGGGGCAATCAGCAAATGAGTTGGTTAGACAGCATGGCCACATGCTGTTTGTTTATATTTTCTAGGGGTTTTAAAACTCGAGCATGTCCGTTCAAAATCAATTCAGCGATAATATTTTGATAATATTTGATATCTAGAGATTCTCCGTTTTACAACGATGCCATTTATTATGCAAGAGGAATGATCGGTCGTTCCATAGCGAGCGAAGAAACATAACTAATTTCACCGAGAATTTTAAGAAATAGGACAGATTTAAAAATACGGTACTCTTACAAAACGTTCAAATAAAGGTGTTCTAAAATCTTTTATTGCTATTTTGATCTTTTGTGTCGATAGATAGTATATTTATAGACTCATTTTTGAGAACATCTCATCAATATTTTTACTAATTTGCCTCTACTCCAAAATTAGATTTTGCGCGATCCGACTCAAGATGGCGTGTTCAATGACAAATATTACGGGACGCTGAAGATCTAGTATTTTCCTTTTTGGACTTTTATATGATATCAGAATGATACAAATTCGATGGTTAGGCAATAGATTATGAGATGCCGAAAAAGTAGTATTTTTTGGAGCCTTTTCAGACTCGTTTATCTCGAAAACTACTTCTATTTCACTTCTTAAACTTCTGTTACCCCGAGTCCTATCGGTCATTTAGAGTATAAATGTAAATTTAAAAGCATGGCAATGATATAAAGGACCCTGAAAGCCGATTCAGCACTGCTATGCAGGTCTAGTTGTTATTATTATTTTTTTTTTTCTGTAGTTTCTGCAAATCGGATTTCTCAGAATCTAACCAAGGGATCTTTCTGAAACCTTGACCTACCCCCCCCAAAACTGGGTGGCAGTTTTTGATTAAATATATTTTCAAAACGTTTTACGAATTCGAAATCACAGAATTTTACGAACGAATGAATTTGACCTACAATACTGTAACTCTGTGACTATTTGACCTATTTTACTAATTCTTTTTTCTTTGATTACCTTGACAAAAATCATTTTCAACTGCAGTTTCAGATTTTCGAATTTCGAAAATTCGTCGCTGTGATTTCGAACCGGAAGTTGAGACCAACTTGACAACTTCTTTAATAGTTGTACGATTTTCATGAAATTTAGTATGTAACTAGATCTTACCGGTGCAACTTTAAAGATGTCCTTAGAAATTTTCTAAATTATCTCCCCTTGGCGAAATTAAGGATCAAAGTTTTCAAAAAAATCGAAGAAATATAGGTCAAAATGACCTGATTTTTTTTTTTGATACTAGATAAGTAAATACTGATTCGTACACAAAATATTGAGTTTGCGACTTGAACCGGAAGTGCTGCCATCTTGAAACGTGAAAAATCACTAAGGCTTTTTTGCTATTTTACTTAGAGACACGGGAGTTATATTTTCTGAATCCTTCAAGGATGGCCTAAAAAACGTTCGGAGTAGAATTTTGATTTAGGTCAATTGATGGTCGCCATTTTGAAGTGAAAGTGAAAAATAGAAGCAATTTGAAGGGCCGAGAATTTGGAACACAATAACTCTCCTTCTAATTGAGCTAGAATGTTCAAACTTGGTGTAGACGTTCACTAGGTCACTGTCTTGATTGAGTTCAAAGATTAGCATTTTCTGCCTAGGGTAAGCAGAGATAAGCAAGCTGATTTGTTGATTCTTTAGGGCACGGTAACTTTGGTTATAATGAAGGGAGGGCGATGAAACTCTTGTCAATCGAGAGTCTAATAGCTAACCTGTTGTGTGAAATCATTGTATCATTTTTTCTTAAATGTCCGGGGTAGCCGAAAAAAAGAGATTGAAAATCCAAAAAGTTGTATTTTTACAATTTGGAGCATGTTTAGAGGTCTTTCTCCTATAGTCAACATGTGTTTCCTGCAAATCGGATTTCTCAGAATCTAACCATAGGATGTTTCTGAAACTTTGACCTACCCCCCCCCCCCCCAAAATGGGTGGTGAGTATTGATTAAATATATTTTCAAAACGTTTTAAGCATTCGAAATCACCGAATTTTACGAACGAATGAATTTGACCTGCATTACTGTAACTCTGTGATTATTTGACCTATTTTACTAATTCTTTTTTCTTTGAGTACCTTGACAAAAATCATTTTCAACTGCAGTTTCAGATTTTCGAATTTCGAAAATTCGTCGCTGTGACTTCGAACCGGAAGTTGAGACCAACTTGACAACTTCTTTAATAGTTGTACGATTTTCATGAAATTTAGTATGTAAGTAGATCTTATCGATGCAACTTTAAAGATGTCCTTAGAAATTTTCTAAATTATCTCCCCTTGGTGAAATTAAGGATCAAAGTTTTAAAAAAAATCGAAGAAATATACGTCAGAATGACCTGATTTTTTTTTTGATACTAGATAAGTAAATACTGATTCGTACACAAAATATTGAGTTTGTGACTTGAACCGGAAGTGCCGCCATCTTGAAACGTGAAAAATCACTAAGGCTTTTGCGATATTTTACTTACAGACATTGGAGTTACATTTTCGGAATCCATGAAGGAATGCCTAAAAATGTATCGGATCAGAATTTTGATTTCGGTCACGTGATTGTCATCATTTCGAACTGAATATTAGAAAAGGTGAAAAATCGATATTAATGAGCACATAAATGAAAGCAATAGGCCGCAGTTTGGAGAATATGTCTCCTACTTCCAAAATGAATACATTTCTGAATAGCCGGGATCAGGGTCGAAATATTGTTATTTGAAAATGTCACATTTTCGAATTTTGTCTTTGATGTTTTTCATCCCGATAAAGTTGTTTGCGAGTGAAAAATCATAAAAACTTCCCTATACTCTGACCCATTTTAATGATATTTTTTCTTGATCAGATTATTTACATGACCCATGACATGTGACAGGAAGTGACTGTGAATATGAAAGCTTTAATATCTGCTTTGCAGATCTAGATATTATTATTTTTTTTTTTTGTGTGTGTTTTTTGCAAATCAGATTTCTCAGAATCTATCCATAGGATCTTTCTGAAATTTTGACATACCCCCCGAAAAATGGGGTGCGAACCTTGATTAAATATATTTTCAAAACGTTTTACGAATCCGAAATCACCGAATTTTACGAACGAATGCATTTGACCTACAATGCTGTAACTTTGTGACTATTTGACCTATTTTACTAAATCTTTTTTCTTTGAGTACTTTGAGACAATTACTTTAAATCTGCAGTTTCAGATTTTCGAATTTCGAAAATTAGTCGCTGTGATTTCGAACCGGAAGTTATGACCAATTTGACAAATTTAGCATGTAAGTAGATCTTGCTGATGCGACTTCAAAAATATGATTAGAAATTTTTTAAATATTCTCCCCTTGATGAAATTAAGGGTCAAAATTTTCAAAAAAATCATTGAAATATAGGTCAGAATGACCTGATTTTTTTTTGGGATACTAGATAAGTAATTACTCATTTGTACACAAAATATGAAATTTGTCGATCGAACCGGAAGTGCCACCATCTTGAAATGTAAAAGTAAAGAAGGCTTTTTTTTTATATTTTACGTACAGACATGGGAGTTATATTTTCTGAAACCTTGAAAGAATGTCTAAAAAAGGTTCGGAGTATAGTTTTGATTTAGGTCAACTGATGGTCGCCATTTTGAAGTGAATATGAAACATAGTGAAAAATCAACATTTACGGACTTGTAAACAAAAACAATAGGGCATAGTATGTTCAACGCGTCTCCTATGTCTGAAATTAATACATTTCAGGATAGCCAGGATACGGGTCGAATTTTTCATATTTGAATATTTCAAAAATTCGAATTTTGCCTTTGATGTTTTTCGCGCCGACAAAGTTGTTTACGAGTGAAAAATCACATTAATTTCACTAGATTGTGACCGATCTTAATGATTTATTTTTTCTTGTTCGGATTATTTATATGACCCATGACATGTGACAGGAAGTGACTGTGAATATGAAAGCTTTAATATCTGCTTAGCAGATCTAGTTATTATTATTATTATTATCATTATTATTCCATCGGATCATATCTCAGAAACTACTTGACGGATTGATTAGGTGCCTTCGGTTTTACTGGGAGAGTGGGTTTAACTTAAATTTTAAAGCTATTTCTGACGTTCTGCGACAATGCGAAATGTCCGAAATCACAGAAGTTGTCGTTTTTCGAAATTTTGCCGTAACATGATCAATAATTGTCGGATTGTAATATTTGATACATTTTGTCACAGCCGGAGACAGGGCACATAGCTACAGTTCTTTAGATTTTTTATTTTCGACGAATCTTCGTAGATATTAGGCGCCAAATTTTGGAAATTTAAAATTTTACAAAAAAAATTTTCAATACTGAATATGGCAACAATTTTTGTCACCGTATTTTTCCTTGGCCCCCATTGGCTAATTCAGTTTTTCGGCCCTAGATTAATGATTTATTGTTCGATTTATATAAAACAAGGTTCGTATGCTCCGTGGTCTAAAATGTCATTTTTTTGTGTTCCCGGTAAAGTTGCCTTTCGGCAACGGAACTGACGTAATTTTAGCAAAAACTGCAATTTTGACAGTTCGGTATCATTTTTTGAAAGCAAAGAAATCATCCCGCTCAGTTTTATTAATTTCGATTTCAATTTCGGGTCATTTCGATTTAAAGGAGAAAAAAGGCGAAAAAATGAGCTATTTACAACCCATTCAGGCTTTTCATATTTTAAAATATTTCTTCGCAACTTTCCTTAACTTGTAGCAATAATCCATACGAAGAGAATGTATGAGAAAATTAGTTTGTAAAATTAACAGTTGCCGAGAAATGGGCAATTTTGCATGAGTCACTTTTTATGCTAGTTTGCCTGTAAAAGAGTCAATTATTATTGGATTTTCATAAAAGTGACACCATTTGATGCGTAATGTCAATTTCAACTAGGCCAGACCAATTTAACATTTTCAATGTCACCGGAAATGGCGTAATTTGGGCAAAAACTCTATTTATAGCCTTCGAAACAAATAATTCATTCAAATTAGTCGTATTTGTTATTTGTTTAAAATTTTGATATTTGATTCCTATCAATTAATAGAATGAACCGATACGATCATATAGATATCACAAAATGGTTTCTAACTTGTTCAGTTGCGGAGAAATAGGCGATTTTAGATAATTTTTCAACATTTTTTGGTCCATAAAAGTGTTAATTATTATTCGATTTTCACAAACTTTTCACTGTGTGATACCTAATGCCATTTAAGATTTCATAAAAGTAATTTAAGATTTTCACTGTCACCGGAAGTAACGTCATTTTGGCAAAAACTGTATTTTTAGCCTTTAAAATAAAACAGGCTAAATATGATATTATAATATGATATTTGATTCAAATCAACAAATAGACTGAACCCATCGATCATATAGATACCCAAAACTAGTTTCTAACTTGTACGGTTGCCGAGAAATAAGACGATTTTCTACAAGTCACTTTTCAAGGTTTTTGGTCTATAAAAGTGGCAATTATTATTCGATTTACATAAACTTTTCACCATGTGATGCCTTATGTCATTTCTGATTTCATAAAACTAATTAAACATTTTCGTTGTAACCGGAAGTACTGTAATTTTGTCAGGATAAATTACATGTAACAAATGTATAAAATGAATTGATATTGCTGGATTTGGTTGAGTCTGTTTCCCTTTCATTTGA
The DNA here is from genome assembly GCA_963678685.1 of Patella ulyssiponensis. Taxonomy (NCBI): domain Eukaryota; kingdom Metazoa; phylum Mollusca; class Gastropoda; family Patellidae; genus Patella; species Patella ulyssiponensis. Next base: position 37,847,380 of record OY783226.1, read on the forward strand.
TGTGTGCAATGTTTATGTGGAAATCTGTTTATCGGTGCCATTGGTTCAAGGGTAACGTTCAATGGCACCGTGGCACCGAAAATGACATAAGTTCAATCAAAGGTAACGTGGCACCGGTGAAACCTGTCATTCCTGTGTAACCAGCTTGGTCCTTAGTACAGTTGGTAGTTCATCCCACTGGTTTCTTCTTGTTATAAATTATAACAAACACTTGATTCAACTAAACGTAGAGTTTTATGTAGACACAGCAATAACAATTATAACAGACAATATATACAGAATGGTATAATAACTACACAATTATGTTCAACTAAGAAGTATAATATCAAGAGTTGGCATAACTATAAGTTTAGTCTGTAGCTGTGTCTCCGACCTAACTGACTTTCCTGGGTCCATCTTCCTATTTATATTCTTGAAGATGTAACCCCTAGATACTATATTACAATTAACATATACACAACAATTTGGACATAGATTAAAATATTAAAAGAATACAAAGAAGATTATAGACATAGAAAATAGGCTTATAATATTAATTATATACATGCATTAAAATATTATCATTAGTACACATTACTCTATTGGGTCTCAATCTCATTAGACTCCTATTAAGAGGACTATGCTCTAAACTGTCATATCAATGTTAAGGTAACCATAGGTTAATTACAGGGTCTAGACTGACCGTGGTGACACCTGCTTCTCAGGTCTAGTTCATTTCTCAATTACTGATTCATCTTCTAAGATTTTTAAACTAGAAATATAGTTTATCTTACCTCCCTCATCTTCACTGCCACTAATTGTTGAATTTACAGCTTCTACTGACATATTTTCTTACACTGATGATTTCTGTTTGGACATTGGTCAATAACCAGATAATTCTCTCAAATATATACAAGTTGAGCTGTGTTTAAAATCAGGTTATTATTTATTCCAGTTGATGAGAAATGAAGTGTTCAATCTGTCTTTTAAATATATAATTCCCTGTAATACACAAACACATCATATGTAAAGTAAAATGTGGATAGAACTGCATAAACAAAATACGTTTGAATTTGTCCGCCATCATGAAACTCGCATTTGCAAAGTCACAGGTTTTTGGCTAAATCGAAAAATTCTAAAATCCTTGAGTGGCATTTAGTGATTGAGCACATTAAAGAAAACAACAATATGTTTTCCATATAAATTGTGTTGTATTTTTTATAACAAGATAATATACATGTACACAACAATACTTGGTTAATGCTGACCATTCAGAGACACCATTCTAATTACCTTTTAAAATAATTTGAGACGAGTGGATATCAGATAATGTTTTTGGTGTCAAAATGGTGCTCCTAACCTTGGGGGTGTGGGTTATCAATATCTCTTTTTAGCATATAGTAATAGAACTTCCTTGAAAACTCATCGTTTTTTGGCATTTCCATGCAGTGTTTAAAATTCGGTAAGAAATGTTATAGGCTAACAGGACCCGCTGGTCTATGCTATTCATGAAAGTTGTGGGTCCAAACATTAACTTGCGGGCTCAATAAATATTAATAAAACACACGTACACTACCTCACCCCAAATGCCTTGAATTTTTTAGTTCAGCAGGTGTCTAGTTCTATAGCCATTTGGGACATGTTTAAAAATTAAATATGTATTCAATATTGATTGACTGTTCACATTACCATTTTTACATTTTGAAGGATTTAATTTTTATACTTCTTGTATAGAAAGAAAAAATCATTCCACCCCAGGCTTGATATTTATTTTTTCTGTAATAATAATAATTATTTACTTGTAATAATCTTAGTGATTATATGTAGGTCTACTTTATAGTATTGACAACGTACCTCGAAATTCCAGTCACATAGAAATCTGAAGATTAAAATGGCCCTTCATATTCTCCGAAAATTAACAGAAAATATTGTGCATATCAATGAAATGAAACTGGCGGTTAAGATCTTACAAAACATACATTAACAAACTTATTAAATTTACTGTCTGGTAGCAACAATCATTTGACTTGTTTCATTCGTCATGACATGTGGAACGGTGAAATGAAAGACCGTGACCTCTTTCAACATGAAAGTTAACAACCAGTGCTGTTTGGCAGAGGACACATCATTCTTTATTATTAAGCTTTCATATTTGCTTTTGTTAAGATTATTAAGCTTTCATATTTCATATAAAAGCTTATTGTTTTTGTTAAGATTATTATTATGAAATATGAAAGCTTATTGTTTTTGTTAAGATTATTAAGCTTTCATACTTCATATGAAAGCTTATTGTTTTTGTGAAGATTATTATCATGAAATATGAAAGCTTATTGTTTTTGTTAAGATTATTATTAAGCTTTCATATTTCATATGAAAGCTTATTGTTTTTGTTAAGATTATTATTAAGCTTTCATATTTCATATTCAGGGGTCAAAATTCACGACGGCACCCGCGGCAATTGCCGTAGTGTTTAGCGAAATTGCCGTAGAAAATGAATAATAACTACGGCATCGTTTGCCGTGGTGATTTATTTAAAAAGATGACTTTTATGACGACGGCAATTTGCCGTAGTCGTCACTGAAATTGCCGTTGTACAACTGCGTAATCCACGGCATAACAGAAAATAGCAATTTATTGTTTTGTTTCTTTCCTGGGTTCTCATGACTGAATTTTTCTATCGAATTAGATCTCGAACCACACAGCTGTCTCAGCTACTAAAAATAGATCGAACGGTGTGGAATTTTTATTGGCTATTTACCGTGACGTCACATTACCGGACGCACGTAAGCAGATACCAATAACACAAGTCGTTCATTCAGTTGACCATGAAACGGATAGCCTATACAGCTAATTTTATAACAACGAATTTCACACGATCTACGCATGTTTTCGTCTGTTTGTCACTAGTTTATGGCATTATGAAGTACATGTATTTATATCAAAATAAATAAAACACATACCCCCTCCGCCCAAGTCCAAGTCATCTGATCTACTTCTACCGCAACTGGAATGGAAATGCACACGGCTCGTTGTCTGGTGTATTTAATCATTTATAAAGTTCAAAACAATTTCCAGAAATAAAGGCTATGAAGAATTTACTGGAAAAATATGACCAAATCAAATATAATTTTTAGCGTAAAGCCGTAAATAGGCCTATAGACGGAATGTGAGAAATGCATTCCAGGGGGCGTAACAGGTCCACTGCATGATGTTCGTGTAATATGATGTCATGCACAGGTGTGAAGTTGTCTTTCGATAATCAAATTACGGTACTACGGATATTTTATAATCGGAATTCCACACCTCAACGGCGAAGTATTCATTTAAAATGCAAGTTGTGTGCCATCATACTTATTAATATTTGGTGAAATTCACATAGATAAGGATTATACAGAATTGCACGAATCTTCGTGTCGCTGAGCCAAAGCAGATTTGCAGAGATTGCAGTAATTTTTATACCTCCTAATTTCGGAAAAATAAAACGGATTTATTACGATATTTATATGGACTGCGGTTGACGCAAAGTCCTGAACATGTTAGGGTGTTTGTGGTGAACTAATCCTGTTATATATAATAATATACTAAACACACATTATAAATGAAAACAATAATCTGTATTAATCAGATTTCTCTGTTTAAAAAAATGCCGTAGTGATGAAAGTCAAATGAAAGTTTTGCCTTAGTGTACATAAAAACTGCCGTAGTGAAGAAGGGATTACTGTGGCATTTTTTGAAAAAACTGCCTTAGTTCCAATTTCACGAATTTTGACCCCTGATATTGTTATTTGAAAATGTAACATTTTCGACTTTTGTCTGACGTTTTTTCGTGCCGATAAAGTTGTTTACGAGTGAAAAATCATAAAAACTTCGCTATATTTTGACCGATTTTAATGATTTTTTTTTCTTGATGAGATTATTTACATGACCTATGACACGTGACAGGAAGTGACTGTGAATATGAAAGCTTTAATATCTGCTTTGCAGATCTAGTTATTATTTTTTTTGTTTTTTTTTGTGTAGTTTCTGCAAATCGGATTTCTCAGAATCTAACCATGGGATCTTTCTGAAACTTTGACCTACCCCCCCAAAACTGGGGTGAGAACGTTGTTTAAATATATTTTCAAAACGTTTTACGAATCCGAAATTACCAAATTTTACGAAAGAAAAAACTGACAATGCATAGTCGATACTTTGTTATTTTTTGACCGATTTTACTAATTCTTTTTTCTTTGAATACCTTGAAAAAAAATCATTTTCATCTGCAGTTTCACATTTTCGAATTTCGAAAATTCGTAGCTGTGATTTCGAACCGGAAGTTTAGACCAATTTGACAACTTCTTTAATAGTTGTACGATTTTCATGAAATTTAGCATATAAGTAGATCTTACCCATGTGACTTCAAAAATATAATTAGAAATTTTCTAAATTATCTCCCCTTGACGAAATTAAGGATCAAATTTTTCAAAAAATTAAAGAAATATAGGTCAGAATGACCTAATTTTTTTTTTCGATACTAGACAAGTAATTACTGATTCGTACACAAAATATGAAGTTTGTAGATCGAACCGGAAGTGCCACCCTCTTGTAACGTGAAAAATCCCTAAGGCTTTTTTGCTATTTTAACTACAGACACGGGAGTTATATTTTCTGGATCCTTAAAGGATGGCCTAAAAAATGATCGGAGTAGAATTTTGATTTAGGTCAATTGATGGTCGCCATTTTGAAGTGAAAGTGAAAAATAGAAGCAATTTGAAGGGCCGAGAATTTGGAACACAATAACTCTCCTTCTAATTGAGCTAGAATGTTCAAACTTGGTGTAGACGTTCACTAGGTCACTGTCTTGATTGAGTTCAAAGATGAGCATTTTTTGCCTAGGGTAAGCAGAGATAAGCAAGCTGATTTGTTGATTCTTTAGGGCACGATAACTTTGGTTATAATGAAGGCAGGGCGATGAAACTCTTGTCAATCGAGAGTCTAATAGCTAGCCTGTTGTGTGAAATCATTGTATCATTTTTTTTTAAATGTCCGGGGTAGCCGAAAAAAAGAGATTGAAAATCCAAAAAGTCGTATTTTTACAATTTGGAGCATGTTTAGAGGTCTTTCTCATAAAGTCAACATTTCTCAGAATCTAACCATAGGATGTTTCTGAAACTTTGACCTACCCCCCCAAAAATGGCTGTGATTTCGAACCGGAAGTTGAGACCAACTTGACAACTTCTTTAATAGTTGTACGATTTTCATGAAATTTAGTATGTAAGTAGATCTTACCGATGCAACTTTAAAGATGTTCTTAGAAATATAGGTCAGAATGACCTGATTTTTTTTTTTTGGATACTAGATAAGTAAATGCGTACAAAAAATATTGAGTTTGTGACTTGAACCGGAAGTGCCTCCATCTTCAAACGTGAAAAATCATTAAGGCTTTTGCGATATTTTACTTACAGACATGGGAGTTACATTTTCGGAATCCTTGAAGGAATGCCTAAAAATCTATCGGATCAGAATTTTGATTTCGGTCACGTGATGGTCACCATTTCGAACTGAATATGAGAAAGGTGAAAAATCGACATTAAGGAGCACGTAAATGAAAACAATAGGCCGTAGTTTGGAGAATATGTCTCCTATTTCCAAAATGAATACATTTCTGGATAGCCGGGATCAGGGTCGAAATATTGTTATTTGAAAATGTCACATTTTCGAATTTTGTCTTTGATGTTTTTCGTGCCGATAAAGTTGTTTACGAGTGAAAAATAATAAAACTTCGCTATATTTTGACCGATTTTAATGATTTTTTTTTTTCTTGATGAAATTATTTACATGACCTGTGACATGTGACAGGAAGTGACTGTGAATATGAAAGCTTTAATATCTACTTTGCAGATCTAGTTGGAGTTATGATTACAAATGAAATGAAATAAAATGGGGTTTAACATCCTACTCTTTTGCACCTAACCTGGGCTAATGGAAGACGGGCATACGCAATACAGTGTGCTATGAGGGAAATTTTGCCCGGGCAGCGGCGCTACGGCCTACTCTTATATCGAATTTCAACTGCCAAGGGATCTTTTACGTGCACTCCAATGTGTACACGGGACCTCAGTTTTTCGTCCCATCCAAACGACTAGGCAGCTGTCCTTGTCAGGCCCTCCTTCTGCATCACTGGCAAGGGGAAATCACACCGGAAAATCGAGATGAACTTTCTCGGCCAGTGCAGGGATCGAAGGTTTGGGTTGGTTGAGACTGATTTCCCGTTAGCTTTTAAGATGCCCTTCAGTGTTTGCCCATATTTAAAACCAGTTTCTATTCCAGCTTGTCTCAAGAGTTGTCGGATATAGAATTAAGTTTTGCCTATAAATGGTATATTAACGCAAATTTCAGGTTTATCAGGTCTCTGCGTAGCTTTTTGTTTAGTTGGGTGGAGAACAGATTGGATTACTCTTTTAACTAGCGACTCTGGGTATTTATTAAGGAGGCATAAGGATTCTTGAATTTGGTTAAGTTCTTTATCTAAATAGGCTGGGTGACATATGTTGGTAGCACAGGTTACTAATGTTGTAATGATGGCTGTTTTAATATTAAGGCTGTGGTTTGAGTTAAAATGAATATACTGGTTGGTGTGAGTTGGCTTCCTGTATACTGATGTTTCAAGCTGGTTGTTATTTTTCTTTATATCAATATCTAAAAATGGTATCCCTAGGTCTGTTTCTGTTTCCATGGTGAATTTAATATGGGGATGTTGACTGTTTAGGTAGTTAATAAGGACTGTAAGGATCTTCGTCTGGCTTGGGAATAACTAGTGCGTCGTCCACTTTTCTGTACCAATTAGAAGGTGTTATAGGACCTGTAGCTAGGACTCTTTCTTCAAAATCTGTCATATAGATTTCACTCATAAGAGGTGACAATTGGAAGGCCTCGCACTTGTTCATAGGTGTCTAATTCCCAGGTAAAATAGGTAGAGTTCAGGCACTCAGCTACTAGTTTGGTGATGCTTTCTGTAGTAGAGTGGTTCAGGCTAAAAATGTTTTATAACAAACAGACACTATTTCGGGACAGTAAAGAGATTATATGATAAGACTTACTATAAAAACTTCATTCATCAACAATGGAAGTCTTGCCACGTCTGAATTTTGAGGATATATAACCATTTGGACATACAGTGTATGTTATAAATGGCTCAAAATCTTTCCGGCTTCCATAATCAAAGGAGTTATCTCTTAGTGAGAATAAGAGCTATGTCCCTTGGTTGTACTAAAAAAAATATGCTCCAAGCTACGCACGCCCCTGAAACGAAATAACTTTATCGCAGTCGGAAAACATCGTTTATTTCCTTACTGCGAAGTAACAGAATACACTCTATGAGACGATTGGATTTGACATATGTACGCTGTTGCAAACGCTTAGTTGTTTTAACAGTAGACCCACGCCTTCAAATGTCTTTATATTAATGCTACAGTAGAAATTAAAATATATGTTAAGCTGGAGATGAAAAGATCGGCGTTTGACATGAATTATTTATGGATTAGCCTAATACGTGTATTAAAATGAACAGTGTGTTTACTTATTTATACCCACAGACACTGGCCTGTTTATAATGGCATGTTATACAGAGGGAGCCAGGGAGAGAGAGGTCTATAAATCTAATAATGTAACACTTTAATGTTAGTCTCAAAGATAACTAAATATTATATTGTGCAGTATGATGTTTGTTATGAAAAATAAATTGCCGGGTAAAGTATGAGGAAAATATAATGACATGTAATACGGGGAGTGAGAGAGAGGGATAAACACCTCAATAAAACTATTATTTTAAGACTTTATTTTTTGTCCCACAGATAAATAAATATATTGTACTGCATGATGTTTGTTAGGAAAAAAGAACACATTGCTGGATAACGTAATTGGACGATATTCTATTAGTATTACAAATACAATAAAGATCAAGCTTCGGGGAGATTTTAATTCGAATTTGGTATAGTGGGGATGGGTAAATAACAACCCGACTTGTCATTTCCACCCTGTGTAAAAGCCTTACAGATGGTTCGAACCAAACGAACACACTCCTATTCGTTTGGCGAAAATGATGTAGCGGTTTTAAACGTTTGGGCCGAGAAAGTTTTAAAATACAGTTCTTCAAAAAATGTTCAATTCTAGAACACTTTTATCCACCAAACCAGTTAATAAATGAAGACCAGAAAAGAAATGATTAATATTCATATTAATATTTCGCTCCGAATCTGATAAATCTGACCAGTTTTCTACTAATTTAGCGCAAATACTGTCTCTGTATTGAGTAAATAAAGAATTAAATAGCTTTTCATTGCTGGCTCTGTCTGACATGGTATTTTTAATTTCGAAAATAACGGATTTACTAAATGGTCCAGCAATTCTGTCAAAATTTCGGTTAATGTCGTATTTTGCGCAGATTTATCAGCCATTTCACGAAGACCAAGAATAAGTGGCGTATGTGTCGAGCCAGCGGTTATTGCGTATGTACCGAATTTAGAGCCAAATTTTGTAGTTTCGTCTGTATAAAGGGTGGAATTTACGTCGACTTCAAGGTTTCCGAAGCATGTTTAAAAGATACACCGACGCGCTCACATGATATTCTTTGAACTGTAGATTTTGATGGAGTGTAATTAGATTTTAGTCCCGCGACAGTCAAACATGCGGTTATAACCACTGCTACTTTACCATTGGAAAGGTTTAGATTTTTAAATTCCATGACCAAATTATGGCATTCTGCTGTGTATCTTTGATTTTTGACATCATACAAAATTCCTTCGTTCATCTAAAAAGGTTTGGACTTGCAACCATTCTTTTTACCTGCCAATTGTTTTTTATTTTCATTATTAGCCTTCATGCGAATTATTTCTCTTTTAGTCTTCCGAAGTCGATTTTTTTTTTTAACTTGGCGATCGTGCTTTTATGACACTTTTTTTTCTATTTAAATCTGTGAAGGTCACATCAGCAGATGTCCGAGTTTCTCTATTTATTAAATTAATTTCACTTGTGTCTGCCGATGTAGTCTCGTAAACTATCCCGGAAAAAATGGGTTGTCAAGAAAATCGTCGTATGATTTCATACATTTAGTGGACTTACCCTTGCTTTTACTCAGCTTCCTAGTCTTTGTCGCCAGTCTGACCCGGTCTGACCAGTCTATTTTGAATGTATTTGTCACCAAACGTCACACAGTCGTCATGTAAAGCAGTTATGATAAACCGATGCTCCGAAGTTGTCGGGAATTTCTTAACATTTGCCTAGCATAAGCCTATTTGTGAGTTTTGTCATAGGTAGTTTGTTACAGTGTTCAAATCATAGGGGTACTTGTCCAATCCAATGCTGGATAGCAAATCATCCGTGGAAGATATCTTGCAGGGCTCAGTCTCAAATCTAGAAAAAAATAAGTCTGTCGATCAAAGCATATGGCTACAGGATGATTAAATAATACACTATGATTATGAAAATAATTTACACCATGTTACCGAAAAGTGTCTGGAAAATAAAGACTACAAATAAAGAGTTTGTTTCGGTTATTTTCCGGTCTCAAATTGTTCTGCGTATTTAGAGCTAGCAAATATTTATTTCCTAGTAACCAAGAGAGATCGTCGCGTAAACCAAGGTTCTCTATCATATCAATCCGAGGGAGAGTAGGTTTATATCTGACATATACAACGGGTTCACCTTTAAATTTAATGGGCTCTTCTAAAAAAGGCAACAGTGATTGGATAATTGCTCGACAGTTTCCGCCAAAAAGCAAAAATTACCGAAGCTGTCACGTGCAGATGTTTATTTAAACGTCGCCATTTTGGAGAAAGCAAAAACAAAAGGGATAGTAAAACGAAGCCAGACGAATAATCAATCCATTTTAGTCACCATAATGACGATAGAATTGATGTGAATGCAAATATGATGAGGATCTATCCAAAGCCTGAGGAAAACTTGGGAGTATGTGGAGAAATAATGTGGGCTGAAAGAAAATTCTGAAAGATATCTTAGATTTAAATATGCCGATAAGTACACCGTCTATTTCGTTACTGAATGCTACAAACTGTACTATAACAATGGGTTTTCTTTATTGTGAAAAGAATAAAATTAATTTCTGTGTTCTTTGTATTATTTCGATCATCTATCATCAGCGGTTGATATGGGCCGAATATATTGACCTGGGATGACGTCATCAGCGGTTGATATGATATATCAACCCATAGAAATATATAAATAGACTAGAATGGCCGTCATGTGACCCGCGACATGTAAATAGGGCCGCCATAGATTGACGTCGCGTGCGGTGAACTCAATATATCCAGCTTCGTTTCACGTTACGCTTGAAAGAAAGAAGGGTCGTAAAACAAGCCATTGCCATAACTACTCACAGGTTTTGTTCTACTAGTTTGTAGAACGTAATATATACTATTCAAAAAAAGTAGGGGATATTTGATTTTGGGGGTGTAATACTAAAATATGCAAATGACTACGAAAAAAGTCACTATAGAACCTAACCGAAGAATATGTGACACCCAAACACACCAATAGCTACCGCATGGAATGCAGGTGATGCTTGGGATCATCATGGGGGTCCAACCCAAGATTTGCACGACTCTGACTTTGAATGTTACAGTCATTGTGGCATTGAATTCCAGGGTGGAAACATCAGTTTAATTGTTTTAGTGACCAGAAAACAAATTTTGATATGCGTTGGCTTACCCAAAATGAAAGGTTACGTGCCCTTGGCATGCTACAGATCAGCACAACACAGGCGGTTGTGGCGCGGACGATAATGTTTCTCAGTCTGTCATAAGCAGGCTATGGTCCAGATACCGTGATACACAATCTGTACAGGACAGACCACGCTCAGGTCGACCAAGGGCGACAACTCAAGCCCAGGATCGATTTATCCGTACCTTGGCCTTGAGAAATCGTGTCATCACAGCAAATCAGATCAGCGCTCGTCTTCAAACAGACACTGGTGTGAGAGTGAGTGGCCAGACGATTCGGAATCGACTGCATAGGGGTCACCTTCGCGCCCGACGTCCTCGCATGATCCCTTGTTTGAGAGATCATCACATTCAGGCAAGACGTCGTTGGTGTAGGGATCGTCAACACTGGGATAATCAACGCTGGAGCAATGTGATGTTTTCAGATGAGTCAAGGTTCACTGTTGATTTTTTGGACAGACGTAGGAGGGTGTGGCGTCGTCGAAACGAGCGCTTCCAAGACGTTAACGTCATCAGACATGATCGATTTGGGGGTGGTTCTGTTATGGTGTGGGGAGGCATCACAGTTGCTGGAAGAACGGCTTTACATGTTGTTGCAGGGCGTGTTACAGGCCAGTATTACCGGGACAACATCTTGGCAGTCCATGTTGTGCCGTTCGCACGACGTCATGGCCGCCGTTTCATCTTCCAGGATGACAACGCAAGATGTCACAGGGCCAGGATCGTTACAGGTTACCTCCAACAACAGAACATCACCACATTACCTTGGCCAGCACTGAGTCCCGACCTCTCCCCCATCGAGCATGTCTGGGACATGCTTAGACAGAGGTTACGTCAACGTCAACAACGTCCTGCCAATGTCCAAGAACTTGCTGCTGCGTTGCAACAGGAATGGGACAATCTGGACCAAAATGACCTTAGACGTCTCATTAGGAGTATGCCACGTCGGATCAATGCTTGTTTGGCAAACAGAGGAGGATTTACCCGTTACTGACTTTGTTGTGATGCTGTGGTAACTTTGCTGTTTGACCCCGGGTATCATTTTACCCTTATAATGGTCAGTCTGTGCCTTACTTAGTCTAACGATCATTTGGAATAAATCGATGAATGTGAACTTCATTTCATTTTGTCATTTGTTTCTTCGTCAGTTTCATTAGGTGACTTTAATAACACTTAAAAATCAAATATCCCCTACTTTTTTTGAATAGTATATATCTTCATTTTCTAATGACTAATGGAATGACTCTCGAAGCAGGCGTTGTTAATATACCCACGGTGAAACAGTGAAATATTATATAGACTAGGCCTACGCTACACGCCCTGTCAAAATGAACCTATCTTCATCTCTACACTGCCATGGATGGATGGGCTATGAATTGTGGTATTTTTGTTAATAGAAATTATGGAATCTCGATGATCGACAAGCAATAATAATAGGGCCGCTAAGTCTCGCGACGATTTCTTTAGTAATCTACTTACTAACGGTGACATTCACCCTGCAATAATGGAGCAATGGCGAAAAATAGGCTACGACGATGCATAGTTAAAACAATTTTCCCCACGGGTTATAATTCTAAGTACCGGTAAAATGCAAACTTGGAAAATATGTTATACTTATGTAAGTAATAAAATAAAAAGAAAATTCTAAAAAATACGTAACGTATCGCGATCTCTCTTGAATTTTTCGACAAGTTAAAACTTTACTGGTACTAGTACCTACTAGTTACTGTGTTTTATCTCAGCAGATTGATGGATTATAATAATATGATGGCGAGGAGATTCAAGTTTTTAGCGCAGAGAGGATGGGCGAAAAACGGCCGTGTAGCACACGTGGAAGGTGTTCTAAAGGTAATTTGTCAAATAACGAATATGGACGACTATTGAAATATTTAATTTTACCATAGATAATACCAGTTATTATCTATGATTTTACTTAGGCCTATATTCAGTATAATTTAGTACCTATCTGTTTGTATTTTGTGGTTTTACATGACAGACCTATCTCAAGGCATTTTCCGAAGATTTCTAAAAATTAAAATAATACTAGGCCTCCCATGAAGATTTTGCATTTTGTGAAGATTTGTAGTAAAGTTTAAATATTAGGCCAAATGATATAGGTCTACCATAAATATTTTTAGAAAATGATCAGCTCTCACAAAAAAGTACCGATAAGCAGGCTAAATATCCCGGCCTGCATTTTGTGAGGATTTGTAAAGTTAAAATATTATAGGCCTACTAGGCCTCATGAAATAGGCCTTCCTATTTCTAAAAACCGTGATCAACTGTCCAAAAAACAAAAGTCAAAATATGCAGGCAGAATTCTCACAGTATTTTATGAAGATTCGAAAACTAAATTTTTAAAAAAATACTAGGCCTTGTGATATAGGCCTATATATTTATAAGAACAAAAGGTGATCAGCTCTCAAAAAAAAAAGTCAAAATATGCATGCAGGTTACCTCACAACAGTTTGTGAAGATTTGTAAAACAATACTAGGCCTTGTGATAGGCCTATATATTTCTAAAGGAAAAGGTGATCATTTCTCAAAAAAAAAAGTCACGATGTGCAGGCAGGATATCTCACAGCAGTTTGTGAAATTAAGACGATACTAGTCATCATGATATTGGCCAACCTATTTCTAAAAAAAACAGTGATCAACTATCCCCCCCCCCAAAAAAAATAATGACACAATATGTGGAATATTTAAATTGTTTGGCAGTACATTTGTCTGATATTTATTACTTTTTCTTCCTGGGGTGAATGAAAAGGGAAAAAACATTGTGACGGGTTATACCATAATGTTAATGAAATAGAACTTGGTGTTCTGTTAAAGGTAGATACGGTTCTAATTGTGTCAGAATAAGTGAGTAAGATGCTGGCTTGCTAGCCGGGAGGTCACAGGTTAGATCCCGGTGTTGGTCAAGAAAGTTCGACATTTTCCGGTGTGGTTTCCCCTTGTCAGTGGTGCAGGACGGAGTGCCTGTCAAGGATAGCTGTGTAGTCGTTTGGATGGTACGAAAAACCAAGGTCCAGTCTACGTATTGGCGTTTACGTAAAAGATTGATTTGGCAGTTAGAATTTGATATTAGAGTAGGCTGTAGCAAAATTTCCCTCTTAGTGTCAAATAGGCCTATAGCCTATTTATAAAAGTAGATGACGAACAAGTATTTATAAGTTCTTGAGGCGTTTATTCCAATCAACTGTCACAACACAAGAATGATGTCCTTCCAGAGAGACCTCAAGTTAACTGGAGTGCAATCTCTCACACATACATACAACCTTACATTAGAGGGACAACACATATAGTTACATCATTACTATACAATATACAACTGGTAGTAGTTTTTTTCTTTGATGTCCATAGCAGTTATATCTCATAACAACCTCTCATGACGTCATCAGAGGTTGATATATTCGGTTCATATCAACCGCTGATGACGTCCCGACAGGTTGATATTTCATATCAACCGCTGATGACGTCATCCAAGGTCGATATATTCGGCTCATTTCAACCGCTGATAATGTAGATGATCGAAATAATACAAAGAACACAGAAATAAAATTTTATTCTTTTGACAATAAAAAAAAGTTATGGTACAGTTTGTAGCATTCAGTAACGAAATAGACAGTGTACTTATCGGCATATTTAAATCGGTTATCCATACTCCATGTCTAAGATATCTTTCAGAATTTTCTTTCCGCCCACATTATTTCTCCACACACTGCAAGATTTGAAAGTATTTATCGCTCAAAAGTTCCTTTGTAAAGTATTTTTGGATAGAGTCCACTTAAACCAGTCGGTCAAATCCTTCTCTGAACATACCTAAATTTCAATCATGGTTCATTGTCAGAAATATCGGAAAAGATTGCCTTTTGATCCAAATTTTCTTCAGGCTTTGGATAGATCCTCATCATATTTGCATCCACATCTATTCCATCGTCAATATGATGACTAAAAAGGATTGATTATTCGTCTGACTTCGTTTAATTATCCATTTTGTTCTTGCATGCTTTCAATTCAATTTCCCAAAACGGCGACGTGTAAACAAACACACGCGCAATTTTACATCAGAAATTCTCGCTATTTGGCGGAAACTACCGAGCAATTATCCAATCACTGTTGCCTTTTTTAGAAGAGTCCATTATATTTAAGGGTGAACGTTGTATATGTCAGATCACCGGAACCTCCCACCCGGATGAAACCAACCATGACTGCTACCCAGCAAAGACACTATGTCTTACCCAAACAGCCAAGCCGGCCCTCCTTCCTGTGGCCGGTTCAGGCTAGTTTCCTAGGAAACATTTAGTCTACGATATCACCTCTGGTGGAAGTGGACGTTAAACTCCCAGTAACGAACGAACGATATGTCAGATATAAACCTACTCTCCCTCGGATTGATATGATAGAGAACCCTTGGGCTTCGCCCGCGTGTTCTCTATCATATCAACCTTGGGTAGGTTAATATCCTATACATATACAACTGGTAGTAGTTTTTTTCTTTGATGTCCATAGCAGTTATATCTTATAACAACCTCTCGTGACGTCATCAGAGGTTGATATATTCGGTTCATATCAACCGCTGATGACGTCCTGAGAGGTTGATATTTCATATCAACCGCTGATGACGTCATTACAGGTCGATATATTCGGCTCATATCAACCGCTCTTGACGTAGATGATCGAAATAATACAAAGAACACAGAAATAAAATTTTATTCTTTTGACAATAAAAAAAAAATTGTTTTGGTACAGTTTATAGCATTCAGGACCTAGGCCTAAATAGACGGCGTACTTATCGGCTTATTTAAATCGGTTATCCACACTCCAGTCCATGTCTAAGATATCTTTCAGAATTTTCTTTCTGCCCAAATCATTTCTCCACACATCCCAAGACGTGAAAGTATTTATCACCCAAGAGTTCCTTTGTAAAGTATTTTTGGCTACGGCTACAATCCACTCAAAACAATCGGTCAAATCTTTCTCTGAACATACCGAAAAGTAACCTTCAGGCACGGTTAATTGTCAGAATTATCGGAAAAGATTGCCTTTTGATCCAAATTTTCTTCAGGCTTTGTATAGATCCTCATCATAGTTGCATTCACATCTATTCTATCGTCAATATGATGACTAAAAAGGATTGATTATTCGTCTGACTTCGTTTTACTATCCATTTTGTTTTAGCTTTCTTCAGTTCAATTACTACAAAATGGCGCCGTATAAACAAACACGTCACGTGCTGTCGAGCAATTAACCAATCACTGTTGCCTTTTTTTAGAAGAGTCCATTAAATTTAAGGGTGAACGTTGTATATGTCAGATATAAACCTACTCTCCCTCGGATTGATATGATAGAGAACACTTGGGCTGCGCCCGCGTGTTCTCTATCATATCAACCTCGGGTAGGTTAATATCCTATACATAGCACACTGTTTGGTTTAAGCCGGCCAGTCTTCATTAGCCCAGTTGGAGTAGGACATTAAACCCCATTTCATTTCTCTAATATGATTGCCTATGGTTGTTCATTTAATTCAGAACACATTTATTTTTACTGCTGATGGTTGCCAATCAACAACTGATGCAAAATTTCATGTTTTACACTAATTGACATTTACAATGAAAGAAATGTTCGCTCACTAACAGGGGTCACATTGGCTAAGTGGGTAAGATGCTGGCACGCTAGCCTGGAGGTTGGGTGTTCGATCCCTGCATTGGCCGAGAAAGTTCAATCAGGTTCCCCTTGTCAGTGATGCAGGACGAAGGGCCTGACAATGACAGCTGTCTAGTCACTTGGATGGGACGATAAACCGAGGTCCAGTATACACATTGGCATGCACGTAAAAGATCCCTTGGCAGATGGAATTCGATATAAGAGTAGGCCGTAGCGCGACTGTCAGGGCAAAATGTCTCTCATAGCACACTGTATTAGGCAAACTGATGTTTGAAAAGAAGCATATTTTAAAATAGAGAGAGAATTAGATATCAAGACTAAGTTTGGATTGGCACCAAGTTCATTCCTCATAGACTACGAAGAATATTTGGCGGTCTGCGAATCAGATCGAAATAATTAATTTTGTTTTTTAATGGAAATAATAAATCTGAAATGTGAATACCGGTAGTTGTGGATTAGAAAGCTTATATGTGTATTTACATTGCAATCTAAAGACTGTACTATGCTGATCTATCCCTATACATTACAGGCAAGGAGAAGGGTCGTCTGTCCAATTTCGTGGGTTTTCGTCGGAAGACCCCTAAGCGAAAGCGATTAATTGAAAATTTGCTCAAGAAAATATACCATAGTTGCATTCACATTGCAAGAAATGTTTCACACATTTGGTAATTTACATGATCAAAGAGAAACTTTACCAGATACATGGCAAAAGTAAAGTATGGCATTTTCATTCACTGCATGTGTACATGTTTAGTTTTCATTGCCAATGGTTAGATAAATTTAACTTATCAATGCATTTATGTAGCCCAATAAATTTCTTGTAACAGTATGGTAGTAATATCATACATTTGTTAGTGTATGTTTAAAATTAAAAGGCACATAAAGCTACATACATGTACACATGAATTCAACAGAGTTGCATTGTAAAATGTTCGATTTACATGTAAGTACATGCAAGTCTTGCCTACATTTAAAGGCAAAAAGAAATGTTCTTTAAATTAATTAAAGGAAAATTTGAGATTTCACAGGTAAATGTTGCCAAATGTGAAAATATCTTATGTGAATAAATCTCCAGTGACCCAAAAATATTTTGAAAATTGTGATCTGTGTATAAAAGTTAAAAAAAAAAATGGTTTTATGCCATCATAAAGGGGGGTGCAAGTAAATTCAATTCAAAAGTGAAATTTTTTGCAGTTTACTAAATACATGTACACATGAGAGCTATATGTGTAATAGAAATTGACTTACACAAATATCAGGTTCATTTCATTGAGTGAGGAAAATTTATAATTTCATGAGTAGATAAATAGTCTCTATACCTATTACATTCTCCCAATATTCAGTTAGAAAGAAATATTTGACAATAATCCAATGACTTTATTTAATATATTTATTGATTTTTTTTTCAAAACAAAGAAATATGTAATTAATGTACAGTTGAGAGTTAAAGTTAAATGTATTCCAATTCTTTACAAGAAATATGAACTCACATAACAAGCCTCCTTATCGTTCAATGAGGTTCCAGTAGTTTTGATAGGTGTTGAGCCACTTTGTAAAACACAGAATCTATGGAGCATATCAATAATCGGGCTTTGATCGGATCTTTGTGGATTTTTATGGTTACACGCGCGTATGGGGCTCTGGAGTGATTTGGCTTGAGTTGGAAGAACAGATTGTTGGTGATTTGGTTTGGTTAGCTTGGTTTCTAAATTTTTGGTGGGGCCTTTTCGCAATCGGCGATAGATGGAGCTGTCATTGAGGAGATTGTTGACAGTACTACGATATTCATCTGTGTTAAACAGGACGGCAGCTTTTCCTTTATCGGCGGGCACTATGGTTATGGACTTGTCCTTCTTGAGTTCATTCATGGCTTTTCTTTCAGAGCGGGATAGGTTGCTGGCTTGTGGTTTGGCTTTTGCAAGTGTGTTGGCTATTTGGTGTCTAAGATAATCTATTTTCCCGTCTGGCGCAAGCTGTCCTACGTCCTTCTCTATCACGGTGATAAAAGTGTCATGATTCTTGGTTGTCACTGTAGGAATGAATTTGAGATCCTTGGACAGAAGATTTATCTGATCATCTGTGAGCTACTTACTGCTGATATTGTAGACGGTTTTGGTAAGATATTCGTTTTTAAGGTTGGTGTCATTTTTATTGGTAGAATTGGTGGTATTTCTTTTCAAGCTGATTAATTTATTGAACTTCTTTACTACTTTCGTTTTGATCTGGTTTTGTAATTTGGATTTGGTAGTGGTAAGTTTGGTAATAAAAGACTGATAATCTCTTTCAACACCTATCAAAACTACTGGAACCTCTAGGGAAAACGGCAGACTCCTTGAGTCCTTCATCAAAAACTCCAACAAATTCTGCAGTAAAATCAGAGAAATAGATCACCCTGGGAAAATTATGTCCTATGACCTTGTTGACCTTTTCACTAATATTCCAAGAGATGAAGCTATAAACATACTAAAAACCCGGTTGGATCAACTAGACACGCCACTTGACACCAGTCTTACTACAGAAAGCATCACCAAACTAGTAACTCCACCTATTTTACCTGGGAATTAGACACCTATGAACAAGTGCGAGGCCTTCCAATGGGTAGTCCATTGTCACCTCTTATGAGTGAAATCTATATGACAGATTTTGAAGAAAGAGACCTAGCTACAGCTCCTATAACACCTTCTAATTGGTACAGAAAAGTGGACGACACCTAGTTATTCTCAAGCCAGACAAAGATCCTACAGTCCTTCTAAACTACCTAAACAGTCAACACCCCCATATTAAATTCACCATGGAAACAGAAACAGACCTAGGGATACCATTTTTAGATATTGATATAAAGAAAAATAACAACCAGCTTGAAACATCAGTATACAGGAAGCCAACTCACACCAACCAGTATTCATTTTAACTCAAACCACAGCCTTAATATTAAAACAGCCATCATTACAACATTTGTAACCCGTGCTACCAACATCTGTTACCCAGCCTATTTAGATAAAGAACTTAACCAAATTCAAGAATCCTTATGCTTCCTTTTACCGTGCAATTTATCATTCGGCCGTGTGTTTTACGCAGGTCTTTGTAAAATAAAGAGAGGTCTTTAGATAGGCATGTGTGCTCGCTATGATCTACGTTTCTCTGATGTCTATTGAAGGCCTATCACGTACCATATATATAAAGTTGCCTTTTATGAAATAAAAATATGGATTAATCTATCGTATACGGAAAGGCGAATGTAATGTCGTCATTTATAAATACCAAGCAGTCAGAAAAAAATTGATATCAACGTGAATATAAAGAGTACATCCGGCAAAAACGGTCCACAATGCGTAAATTGTGCATCTTACCTTCAATAGCAATATCCATAAAACAGAAATCTCCTTGTTGATAAATAATACGACATAACCAACCGAACAGTGGTAATTCCCACGCAAATGGTATTTAAACTTTAATTACTTTAGACTCTTAGTAAATTTACATCGCATACACTCCAACGATCCTCATTCCAGAACTTGTATCTTTCAATAGCCGTTTTATGTAATTACAGAAGCGCCCCATTTCCCAAGACCAGGGGGCGAACATTACCTTATTTGGTCTACCAAAGCGTATGTTATAAACAGATAGAATTTGTTGGATATTTTACCAAAATATCACCATTATTTTACATATTAACATGTCGTCCGCTTTTTTAGTACGTGGGATTTAAATTTATACAAAGAGTGAACCAACCATTTTTCAAAGACGCAATATAGTAAGTCACGCTACTTACAGATAAAGTTGCATTTAATAAAATAAAAATATTGACTTTAATCTATCGCACAAAATGCAAGAGAATTAAATATTTTGATTGTTGAATTCCCGTCTACTAGTACTGTGGTTCATTTGGAATGTAAAATATACAACCAATAACGATATTAATTGAAATTATATATTACCGCCATTGAATGGGTCGGAAACGTGCGAACAATTCTCGAGTCAGAAAACGGTGGTCATTTGCTTAATTATTTCCGCCTTAATGTGCTAAGGTGAACGCTGAGTTTATTAAAAAAAAATTATTATTAAAATTAAAAACGAAAATCAAATGTGACAACTTGAAATGACCAAGTGACAAGTATAAAAATATTTCTAAAAGTTTACAAACATTTCGACCCTCGACTTATTGAAATAAACTGTAACAATTGCCAAATTCCAACCAACTATATCAGCTAATCCATTAGAGCACGAGTTAACACTGTGCCTCGCCTGTCAACATCAAAGAGCAGAGCTGTGTGTTGCCCGACTCCATCAAAGGGCAATTCCGTGTGAAAAGCGTGCATGAATCGACAGTATTGTAAAACAAAGGCTAGATTCACAATCACAGAAACCAGTGGTTTCTAATTAGCAGGCCCTGAGATTTGACAAAGGAGATTAAAATATATCAGTTAATCAAATTGGAACGGAGTATAAAACACGGTGTATTCATCAAGAAATGAAATACGTATAAGAACGCATGTAACTACATGTAGGCCTACACCAGGTATGAATCCATATAAAGACCTGCACTTAACAAAGACTGATCTACGTAAACCAGATGTTTGATGTTTATGAAAGAAAAGACTGCAGCTAAAATTATAAAATCTTTATTATTTAAATCAACCATGCACAAATCTCATGTAATCAACCGAATCAAATCCTAGTCGAACTGACCCAAATAGATGGTGTCGAAACAACTCGGGTAACAGTTGTCGAACCAGCTCGATGTCGAAACAACTTGTTCCCGTAAGTTCACATATTGACTTACGATTGATTGATAGTTATGCATTGAAGGCCGAGCCGTTGGGACCAAAATGAAACATAACACTAACGCTACAATATACATCCACATTCCTGCTTTGATTGATATGGTACTTTGTCAAGAAGGCTAGGCGTTTGGTTTGTTTAGCGTTGAGGGTCGTGCTCTCAACATCAATAGTTGCCGTCCTTAGAGTATAAGGAATAAGTATACCAAGATAATCCATTCAGAATTGTGCCTTCCTAACGCTAAAGGCAAAAAGTGGGCGTGGCCCTGCCCCTGGGGGTCGGAACATTCATCAAAATCAATAGTGGACGCCCTCAGGCTATAAGGAATACATAAGCCAAGTACCAAGCTGCTTCATTCAGAATTGCGGCCTGTAAACCACAAACACAAAAATTGGGCGTGTCTTGCCTGTGGGAGTCGGGACATGCAGTTGACGTCCTTAGGCTATAAGGAATACATATCCCAAGTTTAAAGACGATCCATTAAGAATCATGGCCTGTAGACAACACACACAGACACGAAGTAAAAATGGGCATGGCTCTGCCCCTGGGGGTTAGGAAATCACCAAAAACAATAGGGGTCATCTTTAGGGTATAAGGAATAGGTATGTAAAGTTTTAAAAGGATCTGTTAAGAATTGCATCCTGTAGGCGAACACAAGACACAAAAGCATTGGGCGTGGCTCTGTCCCAGGGGGTCCGGCATGCACCAAAAATAATAGTGGTCAGAGAGAGAGAGAGAAATGGGGTTTAATGTCCACTCAACACAACCAGGTCATTTCGGGACTAACATATGGTTTCAATTTTATTTCAATAATTCGCTTGCGCGTAGGGGTCTTTAGCCGTGGGAGGAAACCGGAGTGCCCGGAGGAAACCCACAAGGTTGAGAAGGCGCCCCTATCTCCATGCCACATACGCTCACAACCGGGCTCGAAACCACAGCCGCAAGCCAGAGGTGACCGGCCAGCTAGAGGTCGAAGCGCGGCACTCTAGACCACTAGGCCATCCCAACCCCCTAATAGTGGTCAGCCTTAAGGTATAAGGAATAAGTATAAAAAAAGTTTTCAAGACGATCGATTAAGAATTGTGGCCTGTAGGTGACACACAGACAGACAAAAGAAAATGGGCGTGGCACTGTCCCTGGGGGTCGGGCATGCACCAAAAACAATAGGAATCTTCCTTAAGGTACCAAGAATAAGTATTCAAAGTTTCAAGATGATACATTAAGAAATGCAGCCTGTAGACGACAGACAAACAAATACAAGAAATGGGTGTTGCTGTCCCACGGGGGTCGGGCATGCACCAAAAACAAAAGGGATCATCCTTAGGGTATAAGGAATAAGTAATTTAAGTTTCAAGATGACCGATTAAGAATTGTGGTATGTAGGCGACACACAAAAAGAAAATGGGCGTGACTCTGCCCCTGGGGATTGGGCATGCCCCCCAAATGATAGGAATGTTCCTTAGGGTACAAAGAATAAGCATTCAAAGTTTCAAGATGATACGTTAAGAAATGTGGCTTTTAGACGACAAACAAATAAATACAAGGAATGGGCGTGGCTCTGCCATTGGGGGTCGGGCATGCACCAAAAAACAACAGGGATCATCCTTAGGGTGTAAAGAGTAAGTATACAAAGTTTTAAGAAAATCCAGTTAGAATTGCAGCCTGTAGGCGACAAGATGACCGATTAAGATTTGGGGCCTGTAGGCGACACACAAAAAGAAAATGGGCGTGGCTCTGCCCCTGGGGGTTGAGCATGCACCCCAAATGATAGGAATGTTCTTTAGGGTACAAAGAATAAGCATTCAAAGTTTCAAGATGATGCGTTAAGAAATGTGGCTTGTAGATGACAAACAAATAAATACAAGCAATGGGCGTGGCTCTGCCATTGGGGTCGGGCATGCACCAAAAAACAATACGGATCATCCTAAGGGTGTAAAGAGTAAGTATACAAAGTTTTAAGAAAATCCAGTTAGAATTGCGGCCTGTAGGCGACACACAGACACACAAAAAGAAAATGGGCGTGGTTCTGCCCCTGGGCGTTGGGCATGCACCCCAAACGATAGGGATCATCCTTAGAGTATAAAGAGTAAGTCTACAAAGTTTGAAGAAAATCCAGTAAGAATTGCGCCATGTAGGCGACACAAAGACACACGAAAAGAAAATGGGCGTGGCTCTGTCCCTGGGGGTTGGGCATGCACCCCAAACGGTAGGGATGTTCCTTAGGGTACAAAGAATGTGTATGCAAAGTTTCAAGATAATAAGTTAAGAAATGTGGCCTGTAGACGACAAACAAACAAATACTAGAAATGGGCGTGGCTCTGCCCCTGGGGGTCGGGCATGCACCAAAAACACTAGGGATTTTCCTTGGGGTATAAGGAATAAGTATACCAAGTTTGAAGAAAATCCAGTAAGAATTGCCCCCTGTAGGCGACACAAAGACACACGAAAAGAAAATGGGCGTGGCTCTGCCCCTGGGGGTTGGGCATGCACCCCAAACGATAGGGATGTTCCTTAGGGTACAAAGAATGTGTATGCAAAGTTTCAAGATTATAAGTTAAGAAATGTGGCCTGTAGACGACAAACAAACAAATACTAGAAATGGGCGTGGCTCTGCCCCTGGGGGTCGGGCATGCACCAAAAACAATAGGGATCTTCCTTGGGGTATAAGGAATAAGTATACCAAGTTTGAAGAAAATCCATGAAGAATTGCGCCCTGTAGGCGAACCACAGACACACACATACATACATATACACACACACAGACAGACAGGGGCGACGGCATAATAGAAATCAGCATGGTATTGTATCTGTCCCGTGGATCCAGCAAAAGTATAAAACTTATGACACTGAACGATAGATAATATGCTCTCGATAGAACTAGACGATATTAATACTTGGGATGTGTTGCGAACATTTTAAATAGTTCATCAATAACACCGTATTTTAAATAGTTCATCAATAACACCGTCTATATTTCTTACGGTTTTCTAAAATACAATATTAGAGCACTGGTATCTTGTTTACACAGTCAAACAGGGGGAAAATATTGCCATCTTTTTGTTCTGGTTGATTGATCAGAATGTTTGAAAAGGTTGACCTATATAGGTGTTATGTAATGCGGTTTTATAGAGTTTAGACACAGACACTTGATTGGTGTCATAAAGTAATAAACTAATCAACAAGCTACATGGATTATTTATTTTAACTAAAATGTATATTAGAATTTGCTGTCTGAATTACAGTTAATTTTGTTAATAGATTTATTAATTAAATGTTTTCTATAACCTAAAAAATCGTCCAAAATGAAAAATAAAGTAATTAGGGTTTCACACTGCGTAGCTTGTGTGAAACACTATTGTTTTTGTTAAAATTATTAAGCTTTCATATGTATTACATATGAAAGCTTATTGTTTCTGTTAAAGTTATTATTAAGCTTTCATATGTATTACATATGAAAGCTTATTGTTTCTGTTAAAGTTATTATTATTATTATTTTTTTTTTTGTGTCATTTCTGCAAATCGGATTTCTCAGAATCTAACCATGGGACCTTTCTGAAACTTTGACCTACCCCCCCAAAACTGGGTGGCAGTTTTTGATTAAATATATTTTCAAAACGTTTTACGAATTCGAAATCACAGAATTTTACGAACGAGTGAATTTGACCTGCATTACTGTAACTCTGTGACTATTTGACCTATTTTACTAATTCTTTTTTCTTTGAGTACCTTCACAAAAATCATTTTCAACTGCAGTTTCAGATTTTCGAATTTCGAAAATTCGTCGCTCTGATTTCGAACCGGAAGTTGAGACCAACTTGACAACTTCTTTAATAGTTCTACGATTTTCATGAAATTTAGTATGTAAGTAGATCTTAACCATGTGACTTCAAAAATATAAATAGAAATTTTCTAAATTATCTCCCCTTGGTGAAATTAAGGATCAAAGTTTTCAAAAAAATCGAAGAAATATAGGTCAGAATGACCTGATTTTTTTTTTGGATACTAGATAAGTAAATACTCATTCGTACACAAAATATTGAGTTTGTGGGTTGAACCGGAAGTGCCGCCATCTTGAAACGTGAAAAATCACAAAGGCTTTTTTGCTATTTTACTTACAGACACGGGAGTTATATTTTCTGAATCCTTGAAGGATGGCCTAAAAAACGTTCGGAGTAGAATTTTGATTTAGGTCAATTGATGGTCGCCATTTTGAAGTGAAAGTGAAAAATAGAAGCAATTTGAAGGGCCGAGAATTTGGAACACAATAACTCTCCTTCTAATTGAGCTAGAATGTTCAAACTTGGTGTAGACGTTCACTAGGTCACTGTCTTGATTGAGTTCAAAGATGAGCAGTTTCTGCCTAGGGTAAGCAGAGATAAGCAAGCTGGTTTGTTGATTCTTTAGGGCACGATAACTTTGGTTATAATGAAGGGAGGGCGATCAAACTCTTGTCAATCGAGAGTCTAATAGCTAACCTGTTGTGTGAAATCATTGTATCATTTTTTCTTAAATGTCCGGAGTAGCCGAAAAAAAGAGATTGAAAATCCAAAGAGTCGTATTTTTACAATTTAGAGCATGTTTAAAGGTCTTTCTCGTAAAGTCAACATGTGTTTCCTGCAAATCGTTTTTCTCAGAATCTAACCATGGGATGTTTCTGAAACTTTGACCTACCTCCCCAAAAATGGGTGGTGAGTATTGATTAAATATATTTTCAAAACGTTTAAAGCATTCGAAATCACCGAATTTTACGAACGAGTGAATTTGACCTGCATTACTGTAACTCTGTGACTATTTGACCTATTTTACTAATTCTTTTTTCTTTGAGTACCATGACAAAAATCATTTTCAACTGTAGTTTCAGATTTTCGAATTTCGAAAATTCGTCGCTGTGATTTTGAACCGGAAGTTGAGACCAACTTGACAACTTCTTTAATAGTTGTACGATTTTCATGAAATTTAGTATGTAAGTAGATCTTACCGATGCAACTTTAAAGATGTCCTTAGAAATTTTCTAAATTATCTCCCCTTAGTGAAATTAGGGATCAAAGTTTTCAAAAAAATCGAAGAAATATAGGTCAGAATGACCTGATTTTTTTTTTGGATACTAGGTAAGTAAATACTGATTCGTACACAAAATATTGAGTTTGTGGATCGAACCGGAAGTGCCGCCATCTTGAAACGTGAAAAATCACAAAGGCTTTTGCGATATTTTACTTACAGACATGGGAGTTACATTTTCGGAATCCTTGAAGGAATGCCTAAAAATCTATCAGATCAGAATTTTGATTTCGGTCACGTGATGGTCACCATTTCGAACTGAATATAAAAAAGTTGAAAAATCGACATTAACGAGCACGTGAATGAAAGCAATAGGCCGTAGTTTGGAGAATATGTCTCCTATTTCCAAAATGAATACATTTCTGCATAGCCGGGATCAGGGTCGAAATATTGTTATTTGAAAATGTCACATTTTCGAATTTTGTCTTTGATGTTTTCCGTGCCGATAAAGTTGTTTACGATTGAAAAATCATAAAAACTTCGCTATATTTTGACCGATTTTAATGATTTTTTTTTTGTTGATGAGATTATTTACATGACCCATGACATGTGACAGGAAGTGACTGTTAATATGAAAGCTTTAATATCTGCTTTGCAGATCTAGTTATTATTATTTTTTTTTTGTGTGTCATTTCTGCAAATCGGATTTCTCAGAATCTAACCATGGGACCTTTCTGAAACTTTGACCTACCCCCCCAAAACTGGGTGGCAGTTTTTGATTAAATATATTTTCAAAACGTTTTACGAATTCGAAATCACAGAATTTTACGAACGAGTGAATTTGACCTGCATTACTGTAACTCTGTGACTATTTGACCTATTTTACTAATTCTTTTTTCTTTGAGTACCTTGACAAAAATCATTTTCAACTGCAGTTTCAGATTTTCGAATTTCGAAAATTCGTCGCTGTGATTTCGAACCGGAAGTTGAGACCAACTTGACAACTTCTTTAATAGTTCTACGATTTTCATGAAATTTAGTATGTAAGTAGATCTTAACCATGTGACTTCAAAAATATAAATAGAAATTTTCTAAATTATCTCCCCTTGGTGAAATTAAGGATCAAAGTTTTCAAAAAAATCGAAGAAATATAGGTCAGAATGACCTGATTTTTTTTTTGGATACTAGATAAGTAAATACTGATTCGTACACAAAATATTGAGTTTGTGGGTTGAACCGGAAGTGCCGCCATCTTGAAACGTGAAAAATCACAAAGGCTTTTTTGCTATTTTACTTACAGACACGGGAGTTATATTTTCTGAATCCCTGAAGGATGGCCTAAAAAACGTTCGGAGTAGAATTTTGATTTAGGTCAATTGAAGGTCGCCATTTTGAAGTGAAAGTGAAAAATAGAAGCAATTTGAAGGGCCGAGAATTTGGAACACAATAACTCTCTTTCTAATTGAGCTAGAATGTTCAAACTTGGTGTAGACGTTCACTAGGTCACTGTCTTGATTGAGTTCAAAGATGAGCATTTTCTGCCTAGGGTAAGCATAGATAAGCAAGCTGGTTTGTTGATTCTTTAGGGCACGATAACTTTGGTTATAATGAAGGGAGGGCGATCAAACTCTTGTCAATCGAGAGTCTAATAGCTAACCTGTTGTGTGAAATCATTGTATCATTTTTTCTTAAATGTCCGGGGTAGCCGAAAAAAAGAGATTGAAAATCCAAAGAGTCGTATTTTTACAATTTAGAGCATGTTTAAAGGTCTTTCTCGTAAAGTCAACATGCAAATCGTTTTTCTCAGAATCAAACCATAGGATGTTTCTGAAACTTTGACCTACCCCCCCCAAAAAAAAATGGGTGGTGAGTATTGATTAAATATATTTTCAAAACGTTTAAAGCATTCGAAATCACCGAATTTTACGAACGAGTGAATTTGACCTGCATTACTGTAACTCTGTGACTATTTGACCTATTTTACTAATTCTTTTTTCTTTGAGTACCATGACAAAAATCATTTTCAACTGCAGTTTCAGATTTTCGAATTTCGAAAATTCGTCGCTGTGATTTCGAACCGGAAGTTGTGACCAACTTGACAACTTCTTTAATAGTTCTACGATTTTCATGAAATTTAGTATGTAAGTAGATCTTACCGATGCAACTTTAAAGATGTCCTTAGAAATTTTCTAAATTATCTCCCCTTAGTGAAATTAGGGATCAAAGTTTTCAAAAAAATCGAAGAAATATAGGTCAGAATGACCTGATTTTTTTTTTGGATACTAGGTAAGTAAATACTGATTCGTACACAAAATATTGAGTTTGTGGATCGAACCGGAAGTGCCGCCATCTTGAAACGTGAAAAATCACAAAGGCTTTTGCGATATTTTACTTACAGAAATGGGAGTTACATTTTCGGAATCCTTGAAGGAATGCCTAAAAATCTATCAGATCAGAATTTTGATTTCGGTCACGTGATGGTCACCATTTCGAACTGAATATAAAAAAGTTGAAAAATCGACATTAACGAGCACGTGAATGAAAGCAATAGGCCGTAGTTTGGAGAATATGTCTCCTATTTCCAAAATGAATACATTTCTGCATAGACGGGATCAGGGTCGAAATATTGTTATTTGAAAATGTCACATTTTCGAATTTTGTCTTTGATGTTTTCCGTGCTGATAAAGTTGTTTACGATTGAAAAATCATAAAAACTTCGCTATATTTTGACCGATTTTAATGATTTTTTTTTTGTTGATGAGATTATTTACATGACCCATGACATGTGACAGGAAGTGACTGTTAATATGAAAGCTTTAATATCTGCTTTGCAGATCTAGTTATTCTTATTATTATTATTATTATTAGGGTTTCACACTGCGTAGCTTGTGTGAAACACTATTGTTTTTGTTAAAATTATTATTCTTATTAAGCTTTCATATTACATATGAAAGCTTATTGTTTCTGTTAAGATTATTAAGCTTTCATATTACATATGAAAGCTTATTGTTTCTGTTAAGATTATTATTATTTTTTTTTTGTGTATTTTCTGCAAATCGGATTTCTCAGAATCTAACCATGGGATCTTTCTAAAATTTTGACCTACCCCCCCAAAAATGGGGTGCGAACGTTGTTTAAATATATTTTCAAAACGTTTTACGAATCCGAAATCACCGAATTTTACGAACGAAAAAACTGACAATGCATAGTCGTAACTTTGTTATTTTTTGACCGATTTTACTAATTCTTTTTTCTTTGAACACCTTGAAAAAAATCATTTTCATCTGCAGTTTCACATTTTCGAATTTCGAAAATTCGTCGCTGTGATTTCGAACCGGAAGTTTAGACCAATTTGACAACTTCTTTAATAGTTGTACGATTTTCATGAAATTTAGTATACAAGTAGATCTTACCGATGTGACTTCAAAAAAATAATTAGAAATTTTCTAAATTATCTCCCCTTGGTGAAATTAAGGATCAAAGTTTTCAAAAAACCTAATTTTTTTTTTCGATACTAGACAAGGAATTACTGATTCGTACACAAAATATGGAGTTTGTCGATCAAACCGGAAGTGCCACCATCTTTAAACGTGAAAAATCAAAAAGGCTTTTTTGCTATTTTACTTACAGACTCGGGAGTTATATTTTCGGAATCCTTGGAGGAATGCCTAAAAATCTGTCGGATCCGAATTTTGATTTCGGTCATGTGATGGTCACAATTTTGAATTGAAAATGAAAAATAGAAGCAATTTGAAAGGCCCGGACTTCGGAACACAATAACTCTCCTTCTAATTAAGCTAGAATGTTCAAACTTGGTGTAGACGTTCACTAGGTCAATGTGATGATTGAGTTCAAAGATGAGCATTTTCTGCTTAGGGTAAGCAGAGATAAGCATGCCGATTTGTTGATTCTTTAGGGCAAGATAACTTTGGTTATAATGAAGGGAGGGCGGTGAAACTCTTGTTAATCGAGAGTGTAATAGCTGGCCTGTTGTGTGAAATCGTTGTATCTTTTTTTTAAATATCAGGGATAGCCGAAAAAAGGAGATTGAAAATCCAAAAAGTCGTATTTTTACAATTTGGAGCATGTTTAGAGGTCTTTCTCGTAAAGTCAACATACTATTTTTTGGGAACTTCTTCTACAAAGAGTCTTATTGGTAGTCTTTTATATGAAACCATCGATCAACAGTCCAACATATCAGGAGTAGAAGAACAAAAGGATCGAACATTGAAAACGGCACCCTTTCATTGTTGAGCGAAACATGAAGTGTGGGTGACTACAATCTACGCATTTAGTCATCGTATAGAGCTTATTCAACAGTATCGAATTCCAACTGCTTAGGGATATTTTACGTGCACTCCAATGTGTACACGGGACCTTGGTTTATCGTCCCATCCGAAGGACTAGACAGCTGTGCTTGTCAGGCCCTCCGTTCTGCCTTACTGACAACGGAACCACGCCGGGAAATCGAGATGAACTTTCTCTGTGCAGAACTTTCAATTCAGGCAAAACGTTTATTGCATACGATTAAGCTGGTCAGTTGGAGCTTATTTTGAAAAGTTTTGTAATAATCGGTTGGTAATTAAAGTACCGTGCACATTAAACTGTTAAAACAGAAAATTTCGCCCGGTTGAAATGTTCCTTGCTATAAGTCAGCAATTTTCCGAATTCAGGGAGGCTGGATGGCTGAATGGTTAGCATGTGCTCGCTGTATCGTAACCTTTGTCATTGAGTCAACGGGCGTCGTTTCGATCTCCAGGTTGCACGTGACATGGTGTATGATGTCCAACCTCGTGGGTTTTCTCCGTGTTCTTCGGTTTCCTCCCAACGGCTAAAGACCAGTACGTGCAAGGGGAGTTTTTAAATAAAATTAAAAAACATATGTTAGTCCCGAAATGACCTAGTTTGTGTCGAATGGACGTTAGGCCGCATTTCTCTCTTTCTCTTTTTAAAGTTTTGTAATAATCGGTTGGTAATCAAAGGTACTGTTAAAGTGATAAAACAGAAAATTTCGCCCGGTTGTAATGTTTCTCACTTTAAATTCAGCAATTTGTCGATTTTAAGGGGCAAACGTTTATTGCGAACGATTAAGCTGGTCAGGGGGAGCTTATTTTTAAAAGTTTTGTAATATTCGGTTGATAACTAAAGGTACCGTGCAAATTAAACTGTTAAAATAGAAAATTTGGCCCGGTTGAAATGTTTCTCGCTGTAGGTCAGCAATTTGCCGATTTTAGGGAGGTTGCGTGGCTGAATGGTTAGCATGTGCGCTCTGTATCATAACGTCTGTCATTGAGTCAACTGGCCTTGTTTCGATTTCTTGGTTGTACGTGACAAGGAGTATGGTCGCCTTACCAACCTCGTAGGCCGTAACGCCGCTGCCCGAGTAAAATTTCCCTCATTGCACACTTTATGGCGTATGCCCGTCTTCATTAGCCCATTGTAGGAGCAGAACAGTAGGACGTTAAACCCCATTCAATTTCATTTCATTTTCTCTATGTTGCTTATTTATTATAGTGGATAAATATTTTTCTGGTTCTAGCAATTATTTAATTTCTGCATAGAAATCTCTGGCCAGTTTTTTTTATTGCAGAGTGCCATTCTTGTATATTGCAGTCTATGACCCTTTGTTTAAAACATGCTTAAGAAGTCGTCACGATTTACTACTCAGTGACCGCCCTAGACCCTTAAAACCATTAGCCAAATTTTTAGCCAAATCAAAATTTTATTAGCCAATTCAGAAAGTTATAGCCAAATATTTTATATTATTTTTATTCATATGTTTGTTAATTAAAAATGAAACTACGTGCTTGTTGCTTTTTAAACGTACCGGTAATACAAGACTCATAGCAGCCGTAGAAAGGAAATTATAAACAGTACAAAATCCTTATGAGTATCCTTTATCTAAATTGCTACGTATTTTTTTTTTTTTTTTACTTCGTTTTATCTAGTTCACTATATTGTCTGTCAATATATGAGTAGAAGTTTTGGAAAAGGTGGGAAATATCACGTGGTTTGCGCGTGGTGGAATAAAGGATGAAAGTAGGGATATTCCTTTGATGTCACGTAATCACTGTCTAATACATTCCGGCTTCTAGATGCCGATATAAATTTAGAAATAATTTAGTGATTTATATTGTTATGCTTGGTTATTGTATCGACAAATAAAAACTCATAATAAAGATCATACTTTATTAATTAATAATATTATCAACAAATAGGTTCCCATTAGATGTTTTATTTTTAACAATAGTTCTAGAAATGGCGGGAGAATGTCACGTGATAGCCACTGTTGACAAACAGGTCATGAAGGTATCGCTTTGATGTCTCATTTCATTACCGCATGAACTAATGCACACGTATAGATATAGATATAGATATATATATACAGATGCCGTGCCGATTACTGTAAGGAATTATATAATTAACACTTAAAATATGATAATCTCGACCATTAATGATACAGCAAATAATTTAATTCATAATGGATGGTGTATATTTTTGACGATTGCGTAAGAAGCGTGGCCCAATTATTACTTCAACAACACGGGGTTTATGTTGATTCCCGCCGTAAAATAGTAAAAGTATCATGCGTTTCCCGACTAAAATAAAGACAAATATCTACATAGATCATCATGCCATTCGAGACATTTTAATGTGTAATGGTTTTATATCCACCACTATCGGTAATTTATTTGTATTGGCCGATATACTTCGCTGTCAATATCTGATATCGGTAAAACCGATAGGTGTCATATCGGAACATCGCTACTTGTAGTGAAGCGAATGTACACTCGGCAAGCGGCGAGCATGATAAACAGTGCAGTGCCACACAAAAGGGGCGTAATTCTGTTGTATAGTCTCTAGACTCGATCTTTCAGTCGTTTTAATGCGTGACATTGACTGATTTGCGACTTGTACGATTGAGACTAGAGTAATTAATGTACTAAAAATAGACATTCCATTGGATGATCGAAAGAAGCGTTTAACGAAACGATTTCAACTTTAATATTAACAGATTTACAAAATAATTCATTCGCCAAAATTTTCGCCAGAATCATCACTTTATTCGCCAATAAAAATATTTGTCGTCATTGACTAATTGGCGAATGTCTAGGGCGGTCACTGACTACTTATAACCAAACATATTGGAAACCATAATTATATAACATATCTTAAAAGCCCGATTACAGCTATACAAGTTTCAGTTATTTCCCTTTAGTTTAAAGATTATTTTTTTGCCCGGGTGCAATGTTTCTCACTACATTTAAATTTGTAACTTTGTGAGTTTTTGACCGATTTTGATATTATGTCTTTATAATTTTCCAAATCTACATATTTAACGTGCATATTCAAACAGTTGAGTTCAACCTGATTCAAAAAGTTTTAGTTTTGTTCAAAGTTATCTCACTTAATTTTTCGATGTTTTCTTACCATTTTCATTTCATTTTTCTGAAAGTTTTGAAATCGGAAGTCATCCCGATTACAGCAACACAAGTATCAGTTATTTCCCTTTAGTTTTCAGATTACTCAATGTTTCATACTATATTTAGACTTGTAACTTCGCGAGTTTTTGACCAATTTTGATAGTTTGTTATTCTTATCCTTTTATTTGAGATACTTGATATAATCAATGACACGTGACGATGAATATGAAAGCTTTCATATCTGCATGGGACAGTAGCAGATCTAGTTAAGCTTTCATATTACATATGAAAGCTTATTGTTTCTGTTAAGATTATTATTATTTTTTTTTTGTGTATTTTCTGCAAATCGGATTTCTCAGAATCTAACCATGGGATCTTTCTAAAACTTTGACCTACCCCCCCAAAAATGGGGTGCGAACGTTGTTTAAATATATTTTCAAAACGTTTTACGAATCCGAAATCACCGAATTTTACGAACAAAAAAACTGACAATGCATAGTCGTAACTTTGTTATTTTTTGACCGATTTTACTAATTCTTTTTTCTTTGAATACCTTGAAAAAAATCATTTTCATCTGCAGTTTCACATTTTCGAATTTCGAAAATTCGTCGCTGTGATTTCGAACCGGAAGTTTAGACCAATTTGACAACTTCTTTAATAGTTGTACGATTTTCATGAAATTTAGTATACAAGTAGATCTTACCAATGTGACTTCAAAAATATAATTAGAAATTTTCTAAATTATCTCCCCTTGGTGAAATTAAGGATCAAAGTTTTCAAAAAAATCGTCGAAATATAGGTCAGAATGACCTAATTTTTTTTTTCCGATACTAGACAAGGAATTACTGATTCGTACACAAAATATGGAGTTTGTCGATCGAACCGGAAGTGCCACCATCTTTAAACGTGAAAAATCAAAAAGGCTTTTTTGCTATTTTACTTACAGACTCGGGAGTTATATTTTCGGAATCCTTGAAGGAATGCCTAAAAATCTATCGGATCAGAATTTTGATTTCGGTCATGTGATGGTCACAATTTTGAATTGAAAATGAAAAATAGAAGCAATTTGAAAGGCCCGGACTTCGGAACACAATAACTCTCCTTCTAATTAAGCTAGAATGTTCAAACTTGGTGTAGACGTTCACTAGGTCAATGTTATGATTAAGTTCAAAGATGAGCATTTTCTGCTTAGGGTAAGCAGAGATAAGCATGCTGATTTGTTGATTCTTTAGGGCACGATAACTTCGGTTATAATGAAGGGAGGGCGGTGAAACTTTTGTCAATAGAGAGTCTAATAGGTAGCCTGTTGTGTGAAATGATTGTATCATTTTTTTTAAATATCAGGGATAGCCGAAAAAAAGAGATTGAAAATCCAAAAAGTCGTATTTTTACAATTTGGAGCATGTTTAGAGGTCTTTCTCGTGAAGTCAACATACTATTTTTTGGGAACTTCTTCTACAAAGAGTCTTATTGGTAGTCTTTTATATGAAACCATCGATCAACAGTCCAACATATCAGGAGTAGAAGAACAAAAGGATCGAACATTGAAAACGGCACCCTTTCATTGCTGAGCGAAGCATGAAGTGTGGGTGACTACAATCTACGCATTTAGTCATCGTATAGAGCTTATTCAACAGTATCGAATTCCAACTGCTTAGGGATATTTTACGTGCACTCCAATGTGTACACGGGACCTTGGTTTTTCGTCCCATCCGAAGGACTAGACAGCTGTGCTTGTCAGGCCCTCCGTTCTGCCTTACTGACAAGGGAACCACGCCGGGAAATCGAGATGAACTTTCTCTGTGCAGAACTGTCAATTCAGGCAAAACGTTTATTGCATACGATTAAGCTGGTCAGTTGGAGCTTATTTTCAAAAGTTTTGTAATAATCGGTTGGTAATTAAAGTACCATGCACATTCAACTGTTAAAACAGAAAATTTCGCCCGGTTGAAATGTTTCTTTCTATAAGTCAGCAATTTTCCGAATTCAGGGAAGCTGGATGGCTGAATGGTTAGCATGTGCTCGCTGTATCGTAACCTTTGTCATTGAGTCAACGGGCGTCGTTTCGATCTCCAGGTTGCACGTGACATGGTGTATGATGTCCAACCTCGTGGGTTTTCTCCGTGTTCTTCGGTTTCCTCCCAACGGCTAAAGACCAGTACGTGCAAGGGGAGTTTTTAAATAAAATTAAAAAACATATGTTAGTCCCGAAATGACCTAGTTTGTGTCGAATGGACGTTAGGCCGCATTTCTCTCTTTCTCTTTTTAAAGTTTTGTAATAATCGGTTGGTAATCAAAGGTACTGTTAAAGTGATAAAACAGAAAATTTGGCCCGGTTGTAATGTTTCTCACTTTAAATTCAGCAATTTGTCGATTTTAAGGGGCAAACGTTTATTGCGAACGATTAAGCTGGTCAGGGGGAGCTTATTTTTAAAAGTTTTGTAATATTCGGTTGATAACTAAAGGTACCGTGCAAATTAAACTGTTAAAATAGAAAATTTGGCCCGGTTGAAATGTTTCTCGCTGTAGGTCAGCAATTTGCCGATTTTAGGGAGGTTGCGTGGCTGAATGGTTAGCACGTGCGCTCTGTATCATAACGTCTGTCATTGAGTCAACTGTCCTTGTTTCGATTTCTTGGTTGTACGTGACAAGGAGTATGGTCGCCTTACCAACCTCGTAGGCGGTAACGCCGCTGCCCGGGTAAAATTTCCCTCATTGCACACTTTATGGTGTATGCCCGTCTTCATTAGCCCATTGTAGGAGCAGACAGTGGATAAATATTTTTCTGGTTCTAGCAATTATTTAATTTCTGCATAGAAATCTCTGGCCAGTTTTTTTATTGCAGAGTGCCATTCTTGTATATTGCAGTCTATGACCCTTTGTTTAAAACATGCTTAAGAAGTCGTCACGATTTCCTACTTATAACCAAACATATTGGAAACCATAATTATATAACATATCTTGGAAGCCCGATTACAGCTATACAAGTTTCAGTTATTTCCCTTTAGTTTAAAGATTATTTTTTTGCCCGGGTGCAATGTTTCTCACTACATTTAAATTTGTAACTTTGTGAGTTTTTGACCGATTTTGATATTATGTCTTTATAATTTTCCAAATCTACATATTTAACGTACATATTCAAACAGTTGAGTTCAACCTGATTCAAAAAGTTTTAGTTTTGTTCAAAGTTATCTCATTCATCCTGATTACAGCAACACAAGTATCAGTTATTTCCCTTTAGTTTTCAGATTACTCAATGTTTCATACTATATTTAGACTTGTAACTTCGCGAGTTTTTGACCAATTTTGATAGTTTGTTATTCTTATCCTTTTATTTGAGATACTTGATATAATCGATGACACGTGACGATGAATATGAAAGCTTTCATATCTGCATGGGACAGTAGCAGATCTAGTTATTAAGCTTTCATATTACATATGAAAGCTTATTGTTTCTGTTAAGATTATTATTGTTATTTTTTTTTTTGTGTTTTGTCCACAAATCGGATTTCTCAGAATCTAACCATAGGATCGTTCTGAAACTTTTACCTATCCCCCCAAAAATGGGTGGTGGCTGTTGATTAAATATATTTTCAAAACGTTTTACGAATCCGAAATCACCGAATTTTACGAACGAAAAAACTGACAATGCATAGTCGTAACTTTGTTATTTTTTGACCGATTTTACTAATTCTTTTTTCTTTGAATACTTTGAAAAAAATCATTTTCATCTGCAGTTTCGCATTTTCCAATTTCGAAAATTCGTCGCTGTGATTTCGAACCGGAAGTTTAGACCAATTTGAGAACTTCTTTAATAGTTGTACGATTTTCATGAAATTTAGTGTATAAGTAGATGTTACCGATGTGACTTCAAAAATATAATTATAAATTTTCTAAATTATCTCCCCTTGACGAAATTAAGGATCAAAGTTTTCAAAAAAATCGTCGAAATATAGGTCAGAATGACCTAGTTTTTTTTTTCGATACTAGACAAGGAATTACTGATTCGTACACAAAATATGGAGTTTGTCGATCGAACCGGAAGTGCCACCATCTTTAAACGTGAAAAATCAATAAGGCTTTTTTGCTATTTTACTTACAGACTCGGGAGTTATATTTTCTGAATCCTTGTAGGAAGGCCTAAAAAATGTCGCGAATAGAATTCTGATTTAGGTCAACCGGGAGTCACCATTTTGAATTGAAAATGAAAAATAGAAGCAATTTGAAAGGCCGAGACTTTGGAGCACAATAACTTTCATTCTAATTAAGCTAGAATGTTCAAACTTGTTGTAGACGTTCACTAGGTCAATGTTATGATTGACTCCAAAGATGAGCATTTTCTGCTTAGGGTAAGCAGAGATAAGAATGCTGATTTGTTGATTCTTTAGAGCACGATAACTTCGGTTATAATGAAGGGAGGGCGGTGAAACTTTTGTCAATAGAGAGTCTAATAGCTAGCCTGTTGTGTGAAATCATTGTATCATTTGTTTTAAATATCAGGGATAGCCGAAAAAAAGAGATTGAAAATCCAAAAAGTCGTATTTTTACAATTTGGAGCATGTTTAGAGGTCTTTCTCGTAAAGTCAACATACTATTTTTTGGGAACTTCTTCTACAAAGAGTCTTATTGGTAGTCTTTTATATGAAACCATCGATCAACAGTCCAACATATCAGGAGTAGAAGAACAAAAGGATCGAACATTGAAAACGGCACCCTTTCATTGTTAAGCGAAACATGCAGTGTGGGTGACTACAATCTACACATTTAGTCATCGTATAGAGCTTATTCAACAGTATCGAATTCCAACTGCTTAGGGATATTTTACGTGCACTCCAATGTGTACACGGGACCGTGCTTTTCGTCCCATCCGAACTAGGCAGCTGTGCTTGTCAGGCCCTCCGTTCTGCCACACTGACAAGGGGGAACCACGCCGGGAAATCGAGATGAACTTCCTACGTGCAGAACTTTCAATTCAAGCCAAACTTTTATTGCATACGATTAAGCTGGTCAGTTGGAGCTTATTTTCAAAAGTTTTGTAATAATCGGTTGGTAATTAAAGTACCGTGCACATTAAACTGCTAAAACAGAAAATTTCGCCCGGTTGAAATGTTTCTTGCTATAAGTCAGCAATTTTCCGAATTCAGGGAGGCTGAAATAACTCTCCTTCTAATTGAGCTAGAATGTTCAATCTTGGTGTAGACGTTCACTATGTCAATGTCAGGATTGAGTTTAAAGGTGAGCATTTTCTGCCTAGGGTAAGCAGAGATAAGCATGCTGATTTGTTGATTCTTTAGGACAAGATAACTTCGGTTATAATGAAGGGAGGGCGGTGAAACTCTTGTTAATCGAGAGTGTAATAGCTGGCCTGTTGTGTGGAATCGTTGTATCTTTTTTTTTAAATATCAGGGATAGCAGAAAAAAAGAGATCGAAAATCCAAAAAGTCGTATGTTTACGATTTGGAGCATCTTTAAAGGTTCTTTTCTCTTAAAGTCAACATAATATTTTTTGGGAACTTCTTCTACGAAGAGTCTTATCGGTAGTCTTTTATATGAAAACTTCGATCAACAGTCCAAAATATCTGGAGTAGAAGAATAAAAGGATCAAACATTGAAAACGGCACCCTTTCATTGTTAAGCGAAACATGCAGTGTGGGTGACTACAATCTGCACATTTAGTCATCGTATAGAGCTTATTCAACAGTATCGAATTCCAACTGCTTAGGGATATTTTACGTGCACTCCAATGTGTACACGCGACCTTGGTTTTTCGTCCCATCCGAACGACTAGACAGCTGTCCTTGTCAGGCCCTCTGCTCTGCCTCACTGACAAGGGGGAACCACGCCGGAAAATCGAGATGAACTTTCTCGTTGCAGAACGTTCAATTCAGGCCAAACGTTTATTGCATACGATTAAGCTGGTCAGTTGGAGCTTATTTTCAAAAGTTTTGTAATGATCGGTTGGTAATTAAAATACCGTGTGAATTAAACTGTTAAAACAGAAAATTTCGCCCGGTTGAAATGTTTCTTGCTATAAGTCAGCAATTTCCCGATTTTAGGGAGGCTGAATGGTTAGCATACGCGCGCTGTATCGTAACGTCTGTCATTGAGTCAACCGGCGTCATTTCGATTTCCAAGTTGCACGTGACATGGAGTATGGTGTCCAACCTCGTGGGTTTTCTCCGTGTCCTTCGGTTTCCTCCCATGGCTAAAGACCCGTACGCACAAGGGAAGTTTATAAATAAAATTAAAAAACATATGTTAGTCCCGAAATGACCTAGTTTGTGTCGAATGGACGTTGAGCCGCATTTCTCTCTTTCTCTTTTATTTTTAAAGTTTTGTAATAATCGGTTGGTAATCAAAGGTACTGTAAAAGTGATAAAACATAAAATTTCGCCCGGTTGTAATTTTTGCAAAAAACGTATTTTTAGCCTTCAAAACAAACATCTTTGTGAAGGGATTTATATTTATTATTCGTTTAACTTTATAACGTCTGACTCTAATGGGCAGTAAGATTGAATCAATACCATTATATTGATATTAAGAAAAGGCTTCTAGCATGTTCCCTTGTCGAATAATAGCCAATTTTCCCAGGGTCACTTTTCAGTTTTTTACCTTCTTAATTTCAGTTTATGGGTTATAGGTTAATTATTTATTGCCCGATATGTACAAAACAAAGTTTGTATTTTGTATGTTGCGAATTTTCGACTTATTTTTCACCTATAAAAATTTCTTTCGGCACCGGAAGTGACATAATTTTGCCATAATTTACAATTTTGACAGGTCTTTTCGCCAGCAAATATTACTTTTACATATGATTAAGGGTGTCACTGAAGCAAAACAACTAAAGTATAGTTTGGTAGCTCAATGGATCGGCTATGGTATAATAAACTTCCTGTATGATTCCTGAAAGCCGGTTCAGTGCTGCTTGCAGGTCTAGTTATTATTAGGCTTTCAGACTTTCGTCTGAAAGCCTATTGAGATTACTAAAATTATTATTATTATTATTATTATTATTATTATTTACCGCGAGGGCCTAGATCTCCATGATCGAAAACAGATATCGATCTGGAATTAGCTTTTCTATCGGGAAACCATGTGGTGGCTACTTGATAAAATATTTTTGAAATTTCTGCGCATACCGGAAGTGACCGAACTTTGTACTTTCTCTAAAAAT
Source organism: Patella ulyssiponensis (assembly GCA_963678685.1). Classification (NCBI taxonomy): domain Eukaryota; kingdom Metazoa; phylum Mollusca; class Gastropoda; family Patellidae; genus Patella; species Patella ulyssiponensis. Next base: position 37,888,119 of record OY783226.1, read on the forward strand.
TGAAAATCGGCCATAGTTTCGTCAATTCTTTGTCCATTTTCAAACAAATTACATTTTTGGAATCCCTGAATCTTTTCTGAGACAATGGCTATCTCACATTTTTCAATTTCGAACATTCTTGTATGATTTTTATCGTTCGAAAATTGAAAACATGTTGTTTACGAGACAATTTTTGTTATTTTTCAAAATTTTCAAATTTGACCTACATTTTTGGATACCTGAAGTCCATCTGATTCCAGTAATATAAGTTTCATTCCGAGTTATCGCCCTTTATTTTTCGATTTTTTTCGAATTTTCTTCCCATTTTGTGAGCTCGGGTTTCGTTTTATGGCAGGATTGACGTTTCTGAAACTTCTGGAACATGAAGTTATAGTCCAATACCAACTTATAAAGCAATTTCGACAAGAATCCTTAAACCGGAAGTGGTCGAAATAATGTGCAATATTTTGAAAAAAATGCAAAAAATGGATAATTTTGGGGAAAACGCTATTTCTCCGTCCGATATCAATGGATTAAACGAATGAAGGTACCGTTTGATGGCACGATTGTTGGACTATCATATGATACCCCATTCATACGGATACTATGAACAGACAGCAAAATATGGCACGCTGAAAATCAAGTATTTTCTGATTTGGAGCGTTTTTGGACGCCTGTATCTCGGAAACTTAACCTGCAATTTTTTTTAAATTTTTTCTATCGAGAGTCCTTTTGGAGGTATTTTGCATGAAGCCATCCAATAAGACTTTGAAATGTCTGGAATAGGATAAAAAAGGGACTGAAAATCGAAAAAAATCGAAAAATCGTGAAATTTTGGAAAATGCTCTACTATTTTATTATTTTAAGAGATTTTTTAAAAAAGGTTGTATATTCAGATAGCTGACCTAATTACGATTCTAACGATGTATAATATGTATGTAATTATTAAAATTTAATTTTCGATATTTTAAATTTTTTGCATTTTTGACACTTTTGAACATAGGATTTCTCAGGGGCATTTTATCTGATCAGATAATGTAATATATCATTACAGAGCCCTGTGGCTATTTTAGTGCCCAAACCGGCTATTAAAACTATTCCGACAATAATAACCATACCGGAAGTATTCAAAAAATGAAAAAAAAGAGTAAAAACATTGTCGCACTTGCGAAAAACTTGATTTCTCTCTTAGGTAATAGCGGACCAAAAGAACTAAAGTGTCGCTGGATAGCCCTATTAAAGGACCATCATATGGTATCTAAATAATACGATTTCGATGGTAAGAAAATAAATTATTGTATGCCAAAAATCTAGTATTTTCCAATTTTTTAACATTCTGAGATGCCCTTTTCTCGAAAACGACGCCTACGATTTTTCTTAAACTTTTCTTACTCAAAGTCCTATCGGTTGTCTATATAGGGAATCCAAAATGAAAAGCATTGAAATAATATAAGTGGTCGAAAAATGGCCTCAAACTTTGAAAAAAACTGAAAAATCGTTAAATTTTTGGAAACGCTCTTTAATTTATCTTTTTTTCCAAAACTACTCAATGGATGTTTCTGACACTTCTGGTACAGAAAGTTAAGTATCCAAAGAACTTCGTAAAGCTATCACAACAACGATCGTAAAGCCGGAAGTAGTCGAAAAAATGTCCGATATTTTGAAAAAAAATAATTTTTTTACGAAAACCTTTTTTATTTATGAATATTTTTTGATGATATTTTACACGGGGTTAAAATATCATCGTACTTGAGCAGAAATGAGAAAAAAAATTGTCTCGGTAACTTGCGTTAGCCGCCATCGGCTAATTTAGTTTTTCGTACCCAGAAAAATTATTTATTGTTCGATTTGTATAAAACAAAGTTCATATGCACCGTGGTCCCAATTGCAATTTTTTTTGTTACGGTGAAATTTTTCTGTCGGCAACGGAAGTGACGTAATATTAACAAAAACTACAATTTTGACAGTTCGGTACCACTTTTTGAAAGAAAATATTATTTTTTTTCAAAACTGATATAACTAAAAGGATGCACCCTGCAAAGGTGCACAAAATCCTTAGCTCATATTTTTAAATTTCAATTTCATTTTCGGGCAATTTAGAATAAAATGTAAAATAAAGTGTAAAATTCAGTTATTTACAATTCATTCAGCGTCTTCATATTTTGAAATATTTATTTGTAATTTTCATAAACTCTAAGCAATAATCCAGACGAAGAGAATGTATGCGAAAATTAGTTTGTAATATGAGCAGTTGCCGAGAAATATGCAATTTTGCATGCATCACTTTTCACGTTATTTTGCCTATAAAAGAGTGAATTATTATTCGATTTGCAATATTTTTTTTCCATTTGATGCCTAATGCCAATTTGGACTAGGTCAAGCCAATTTTACATTTTCACTGTGACCGGAAATGACGCCTTTTGGGCAAAAACTGTATTTTTAACCTAAAAAACTAATATTTTATTCAAATCAGTTTCCCTTATAATATTTTTAAAATTATGATATTTAATTCCCATCAACGAATAGAATGAAGCCATACGACCATACAGATACCACAAAATGGTTTCTAACTTGTACGGTTACAGAGAAATAGGCAATCTTCTATAAGTCACTTTTCAAGGTTTTTGGTCTATAAAAGTGTCAATTATTATTCGATTTTTATAATTCTTTTACCATTTGATGCCTTATGCCATTTATGACTTCTATGAATCAAGTTAACATTTTCAATATCACCGGAAGTAATGTAATTTTTGCAAAAAACGTATTTTTAGCCTTCAAAACAAACATTTTTTTGAAGTGATTTATATTCATTATTCGTTTAACTTTATAACGTCTGACTCTAATGGGCAGTAAGATTGAATCAATACCATCATATTGATATCAAGAAAAGGCTTCTAGCATGTTCCCTTGTCGAATAATAACCAATTTTCCGAGGGTCACTTTTAAGTTTTTTTACCTTCTTAATTTCAGTTTATGGGTTATAGGTTAATTATTTATTGCCCGATATGTATAAAACAAAGTTTGTATTTTGTATGTTGCGAATTTTCGACTTATTTTTCACCTATAAAAAATTTCTTACGGCACCGGAAGTGACGTAATTTTGCCATAATTTACAATTTTGACCGGTCTTTTCGCCAGCAAATATTACTTTTACATATGATAGAGGGTGTCACTGAAGCAAAACAACTAAAGTATAGTTTGGTAGCTCAATGGATCGGCTATGGTATAATAAACTTCCTGTATGATTCCTGAAAGCCGGTTCAGTGCTGCTTGCAGGTCTAGTTATTATTATTTTTTTTTTCGCCGGAGCCTATTTCTCAGTGCCTGTAACAGATACCGATCTGGGATCTAATTTTCTATCGGGAAACCATGTGTTGGCTACTTGATAAACTATATTTGAAACTTCTGCGCAGACCGGAAGTGGTCGAATTTTGTGCGTTGTCAAAAAATTAAAGATAGGTTGCCAGGCAACGAAACATACGCCCACAGCAGCTAAATCGTCCGGGCAGTCAACAAGGGTTGTCGCATATTTTTACTTTTTTTGGGTAATGAAACATTTGTAATACACTAAAATCTGAGTAACAACTCATTATGTAATTATCTGAAAATCATTAGAATTTGTTTGCTTTTTATAAAGTTTTGCCCCAAGCTAACAATTAGTATAGGAAACATTTAACATCATGGATTTAGCTGTTCAGTTATCAAAATTCACTGAAAATCAAAATACTTGTTCGTTTCAACACCTTAAACTCTGTGTATCAATCTGAAGTCAATCGGATGATAAGTTTGGCATCTACAGTGTCACAAGGTTTTTTGAAGTGATCAAGGGAGATAACTCTGGAAGTAATTATTTGAAATCAATGAAAATCAGCAGGCTTCTTCGTCTTATGACCTTAAACACTGTGTATAAATTTAAAGTCAATCGGATATTAACTTTGGCTTTTAGAGCGTCCACAAGATATTTTGAAGTGATCAAGGGAGATAACTCTGGCACTAATTATCGGAAATCGCTGAAAATCAATAGGCTTCTTCGTCTTATGACCTTAAACACTGTGTATAAATTTAAAGTCAATCGGATATTAACTTTGACTTTAAGAGCGTCCACAAGATTTTTTGAAGTGATCAAGGGCCTTAACTCTGACACTAATTATCGGAAATCGCTGAAAATCAATAGGCTTCTTCGTCTTATGACCTTAAACACTGTGTTTTAATTTAAAGTCAATCGGATATTAACTTTGACTTTTAGAGCGTCCACAAGATTTTTTGAAGTGATCAAGGGCCATAACTCTGGCACTAATTATCGGAAATTGCTGAAAATCAATAAGCTTCTTCGTCTTATGACCTTAAACACTGTGTATAAATTTAAAGTCAATCGGATATTAACTTTGGCTTTTAGGGCATTCACAAGATTTTTTGAAGTGATCAAGGGCCATAACTCTGGCACTAATTATTGGAAATCGCTGAAAATCAATAGGCTTCTTCGTCTTATGACCTTAAACACTGTGTATAAATTTAAAGTCAATCGGATATTAACTTTGGCTTTTAGAGCGTCCACAAGATTTTTTGAAGTGATCAAGGGCCATAACTCTGGCACTAATTATCGGAAATCGTTGAAAATCAATAGGCTTCTTCGTCTTATGACCTTCAACACTGTGTATAAATTTAAAGCCAATCGGATATTAACTTTGGCCTCTAGAGCGTCCACAAGATTTTTTGAAGTGATCAAGGGCCATAACTCTGGCACTAATTATCGGAAATCGCTGAAAATCAATAGGCTTCTTCGTCTTATGACCTTAAACACTGTGTATAAATTTAAAGCCAATCGGATATTAACTTTAGCCTCTAGAGCGTCCACAAGATTTTTTGAAGTCGTCAAGGGCCATAACTCTGGTAGTTATTATCGGAAATCGCTGAAAAACAATAGGCTTCTTCGTCTCATGACCTTAAACGCTGTGTATAAATTTAAAGTCAATTGGATATTAACTTTAGCCTCTAGAGCGTCCACAAGCAATTGTGGACGCCGGACCGACGGACGGACGGACGGACGGACGGACCGACGGACCGACGGACGGACGGACGGACGGGGGCGACGACAATATACGACCACATTTCAATGTGGGCGTATAAAAAACGGCCGTAGATTCGTTAATTCTGTACCTATTTTCATACAAATGACATTTTCGGAAACCCTGAGTCTTTTCTCGGACGATAGCAGTTGAAAATTTCGATATTTCGAAACTTCATCGCTGACTTCTTGCGATCGAAAAATGAAAAATGTTGTTTGAGAGACAATTTTTGTTATTTTTCAAAATTTTGAAATTTGACCTACATTTTTGGATACCTAAAGTCCATCCGATTCCAGTAATATAAGTTTCATTCAGAGTTATCGCCCTTTATTTTTCGATTTTTTTCGAATTTTCTACCCATTTTGTGAGCTCGGGTTTCGTTTTATGGCCGAATCGACGTTTCCGAAATTTCTGAGGCATGAAGCCAAATGACCATTGCAAGGAATAAAGCAATTTCAACAATAATCTGTACACCGGAAGTGGTGGAAATAATGTCCGATATTTTGAAAAAAATGCAAAAAATGGGTATTTTGGGGAAAAACGCGATTTCTCCGTCCGATATCAATGGATTAAACAAATAAGGGTACCATTGGACTGCACTAATATTGTGCTATCGTATGATACCCAATTCGTACGGATACGACGAGCAGGAAGCAAAATATGGCACGCTGAAAATCAAGTATTTTCTGATTTGGAGCGTTTTTGGACGCCTGTATCTCGAAAACTTAACCGCAACTTTTTTTTTAACTTTCTCTATCGAGAGTCCATTCGATAGTCTTGTGAATTATGCCATCCAATAAGACTTTGAAATGTCTGGAATACGATAAAAAAGGGACTGAAAATCAAAAAAAGTCGAAAAATCGTGAAATTTTGGAAATTGCTCTACTATTTTTTTATTTTAAGAGATTTTCAAAAAAAGGTTGTATATTCGGATAGCTGACCTAATTACAATTCTAACGATGTATAATATGTATGTAGTTATTGAAATTTAATTTTCGATATTTTAAATTTTTTGCATTTTTGGCACTTTTGAACATAGGATTTCTCAGAGGCATTTTATCTGATCAGATAATGTAATATATCATTACAGAGCCCCGTGGCTATTTTAGTGCCCGAACCGGCTATTAAAACTATTCCGACAATAATAACCATACCGGAAGTATTCAAAAAATGAAAAAAAAGGTTAAAAACATTGTCGCACTTGCGAGAAACTTGATTTCTCCCTTAGGTAATAGCGGACCAAAAGAACTAAAGTGTCGCTGGATAGCCCTATTAATGGACCATCATATGGTATCTAAATAATACGATTTCGATGGTAAGGAAATAAATTATTGTATGCCAAAAATCTAGTATTTTCCGATTTTTTAACATTCTGGGACGCCCTTTTCTCGAAAACGACGCCGCAGATTTTTCTGAAACTTTTCTTACTCAAAGTCCTATCGGTTGTCTATATAGTGAATCCAAAATGAAAAGCATTGAAATAATATAAATGGTCCAAAAATGACCTCAAACTTTGAAAAAAATTGAAAAATCGTTAAATTTTTGGAAACGCTCTTTAATTTATCTTTTTTTCCAAAACTACTCAATGGATGTTTCTGACACTTCTGGTACCGAAAGTTAAGTATCCAAAGAACTTCGTAAAGCTATCACGACAACGATCGTAAAACCGGAAGTAGTCGAAAAAATGTCCGATATTTTGAAAAAAATTAATTTTTTTACGAAAACCTTTTTTATTTATGAATATTTTTTGATGATATTTTACACAGGGTTAAAAATATAATCCTACTTGAGCAGAAATGAGAAAAAAAATTGTCTCGGTAATTTGCGTTAGCCGCCATCGGCTAATTTAGTTTTTCGTACCCAGAAAAATTATTTATTGTTCGATTTGTATAAAACAAAGTTCATATGCTCCGTGGTCCCAATTGTAATTTTTTTTGTTACGGTGAAAATTTTCTGTCGGCAACGGAAGTGACGTAATATTAACAAAAACTACAATTTTGACAGTTCGGTACCACTTTTTGAAAGCAAATATTATTTTTTTTCAAAACTGATATAACTAAAAGGATGCACCCTGCAAAGGTGCACAAAATCCTTAGCTCAGATTTTTTAATTTCAATTTCATTTTCGGGCAATTTCGAATAAAATGTAAAATAAAGTGTTAAATTCAGTTATTTACAATTCATTCAGCGTCTTCATATTTTGAAATATTTATTTGTAATTTTCATAAACTCGTAGCAATAATCCAGACGAAGAGAATGTATGCGCAAATTAGTTTGTAATATGAGCAGTTGCCGAGAAATATGCAATTTTGCATGCATCACTTTTCACGTTATTTTGCCTATAAAAGAGTGAATTATTATTCGATTTGCAATATTTTTTTTCCATTTGATGCTTAATGCCAAATTGGACTAGGTCAAGCCAATTGTCCATTTTCACTGTGACCGGAAATGACGTCATTTGGGCAAAAACTGTATTTTTAACTTAAAAAATAGGTTGCCAGGCAACGAAACATACGCCCACACAGCAGCCAAATCGTCCGGGCAGTCAACAAGAGTTGTTGCATTTTAAGTAATCATCAGAAAATCATAATTCAAACTCACCCATAACTACGGTGTAACTGTGATATAATCAAACGTTTTTTTAAATCAGATAATAATTGTGACCTCCAGAGGGACCACAAGCTAAAAAGGGTGATTTTTCGTAAAATCATGGGTCATGATTCAGGAAGTTACGATCCGATATGGGCAAATATGCAATGGAATCAAGATCATTAGGTTATAAACATGTATTTAAAGTTTCATCAAAATCAGTTCAAAATTGTGACCACAACCTTGATATAACATATTTTTACACAATTCGCGTACAGACGGCGGCCATTTTATCCGTCAACTCTGGTCCGATTTTCACAAAATTCAAATTCTCTCTTTATTACCATGAAACCGTGATATAATCAAACGTTTTTTTAAATCGGATAATAATTTTGAACTCCAGAGTTCAGAGGGACCACAAGCTAACAAAAGCCATTTTTCGGACAATCAGGGGACATAATTCAGGAAGTTATGATTCGATGGGCGTAAATATCGAAAGGAACCAAGATCTTTGGGTTATAAACATGCATGTCACGTTTCATCAAAATCGGTTCAAAATTGTGACATCTATAAGGTCCACAACCTTGATATAACATATTTTCACACCATTCGCGTACAAACGGCGGCCATTTTGTCCGTCAATTTTGGTCTGATTTTCACGAAATTCGAACTCAACCTTCATAACCATGGAATGGTGATATAATCAAACGTTTTTTTTAAATCGGATAACAATTTTGACCTCCAGAGGAACCACAAGCCAAAAAGGGCGATTTTTTGGACAATCAGGGGCCATAATTCAGGAAGTTACGATCCGATGGGCGCAAATATCGAAAGGAACCAAGATCTTTGGGTTATAAACTTACATGTCAATTTTAATCAAAAACGGTTCAAAATTGTGACCTCTATAAGGTCCACAACCTTGATATAACATATTTTCATACAATTCGCGTACAAACGGCGGCCATTTTGTCCGTCAATTTTGGTCCGATTTTCACGAAATTCGAACTCAACCTTCATAACCATGGAATGGTGATATAATCAAACGTTTTTTTGAATCGGATAACAATTTTGACCTCCAGAGGGACCACAAGCTAAAAAGGGCGATTTTTCGGACAATCAGGGGCCATAATTCAGGAAGTTACGATCCGATGAGCGCAAATATCGAAAGGAACCAAGATCTTTGAGTTATAAACATACATGTCAAGTTTCATCAAAATCGGTTCAAGATTGTGACCTCTATAAGGTCCACAACCTTGATATAACATATTTTCACACCATTCGCGTACAAACGGCGGCCATTTTGTCTGTCAATTTTGGTCCGATTTTCACGAAATTCGAACTCAACCTTCATAACCATGGGACGGTGATATAATCAAACGTTTTTTTTAAATCGGATAACAATTTTGACCTCCAGAGGGACCACAAGCTAAAAAGGGAGATTTTTCGGACAATCAGGGGCCATAATTCAGGAAGTTACGATCCGATGCGCGCATATATCGAAAGGAACCAAGATCTTTGGGTTATAAACATACATGTCAAGTTTCATCAAAATCGGTTCAAAATTGTGACCTCTATAAGGTCCACAACCTTGATATAACATATTTTCACACTATTCACGTACAAACGGCGGCCATTTTGTCCGTCAATTTTGGTCCGATTTTCACGAAATTCGAACTCAACCTTCATAACCATGGGACGGTGATATAATCAAACGTTTTTTTAAATCGGATAACAATTTTGACCTCCAGAGGGACCACAAGCTAAAAAGTGCGATTTTTCGGACAATCAGGGGCCATAATTCAGGAAGTTAAGATCCGATTGGCGCAAATATCGAAAGGAACCAAGATCTTTGGGTTATAAACATGTATTTAAAGTTTCATCCAAATCGGTTCAAAATTGTGACCTCTACACTGTTCACAAGCTAAAAAACGTGATTTTTCGTACAATCAGGGGCCATAACCCGTGAAGTTGCGGTCCGATACATGCCAATATCGAAAGGAACCGAGATCTTAGGGTGATAAACCTATATTTTAAGTTTCATTGAAATCGGATAAAAATTGTGACCTGTAGACTGTTCACAAACAATTGTGGACGGACGGACGTCCGGACGGACGGACGGACGAACAGGGGCGACGACAATATACGTCCACATGAAAATGTGGGCGTATAAAAACAAATATTTTATTCAAATGAGTCTGCCTTATAATATTTTTAAAATTATGATATTTGATTCCCATCAACGACGAGAATGAAGCCATACGACCATACGGATACCACAAAATGGTTTTTAACTTGTACGGTTACAGAGAAATAGGCGATCTTCTATAAGTCACTTTTCAAGGTTTTTGGTCTATAAAAGTGTCAATTATTATTCGATTTTTATCATTTTTTTTACCATTTGATGCCTTATGCCATTTATGACTTCTATGAACTAAATTAACATTTTCAATGTCTCCGGAAGTTATGTAATTTTTGCAAAAAACGTATTTTTAGCCTTCAAAACAAACATTTTTTTGAAGGGATTTATATTTATAATTCGTTTAACTTTATAACGTCTGACTCTAATGGGCAGTAAGATTGAATCAATACCATCATATTGATATCAAGAAAAGGCTTCTATCATGTTCCCTTGTCGAATAATAGCCAATTTTCCCAGGGTCACTTTTAAGTTTTATACCTTCTTAATTTCAGTTTATGGGTTATAGCTTGATTATTTATTGCCCGATATGTATAAAACAAAGTTTGTATTTTGTATGTTGCGAATTTTCGACTTATTTTTCACCTATAAAAATTTCTTTCGGCACCGGAAGTGACGTAATTTTGCCATAATTTACAATTTTGACCGGTCTTTTCGCCAGCAAATATTACTTTTACATATGATAGAAGGTGTCACTGAAGCAAAACAACTAAAGTATTGTTTGGTAGCTCAATGGATCGGCTATGGTATAATGAACTTCCTGTATGATTCCTGAAAGCCGGTTCAGTGCTGCTTGCAGGTCTAGTTAGGCTTTCAGACTTTCGTCTGAAAGCCTATTGAGATTACTAAAATTATTAGGCTTTCAGACTTTCGTCTGAAAGCCTATTGAGATTACTAAAATTATTATTATTAAGCTTTCATATGTATTACATATGAAAGCTTATTGTTTCTGTTAAAGTTATTATTATTATTTTTTTTTTTTGTGTGTTTTCTGCAAATCGGATTTCTCAGAATCTATCCATAGGATCTTTCTGAAATTTTGACCTACCCCCCCAAAAATGGGGTGCGAACCTTGATTAAATGTATTTTCAAAACGTTTTACGAATCCGAAATCACCGAATTTTACGAACGAATGCATTTGACCTGCAATGCTGTAACTTTGTGACTATTTGATCTATTTTACTAATTCTTTTTTCTTTGAGTATCCTAAGACATTTACTTCAAATCTGCAATTTCGGATTTTCGAATTTCGAAAATTCGTCGCTGTGATTTCGAACCGGAAGTTTATACCAACTCGACAACTTCTTTAGTAGTTGTACGATTTTCATGAAATTTAATATGTAAGTAGACCTTAATGATGCGACTTGAAAAATGACTTTAGAAATTTTCTAACTTATCTCCCCTTGGTGAAATTAAGGATCAAATTTTTCAAAAAAATCGTCGAAATATAGGTCAGAATGACCTAGTTTTTTTTTCCTATACTAGACAAGGAATTACTGATTCGTACACAAAATATGGAGTTTGTCGATCGAACCGGAAGTGCCACCATCTTTAAACGTGAAAAATCAATAAGGCTTTTTTGCTATTTTACTTACAGACTCGGGAGTTATATTTTCTGAATCCTTGATGGAAGGCCTAAAAAATGTCGCGAATAGAATTCTGATTTAGGTCAACCGGGAGTCACCATTTTGAATTGAAAATGAAAAATAGAAGCAATTTGAAGGGCCGGGACTTTGGAATACAATAACTCTCCTTCTAATTAAGCTAGAATATGCAAACTTGGTGTAAACGTTCACTAGGTCAATGTTATGATGGAGTTCAAAGATGAGCATTTTCTGCTTAGGGTAAGCAGAGATAAGCATGCTGATTTGTTGATTCTTTAGGGCACGATAACTTTGGTTATAATGAAGGGAGGGCGATGAAACTTTTGTCAATAGAGAGTCTAATAGCTAGCCTGTTGTTTGAAATCATTGTATCATTTTTTTTAAATATCAGGGATAGCCGAAAAAAAGAGATTGAAAATCCAAAGATAGGTTGCCAGGCAACGAAACATACGCCCACAGCAGCTAAATCGTCCGGGCAGTCAACAAGGGTTGTCGCATATTTTTACTTTTTTTGGGAATGAAACATTTGTTATACACTAAAATCTGATTAAGAGTAACAACTCATTTTGTAATTATCTGAAAATCATTAGAATTTGTTTGCTTTTTATAAAGTTTTGCCCCACGCTAACAATTAGTATAGGAAACATTTAACATCATGGATTTAGCTGTTCAGTTATCAAAATTCATTGAAAATCAAAATACTGGTTCGTTTCAACACCTTAAACTCTGTGTATCAATCTGAAGTCAATCGGATGATAAGTTTGGCATCTATATAGCGTCACAAGGTTTTTTGAAGTGATCAAGGGAGATAACTCTGGAAGTAATTATTTGAAATCGCTGAAAATCAGTAGGCTTCTTTGTCTCATGACCTTAAACAGTGTGTGTAAATTTAAAGTCAATCAGATATTAACTTTGGCCTCTAGAGCATCCACAGGATTTTTTGATGTGATCAAGGGCCATAACTCTGGCAATAATTATCAGAGATCGCTGAAAATCAATAGGCGTCTTCGTCTCATGACCTTAAACACTGTGTATAAATTTAAAGTCAATCGGATATTAACTTTAGCCTCTAGAGCGTTCACAAGATTTTTCAAAGTGATCAAGGGTCATAACTCTGGCAGTAATTATCGGATATTGCTGAAAATCAATAGGCTTCTTCGTCTCATGACCTTAAACACTGTGTATAAATTTAAAGTCAATCGGATATTAACCCTGGCCTCTAGTGCGTTCACAAGAAATTGTGGACGATGGACGGACGGACCGACGGACGGACGGACGGACCGACAGACGGACGGACGGGGGCGACGGCAATATACGTCCACATTTCTATGTGGGCGTATAAAAAGTCGTATTTTTACAATTTGGAGCATGTTTAGAGGTCTTTCTCGTAAAGTCAACATACTATTTTTTGGGAACTTCTTCTACAAAGAGTCTTATTGGTAGTCTTTTATATGAAACCATCGATCAACAGTCCAACATATCAGGAGTAGAAGAACAAAAGGATCGAAAATTGAAAACGGCACCCTTTCATTGTTAAGCGAAACATGCAGTGTGGGTGACTACAATCTACACATTTAGTCATCGTATAAAGCTTATTCAACAGTATCGAATTCCAACTGCTTGGGGATATTTTACGTGCACTCCAATGTGTACACGGGACCTTGGTTTTTCGTCCCATCCGAACGACTAGACAGCTGTGCTTGTCAGGCCCTCCGTTCTGCCTCACTGACAACGGGGAACCACGCCGGGAAATCAAGATGAACTTTCTCCGTGCAGAACTTTCAATTCAGGCCAAACGTTTATTGCATACGATTAAGCTGGTCAGGGGGAGCTTATTTTCAAAAGTTTTGTAATAATCGGTTGGTAATTAAAGTACCGTGCACATTAAACTGTTAAAACAGAAAATTTCGCCCGGTTGAAATGTTTCTTGCTATAAGTCAGCAATTTTCCGAATTCAGGGAGGCTGAATGGCTGAATGGTTAGCATGTGCGCGCTGTATCGTAACGTCTGTCATTGAGTCAACGGGCGTCGTTTCGATCTCCAGGTTGCACGTGACATGAAGTATGATGTCCAACCTCGTGGGTTTTCTCCGTGTCCTTCGGTTTCCTCCCAACGGCTAAAGACCAGTAAGCGCAAGGGGAGTTTTTAAATAAAATTAAAAAACATATGTTAGTCACGAAATGACCTAGTTTGTGTCGAATGGACATTAGGCCGCATTTCTCTCTTTCTCTTTTATTTTTAAAGTTTTGTAATAATCGGTTGGTAATCAAAGGTACTGTAAAAGTGATAAAACAGAAAATTTCGCCCGGTTGTAATGTTTCTCACTTTAAAGTCAGAAATTTGCCGATTTTAAGGGGCAAACGTTTATTGCGAACGCTTAAGCTGGTCAGGGGGAGCTTATTTTTAAAAGTTTTGTAATATTCGGTTGATAACTAAAGGTACCGTGCAAATTAAACTTTTAAAACAGAAAATTTGGCCCGGTTGAAATGTTTCTCGCTCTAGGTCAGCAATTTGCCGATTTTAGGGAGGTTGCGTGGCTGAATGGTTAGCACGTGCGCTCTTTATCATAACGTCTGTCATTGAGTCAACTGGCCTTGTTTCGATTTCTTGGTTGTACGTGACAAGGAGTATGGTCGCCTGTCCAACCTCGTAGGCCGTAACGCCGCTGCCCGGGTAAAATTTCCCTCATTGCACACTTTTTGGCATATGCCCGTCTTCATTAGCCCATTTTAGGAGCAGAACAATAGGACGTTAAACCCCATTCAATTTCATTTCATTTTCTCTATGTTGCTTATTTATTATAGTGGATAAATATTTTTCTGGTTCTAGCAATTATTTAATTTCTGCATAGAAATCTTGCTTTGGCCAGTTTTTTTTATTGCAGAGTGCCATTCTTGTATAATTCAGTCTATGATCATTTGTTTAAAACATGCTTAAGAAGTCGTCACGATTTCCTACTTATAACCAAACATATTGGAAATATTAGTCTGGCGAAATGTTTCTTGCTATAAGTCAGCAATTTTCCGAATTCAGGAGGCTGAGTGGCTGAATGGTTAGCATGTGCGCACTGTATCGTAACGTCTGTCATTGAGTCAACGGGCGTCGTTTCGATCTCCAGGTTGCACGTGACATGGAGTATGATGTCCAACCTCGTGGGTTTTCTCCTTGTCCTTCGGTTTCCTCCCAACGGCCAAAGACCAGTAAGCGCAAGGGGAGTTTTTAAATAAAATTAAAAAACATATGTTAGTCACGAAATGACCTAGTTTGTGTCGAATGGACATTAGGCCGCATTTCTCTCTTTCTCTTTTATTTTTAAAGTTTTGTAATAATCGGTTGGTAATCAAAGGTACTGTAAAAGTGATAAAACAGAAAATTTATCCCGGCTGTAATGTTTCTCACTTTAAAGTCAGCAATTTGCCGATTTCAAGGGGCAAACGTTTATTGCGAACGATTAGGCTGGTCAGGGGGAGCTTATTTTTAAAAGTTTTGTAATATTCGGTTGATAACTAAAGGTACCGTGCAAATTAAACTGTTAAAATAGAAAATTTGGCCCGGTTGAAATGTTTCTCGCTGTAGGTCAGCAATTTGCCGATTTTAGGTAGGTTGCGTGGCTGAATGGTTAGCACGTGCGCTCTGTATCATAACGTCTGTCTTTGAGTCAACTGGCGTTGTTTCGATTTCTTGGTTGCACGTGACAAGGAGTATGGTCGCCTGTCCAACCTCGTAGGCCGTTACGCCGCTGCCCGGGTAAAATTTCCCTCATTGCACACTTTATGGCATATGCCCGTCTTCATTAGCCCATTTTAGGAGCAGAACAGTAGGACGTTAAACCCCATTCAATTTCATTTCATTTTCGCTATATTGCTTATTTATTATAGTGGATAAATATTTTTCTGGTTCTAGCAATTATTTAATTTCTGCATAGAAATCTTGCTTTGGCCAGTTTTTTTTATTGCAGAGTGCCATTCTTGTATAATTCAGTCTATGATCCTTTGTTTAAAACATGCTTAAGAAGTCGTCATGATTTCCTACTTATAACCAAACATATTGGAAATATTAGTCTGGCATTATTAAATCCTAATTTTATTGGTCTTATTTAAAATTAAACTTTCATTTAATTATGAACAACCCTTAACGTGTCTCTTTAAAACTATTAAATACTCTAAAACAGTAGCTCAACCTTTTGACCTAAACTCATTAATTTACCATTTTCTTGTGACCGACTTCTTATTCTTCCTATATGACATATTGCACGTGTCTGATTTCAAAGGGGGGTTGGGTGGCTGAATGGTTAGCACGTGCGCCTGTCATTGAGTTAACTAGCGTGTTTTCGAATAGAAGCAATTTGAAGGGCCGAGAATTTGGAACACAATAACTCTCCTTCTAATTGAGCTAGAATGTTCAAACTTGGTGTAGACGTTCACTAGGTCACTGTCTTGATTGAGTGCAAAGATGAGCATTTTCTGCCTAGGGTAAGCAGAGATAAGCAAGCTGGTTTGTTGATTCTTTAGGGCACGATAACTTTGGTTATAATGAAGGGAGGGCGATGAAACTCTTGTCAATCGAGAGTCTAATAGCTATCCTGTTGTGTGAAATCATTGTATCATTTTTTCTTAAATGTCCGGGGTAGCCGAAAAAAAGAGATTGAAAATCCAAAGAGTCGTATTTTTACAATTTAGAGCATGTTTAAAGGTCTTACTCGTAAAGTCAACATGTGTTTCCTGCAAATCGTTTTTCTCAGAATCTAACCATAGGATGTTTCTGAAACTTTGACCTACCCCCCCAAAAATGGGTGGTGAGTATTGATTAAATATATTTTCAAAACGTTTAAAGTATTCGAAATCACCGAATTTTACGAACGAGTGAATTTGACCTGCATTACTGTAACTCTGTGACTATTTGACCTATTTTACTAATTCTTTTTTCTTTGAGTACCATGACAAAAATCATTTTCAACTGCAGTTTCAGATTTTCGAATTTCGAAAATTCGTCGCTGTGATTTCGAACCGGAAGTTGAGACCAACTTGACAACTTCTTTAATAGTTGTACGATTTTCATGAAATTTAGTATGTAAGTAGATCTTACCGATGCAATTTTAAAGATGTCCGTAGAAATTTTCTAAATTATCTCCCCTTAGTGAAATTAGGGATCAAAGTTTTCAAAAAAATCGAAGAAATGTAGGTCAGAATGACCTGATTTTTTTTTTTTGGATACTAGGTAAGTAAATACTGATTCGTACACAAAATATTGAGTTTGTGGATCGAACCAGAAGTGCCGCCATCTTGAAACGTGAAAAATCACAAAGGCTTTTGCGATATTTTACTTACAGACATGGAAGTTACATTTTCGGAATCCTTGAAGGAATGCCTAAAAATCTATCAGATCAGAATTTTGATTTCGGTCACGTGATGGTCACCATTTCGAACTGAATATAAAAAAGTTGAAAAATCGACATTAACGAGCACGTGAATGAAAGCAATAGGCCGTAGTTTGGAGAATATGTCTCCTATTTCCAAAATGAATACATTTCTGCATAGCCGGGATCAGGGTCGAAATATTGTTATTTGAAAATGTCACATTTTCGAATTTTGTCTTTGATGTTTTCCGTGCCGATAAAGTTGTTTACGATTGAAAAATCATAAAAACTTCGCTATATTTTGACCGATTTTAATGATTTTTTTTTGTTGATGAGATTATTTACATGACCCATGACATGTGACAGGAAGTGACTGTTAATATGAAAGCTTTAATATCTGCTTTGCAGATCTAGTTATTATTTATTATTATTATTTACCGCGAGGGCCTAGATCTCCATGATCGAAAACAGATATCGATCTGGAATCAGATTTTCTATTGGGAAACCATGTGGTGGCTACTTGATAAAATATTTTTGAAATTTCTGCGCATACCGGAAGTGACCGAACTTTGTACGTTATCTAAAAATTGAAAATCGGCCATAGTTTCGTCAATTCTTTATCCATTTTCAAACAAATTACATTTTTGGAATCCCTGAATCTTTTCTGAGACAATCTTTTCTGAGACATTTTTCAATTTCGAACATTCGTCTATGACTTTTATCGTTTGAAAATTGAAAACATGTTGTTTACGAGACAATTTTTGTTATTTTTCAAAATTTTCAAATTTGACCTACATTTTTGGATACCTGAAGTCCATCCGATTCCAGTAATATAAGTTTCATTCAGAGTTATCTCCCTTTATTTTTCGATTTTTTTCGAATTTTCTTCCCATTTTGTGAGCTCCGGTTTCGGTTTATGGCAGAATTGGCGTTTCTGAAACTTCTGGAACATGAAGTTATAGTCCAATACCAACTTATAAAGCAATTTCGACAAGAATCCTTAAACCGGAAGTGGTCGAAATAATGTGCAATATTTTGAAAAAAATGCAAAAAATGGATATTTTGGGGAAAAACGCGATTTCTCCGCCCGATATCAATGGATTAAAGAAATTAGGGTACCATTGGACTGCACTAGGATTGTACTATCGTATGATACCCAATTCATACGGATACTATCATCAGGAAGCAAAATATGGCATGCTGAAAATCACGAATTTTCTGATTTTTAGCATTTTTAGACGCCTATATCTCGAAAACTTAATCTACAATTTTTTTTTAATTTTTTCTATCGAGAGTCCTTTTGGAGGTATTTTGCATGAAGCCATCCAATAAGACTTTGAAATGTCTGGAATAGAATAAAAAAGGGACTGAAAATCGAAAAAAGTCGAAAAATCGTGAAATTTTGGAAAATGCTCTACTATTTTTTTATTTTAAGAGATTTTTTAAAAAAGGTTGTATATTCAGATAGCTGACCTAATTACGATTCTAACGATGTATAATATGTACGTAATTATTGAAATTTAATTTTCGGTATTTTAAATTTTTTGCATTTTTGGCACTTTTGAACATAGGATTTCTCAGGGGCATTTTATCTGATCAGATAATATAATATATCATTACAGAGCCCTTTGGCTATTTTAGCGCACAAACCGGCTATTAAAACTATTCCGACAATAATAACCATACCGGAAGTATTCCAAAAATGAAAAAAAAGGTTAAAAATATTGTCGCACTTGCAAAAAACGTGATTGCTCACTTAGGTAATAGCGGACCAAAAGAACTAAAGTGTCGTTGGATAGCCCTATTAATGGACCATCATATGGTATCTAAATAATACGATTTCGATGGTAAGGAAATAAATTATTGTATGCCAAAAATCTAGTATTTTCCGATTTTTTAACATTCTGAGACGCCCTTTTCTCGAAAACGACGCCTACGATTTTTCTGAAACTTTTCTTACTCATAGTCCTATCGGTTGTCTATATAGTGAATCCAAAATGAAAAGCATTGAAATAATATAGGTGGTCCAAAAATGACATCAAACTTTGAAAAAAATTGAAAAATCATTAAATTTTTGTAAACGCTCTTTAATTTATCTTTTTTTACAAAACTACTCAATGGATGTTTCTAACACTTCTGGTACAGAAAGTTAAGTATCCAAAGAACTTCGTAAAGCTATCACGACAACGATCGTAAAACCGGAAGTAGTCGAAAAAATGTCCGATATTTTGAAAAAAATTTTTTTTTTTTACGAAAACCTTTTTTATTTATGAATATTTTTTGATGATATTTTACACAGGGTTCAAATATCATCGTACTTGAGCAGAAATGAGAAAAAAAATTGTCTCGGTAATTTGCTTTAGCCGCCATCGGCTAATTTAGTTTTTCGTACCCAGAAAAATTATTTATTGTTCGATTTGTATAAAACAATGTTCATATGCTCCGTGGTCCCAATTGTAATTTTTTATGTTGCGGTGAAATTTTTCTGTCGGCAACGGAAGTGACGTAATATTAACAAAAACTATAATTTTGACAGTTCGGTACTACTTTTTGAAAGCAAATATTATTTTTTTTCAAAACTGATATAACTAAAAGGATGCACCCTGCAAAGGTGCCCAATATCCTTAGCTCAGATTTTTTAATTTCAATTTCATTTTCGGGCAATTTCGAATAAAATGTAAAATAAAGTGTAAAATTCAGTTGTTTACAATTCATTCAGCGTCTTCATATTTTGAAATATTTATTTGTAATTTTAATAAACTCGTAGCAATAATCCAGAAGAAGAGATTGTATGCGAAAATTAGTTTGTAATATGAGCAGTTGCCGAGGAATATGCAATTTTGCATGCATCACTTTGCACGTTATTTTGCCTATAAAAGAGTGAATTATTATTCGATTTGCAATTTCTTTTTTCCATTTGATGCTTAATGCCAATTTGGACTAGGTCAAGCCAATTGTACAATTTCACTGTGACCGGAAATGACGTCATTTGGGCAAAAACTGTATTTTTAACCTAAAAAACAAATATTTTATTCAAATGAGTCTGCCTTATAGTATTTTTAAAATTATGATATTTGATTCCCATCAAAGAATAGAATGAAGCCATACGACCATACAGATACCACAAAATGGTTTCTAACTTGTACGGTTACAGAGAAATAGGCGATCTTCTATAAGTCACTTTTCAAGGTTTTTGGTCTATAAAAGTGTCAATTATTATTCGATTTTTATAATTTTTTTACCATTTGATGCCTTATGCCATTTATGACTTCTATGAACTAAATTAACATTTTCAATATCACCGGAAGTAATGTAATTTTTGCAAAAAACGTATTTTTGGCCTTCAAAACAAACATTTTTTTGAAGTGATTTATGTTTATTATTCGTTTAACTTTATAACGTCTGACTCTAATGGGCAGTAAGATTGAATCAATACCATCATATTGATATCAAGAAAAGGCTTCTAGCATGTTCCCTTGTCGAAAAATAGCCAATTTTCCCAGGGTCACTTTAAAGTTTTTTTACCTTCTTAATTTCAGTTTATGGGTTATAGGTTAATTATTTATTGCCCGATATGTATAAAACAAAGTTTGTATTTTGTATGTTGCGAATTTTCGACTTATTTTTCACCTATAAAAATTTCTTTCGGCACCGGAAGTGACGTAATTTTGCCATAATTTACAATTTTGACCGGTCTTTTTGCCAGCAAATATTACTTTTACATATGATTGAGGGTGTCACTGAAGCAAAACAATTAAAGTATAGTTTGGTAGCTCAATGGATCGGCTATGGCATAATAAACTTCCTGTATGATTCCTGAAAGCCGGTTCAGTGCTGCTTGCAGGTCTAGTTATTAGGCTTTCAGACTTTCGTCTGAAAGCCTATTGTGATTACTAAAATTATTATTTTTTTTTTTTTTATTATTATTATTATTTACCGCGGGAGCCTATTTCTCTATGATCGAAAGGAGATACCGATTTGCGGTTCACCTTTCTATCAGGAAACCAGGTGGTGGCTACTCAATAAAGCAATTTTCAAACTTCTGCGCAGACCGGAAGTGACCGAGCTTTGTACGTTGTCAAAAAATTGAAAATTGGCTATAGTTTCGTCAATTCTTTTTCCATTTTCAAACAAATCACATTTTTGGAAAGCCTGATATTTTTCTGAGACAATGGCTATCTCACTTTTTTCAATTTCGAACATTCATCTATGACTTTTATCGTTCGAAAATTGAAAACATGTTGTTTACGAGACAATTTTTGTTATTTTTCAAAATTTTCAAATTTGACCTACATTTTTGGATACCTGAAGTCCATCCAATTCTAGAAATATAAGTTTCATTCAGAGTTATCGCCCTTTATTTTTCGATTTTTTTCGAATTTTCTTCCCATTTTGTGAGCTGTGGTTTCGTTTTACGGTCGAATTGATCTTTCTGAAACTGATGGAACATGAAGTTATAGTCCAATACCAACTGATAAAGCAATTTCGACAAGGATCCTTAAACCGGAAGTGGTCGAAATAGTGTGCAATATTTTGAAAAAAATGCAAAAAATGGATGTTTTGGTGGAAAACGTGATTTCTCCGTCCGATATCAACAGATTAAACAAATTAAGGTACCATTGGATGCCAAGAGGAATGGACTATCGTATGATACCCAAATCACACGGATACTATGAAACGGCAGTAAAATATGGCACGCTGAAAATCAAGTATTTTTTGATTTGGAGCGCTTTTGGACGCCTGTATCTCGATAACTACCCCAGCGATTTTTATGAAACGTTCTCTATCGAGAGTCCTTTCGGTAGTCTTGTGTACAAAACATTCCATTAAGACTTTGAAATATCTGGAATAGGTCAAATAACGGACTGAAAATCGAAAAAAGTCGAAAAATCGTGAAATTTTGGAAAATGCTCTACTATTTTTTTATTTTAAGAGATTTTCTAAAAAAGTTTATATTTTCAGATAGCTGACCTAATTACGATTCTAACGATGTATAATACGTATGTAGTTATTGAAATTTAATTTTCCATATTTTGTCATTTTTGCATTTTTGGCAATTTTAAACATAAGATTTCTCAGGGGCATTTTATCTGATCAGATAATGTAATATATCATTACACGGCCCTGCGGTTATTTTAGTGCCCAAACCGGTTATTAAAACTATCCCGACAATAATCTCCATACCGGAAGTATTCAAAAAATGAAAAAAAAGGTTACAAAATTGGCACTCTTACGAAAAACTTCATATCTTCGTTAGATAAAAGCAGACCAAAAGAACTAAAGTGCCGCCGGATAGCACTATTAATGGACTATCATATGGCATCTAAATAATACGATTTCGATGATAGGAGAATAAATTATTGTATGCCAAAGATCTAGTATTTTCCGATTTTTTGACATTCTGAGACGCCATTTTCTCGAAAACGACGCCTACGATTTTTATTAAACTTTTCTTACTCAAAGTCCTTTCGGTTGTCTATATAGTGAATCCAAGATGAAAAGCATTGAAATAATATAGTTGGTCAAACAATGGCCCCAAACTTTGAAAAAAAATGAAAAATTGTTAAATTTTTGCAAATGCTCTTTAATTTATCTTTTTTTACAAAACCACTCAATGGGTGTTTCTGACACTTGTGGTACAGAAAGTTAAGTATCCAAAGAACTTCGTAAAGCTAACACAATAACGATCGTAAAACCGGAAGTAGTCGAAAAAATGTCCGATATTTTGAAAAAAATTTATTTTTTTACGAAAACCTTTTTTATTTATGAATATTTTTTGATGATATTTTACACAGGGTTAAAATATCATCGTACTTGAGCAGAAATGAGAAAAAAAATTGTCTCGGTAATTTGCGTTAGCCGCCATCGCCTAATTTAGTTTTTCGTACCCAGAAAAATTATTTATTGTTCGATTTGTATAAAGCAAAGTCCATATGCTCCGTGGTCCCAATTGTAATTTTTTTTGTTACGGTGAAATTTTTCTGTAGGCAACGGAAGTGAGTCAAGTGACGTAATGTTAACAAAAACTACAATTTTGACAGTTCGGTACCACTTTTTGAAAGCAAATATTATTTTTTTTCAAAACTGATATAACTAAAAGGATGAACCCTGCAAAGGTGCACAAAATTCTCAGCTCATATTTTTAAATTTCAATTTCATTTTCGGGCAATTTCGAATAAAATGTAAAATAAAGTGTAAAATTCAGTTATTTACAATTCATTCAGCGTCTTCATATTTTGAAATATTTATTTGTAATTTTCATAAACTCGTAGCAATAATCCAGACGAAGAGAATGTATGCGAAAATTAGTTTGTAATATGAGCAGTTGCCGAGAAATATGCAATTTTGCATGCATCACTTTTCACGTTATTTTGCCTATAAAAGAGTGAATTATTGTTCGATTTGCAATATTTTTTTCCATTTGATGCCTAATGCCAATTTGGACTAGGTCAAGCCAATTTTACATTTTCACTGTGACCGGAAATGACGTCATTTAGGCAAAAACTGTATTTTTAACCTAAAAAACTAATGTTTTATTCAAATGAGTCTGCCTTATGATATTTTTTAAAATTATGATATTTGATTCCCATCAACGAATAGAATGAAGCCATACGACCATACAGATACCACAAAATGGTTTCTAACTTGTACGGTTACAGAGAAATAGGCGATCTTCTATAAGTCACTTTTCAAGGTTTTTGGTCTATAAAAGTGTCAATTATTATTCGATTTTTATAATTTTTTTACCATTTTATGCCTTATGCCATTTATGACTTCTATGAACCAAGTTAACATTTTCAATATCACCGGAAGTAATGTAATTTTTGCAAAAAACGTATTTTTAGCCTTCAAAACAAACATTTATTTGAAGGGATTTATATTTATTATTCGTTTAACTTGATAACGTCTGACTCTAATGGACAGTAAGATTAAATCAATACCATCATATTGATATCAAGAAAAGGCTTCTAGCATGTTCCCTTGTCGAATAATAGCCAATTTTCCCAGGGTCACTTTTAAGCTTTTTACCTTCTTAATTTCAGTTTATGGGTTATAGGGTAATTATTTATTGCCCGATATGTATAAAACAAAGTTTGTATTTTGTGTGTTGCGAATTTTCGACTTATTTGTCACCTATAAAAATTTCTTTCGGTACCGGAAGTGACGTAATTTTGCCATAATTTACAATTTTGACCGGTCTTTTCGCCAGCAAATATTACTTTTACATATGGTAGAGGGTGTCACTGAAGCAAAACAACTAAAATATAGTTTGGTAGCTCAATGGATCGGCTATGGTATAATAAACTTCGTGTATGATTCCTGAAAGCCGGTTCAGTGCTGCTTGCAGGTCTAGTTATTATTATTATTATTATTTACCGCGAGGGCCTAGATCTCCATGACCGAAAACAGATATCGATCTGGAATTAGCTTTTCTATCGGGAAACCATGTGGTGGCTACTTGATAAAATATTTTTGAAATTTCTGCGCATACCGGAAGTGACCGAACTTTGTACTTTCCCTAAAAATTGAAAATCGGCCATAGTTTCGTCAATTCTTTATCCATTTTCAAACAAATTACATTTTTGGAATCCCTGAATCTTTTCCGAGACAATGGCTATCTCACATTTTTCAATTTCGAACATTCGTCTGTGATTTTTATCGTTCGAAAATTGAAATTATGTTGTTTACGAGACAATTTTTGTTATTTTTCAAAATTTTCAAATTTGACCTACATTTTTGGATACCTGAAGTCCATCCGATTCCAGTAATATAAGTTTCATTCAGAGTTATCGCCCTTTATTTTTCGATTTTTTTCGAATTTTCTTCCCATTTTGTCAGCTCGGGTTTCGCTTTATGGCAGAATTGACGTTTCTGAAACTTCTGGAACATGAAGTTATAGTCCAATACCAACTTATAAAGCAATTTCGACAAGAATCCTTAAACCGGAAGTGGTCGAAATAATGTGCAATATTTTGAAAAAAATGCAAAAAATGGATATTTTTGGGGAAAACGCTATTTCTCCGTCCGATATCAATGGATTAAACGAATGAAGGTATCGTTTGATGGCACGATTGCTGGACTATCATATGATACCCCATTCATATGGATACTATGAACAGACAGCAAAATATGGCACGCTGAAAATCAAGTATTTTCTGATTTGGAGCGTTTTTGGACGCCTGTATCTCGAAAACTTAACCTGCAATTTTTTTATAATTTTTTCTATCGAGAGTCCTTTTGGAGGTATTTTGCATAAAGCCATCCAATAAGACTTTGAAATGTCTGGAATAGGATAAAAAAGGGACTGAAAATCGAAAAAAGTCGAAAAATCGTGAAATTTTGGAAAATGCTCTACTATTTTTTTATTTTAAGAGATTTTTAAAAAGAAGTTGTATATTCAGATAGCTGACCTAATTACG
Organism: Patella ulyssiponensis; assembly: GCA_963678685.1. Classification (NCBI taxonomy): domain Eukaryota; kingdom Metazoa; phylum Mollusca; class Gastropoda; family Patellidae; genus Patella; species Patella ulyssiponensis. The sequence goes on from OY783226.1 coordinate 37,913,329, forward strand.
ATTCTAACGATGTATAATATGTATGTAATTATTAAAATTTAATTTTCGATATTTTAAATTTTTTGCATTTTTGGCACTTTTGAACATAGGATTTCTCAGGGGCATTTTATCTGATCAGATAATGTAATATATCATTACAGAGCCCTGTGGCTATTTTAGTGCCCAAACCGGCCATTAAAACTATTTCGACAATAATAACCATACCGGAAGTATTCAAAAAATGAAAAAAAAGAGTAAAAACATTGTCGCACTTGCGAAAAACTTGATTTCTCTCTTAGGTAATAGCGGACCAAAAGAACTAAAGTGTCGCTGGATAGCCCTATTAATGGACCATCATATGGTATCTAAATAATACGATTTCGATGGTAAGGAAATAAACTATTGTATGCCAAAAATGTAGTATTTTCCAATTTTTTAACATTCTGAGACGCCTTTTTCTCGAAAACGACGCCTACGATTTTTCTTAAACTTTTCTTACTCAAAGTCCTATCGGTTGTCTATATAGGGAATCCAAAATGAAAAGCATTGAAATAATATAAGTGGTCGAAAAATGGCCTCAAACTTTGAAAAAAATTGAAAAATCGTTAAATTTTTGGGAACGCTCTTTAATTTATCTTTTTTTCCCAAACTACTCAATGGATGTTTCTGACACTTCTGGTACAGAAAGTTAAGTATCCAAAGAACTTCGTAAAACTATCATAACAACGATCGTAAAGCCGGAAGTAGTCGAAAAAATGTCCGATATTTTGAAAAAAAATAATTTTTTTACGAAAACCTTTTTTATTTATGAATATTTTTTGATGATATTTTACACAGGGTTAAAATATCATCGTACTTGAACAGAAATGAGAAAAAAAAAATTCTCGGTAATTTGCGTTAGCCGCCATCGGCTAATTTAGTTTTTCGTACCCAGAAAAATTATTTATTGTTCGATTTGTATAAAACAAAGTTCATATGCACCGTGGTCCCAATTGCAATTTTTTTTGTTACGGTGAAATTTTTCTGTCGGCAACGGAAGTGACGTAATATTAACAAAAACTACAATTTTGACAGTTCGGTACAACTTTTTGAAAGCAAATATTATTTTTTTTCAAAACTGATATAACTAAAAGGATGCACCCTGCAAAGGTGCACAAAATCCTTAGCTCATATTTTTAAATTTCAATTTCATTTTCGGGCAATTTAGAATAAAATGTAAAATAAAGTGTAAAATTCAGTTATTTACAATTCATTCAGCGTCTTCATATTTTGAAATATTTATTTGTAATTTTCATAAACTCGTAGCAATAATCCAGACGAAGAGAATGTATGCGAAAATTAGTTTGTAATATGAGCAGTTGCCGAGAAATATGCAATTTTGCATGCATCACTTTTCACGTTATTTTGCCTATAAAAGAGTGAATTATTATTCGATTTGCAATATTTTTTTTCCATTTGATGCCTAATGCCAATTTGGACTAGGTCAAGCCAATTTTACATTTTCACTGTGACCGGAAATGACGTCTTTTGGGCAAAAACTGTATTTTTAACCTAAAAAACAATATTTTATTCAAATGAGTCTGCCTTATAATGTTTTTAAAATTATGATATTTGATTCCCATCAACGAATAGAATGAAGCCATACAACCATACAGATACCACAAAATGGTTTCTAACTTGTACGGTTACAGAGAAATAGGCGATCTTCTATAAGTCACTTTTCAAGGTTTTTGGTCTGTAAAAGTGTCAATTATTATTCGATTTTTATAATTTATTTACCATTTGATGCCTTATGCCATTTATGACTTCTATGAACCAAGTTAAAATTTTCAATATCACCGGAAGTAATGTAATTTTTGCAAAAAACGTATTTTTAGCCTTCAAAACAAACATTTTTTTGAAGGGATTTATATTTATTATTCGTTTAACTTTATAACGTCTGACTCTAATGGGCAGTAAGACTGAATCAATACCATCATATTGATATCAAGAAAAGGCTTCTAGCATGTTCCCTTGTCGAATAATAACCAATTTTCCGAGGGTCACTTTTAAGTTTTTTACCTTCTTAATTTCAGTTTATGGGTTATAGGTTAATTATTTATTGCCCGATATCTATAAAAAAAAGTTTGCATTTTGTATGTTGCGAATTTTCGACCTATTTTTCACCTATAAAAATTTCTTTCGGCACCGGAAGTGGCGTAATTTTGCCATAATTTACAATTTTGACCGGTCTTTTCGCCAGCAAATATTACTTTTACATATGATAGAGGGTGTCACTGAAGCAAAACAACTAATGTATAGTTTGGTAGCTCAATGGATCGGCTATGGTATAATAAACTTCCTGTATGATTCCTGAAAGCCGGTTCAGTGCTGCTTGCAGGTCTAGTTATTATTATTATTATTATTCAGATTCCAATTTGAATAGATCTCAGCAACTACGTGTCGCATCGTTACGATTTCTTCGGTTTTACTGGGAAAGTGGGTGTGACTTAGATGATAAAGCTATTTTGAACGTTCTGCGACAATGCGAAATGTCCGAAATCACCGAAGTTATCGTTTTTGAAAATATTGCAGTAATTTTAACAATAATCATTGGATTTTAACTTTCGATACATTTTGGCATAGCCTGAGACAGGGCACATAGCTACGCTACTTTCGATTTTTGATTTTCGGCAAATCTTCGAAGATATTAGGCGCCAAATTTCGAAAATTTAAAATTTTACAAAAAACTTTTTTATTTATGAATATTTTTTAGTCGTATTGTGCACAGAATTAAAGAGTCATCTGAATAGTGCAAAAATGTTAAAAAAATTTGTCTCAGTAATTTACCTTGGCCGCCATTGGCTAATTCAGTTTTTCAGTCCTAGATTAATTTTTAATTGTTCGATTTGTATAAAACAAAGTTCATATGCTTCGTTGTATCAATTGTCATTTTTTTTATTACCGAAAGTGTTATCTGTCGGCACCGGAAGTGGCATAATTTTACCAAAAACTACAATTTTGACAGTTATTTTCCTTCTTCGAAAACAAATATTATTTTTGGGAAAAATTATTTGACTCAAAGAGTGTGCCCTTTCAAGGCGCAAAAAATGTAGGAAGCAGTTTTTTTAATTTCGATTTCATTTTCGAGCAAATTCGATTAAGAGGCTAAGAATGGTGTAAAATTGGCCTATTTACAACCTATTCAGGCTTTTCAGATTTTAAAATATTTCTTCGTAACTTTTATAAACTTGTAGCTATAATCCATACGAAGAAAATGTATGTTAAAATTCGTTTGTAATATAAGCAGTTACCAAGAAATGGGCAGTTCTGTACAAGTCACTGTTTTCGTTATTTTGCCTGTAAAATAGTCAATTATGATTGGATTTTTATAAAAGTGACATCATTTGATTCAAAAAGCACGTAGCGTCATATCAAGTTGATTACAATTTAAAATTGACACCGGAAGTGACATCATTTGGTCAAAAAATGCATTTTAAACTTTTTTAAATCAATGTTTTATTCAACCAAGAATAACTTAATATGTATTAATAATTTTAACTTTTTGTTTAAATTCACATATAAACAAAACTCATATGGTCATATAGGTATCATAAAATGGTTTCTAACTTGTTCGGTTGCCGAGAAATAGACGGTTTTCTACAGGTCACTTTTGAAGGTTTCAGGGCCATAAAAGGGTCAATTATTATTCGATTTTCATAAACGTCACACCATGTTATACCTAATGCCATTTGGGATTTCATACAAGTAATTTAAGATTTTCATTATCACCGGAAGTAACGTCATTTTGGCAAAAACTGTATTTTTAGCCTCCAAAACAGATGTTTTATTCAAATGAGTCTGTTTTGAAATCTTTTTCAAATTATGGTATTTGATGCCAATCAACAAATAGAATGAACCGATACGATCATACAGATACCACAAAATGGTTTCTAACTTGTACGGTTGCCGAGAAATAGCCGATTTTCTACAAGTCACTTTTCAAGTTTTTTGGTCTTTAAAAGTGGCAATTATTATTCGATTTACATAAAATTTTCACTATAGGATATCGTATGCCATTTCTGATTTCATAAGACTAATTGAACATTTGCATTAACACCGGGTGTAATTTAATTTTGTCAAGATCATTTACAAGTAACAAATGTATAAAATGAATTGATATTGCTGGATTTTGTTGATTCTGCGTCCATTTTATTTGTGTGCAATGTTAATTTGGAAACCTGTTTAGTGGTTTCGCTGGTACCGGAAGTGACATGTGTTCAAGGGTAACTTGGCACCGGAAGTGACATGCTTAAGAGTAACTTGGCAACAGTGAAACCCGTCATTCCTGCATGCAGGTCTAGTTATTATAATTATTATTCAGATTCCAATTTGAATAGATCTCAGCAACTACGTGTCGCATCGTTTCGATTTCTTCGGTTTTACTGGGAAAGTGGGTGTGACTTAGAGGATAAAGCTATTTTGAACGTTCTGCGACAATGCGAAATGTCCGAAATCACCGAAGTTATCGTTTTTGAAAATATTGCAGTAATTTTAACAATAATCATTGGATTTTAACTTTCGATACATTTTGGCATAGCCTGAGACAGGGCACATAGCTACGCTACTTTCGATTTTTGATTTTCGGCAAATCTTCGAAGATATTAGGCGCCAAATTTCGAAAATTTAAAATTTTACAAAAAACTTTTTTTATTTATGAATATTTTTTAGTCGTATTGTGCACAGAATTAAAGAGTCATCTGACTAGTGCAAAAATGTTAAAAAAATTTGTCTCAGTAATTTACCTTGGCCGCCATTGGCTAATTCAGTTTTTCAGTCCTAGATTAATTTTTTATAGTTCGATCTGTATAAAACAAAGTTCATATGCTTCGTTGTATCAATTGTCATTTTTTTTATTACCGAAAGTGTTATCTGTCGGCACCGGAAGTGGCATAATTTTACCAAAAACTACAATTTTGACAGTTATTTTCCTTCTTCGAAAACAAATATTATTTTTTGGAAAAATTATTTGACTCAAAGAGTGTGCCCTTTCAAGGCGCAAAAAATGTAGGAAGCAGTTTTTTTAATTTCGATTTCATTTTCGAGCAAATTCGATTAAGAGGCTAAAAATGGTGTAAAATTGGCCTATTTACAACCTATTCAGGCTTTTCAGATTTTAAAATATTTCTTCGTAACTTTTATAAACTTGTAGCTATAATCCATACGAAGAAAATGTATGTTAAAATTCGTTTGTAATATAAGCAGTTACCAAGAAATGGGCAGTTCTGTACAAGTCACTGTTTTCGTTATTTTGTCTGTAAAATAGTCAATTATGATTGGATTTTTATAAAAGTGACATCATTTGATTCAAAAAGCACGTAGCGTCATATCAAGTTGATTACAATTTAAAATTGACACCGGAAGTGACATCATTTGGTCAAAAAATGCATTTTAAACTTTTTTAAATCAATGTTTTATTCAACCAAGAATAACTTAATATGTATTAATAATTTTAACTTTTGGTTTAAATTCACATATAAACAAAACTCATATGGTCATATAGATATCATAAAATGGTTTATAACTTGTTCGGTTGCCGAGAAATAGACGGTTTTCTACTGGTCACTTTTGAAGGTTTCGGGGCCATAAAAGGGTCAATTATTATTCGATTTTCATAAACGTCACACCATGTTAGACCTAATGCCATTTGGGATTTCATACAAGTAATTTAAGATTTTCATTATCACCGGAAGTAACGTCATTTTGGCAAAAACTGTATTTTTAACCTCCAAAACAGATATTTTATTCAAATGAGTCTGTTTTGAAATCTTTTTCAAATTATGGTATTTGATGCCAATCAACAAATAGAATGAACCCATACGATCATACAGATACCACAACATCGTTTCTAACTTGTACGGTTGCCGAGAAATAGCCGATTTTCTACAAGTCACTTTTCAAGTTTTTTGGTCTTTAAAAGTGGCAATTATTATTCGATTTACATAAAATTTTCACTATATGATATCGTATGCCATTTCTGATTTCATAAGACTAAATGAACATTTGCATTAACACCGGGAGTAATTTAATTTTGTCAAGATCATTTACAAGTAACAAATGTATAAAATGAATTGATATTGCTGGATTTTGTTGATTCTGCGTCCATTTTATTTGTGTGCAATGTTAATTTGGAAACCTGTTTAGTGGTTTCGCTGGTACCGGAAGTGACATATGTTCAAGGGTAACTTGGAACCGGAAGTGACATGCTTAAGAGTAACTTGGCAACAGTGAAACCCGTCATTCCTGCATGCAGGTCTAGTTATTATTATTATTATTCAGATTCCAATTTGAATAGATCTCAGCAACTACGTGTCGCATCGTTTCGATTTCTTCGGTTTTACTGGGAAAGTGGGTGTGACTTAGAGGATAAAGCTATTTTGAACGTTCTGCGACAATGCGAAATGTCCAAAATCACCGAAGTTATCGTTTTTGAAAATATTGCAACAGTGAAACCCGTCATTCCTGCATGCAGGTCTAGTTTATGTTTAAATCTTTTATGGCATGTAAATAGAATACATAGAAGCGTGTATAGTAAATTTTACTGCAACCAGTAACTAACTATCTGTTTTGTGGAATAATCTACCATTTACTTAGTTTAAGATGTTGCACATATCTATATTCTCTAAAAAAAAGGGATATTAAAAACAAATTCATTTAAACTGGCTTTTAATATATTTTTTTATATGATTAAATTGTCACTTTGTAAAGCGTCCCTAAACAAGTTATGAAGAGCACACTATATATATACATGTGTAGTGTATCAATATCCGTTCTTAAACTTTAATATACAGTATGTATTAACAGTAACAAAATTTTGATTTATAGTATTATTATTAATTTGTCCCCATTATTTGCAAAACATCTCCCCGATGTTGGTAATAAATTTGATTTGAATTATTTCTCCATGCCAGTTGGAAACATAATTGTCTAAGGTCTAATTGAACTGTGAAGTTTAAATCAAATATTAAATAGAATAAGGAAACAGGTAAATGTATTTTTGCATAAAATTACAATGCTGTTTGTTTCAAACCCGCATAGGACTATTCATGATCTATTTATTGTAATTTATATTTGATATCTGTGAATGATATCCGACTATCATAAAAAAGGGCCTTTTAAAAACTAACATCTGATAATGAGATATATGTTCATTCAGAAAGTATTCAGATATCCTAAATTATCTGCTAGCTATTATAAAAACTTACAATACACACAAACAGGGTAAGCTATATGATCAACGCTTCCCGAAGAGCTACCAATCAATCAGAATTTTCAAAGAAAAATTTGCCAAATGTTATAGTTTATTATTAGTATCTTCTCAAATAAAGCAGCCGAACAGTTTTCCAATACATGTGAATAAGCTTGTGCACGCCTCTACATGTAAACAGAAGTGTCGCTTTGATCAAGGAGACATACGTAATTTAGATTGTGGAATCTGCACGGACAATGCATGAACCAGAGAGACGTGAGGTCATTTGACATTTGAATTATATTTTTTTTTGATCATGAATACGGTTATATGGTATAAATTTGAAGACACAAATAATAACTTGTCGGAAGACAAGCTTAAGTATATTTACAAGAATAAGTATATTTACATACGGTAAAGTTACAAATATTAGTTCTGGAATTAGGATCGTTGGGTTGGGGTGTCGGTGTATGCGATATAAATTTAGCGAAAAGCCACTTACTTAAGCTGGTAGTTTAACGTCCGCTTCCACATAAGTGATATCGCAATTAATATCGTTATTGGTTGTATATTTTACATTCCAAAGGAACCACAGTAGACGGGAATTCAACAATCAAAATATGTAATTCTCTTGCATTTCATGCGATAGATTAAAGTCAATATATTTTATTAAATGCAACTTTATCTATACGTAGCGTGACCTACTATATTGGGTCTTTGAAAAATTGTTGGTTCACTCTTTGTATAAATTTAAATCGCACGTACTAAAAAAGCGGACGACATGTTAATATGTAAAATAATGGTGATATTTTGGTAAAATATCCAACAAATTCTATCTGTTTATAACATATGCTTTGGTAGACCAAATAAGGTAATGTTCACCCCCTGGTCTTGGGAAATGGGGCGGTTTATTCCATATTTGGCCTGGAAATGAAAGTCAAGGTCAGTCTATAGGACATGCAGAAATATGATTACGTGTCAACTCGGGCGTATGTGTTTCTTCTGTAATAGCATAAAACAGCTATTGAAAGTTACAAGTTCTGGAATGAGGATCGTTGGAGTGTATGCGATGTAAATTTACTAAAAATCTAAAGTAATTTTAGTTTAAATACCATTAGCGTGGGAATTACCACTGTTGAGTTGGTTGTTGTGTCGTATTATTTATCAACAAGGAGATTTCTGTTTTATGGATATTGCTATTGAAGGTAAGATGCACAATAATTTACGCATTGTGGAACGTTTTTGCCGGATGTACTCTTTATATTCACGTTGATATCAACATTCGCCTTTCCGTATACGATAGATTAATCCATATTTTTATTTCATAAAAGGCAACTTTATATATATGGTACGTGATAGGCTTTCAATAGACATAAGAGAAACGTAGATCATAGCGAGCACACACGCCTATCTAAAGACCTCTCTTTATTTTACAAAGACCTGCGTAAAACACACGGCCGAATGATTAATCGCACGGTAAAACAGTTTTACTTCTCAAATTTTGATTTAACACGTACGTGTCTTATAAAGCATGTTGGTCCTTGATTATACTCCTTTTGGTGCAGTTATCGCAACTAGCGAGAAAACACGCCAATTAAACAATACACAACATTGAGATTCATTTTTTACTGGTCGGTTAATTAACACACCTCTACAGAAAACGCACCTAGCGTTAATTAACCCACCTCTCAGACAGTTTTTCACCCTTGTTAATTAACACACCTTTTTACAGTTTTAAACCGGTAATACTGAGTAATAGTCCGAAAATTAATTATCTTCGAACATACGTACAAATAACAACGATCACAACGAATTCTATAGGTGCTGTGCACAAATTCCTTCCTTAGCAGTTCTCAGTGTATAGTGTCACAAGGTTTTTTGAAGTGATCAAGGGAGATAACTCTGGAAGTAATTATTTGAAATCGCTGAAAATTAATAGGCTTCTTCTGCCCTTAACCATTGTGTGTAAATTTAAAGTCAATCGGATATTAAATTTGGCCTCCAGATCGTCCACAGGATTTTTTGACGTGGTCAAGGGCCATAACTCTAGCAGTAATTATTGGAAATCGCTGAATATGAATATACCTCTTCGTCTCATGACCGTAAACACTGTGTATAAATTTAAAGTCAATTGGATATTAACTTTGGCCTCTAGAGCGTCCACAAGATTTTTTGAAGTGATCAAGGGCCATAACTCTAGAGCGTCCACAAGCAATTGTGGACGCCGGACCGACGGACGAACGGGGGCAATGACAATATACGACCACATTTCAATGTGGGTGTATAAAAAACCTTTAGAACAACGTATTAAAGAACACCAAGCTAAGTCATCCAATAATACATCTGCCGTTGGCACAGAGTAAAAATAACCAGAGTGGCAACTTCTTCATTTGCATACGGAGGAGGTCGCGCATTGCATCTTGGGTCTCGTCTGTAATGTCACTAAACATGGCGGCTAAAGAAGACGTTTCGCAGTAGAACAAAAGAAAATGTAAACATCCGAGTGGTGGGTATGGTACCCAGAGTAGGTCCTACGCAGGGTGTTTTAATTTTAGGTACTATATTAAGGGATTAAAATTATTTAGATTTCCCGAAGAAAAAGAGCTCAGTCTATGTCGCGTCGTCTGCTATGAGTACGATACGAGTCATCGTCGAGTACTAGGCCTAGCACAGAGTTTTACTATGTGGGCCTAGTGCTATAAATATATAATAAATACTGAGCCATAATAACTTAGGTTATAATAACAGCAATATTATCAAAAATGTTATTTTGTAAGAGTACATATTTGGTGAAAGATGTTTTCATATTTGATTGGTTAATTGGCATTATATTGCATTTTTCCGGGGGTCTATTCCAAGTTAAAGTAGGCAACTTGAACCAGTCTATAGGCCTACTGTCAGTAGCCTACCGAGTACTGCCCGATAAGTAGATCTATGCTCCTAGTCTCATGATAAACTAGGAAATATCGGGATTAACATGGTTAATTTTTATTTCAATAATTCACTTACAGTAATACAGGTATGTATGGGTCTTTTTTAGCAGTGAGGGGAAACTAGAGGACCCGGAGAAAACCCACGATGTTCGACAGACGACACTACCCCTTGTCACGTACAAGCGGGGAATCGAAACCGCGCCACCTGACTCAATGACATGTCATAGGTCTAATGAAAGTATTAATAATATCAATACTCTGTTATTTTAATTATAGGCCTTTTTTAATACTTTCGCGTACGCAGGACAAGAATTAGTTGCGCTTCGATGTAACCAAACCCATTCCTTGCATTCTTTACCATCGCTTAATTGCTATCTAGTATTTTCGTAATTTTAGAATTACATGTCTAGTTGTGGTTTTTTAAAGGATCAAATTTTAAATAGTAAGCTTTACCCATTAAGTCTGCACAAGCTGCACATGTTCTTTTTACATTCCATAATATAAAAGGCCTATGCTACCATTTAAAGACATTGAAAAAGAATCGTGTGTGAGGGAACTAACTATATTTTCTGAAGAATTGGATTCTGGCATATGATATAATGAGCAAACCTAATTTTTTCTAAGATTCTGTATCGAAATATGCGATTCTATATAGGCCTACAATTACTTGTGGTAAGGCCAAGCATTTTAGATTTTTCGGATCACGGATCCGCCGACGACAGTTCAAAACTGCCGCTGGGAAAATAAAAAATGCGTGTGTTTTTTTATTTTTATTTAAATCGCCGAAGCATATAACGAAACGTGATTCTGAAAAAAAAATGCTTACAATTACATCGAAGCTTCTTGTCGTTTTAAAATACCGCCGTACCGGAGTTTTGACAGATTAATCACGGCAGTCACTTTCTGGTAATATTTTATGACAGTATACGAGCACGGCGGGCCGAGCATGGCTCAGGCGGGAATTAACCAATTTGCGACTTACGGGCATGCCGATTTCCGTTACCTCGTGGTGACACGAAAAATCGGATCAACAATAACATTGAAGATGTAGCTATGTGACAATTCTGGCTTCTCGACAGTGCAAACTTTGTCAACAGCCTCGTTTTCGTTTGGACTGCCGGAACTTCAGCATTGGTCCCCCCCACTCATAAAATCGATGTTTTGGTGTTTATTTACATTAGTGGGGAGTCTACACACATTTTGCTGACGTAGATAACAAGCCCGCTATTACGCTCGTCTTGATTTTTTTCCGATTGGATTTGTAGAAGTTTAACACGAAGATCGGCATGTTCTGCGATTTTTCAAGTCATCAAAATCACTTCGCTTTACTAGAAAATAATTAAAATATTTTTTAAAACTATTATAATATTTTACTGTGGTTATCTGACGATCTACTTGCCAAATTTCAGGCAAATCTATCGACTCCCATGGAGTGAATTTGTCCGCGCAGTTATTTCGCCTCCGGTATTTCATTGAGGTTTGTTGGTCACGTGACCCATTTCTCCGCACACCCATTGACTGAATTGTTTGGCACAAGAAATAGTATGCCTATTATATTTAATAATAAATACAACTGATATTGACCTGTGCAATTAATCGTGGGGCTTCTGTTGTGCTTTCCAATGATACCAAGTTTATTGAAATTGAACAATAATTGAGAAAGTTACAAAACATTTAGTGAGGTGTTAAATTGGGTCACAAAGTTCTTTCGCGAGCGCTTACAAAATTAATTGACGCGTTATAATGACTAATTATGTAACATTTAAATTGCTCTAACTTTCTTGCTGTTTATTGCAGAAAGGTGATTTTGGTGTCATTGGAATGGCCTGCCAAAGGGTTTTCTAATAGTGGTATTTGCATTGCCATCCATTGACTTTAATTTTTTTTGTCACATAGCTATGCGGTCGTGTTGGTTAGAGATTTCGGCTGTAAAATTAATCATTAGTCGAAAAATTATTTTTTTATTATAGCCCGACATCAAAATTTTACTCTTTAAAAAATAAAAAAAAATAAGACACTGACATCTTTTTTTTTTTTTATTTCGACCGACATCATCAATTCTATGTCCTAAAAATCCGTGAACGTAATAATCAAAAATGGGTGGCCTAAACAAAGTGTTAAGTTTATGGTATCTGTAATACACCTTTCCAAATTTCCAAAAATACTGTTTTGCTCAATTTTATTAGTTGCAATAAATTTTAAATAACACAGTAAGCCTAATACTGTTATGCTATTCAAAATCACATTTTCCCTTTTAATAGTTTTAATGTACATGTAGGCCTGAATCCGACCACCTATAAATTCCATAATAGAACACTGTATAAATTAAATTTTCTATTTCTAAATAATTCCATTATAGTACACAGTATAAATTAAACTTTCTATTTCTACATAATTAGTTGACAAAAATATCACAAAAATAAAAGTAACTCTGAACACAGATCAGACCTAATGTCATGGATATCTAGAGCACACTTCACTTCTTATGCAGTGGTGTAAAATGGACAATTTTGTGGTATTAGGGGGTCTATATAAAGGCCGTCAAAACATTACATGACACCCAGAGCAATATGCAAAATATTCAATTCCAAGTTGTTTTTGGTTTTGTAAAAAGAGAAACTAATCAACTCAAATATGTTTATTGAAAAATGTAATACTATTGAAAATAAAATATTTAATTCTTTTTTTCATTTTTTAAAAATGAAAGCCTACATTAATTAAAAGAACAAAAATCATAAAAGGACACAGGAAGTCAACATTGGAGCCAAAGGCATTTTATCTTGGAAAACAACCAACGGCTCAAATCTGTTTATTGGAAAATGTTATAGGCCTATTTAAAAAGTTCAATTTTAATATTCTTAAATTATTATTTAATATTTTAATGAAAGCATACTTAATTAAGTAATACGCTCTAGAAGACAGAGGTATTTTTCTTTGGGAGAAAAAATAAATCATGTTGAGTAAAATAGGCCTTATCCAAAAATTAAAAAAGGCGTGGTTCTTTGACATTTTCAAATGGGCCATTTTAAGGTTTATGGAAATGTATATTTCAAATCTAGGAATCGAAACAACAAGTATTTGGTGGATTAGTTTTAAAGTTAATAAAAAAAAATAAAATCGACAATAGTTTACGGCCTTATAAACCAATTCGTAAACCGCCACAATTGCTGTCTTTCACTTCATTACTTAATTTCATATTCATATGCATGTTTTAAAAATATTAATCATGTTTTATAAATTCCCGAAACACACACACACCTAACATGATTGTATGTGATAATTCTCAGTAGTTTTTTTTACCGAAAATACTATAAAACTACGAAATTAAAGAGATTTAGTTCATCGATATAGGTATCGTAACGTTGAGCGTACTGTCAGTGTGTGTGTATTACAGACGAATCCCATCATGCATTGCACGTCGGGTTGTTTCTATAGGGAGTAATGCGAGTTGCCACTCTGGTTATTCTTACTCTGTGCCGTTGGTTAACACGTCAGAGAGAACCCGCGTCATAAAGTGTTAAAATCTTAGAATGCAACATACACAACAAAAAAAGTACATAAACTTTCAGAAGCAGTGCACATCAAAAGACACCAGCCCAAATTAAACCGTGATTGATGATGGTCTTCATATTCATAGAGCCTACATGACATTTTAATTCATTAAGTGTGCCTAAGTTAACTGTGTTTGTTTGAGGGGAGGGGGGGATTTTGGATTTTTAATTTTGATATTCTTTACATCTTTGTCATTGATTAGTTATGTGTTAATTGAAGCTAATGTTGTTTTTTTTTCTCATCTTATATTTACATGTTTTCTTTAACTACATGTACCTATACCTTCACCAATTGCTCTGTGTAATGGCTTCCTAATTATCTAAGTATCCTAGTTTTATTAATGTTTAGCTTGTAATCGTAACTCCAATCAGTCTTTGATCTTCTTATATATTTAAACAGAATATTATTTATTGTCTTTGTGGCTTCTTTTTCATTTTTATACTTAAATGCTTATTCCCAGGTTTTTGTACATGTATTAGTCTACGATATCACCTTAGGTGGAAGTGGACGTTAAACCCCCAGTAACGAACGAACGAACGAAGGGTTTTTGTATCATATTATCGTTTATCCATAAAGTTGTGTTTGTGTTTTTTCAATGACAGAAAGAATGGCAGGAAAAAACACTCATTTTACCTCACTGGAATTATAATGTTACCGGTAATTCGGCTTTCAGGGAATTTTCAGCTCTAGTTTTTCAATTTCATTTTTACAAGGCAAAGGATTTATGTCACATGAATATTTATTCTTGGATTCATGACAGTAAAGTAGATGAACTGACCTAGTTTAGTAACATACGTGTTTGGATCTCTCCATGTAAGGCGGGAATATAATATACCGGATTATGCATGTGTATTCAATATCGGATAAAAACAAATAAGACAGTAAGTAAGAAGACATACTATCGGAACACACACTCATCTAATCCACACTTGATCAAAATGGTTAAATAATACGCAGTGGATATTTTACCGAATTCGGCAAAGTATCTACTTTCGCTGTTTTACCGTACATCATTTCTGATTGGTTTAATATCCACTTCCGTTCGATATATTCCACCATTTTGATTACTCTGTCTTTCAAGTTTGGCGCAAAGCACGATTTTACTGAAAAAACATAAACACCACTGACAGTCTTAGTACTTAAATTAAAAACCAAAATCCGCAGAAATGTGCCCTCGACCAAAATAGAGTAATATTCTAAATGTTTTTCTACAATTTACATTTATTATCTTATTTTCTTTTAAAAATAATTCTATCAAATTCTACCATAGAAATTCAAGTAGGCTATTTCGTCCCTTTATAAGAAACGGAGAAAGAAGCAATGTTAGACACGGGACGAAAAGAACTGTTGGGTTAGGGTTTGGTTTAAATTTTGGGTTAATGTTAATGTCAGACGGCAAAATACCGGCATCATTGCCTTAGCGAAAACGGCCAAGTCCAGGAATCAGAGAACTGCGCATGTCAAACGGAAGGTACGGCAAACTAGTAAATTAGAGTAAAGTGCCGAATTCGGTTAAATATCCACTGCCTAAATAATATTCTGGGAGCGTGCTGATATTTGCAAGTGCAACCTCACTTCTACAACGCTAATTTCTTTCGATGGACAATTTTATTTTCATTTCCGGTAATGAAATACTGTTAAATATCTGGATAAATTATATTTCGGATATAAATAGGGGCAATATAAATATTTCAAAAGGAGGATTTGATAGAACAAAATATCCATGACAAAAACAGTCGCCTCACAGGGCCGACCCCACCATCTTCAAAATAAAAAGATGTCGGCCCAACCAACTATTTATTGGCGACGGACCGAATTACATTTTAAACACTGTCTCCAATGGTACTACATGTAGATAAACTACATTGGGTAACTATATATTCATATATTAGTGATACAGCTTTGAGTATATGGGCGGCAATTGCATGGGGTACCAGTCAAATCGTCCACAAGCAAAGTCGTCCACAGTGAAGTCGTCCACAACCGTTGGTGGAGTCGTCCACACCCGTTGGTGGAGTCGTCCACAATTATTGGTGATGTCGTCCACAACTATTGGCTATGTCGTCCACAACTAAGAATAAGACTCGTACATAACTAAGAATAAGAATCGTACACAATTTAATCGTATCCACAACTATTGAATAAGACTCGTACACAATTTAATCGTATGGAAGAAATAGCTAGTACTCGTTGACTATTTTGTTATTTGATTTCAGATCGAATCACCGATGTTTTTGTACTAAAGTTAATCGTATAGTTTGTATGATCGTTTGATTGTTGATTGTTTGATTAGTACTTGTTGACTTTTTTGTTATTTGATTTCAGATCGAATCACCGATGTTTTTGTACTAAAGTTAATCGTATTGTTTGTATGATCATATGATTATTGTTGATTGTTTGATTAGTATTGACGATGTTTTTGTAATAAAGTTAGCGTAAATTAGTCGAATGTGAGAAAGAAATTCGAGGGGGGCGTGATCGGCTGTCCTCTGCGCGTGATTAGAATAGTGTTTGATATTCAATTTTCTACCGATATTTTAGAATCCGAATTCTACACATTTCTTTAACGGTAGTGTCATATTTATTTCTATTTATGTAAATTCTTTTTTATTTGGAAACCATTAAAACACACACTTATAGTTAAATTATAGAAAATCGCACGGGAAGCCCGAATCCTCGATTGAAGGGTGTACGTGATCAAACAACAATTTTTTTGATTGGTCAGAGGCGTCTAACCGCGGGAAAATTTATGGGATTACCTTTTATTAGTGTGCTACCTAGTTTGCCCTAATATACAATACAAATAAGGAATATTTTCACGTTAACAAAAATATTTACTTGCCGTTATATACAATAATAAATGGAATATTTTCACGTTATATAATTACTTGACGCATCATGTTTCCAGCACCCAGAATCAAATTTAGCGATATTTTTCGCGTGGGCCAAAATCAAAATAAAGTTTTGTACGACTATGATATAGCCTTCAATATTTTTAAAATTAACCCTCTGTCAGTAGTGTATAAAATAAAAAATCATAAACGCAACTATTTAGATGTACAGTTCTATGATTTAGAACTGGTTTATTGGCATAATGCCAACTGATTTGTCACGTGTCATTGGGATTCTCCAATGGAGATTCTGTCGGGGAAAACATCCACTCTTTCTTCGTGTATTCGATGTTCCATCAGGGAATTATATTCAATGATGATTTAAATTTACCTAACAACTGGTCAGTGAATCCATCAATGTATTATCCAGTTATTATTTTAATATCTACCGGTACCTGAAATTCACACGGACAGAGCGTGGAAGACGTGCAAGCAAAGCTTGTTTTGTTTATTTTACCGGATTATTAAAGCCCCAATAACACTCTTGTTGTAACTGAATAATATGTCCCAATCTTCATTCTGGTCAACAAATCGTATTATTTTACAATATTCCAATTAATTGATGATATAAATTTCATCTTAACACACCTATTTAAAAGATAGGTTGCCAGGCAACGAAACATACGCCCACAGCAGCTAAATCGTCCGGGCAGTCAACAAGGGTTGTCGCATATTTTTACTTTTTTTTTGGTAATGAAACATTTGTAATACACTAAAATCTGAGTAACAACTCATTATGTAAAATCTGAGAAACAACTCATTATGTAATTATCAGAAAATCATTAGAATTTGTTTGCTTTTTATAAAGTTTTGCCCCAAGCTAACAATTAGTATAGGAAACATTTAATATCATGGATTTAGCTGTTCAGTTATCAAAATTCAATGAAAATCAAAATACTTGTTCGTTTCAACACCTTAAACTCTGTGTATCAATCTGAAGTCAATCGGATGATAAGTTTGGCATCTACAGCGCCACAAGGTTTTTTGAAGTGATCAAGGGAGATAACTCTGGAAGTAATTATTTGAAATTGATGAAAATCAGTAGGCTTCTTCCTCTCAGGACCTTAAACAGTGTGTGTAAATTTAAAGTCAATCAGATATTAACTTTGGCCTCTAGAGCGTCCACAGGATTTTTTGATGTGATCAAGGGCCATAACTCTGGCACTAATTATCGGAAATTGATGCAAATCAATAGTCTTATGACCTTAAACACTGTGTATAAATTTAAAGTCAATCGGATATTAACTTTGGCTTTTAGGGCATTCACAAGATTTTTTTAAGTGATCAAGGGACATAACTCTGGCACTAATTATTGGAAATCGCTGAAAATCAATAGACTTCTTCGTCTTATGACCTTAAACACTGTGTATAAATTTAAAGTCAATCGGATATTAACTTTGGCTTTTAGAGCGTCCATAAGATTTTTTGAAGTGATCAAGGGCCATAACTCTGGCACTAATTATCGGAAATGGCTGAAAATCATTAAGCGTCTTCGTCTTATGACCTTAAACACTGTGTATAAATTTAAAGCCAATCGGATATTAACTTTGGCTTTTAGGGCGTCCACAAGATTTTTTGAAGTGATCAAGGGCCATAACTCTGGCACTAATTATTGGAAATCGCTGAAAATCAATAGGCTTCTTCGTCTTATGACCTTAAACACTGTGTATAAATTTAAAGTCAATCGGATATTAACTTTGGCTTTTAGGGCGTTCACAAGATTTTTTGAAGTGATCAAGGGCCATAACCCTGGCACTAATTATCGGAAATTGCTGAAAATCAATAGGCTTCTTCGTCTTATGACCTTAAACACTGTGTATAAATTTAAAGCCAATCGGATATTAACTTTGGCCTCTAGAGCGTCCACAAGATTTTTTGAAGTGATCAAGGGCCATAACTCTGGCACTAATTATTGGAAATCGCTGAAAATCAATAGGCTTCTTCGTCTTATGACCTTAAACACTGTGTATAAATTTAAAGTCAATCGGATATTAACTTTGGCTTTTAGGGCGTTCACAAGATTTTTTGAAGTGATCAAGGGCCATAACCCTGGCACTAATTATCGGAAATTGCTGAAAATCAATAGGCTTCTTCGTCTTATGACCTTAAACACTGTGTATAAATTTAAAGCCAATCGGATATTAACTTTGGCCTCTAGAGCGTCCACAAGATTTTTTGAAGTCGTCAAGGGCCATAACTCTGGTAGTTATTATCGGAAATCGCTGAAAAACAATAGGCTTCTTCGTCTCATGACCTTAAACACTGTGTATAAATTTAAAGTCAATCGGATATTAACTTTAGCCTCTAGAGCGTCCACAAGCAATTGTGGACGCCGGACGGACGGACGGACGGACGGGGGCGACGACAATATACGACCACATTTCAATGTGGGCGTTTAAAAAAAATGGAAAAATTCAACCAATTGATTTGAAAAGTCTAACGTAAACCTTTTCAAATGTGACTTGGATTTTGAAATATTTTCGAACCCTCTGGACAAGTAAAATAGGTTGTAATGGTAGCGATGCCAAACGCCGCTAGAGGCGCTGGCTGTCCTATTACTGGTACGCTAAAAAACCTGACCGAAAAAAGTACCGTTTTTATTACGGGGTCTCATGAATATTCGGGAAGTCAAAAAGTGGTCAAGTGGCATTTTTCCGGAAGCTAGTGAGCTGAAGTTCGCGGACTGCCATATCAGGTAAGATTTTGATCGAATTTTCGCTTATTTTTCTTGTTTTTAATTATTAAATGTAATAGAAACTTTGAAAAAAAGAGCATTCCGCTCGAGATATCAGCATTTTTGGATAGCCTGGTATATATTTTGTATAGTTTGAGCTTTTGTTTTGCCAAAATCCCCCGTAGGAATTGGCAATAGGACGGAAAGTGAAATCGGGGAGGAATCGGGGAAAGACAACTCTTGGTAGAACGTGTATGGCATCAGACCACAATGAATAATTATTTGTATCTAACCTTTGCATATTTAGATGATTTTTGCAAAATGTCAGTATCAATTTTTATTTTATTTTGATAAAATTACTAGTAAAAACATTGACTTTCAAGAAAAATATATTCCCAAATAAGACTGACTTGGCATAGGCAAAATGAAAATGTGCCATTAGCATTGATATTAATTTATCATTGTATGCAATTTTTTTTACTCATTATGTATTGTTGTAAATCTTTTTTTTTTAATTTTATAACCAGATATAGTTGTTATAATTTGTTATTTCTAGAGGAGGGGTGATTCTTTGTTTGGTAAATAATGTCATAACATTTGATTACTTTATCTAATACATCTATATTTTTTGTATTTGCAGATGACTTTGATGACGTCCAGTCATGAATGCCAAAAAAAGAAAAGATTTTGTCATTTGTAATCCCTATGATTATATCATATGTTGTTAATTTTTTTTAAATTTTAATTTTTTAGTTTTGTTTTGTATTAAGTACTTTTCATATGATTGAGGTTGAACATGATACACAGTTTTGTTTTTTGTTATTGTTTGATTTTGGTCAGAAGTTGTGACCCAGAAAAATTCTGATATTTTATTTATTTTTGGTTGATTTTAATTTTAAGTTTTATTGGTTTTGTTAATTGAAATAAATATATTTTCTATTGGTCAGACTCATAATACTTGTGATTCTCCATTCCTTAAACAACTATTTTTGTAAGCTAAAAGATGAACACAGTCTATGTGTTTTCTCATGTATATGTATCCAGGAAAAGACTCTGTGAATATTCCATAGCCTCCGGACCTGCAGTTGACCCGTGACCTTACCCTTTCTGTATGACCTTGACATGGTATAGACAAAAAATGCAATTTGAGTAGCTAGTGTCTAAAAAATAAATACGATAACAATGCGAAAACATTTTTTCTGTATTCATCACATCAAGAAACGGATTGGGTAAAGATTTCAAAGCCCTGAGACTTCTACATGGTTTGTTATTAACTGACAGGCCATTTTTTTGCCGTGACCTTGAACGAAAATTGTCTCGGTCGTAAGTTCGAGAGTCTATAGCATAAATACAATATAACCGAGGAGTCTCGCGATAACTTTCTTCGAACAAGTTCATCCCGAACTTCATATTCTGCAAGTTTCATGGATTTACCTATTATAGTTTCTGAGATATAAGCTTCGGTCAGTTTTTTTGCGTTTTTAAAAAAAGCCGTATTTTAATGCCTCCAATTCGCCGTCTTCAAAATGCTATAACTTTCTTAATTTTCAATATTTTTTCAAAATTCTTTCAGATTATTGCATCTAAATAGTTGACACTGACAGTGATATAATTATTTCGGAGACATTTTGTGTATTTAAAAACCCTTTGGCAATGCTAGTAATGGATAATTTACACAACAGGTAGGACACTTAAACATCTAGTACTTAGAATAAGGGTATTATTTATTTTCTGGAGCTTCCAAGCCAGCAAGAATGTTATTGTCCCTTTAAAAGAATATCCATATCATGAAAGTAAACTATGTCACTTGGACGACTTTACCAACGTATTGCTATATCTTCAAATTAAACTAAGTCTTGTGGACGACTCCACCAACGTATTACTATATCTTCAAATTAAACAAAGTCTTGTGGACGACTCCACCATTGAGTGTGGACGACTCCACCAATGGGTGTGGACGACTTAACCAGGTTTTCCGTGTGGACGACTTTGCTTGTGGACGACTTGACTGGCATCCATTGCATGGAATAAGCTTTTATTTTCTATTAAAACCATAGCGTTTCTTTCTGTTTTTATTAAAAATCTGTCAAAACTTTTTAATTGAAGGAAGCCTTTAGCTTATAACTGTTGCAAATTTCTGTTAATCTCTTACTCTTAGTATTTTCACAGGAATCTGACCTTCTATCTGTATATATATGCATACACCATACCGAACTAGACAATATATATAATAAAAAAGAACAGGAATGCAATGCCTGTCGGAGCCTCGATTTTACCTGCTTTCGCTTTGGCACGTTTTTGTTCCACAATTCGTAATGTCAGGCAATCTAACCTCTGCCAATTCACTCACATATGATTTTTCTTCAATCTAGCCGTTTTGATTTGCACAAATACTCCCCACAAAACGATATCGTAGCCATATGAATCCAATATTTACATTATTTTCCTTCGTTGACGTTTGTCCTCAACTCCATGCGCTGACGTCATACAAAAACCTAACCAGTCTTGTATACTTCCGCCTCAAAATCACGAATATTCACCAAAACCTGGCAGAAAGTGTATATTCAAACCCTCTTCTTCGATTCTACACCCAAGAGTTAACAAAATTTACCATGCAAAAGGAGGAAAATGGAATGGCAGAGAAAATGTTAAAATATCTTTGGCACTTGATTGAGTGATCTAGTCACTGCGGATTGATTTTGTATGACGTCAGCGCATGGAGTTGAGGACAAACGTCAACGAAGAAAAATAATGTAAATATTGGAATCAAATGGCTATGATATTGTTTTGTGGGGAGTATTTGTGCAAATCAAAACGGCTAGATTGAAGAAAAATCATATCTGGGTGAATTGGCAGAGGTTAGATTACCTGACATTACGAATTGTGGAACAAAAACGTGCCGAAGCGAGAGCAGGTAAAATCGAGGCTTTAACAGGCATTGCATTCCTGTTCTTTTTTATTATATATATTGTCTAGTTCGGTATGGTGTATGCATATACAGATAGAAGGTCAGATTCCTGTGGTATTTTACTGACTTTTTTTTTGTGACACTCTATTGTGATATTGCTGTTTTTATTAAAAATCTGTCAAAACTTTTTAATTGAAAGAAGCCTTTAGCTTATAACTGTTGCAAATATCTGTTAATCTCTTAGTATTTTACTGACTTTTTTTTGTGACACTCTATTGTGATATTTTATAATGTTTTGTAAAGTGCATTTGAGCTCCTCCTAGTCCTAGTGAATGGGCGTCCTCACTAGAGATAAAAGGACATAATTTCATAGAGGAGTGGGTCCCACGTGACCTCATTGAAATTACTATTTAAGTCTTGTACCTTGTAAAATTGCAGCTTTGCTAAATAAAGTCACAGTTTGGAAAAATCCAACTATCTGCTTCAAAGTTTACCTTGTATCGCCTACCTTCATTTATTTATTCCGATCAAGTCCAATAGGTCATTTCTTACTCACTCTTGTCAAAAATGAAGAATCCAATCCAGGGAGGTAATTCTTATAGATGGAGGCAGACCACCATTAATTTCCCCATTGACTTCAATGTTAATTCTGGACTCTTTGCCCACCTCCAACTTATCCCCAAATTTTCGTTGGGCGAAATGCTTTTCACTACAGACAGAGGAACAAATGGTCATGTCTTTGCACTAAAATTTTTATGAGGTTGACCACCAAAATTTTGAGATACACGAACTTGAAGAAGCATACTGAAAACATGTATCTAGTTGCCGTACATATCACCGTAGCCAACCTCATAACGCCGTTATCCTTCCGCCTCAAAATCATGAATATTTACCAAAACCTAGCAGAAAATATTAATTCAAACCCTCTTAGTCCATTCTAGGCCAAAAAATCAACAAAAATGGGCATGCAAAAGGGGAGAAAAGAGACAGAGAGAGAACTGCTATAAATAGACGAACTACAATTTGTGGGTACCGAGATTTAAAATTTAATGGTGGTCTGCCTCCTATATGTTTTTAAAAATTCATATATCATCAAAATTCTTTTCTTTATAGCTTCACATTTATTTTTGCAAAATTATTATAATACAGAATCAAAAAAAAATAATTGCAGAAGAAATGGTGACCCTTTAAAGTTATGTACTGTTTTGCATGCTGGGTTGCAGATCAGGTCCATGGGCCTTTTGTTCTAGAATTAAAGACTCTTTCTTAATTTTGTCAAAATGTGAGTTTCGCAAAAAGATTTAAAGAGTTTCAAACAAGTCTCATCAAAAATATTCAAAATATTGGGATATTTTTCAAAAATTGACCTTATTTTACCTTTTTTTACAACATGGCCCATTCTTTGACACTTTGTATGTCTCCAAATGCCAATAATTCCCTATTTCTTGGAAACTCTGAGGTGAAAGGCATTTATTTCTAGAAACCTTGGCCAGTATACAAGAAGACAAGCTGCAAATTGGTTGCATTGAGGGTAACTGTAAGGAACTATAATGAAACTTGTAAGCCCACCCCCTGAAAATGTTGCTGTGATAACAAATCCAACCTGTGTCCACATAAGTAATACTGTTGATGGAATATGGCTAAAAGCCACATTTTTCTATCCCTGGCTTGTATACATACATACAAACACAGGTACTTGTAAGAAATATGAATCATTTATTAAAATATGGATTGATAAATGTAAAATAAATGCTGTATTTAGTTGACAACCAGCCACTCCAACAAAAGGGTCACAAAGCTCTATTTTTTTTAAAAAAAATGGGAATATTTCAGTATTTAAAACACTTTAACAATCAGAGGTATCCTTGGAATTATATAGTGTCAATATTTTGTGGAAGCAAGTTGTTTTAATCTTTACATCAATTTCCTGACAAAATGAGGTGGAAAAAGGGAGTTCTGACATAATTCATTGCATAAAAGGAGTATGAAAAGGCTATTAATTAATATTTCATTGCTCTGTAAGTACCACATTTTAAAAGATCACCACAAATAATAGATTTACATCAAAAATGTCAAACATTAAGCTGCAAAAGACACATCTACAACATATCCATTTTGGGGTGTGGACTCATTTGGGGAAAATGTCATAGAATAACATGTTTGGCCATAAACAAAAAGTCTTAAAAATTCATGGAATCTTTTATGTAACTATTTGTTTGAGCAAAATAAAATGCTCGGTTACAATTCAAGCACAAAATCCAATTACTGTTAATTCGGAGTCAATATATTTTCAATTGAATATCCAAATATCATGTTCAAGAAAATGGGTGGGGTGGGGAGGTTGAGCCAGTCTAAATGAAATGAAGACAGAGAAATTTCCCTGCAGACACACAGATTTTACTTTCTCGAGAAGGGAAATGCAACAATTGCAGGTTTTAAAACATTAAAATTGTGTTAAGTCTGAGGAACACCCAAGCAAAATGCAGTTCACTCATGTTTTGAAAATTCTAACATGCCTCAGCAGTACATAATCAGACCAAATTTCTTAATTTTTAAATTTCTATTCAAATCATAGATACTTTTTCAATATCTGACAAACACATGGCTCCTTTCCAAGTTATTTAACAATGGAAATAAAGACATGCAAGACATTTTGTTTCATTTTAAAACAGATGAATAATTAAAATTTTGAGAGTAATATTGGGGGTAATCTGAAGAATTTCAGACAAATTATCATGATTTTTAGGCAAAATTGAGTGAAATTATTATACTTTCTTCCCATCTAACCTTTACGATGCAGAAAAAGTCAAAATTACACATTAAAATATTTTTCACTCATTTTGAAAAGCAAATAAACACTGAAAATCACAAAATTTGGACTAAAATCAAATATTCCCCTCACAAATTTGTCAAATATTTTAGAAATTTTACCATTTCAATTTTTTTATTATCAAAATGTCATATATCACATTTTCTGACAAATTGGAGATCATAGCATCAAATTTAGGCCTCTCATACGCCGTCAGTTTGTTTACATACAGGAGGCAGACCACCATTAATTTCCCCATTGACTTCAATGTTAATTCTGGACTCTTTGCCCACCTCCAACTTATCCCCAAATTTTCGTTGGGCGAAATGCTTTTCACTACAGACAGAGGAACAAATGGTCATGTCTTTGCACTAAAATTTTTATGAGGTTGACCACCAAAATTTTGAGATACACGAACTTGAAGAAGCATACTGAAAACATGTATCTAGTTGCCGTACATATCACCGTAGCCAACCTCATAACGCCGTTATCCTTCCGCCTCAAAATCATGAATATTTACCAAAACCTAGCAGAAAATATTAATTCAAACCCTCTTAGTCCATTCTAGGCCAAAAAATCAACAAAAATGGGCATGCAAAAGGGGAGAAAAGAGACAGAGAGAGAACTGCTATAAATAGACGAACTACAATTTGTGGGTACCGAGATTTAAAATTTAATGGTGGTCTGCCTCCTATATGTTTTTAAAAATTCATATATCATCAAAATTCTTTTCTTTATAGCTTCACATTTATTTTTGCAAAATTATTATAATACAGAATCAAAAAAAAATAATTGCAGAAGAAATGGTGACCCTTTAAAGTTATGTACTGTTTTGCATGCTGGGTTGCAGATCAGGTCCATGGGCCTTTTGTTCTAGAATTAAAGACTCTTTCTTAATTTTGTCAAAATGTGAGTTTCGCAAAAAGATTTAAAGAGTTTCAAACAAGTCTCATCAAAAATATTCAAAATATTGGGATATTTTTCAAAAATTGACCTTATTTTACCTTTTTTTACAACATGGCCCATTCTTTGACACTTTGTATGTCTCCAAATGCCAATAATTCCCTATTTCTTGGAAACTCTGAGGTGAAAGGCATTTATTTCTAGAAACCTTGGCCAGTATACAAGAAGACAAGCTGCAAATTGGTTGCATTGAGGGTAACTGTAAGGAACTATAATGAAACTTGTAAGCCCACCCCCTGAAAATGTTGCTGTGATAACAAATCCAACCTGTGTCCACATAAGTAATACTGTTGATGGAATATGGCTAAAAGCCACATTTTTCTATCCCTGGCTTGTATACATACATACAAACACAGGTACTTGTAAGAAATATGAATCATTTATTAAAATATGGATTGATAAATGTAAAATAAATGCTGTATTTAGTTGACAACCAGCCACTCCAACAAAAGGGTCACAAAGCTCTATTTTTTTTTAAAAAAATGGGAATATTTCAGTATTTAAAACACTTTAACAATCAGAGGTATCCTTGGAATTATATAGTGTCAATATTTTGTGGAAGCAAGTTGTTTTAATCTTTACATCAATTTCCTGACAAAATGAGGTGGAAAAAGGGAGTTCTGACATAATTCATTGCATAAAAGGAGTATGAAAAGGCTATTAATTAATATTTCATTGCTCTGTAAGTACCACATTTTAAAAGATCACCACAAATAATAGATTTACATCAAAAATGTCAAACATTAAGCTGCAAAAGACACATCTACAACATATCCATTTTGGGGTGTGGACTCATTTGGGGAAAATGTCATAGAATAACATGTTTGGCCATAAACAAAAAGTCTTAAAAATTCATGGAATCTTTTATGTAACTATTTGTTTGAGCAAAATAAAATGCTCGGTTACAATTCAAGCACAAAATCCAATTACTGTTAATTCGGAGTCAATATATTTTCAATTGAATATCCAAATATCATGTTCAAGAAAATGGGTGGGGTGGGGAGGTTGAGCCAGTCTAAATGAAATGAAGACAGAGAAATTTCCCTGCAGACACACAGATTTTACTTTCTCGAGAAGGGAAATGCAACAATTGCAGGTTTTAAAACATTAAAATTGTGTTAAGTCTGAGGAACACCCAAGCAAAATGCAGTTCACTCATGTTTTGAAAATTCTAACATGCCTCAGCAGTACATAATCAGACCAAATTTCTTAATTTTTAAATTTCTATTCAAATCATAGATACTTTTTCAATATCTGACAAACACATGGCTCCTTTCCAAGTTATTTAACAATGGAAATAAAGACATGCAAGACATTTTGTTTCATTTTAAAACAGATGAATAATTAAAATTTTGAGAGTAATATTGGGGGTAATCTGAAGAATTTCAGACAAATTATCATGATTTTTAGGCAAAATTGAGTGAAATTATTATACTTTCTTCCCATCTAACCTTTACGATGCAGAAAAAGTCAAAATTACACATTAAAATATTTTTCACTCATTTTGAAAAGCAAATAAACACTGAAAATCACAAAATTTGGACTAAAATCAAATATTCCCCTCACAAATTTGTCAAATATTTTAGAAATTTTACCATTTCAATTTTTTTATTATCAAAATGTCATATATCACATTTTCTGACAAATTGGAGATCATAGCATCAAATTTAGGCCTCTCATACGCCGTCAGTTTGTTTACATACAGGAGGCAGACCACCATTAATTTCCCCATTGACTTCAATGTTAATTCTGGACTCTTTGCCCACCTCCAACTTATCCCCAAATTTTCGTTGGGCGAAATGCTTTTCACTACAGACAGAGGAACAAATGGTCATGTCTTTGCACTAAAATTTTTATGAGGTTGACCACCAAAATTTTGAGATACACGAACTTGAAGAAGCATACTGAAAACATGTATCTAGTTGCCGTACATATCACCGTAGCCAACCTCATAACGCCGTTATCCTTCCGCCTCAAAATCATGAATATTTACCAAAACCTAGCAGAAAATATTAATTCAAACCCTCTTAGTCCATTCTAGGCCAAAAAATCAACAAAAATGGGCATGCAAAAGGGGAGAAAAGAGACAGAGAGAGAACTGCTATAAATAGACGAACTACAATTTGTGGGTACCGAGATTTAAAATTTAATGGTGGTCTGCCTCCTATATGTTTTTAAAAATTCATATATCATCAAAATTCTTTTCTTTATAGCTTCACATTTATTTTTGCAAAATTATTATAATACAGAATCAAAAAAAAATAATTGCAGAAGAAATGGTGACCCTTTAAAGTTATGTACTGTTTTGCATGCTGGGTTGCAGATCAGGTCCATGGGCCTTTTGTTCTAGAATTAAAGACTCTTTCTTAATTTTGTCAAAATGTGAGTTTCGCAAAAAGATTTAAAGAGTTTCAAACAAGTCTCATCAAAAATATTCAAAATATTGGGATATTTTTCAAAAATTGACCTTATTTTACCTTTTTTTACAACATGGCCCATTCTTTGACACTTTGTATGTCTCCAAATGCCAATAATTCCCTATTTCTTGGAAACTCTGAGGTGAAAGGCATTTATTTCTAGAAACCTTGGCCAGTATACAAGAAGACAAGCTGCAAATTGGTTGCATTGAGGGTAACTGTAAGGAACTATAATGAAACTTGTAAGCCCACCCCCTGAAAATGTTGCTGTGATAACAAATCCAACCTGTGTCCACATAAGTAATACTGTTGATGGAATATGGCTAAAAGCCACATTTTTCTATCCCTGGCTTGTATACATACATACAAACACAGGTACTTGTAAGAAATATGAATCATTTATTAAAATATGGATTGATAAATGTAAAATAAATGCTGTATTTAGTTGACAACCAGCCACTCCAACAAAAGGGTCACAAAGCTCTATTTTTTTTAAAAAAAATGGGAATATTTCAGTATTTAAAACACTTTAACAATCAGAGGTATCCTTGGAATTATATAGTGTCAATATTTTGTGGAAGCAAGTTGTTTTAATCTTTACATCAATTTCCTGACAAAATGAGGTGGAAAAAGGGAGTTCTGACATAATTCATTGCATAAAAGGAGTATGAAAAGGCTATTAATTAATATTTCATTGCTCTGTAAGTACCACATTTTAAAAGATCACCACAAATAATAGATTTACATCAAAAATGTCAAACATTAAGCTGCAAAAGACACATCTACAACATATCCATTTTGGGGTGTGGACTCATTTGGGGAAAATGTCATAGAATAACATGTTTGGCCATAAACAAAAAGTCTTAAAAATTCATGGAATCTTTTATGTAACTATTTGTTTGAGCAAAATAAAATGCTCGGTTACAATTCAAGCACAAAATCCAATTACTGTTAATTCGGAGTCAATATATTTTCAATTGAATATCCAAATATCATGTTCAAGAAAATGGGTGGGGTGGGGAGGTTGAGCCAGTCTAAATGAAATGAAGACAGAGAAATTTCCCTGCAGACACACAGATTTTACTTTCTCGAGAAGGGAAATGCAACAATTGCAGGTTTTAAAACATTAAAATTGTGTTAAGTCTGAGGAACACCCAAGCAAAATGCAGTTCACTCATGTTTTGAAAATTCTAACATGCCTCAGCAGTACATAATCAGACCAAATTTCTTAATTTTTAAATTTCTATTCAAATCATAGATACTTTTTCAATATCTGACAAACACATGGCTCCTTTCCAAGTTATTTAACAATGGAAATAAAGACATGCAAGACATTTTGTTTCATTTTAAAACAGATGAATAATTAAAATTTTGAGAGTAATATTGGGGGTAATCTGAAGAATTTCAGACAAATTATCATGATTTTTAGGCAAAATTGAGTGAAATTATTATACTTTCTTCCCATCTAACCTTTACGATGCAGAAAAAGTCAAAATTACACATTAAAATATTTTTCACTCATTTTGAAAAGCAAATAAACACTGAAAATCACAAAATTTGGACTAAAATCAAATATTCCCCTCACAAATTTGTCAAATATTTTAGAAATTTTACCATTTCAATTTTTTTATTATCAAAATGTCATATATCACATTTTCTGACAAATTGGAGATCATAGCATCAAATTTAGGCCTCTCATACGCCGTCAGTTTGTTTACATACAGGAGGCAGACCACCATTAATTTCCCCATTGACTTCAATGTTAATTCTGGACTCTTTGCCCACCTCCAACTTATCCCCAAATTTTCGTTGGGCGAAATGCTTTTCACTACAGACAGAGGAACAAATGGTCATGTCTTTGCACTAAAATTTTTATGAGGTTGACCACCAAAATTTTGAGATACACGAACTTGAAGAAGCATACTGAAAACATGTATCTAGTTGCCGTACATATCACCGTAGCCAACCTCATAACGCCGTTATCCTTCCGCCTCAAAATCATGAATATTTACCAAAACCTAGCAGAAAATATTAATTCAAACCCTCTTAGTCCATTCTAGGCCAAAAAATCAACAAAAATGGGCATGCAAAAGGGGAGAAAAGAGACAGAGAGAGAACTGCTATAAATAGACGAACTACAATTTGTGGGTACCGAGATTTAAAATTTAATGGTGGTCTGCCTCCTATATGTTTTTAAAAATTCATATATCATCAAAATTCTTTTCTTTATAGCTTCACATTTATTTTTGCAAAATTATTATAATACAGAATCAAAAAAAAATAATTGCAGAAGAAATGGTGACCCTTTAAAGTTATGTACTGTTTTGCATGCTGGGTTGCAGATCAGGTCCATGGGCCTTTTGTTCTAGAATTAAAGACTCTTTCTTAATTTTGTCAAAATGTGAGTTTCGCAAAAAGATTTAAAGAGTTTCAAACAAGTCTCATCAAAAATATTCAAAATATTGGGATATTTTTCAAAAATTGACCTTATTTTACCTTTTTTTACAACATGGCCCATTCTTTGACACTTTGTATGTCTCCAAATGCCAATAATTCCCTATTTCTTGGAAACTCTGAGGTGAAAGGCATTTATTTCTAGAAACCTTGGCCAGTATACAAGAAGACAAGCTGCAAATTGGTTGCATTGAGGGTAACTGTAAGGAACTATAATGAAACTTGTAAGCCCACCCCCTGAAAATGTTGCTGTGATAACAAATCCAACCTGTGTCCACATAAGTAATACTGTTGATGGAATATGGCTAAAAGCCACATTTTTCTATCCCTGGCTTGTATACATACATACAAACACAGGTACTTGTAAGAAATATGAATCATTTATTAAAATATGGATTGATAAATGTAAAATAAATGCTGTATTTAGTTGACAACCAGCCACTCCAACAAAAGGGTCACAAAGCTCTATTTTTTTTAAAAAAAATGGGAATATTTCAGTATTTAAAACACTTTAACAATCAGAGGTATCCTTGGAATTATATAGTGTCAATATTTTGTGGAAGCAAGTTGTTTTAATCTTTACATCAATTTCCTGACAAAATGAGGTGGAAAAAGGGAGTTCTGACATAATTCATTGCATAAAAGGAGTATGAAAAGGCTATTAATTAATATTTCATTGCTCTGTAAGTACCACATTTTAAAAGATCACCACAAATAATAGATTTACATCAAAAATGTCAAACATTAAGCTGCAAAAGACACATCTACAACATATCCATTTTGGGGTGTGGACTCATTTGGGGAAAATGTCATAGAATAACATGTTTGGCCATAAACAAAAAGTCTTAAAAATTCATGGAATCTTTTATGTAACTATTTGTTTGAGCAAAATAAAATGCTCGGTTACAATTCAAGCACAAAATCCAATTACTGTTAATTCGGAGTCAATATATTTTCAATTGAATATCCAAATATCATGTTCAAGAAAATGGGTGGGGTGGGGAGGTTGAGCCAGTCTAAATGAAATGAAGACAGAGAAATTTCCCTGCAGACACACAGATTTTACTTTCTCGAGAAGGGAAATGCAACAATTGCAGGTTTTAAAACATTAAAATTGTGTTAAGTCTGAGGAACACCCAAGCAAAATGCAGTTCACTCATGTTTTGAAAATTCTAACATGCCTCAGCAGTACATAATCAGACCAAATTTCTTAATTTTTAAATTTCTATTCAAATCATAGATACTTTTTCAATATCTGACAAACACATGGCTCCTTTCCAAGTTATTTAACAATGGAAATAAAGACATGCAAGACATTTTGTTTCATTTTAAAACAGATGAATAATTAAAATTTTGAGAGTAATATTGGGGGTAATCTGAAGAATTTCAGACAAATTATCATGATTTTTAGGCAAAATTGAGTGAAATTATTATACTTTCTTCCCATCTAACCTTTACGATGCAGAAAAAGTCAAAATTACACATTAAAATATTTTTCACTCATTTTGAAAAGCAAATAAACACTGAAAATCACAAAATTTGGACTAAAATCAAATATTCCCCTCACAAATTTGTCAAATATTTTAGAAATTTTACCATTTCAATTTTTTTATTATCAAAATGTCATATATCACATTTTCTGACAAATTGGAGATCATAGCATCAAATTTAGGCCTCTCATACGCCGTCAGTTTGTTTACATACAGGAGGCAGACCACCATTAATTTCCCCATTGACTTCAATGTTAATTCTGGACTCTTTGCCCACCTCCAACTTATCCCCAAATTTTCGTTGGGCGAAATGCTTTTCACTACAGACAGAGGAACAAATGGTCATGTCTTTGCACTAAAATTTTTATGAGGTTGACCACCAAAATTTTGAGATACACGAACTTGAAGAAGCATACTGAAAACATGTATCTAGTTGCCGTACATATCACCGTAGCCAACCTCATAACGCCGTTATCCTTCCGCCTCAAAATCATGAATATTTACCAAAACCTAGCAGAAAATATTAATTCAAACCCTCTTAGTCCATTCTAGGCCAAAAAATCAACAAAAATGGGCATGCAAAAGGGGAGAAAAGAGACAGAGAGAGAACTGCTATAAATAGACGAACTACAATTTGTGGGTACCGAGATTTAAAATTTAATGGTGGTCTGCCTCCTATATGTTTTTAAAAATTCATATATCATCAAAATTCTTTTCTTTATAGCTTCACATTTATTTTTGCAAAATTATTATAATACAGAATCAAAAAAAAATAATTGCAGAAGAAATGGTGACCCTTTAAAGTTATGTACTGTTTTGCATGCTGGGTTGCAGATCAGGTCCATGGGCCTTTTGTTCTAGAATTAAAGACTCTTTCTTAATTTTGTCAAAATGTGAGTTTCGCAAAAAGATTTAAAGAGTTTCAAACAAGTCTCATCAAAAATATTCAAAATATTGGGATATTTTTCAAAAATTGACCTTATTTTACCTTTTTTTACAACATGGCCCATTCTTTGACACTTTGTATGTCTCCAAATGCCAATAATTCCCTATTTCTTGGAAACTCTGAGGTGAAAGGCATTTATTTCTAGAAACCTTGGCCAGTATACAAGAAGACAAGCTGCAAATTGGTTGCATTGAGGGTAACTGTAAGGAACTATAATGAAACTTGTAAGCCCACCCCCTGAAAATGTTGCTGTGATAACAAATCCAACCTGTGTCCACATAAGTAATACTGTTGATGGAATATGGCTAAAAGCCACATTTTTCTATCCCTGGCTTGTATACATACATACAAACACAGGTACTTGTAAGAAATATGAATCATTTATTAAAATATGGATTGATAAATGTAAAATAAATGCTGTATTTAGTTGACAACCAGCCACTCCAACAAAAGGGTCACAAAGCTCTATTTTTTTTTAAAAAAATGGGAATATTTCAGTATTTAAAACACTTTAACAATCAGAGGTATCCTTGGAATTATATAGTGTCAATATTTTGTGGAAGCAAGTTGTTTTAATCTTTACATCAATTTCCTGACAAAATGAGGTGGAAAAAGGGAGTTCTGACATAATTCATTGCATAAAAGGAGTATGAAAAGGCTATTAATTAATATTTCATTGCTCTGTAAGTACCACATTTTAAAAGATCACCACAAATAATAGATTTACATCAAAAATGTCAAACATTAAGCTGCAAAAGACACATCTACAACATATCCATTTTGGGGTGTGGACTCATTTGGGGAAAATGTCATAGAATAACATGTTTGGCCATAAACAAAAAGTCTTAAAAATTCATGGAATCTTTTATGTAACTATTTGTTTGAGCAAAATAAAATGCTCGGTTACAATTCAAGCACAAAATCCAATTACTGTTAATTCGGAGTCAATATATTTTCAATTGAATATCCAAATATCATGTTCAAGAAAATGGGTGGGGTGGGGAGGTTGAGCCAGTCTAAATGAAATGAAGACAGAGAAATTTCCCTGCAGACACACAGATTTTACTTTCTCGAGAAGGGAAATGCAACAATTGCAGGTTTTAAAACATTAAAATTGTGTTAAGTCTGAGGAACACCCAAGCAAAATGCAGTTCACTCATGTTTTGAAAATTCTAACATGCCTCAGCAGTACATAATCAGACCAAATTTCTTAATTTTTAAATTTCTATTCAAATCATAGATACTTTTTCAATATCTGACAAACACATGGCTCCTTTCCAAGTTATTTAACAATGGAAATAAAGACATGCAAGACATTTTGTTTCATTTTAAAACAGATGAATAATTAAAATTTTGAGAGTAATATTGGGGGTAATCTGAAGAATTTCAGACAAATTATCATGATTTTTAGGCAAAATTGAGTGAAATTATTATACTTTCTTCCCATCTAACCTTTACGATGCAGAAAAAGTCAAAATTACACATTAAAATATTTTTCACTCATTTTGAAAAGCAAATAAACACTGAAAATCACAAAATTTGGACTAAAATCAAATATTCCCCTCACAAATTTGTCAAATATTTTAGAAATTTTACCATTTCAATTTTTTTATTATCAAAATGTCATATATCACATTTTCTGACAAATTGGAGATCATAGCATCAAATTTAGGCCTCTCATACGCCGTCAGTTTGTTTACATACAGGAGGCAGACCACCATTAATTTCCCCATTGACTTCAATGTTAATTCTGGACTCTTTGCCCACCTCCAACTTATCCCCAAATTTTCGTTGGGCGAAATGCTTTTCACTACAGACAGAGGAACAAATGGTCATGTCTTTGCACTAAAATTTTTATGAGGTTGACCACCAAAATTTTGAGATACACGAACTTGAAGAAGCATACTGAAAACATGTATCTAGTTGCCGTACATATCACCGTAGCCAACCTCATAACGCCGTTATCCTTCCGCCTCAAAATCATGAATATTTACCAAAACCTAGCAGAAAATATTAATTCAAACCCTCTTAGTCCATTCTAGGCCAAAAAATCAACAAAAATGGGCATGCAAAAGGGGAGAAAAGAGACAGAGAGAGAACTGCTATAAATAGACGAACTACAATTTGTGGGTACCGAGATTTAAAATTTAATGGTGGTCTGCCTCCTATATGTTTTTAAAAATTCATATATCATCAAAATTCTTTTCTTTATAGCTTCACATTTATTTTTGCAAAATTATTATAATACAGAATCAAAAAAAAATAATTGCAGAAGAAATGGTGACCCTTTAAAGTTATGTACTGTTTTGCATGCTGGGTTGCAGATCAGGTCCATGGGCCTTTTGTTCTAGAATTAAAGACTCTTTCTTAATTTTGTCAAAATGTGAGTTTCGCAAAAAGATTTAAAGAGTTTCAAACAAGTCTCATCAAAAATATTCAAAATATTGGGATATTTTTCAAAAATTGACCTTATTTTACCTTTTTTTACAACATGGCCCATTCTTTGACACTTTGTATGTCTCCAAATGCCAATAATTCCCTATTTCTTGGAAACTCTGAGGTGAAAGGCATTTATTTCTAGAAACCTTGGCCAGTATACAAGAAGACAAGCTGCAAATTGGTTGCATTGAGGGTAACTGTAAGGAACTATAATGAAACTTGTAAGCCCACCCCCTGAAAATGTTGCTGTGATAACAAATCCAACCTGTGTCCACATAAGTAATACTGTTGATGGAATATGGCTAAAAGCCACATTTTTCTATCCCTGGCTTGTATACATACATACAAACACAGGTACTTGTAAGAAATATGAATCATTTATTAAAATATGGATTGATAAATGTAAAATAAATGCTGTATTTAGTTGACAACCAGCCACTCCAACAAAAGGGTCACAAAGCTCTATTTTTTTTTAAAAAAATGGGAATATTTCAGTATTTAAAACACTTTAACAATCAGAGGTATCCTTGGAATTATATAGTGTCAATATTTTGTGGAAGCAAGTTGTTTTAATCTTTACATCAATTTCCTGACAAAATGAGGTGGAAAAAGGGAGTTCTGACATAATTCATTGCATAAAAGGAGTATGAAAAGGCTATTAATTAATATTTCATTGCTCTGTAAGTACCACATTTTAAAAGATCACCACAAATAATAGATTTACATCAAAAATGTCAAACATTAAGCTGCAAAAGACACATCTACAACATATCCATTTTGGGGTGTGGACTCATTTGGGGAAAATGTCATAGAATAACATGTTTGGCCATAAACAAAAAGTCTTAAAAATTCATGGAATCTTTTATGTAACTATTTGTTTGAGCAAAATAAAATGCTCGGTTACAATTCAAGCACAAAATCCAATTACTGTTAATTCGGAGTCAATATATTTTCAATTGAATATCCAAATATCATGTTCAAGAAAATGGGTGGGGTGGGGAGGTTGAGCCAGTCTAAATGAAATGAAGACAGAGAAATTTCCCTGCAGACACACAGATTTTACTTTCTCGAGAAGGGAAATGCAACAATTGCAGGTTTTAAAACATTAAAATTGTGTTAAGTCTGAGGAACACCCAAGCAAAATGCAGTTCACTCATGTTTTGAAAATTCTAACATGCCTCAGCAGTACATAATCAGACCAAATTTCTTAATTTTTAAATTTCTATTCAAATCATAGATACTTTTTCAATATCTGACAAACACATGGCTCCT
Source organism: Patella ulyssiponensis (assembly GCA_963678685.1). Taxonomy (NCBI): domain Eukaryota; kingdom Metazoa; phylum Mollusca; class Gastropoda; family Patellidae; genus Patella; species Patella ulyssiponensis. Next base: position 37,950,284 of record OY783226.1, read on the forward strand.
TTCCAAGTTATTTAACAATGGAAATAAAGACATGCAAGACATTTTGTTTCATTTTAAAACAGATGAATAATTAAAATTTTGAGAGTAATATTGGGGGTAATCTGAAGAATTTCAGACAAATTATCATGATTTTTAGGCAAAATTGAGTGAAATTATTATACTTTCTTCCCATCTAACCTTTACGATGCAGAAAAAGTCAAAATTACACATTAAAATATTTTTCACTCATTTTGAAAAGCAAATAAACACTGAAAATCACAAAATTTGGACTAAAATCAAATATTCCCCTCACAAATTTGTCAAATATTTTAGAAATTTTACCATTTCAATTTTTTTATTATCAAAATGTCATATATCACATTTTCTGACAAATTGGAGATCATAGCATCAAATTTAGGCCTCTCATACGCCGTCAGTTTGTTTACATACAGGAGGCAGACCACCATTAATTTCCCCATTGACTTCAATGTTAATTCTGGACTCTTTGCCCACCTCCAACTTATCCCCAAATTTTCGTTGGGCGAAATGCTTTTCACTACAGACAGAGGAACAAATGGTCATGTCTTTGCACTAAAATTTTTATGAGGTTGACCACCAAAATTTTGAGATACACGAACTTGAAGAAGCATACTGAAAACATGTATCTAGTTGCCGTACATATCACCGTAGCCAACCTCATAACGCCGTTATCCTTCCGCCTCAAAATCATGAATATTTACCAAAACCTAGCAGAAAATATTAATTCAAACCCTCTTAGTCCATTCTAGGCCAAAAAATCAACAAAAATGGGCATGCAAAAGGGGAGAAAAGAGACAGAGAGAGAACTGCTATAAATAGACGAACTACAATTTGTGGGTACCGAGATTTAAAATTTAATGGTGGTCTGCCTCCTATATGTTTTTAAAAATTCATATATCATCAAAATTCTTTTCTTTATAGCTTCACATTTATTTTTGCAAAATTATTATAATACAGAATCAAAAAAAAATAATTGCAGAAGAAATGGTGACCCTTTAAAGTTATGTACTGTTTTGCATGCTGGGTTGCAGATCAGGTCCATGGGCCTTTTGTTCTAGAATTAAAGACTCTTTCTTAATTTTGTCAAAATGTGAGTTTCGCAAAAAGATTTAAAGAGTTTCAAACAAGTCTCATCAAAAATATTCAAAATATTGGGATATTTTTCAAAAATTGACCTTATTTTACCTTTTTTTACAACATGGCCCATTCTTTGACACTTTGTATGTCTCCAAATGCCAATAATTCCCTATTTCTTGGAAACTCTGAGGTGAAAGGCATTTATTTCTAGAAACCTTGGCCAGTATACAAGAAGACAAGCTGCAAATTGGTTGCATTGAGGGTAACTGTAAGGAACTATAATGAAACTTGTAAGCCCACCCCCTGAAAATGTTGCTGTGATAACAAATCCAACCTGTGTCCACATAAGTAATACTGTTGATGGAATATGGCTAAAAGCCACATTTTTCTATCCCTGGCTTGTATACATACATACAAACACAGGTACTTGTAAGAAATATGAATCATTTATTAAAATATGGATTGATAAATGTAAAATAAATGCTGTATTTAGTTGACAACCAGCCACTCCAACAAAAGGGTCACAAAGCTCTATTTTTTTTAAAAAAAATGGGAATATTTCAGTATTTAAAACACTTTAACAATCAGAGGTATCCTTGGAATTATATAGTGTCAATATTTTGTGGAAGCAAGTTGTTTTAATCTTTACATCAATTTCCTGACAAAATGAGGTGGAAAAAGGGAGTTCTGACATAATTCATTGCATAAAAGGAGTATGAAAAGGCTATTAATTAATATTTCATTGCTCTGTAAGTACCACATTTTAAAAGATCACCACAAATAATAGATTTACATCAAAAATGTCAAACATTAAGCTGCAAAAGACACATCTACAACATATCCATTTTGGGGTGTGGACTCATTTGGGGAAAATGTCATAGAATAACATGTTTGGCCATAAACAAAAAGTCTTAAAAATTCATGGAATCTTTTATGTAACTATTTGTTTGAGCAAAATAAAATGCTCGGTTACAATTCAAGCACAAAATCCAATTACTGTTAATTCGGAGTCAATATATTTTCAATTGAATATCCAAATATCATGTTCAAGAAAATGGGTGGGGTGGGGAGGTTGAGCCAGTCTAAATGAAATGAAGACAGAGAAATTTCCCTGCAGACACACAGATTTTACTTTCTCGAGAAGGGAAATGCAACAATTGCAGGTTTTAAAACATTAAAATTGTGTTAAGTCTGAGGAACACCCAAGCAAAATGCAGTTCACTCATGTTTTGAAAATTCTAACATGCCTCAGCAGTACATAATCAGACCAAATTTCTTAATTTTTAAATTTCTATTCAAATCATAGATACTTTTTCAATATCTGACAAACACATGGCTCCTTTCCAAGTTATTTAACAATGGAAATAAAGACATGCAAGACATTTTGTTTCATTTTAAAACAGATGAATAATTAAAATTTTGAGAGTAATATTGGGGGTAATCTGAAGAATTTCAGACAAATTATCATGATTTTTAGGCAAAATTGAGTGAAATTATTATACTTTCTTCCCATCTAACCTTTACGATGCAGAAAAAGTCAAAATTACACATTAAAATATTTTTCACTCATTTTGAAAAGCAAATAAACACTGAAAATCACAAAATTTGGACTAAAATCAAATATTCCCCTCACAAATTTGTCAAATATTTTAGAAATTTTACCATTTCAATTTTTTTATTATCAAAATGTCATATATCACATTTTCTGACAAATTGGAGATCATAGCATCAAATTTAGGCCTCTCATACGCCGTCAGTTTGTTTACATACAGGAGGCAGACCACCATTAATTTCCCCATTGACTTCAATGTTAATTCTGGACTCTTTGCCCACCTCCAACTTATCCCCAAATTTTCGTTGGGCGAAATGCTTTTCACTACAGACAGAGGAACAAATGGTCATGTCTTTGCACTAAAATTTTTATGAGGTTGACCACCAAAATTTTGAGATACACGAACTTGAAGAAGCATACTGAAAACATGTATCTAGTTGCCGTACATATCACCGTAGCCAACCTCATAACGCCGTTATCCTTCCGCCTCAAAATCATGAATATTTACCAAAACCTAGCAGAAAATATTAATTCAAACCCTCTTAGTCCATTCTAGGCCAAAAAATCAACAAAAATGGGCATGCAAAAGGGGAGAAAAGAGACAGAGAGAGAACTGCTATAAATAGACGAACTACAATTTGTGGGTACCGAGATTTAAAATTTAATGGTGGTCTGCCTCCTATATGTTTTTAAAAATTCATATATCATCAAAATTCTTTTCTTTATAGCTTCACATTTATTTTTGCAAAATTATTATAATACAGAATCAAAAAAAAATAATTGCAGAAGAAATGGTGACCCTTTAAAGTTATGTACTGTTTTGCATGCTGGGTTGCAGATCAGGTCCATGGGCCTTTTGTTCTAGAATTAAAGACTCTTTCTTAATTTTGTCAAAATGTGAGTTTCGCAAAAAGATTTAAAGAGTTTCAAACAAGTCTCATCAAAAATATTCAAAATATTGGGATATTTTTCAAAAATTGACCTTATTTTACCTTTTTTTACAACATGGCCCATTCTTTGACACTTTGTATGTCTCCAAATGCCAATAATTCCCTATTTCTTGGAAACTCTGAGGTGAAAGGCATTTATTTCTAGAAACCTTGGCCAGTATACAAGAAGACAAGCTGCAAATTGGTTGCATTGAGGGTAACTGTAAGGAACTATAATGAAACTTGTAAGCCCACCCCCTGAAAATGTTGCTGTGATAACAAATCCAACCTGTGTCCACATAAGTAATACTGTTGATGGAATATGGCTAAAAGCCACATTTTTCTATCCCTGGCTTGTATACATACATACAAACACAGGTACTTGTAAGAAATATGAATCATTTATTAAAATATGGATTGATAAATGTAAAATAAATGCTGTATTTAGTTGACAACCAGCCACTCCAACAAAAGGGTCACAAAGCTCTATTTTTTTTTAAAAAAATGGGAATATTTCAGTATTTAAAACACTTTAACAATCAGAGGTATCCTTGGAATTATATAGTGTCAATATTTTGTGGAAGCAAGTTGTTTTAATCTTTACATCAATTTCCTGACAAAATGAGGTGGAAAAAGGGAGTTCTGACATAATTCATTGCATAAAAGGAGTATGAAAAGGCTATTAATTAATATTTCATTGCTCTGTAAGTACCACATTTTAAAAGATCACCACAAATAATAGATTTACATCAAAAATGTCAAACATTAAGCTGCAAAAGACACATCTACAACATATCCATTTTGGGGTGTGGACTCATTTGGGGAAAATGTCATAGAATAACATGTTTGGCCATAAACAAAAAGTCTTAAAAATTCATGGAATCTTTTATGTAACTATTTGTTTGAGCAAAATAAAATGCTCGGTTACAATTCAAGCACAAAATCCAATTACTGTTAATTCGGAGTCAATATATTTTCAATTGAATATCCAAATATCATGTTCAAGAAAATGGGTGGGGTGGGGAGGTTGAGCCAGTCTAAATGAAATGAAGACAGAGAAATTTCCCTGCAGACACACAGATTTTACTTTCTCGAGAAGGGAAATGCAACAATTGCAGGTTTTAAAACATTAAAATTGTGTTAAGTCTGAGGAACACCCAAGCAAAATGCAGTTCACTCATGTTTTGAAAATTCTAACATGCCTCAGCAGTACATAATCAGACCAAATTTCTTAATTTTTAAATTTCTATTCAAATCATAGATACTTTTTCAATATCTGACAAACACATGGCTCCTTTCCAAGTTATTTAACAATGGAAATAAAGACATGCAAGACATTTTGTTTCATTTTAAAACAGATGAATAATTAAAATTTTGAGAGTAATATTGGGGGTAATCTGAAGAATTTCAGACAAATTATCATGATTTTTAGGCAAAATTGAGTGAAATTATTATACTTTCTTCCCATCTAACCTTTACGATGCAGAAAAAGTCAAAATTACACATTAAAATATTTTTCACTCATTTTGAAAAGCAAATAAACACTGAAAATCACAAAATTTGGACTAAAATCAAATATTCCCCTCACAAATTTGTCAAATATTTTAGAAATTTTACCATTTCAATTTTTTTATTATCAAAATGTCATATATCACATTTTCTGACAAATTGGAGATCATAGCATCAAATTTAGGCCTCTCATACGCCGTCAGTTTGTTTACATACAGGAGGCAGACCACCATTAATTTCCCCATTGACTTCAATGTTAATTCTGGACTCTTTGCCCACCTCCAACTTATCCCCAAATTTTCGTTGGGCGAAATGCTTTTCACTACAGACAGAGGAACAAATGGTCATGTCTTTGCACTAAAATTTTTATGAGGTTGACCACCAAAATTTTGAGATACACGAACTTGAAGAAGCATACTGAAAACATGTATCTAGTTGCCGTACATATCACCGTAGCCAACCTCATAACGCCGTTATCCTTCCGCCTCAAAATCATGAATATTTACCAAAACCTAGCAGAAAATATTAATTCAAACCCTCTTAGTCCATTCTAGGCCAAAAAATCAACAAAAATGGGCATGCAAAAGGGGAGAAAAGAGACAGAGAGAGAACTGCTATAAATAGACGAACTACAATTTGTGGGTACCGAGATTTAAAATTTAATGGTGGTCTGCCTCCTATATGTTTTTAAAAATTCATATATCATCAAAATTCTTTTCTTTATAGCTTCACATTTATTTTTGCAAAATTATTATAATACAGAATCAAAAAAAAATAATTGCAGAAGAAATGGTGACCCTTTAAAGTTATGTACTGTTTTGCATGCTGGGTTGCAGATCAGGTCCATGGGCCTTTTGTTCTAGAATTAAAGACTCTTTCTTAATTTTGTCAAAATGTGAGTTTCGCAAAAAGATTTAAAGAGTTTCAAACAAGTCTCATCAAAAATATTCAAAATATTGGGATATTTTTCAAAAATTGACCTTATTTTACCTTTTTTTACAACATGGCCCATTCTTTGACACTTTGTATGTCTCCAAATGCCAATAATTCCCTATTTCTTGGAAACTCTGAGGTGAAAGGCATTTATTTCTAGAAACCTTGGCCAGTATACAAGAAGACAAGCTGCAAATTGGTTGCATTGAGGGTAACTGTAAGGAACTATAATGAAACTTGTAAGCCCACCCCCTGAAAATGTTGCTGTGATAACAAATCCAACCTGTGTCCACATAAGTAATACTGTTGATGGAATATGGCTAAAAGCCACATTTTTCTATCCCTGGCTTGTATACATACATACAAACACAGGTACTTGTAAGAAATATGAATCATTTATTAAAATATGGATTGATAAATGTAAAATAAATGCTGTATTTAGTTGACAACCAGCCACTCCAACAAAAGGGTCACAAAGCTCTATTTTTTTTTAAAAAAATGGGAATATTTCAGTATTTAAAACACTTTAACAATCAGAGGTATCCTTGGAATTATATAGTGTCAATATTTTGTGGAAGCAAGTTGTTTTAATCTTTACATCAATTTCCTGACAAAATGAGGTGGAAAAAGGGAGTTCTGACATAATTCATTGCATAAAAGGAGTATGAAAAGGCTATTAATTAATATTTCATTGCTCTGTAAGTACCACATTTTAAAAGATCACCACAAATAATAGATTTACATCAAAAATGTCAAACATTAAGCTGCAAAAGACACATCTACAACATATCCATTTTGGGGTGTGGACTCATTTGGGGAAAATGTCATAGAATAACATGTTTGGCCATAAACAAAAAGTCTTAAAAATTCATGGAATCTTTTATGTAACTATTTGTTTGAGCAAAATAAAATGCTCGGTTACAATTCAAGCACAAAATCCAATTACTGTTAATTCGGAGTCAATATATTTTCAATTGAATATCCAAATATCATGTTCAAGAAAATGGGTGGGGTGGGGAGGTTGAGCCAGTCTAAATGAAATGAAGACAGAGAAATTTCCCTGCAGACACACAGATTTTACTTTCTCGAGAAGGGAAATGCAACAATTGCAGGTTTTAAAACATTAAAATTGTGTTAAGTCTGAGGAACACCCAAGCAAAATGCAGTTCACTCATGTTTTGAAAATTCTAACATGCCTCAGCAGTACATAATCAGACCAAATTTCTTAATTTTTAAATTTCTATTCAAATCATAGATACTTTTTCAATATCTGACAAACACATGGCTCCTTTCCAAGTTATTTAACAATGGAAATAAAGACATGCAAGACATTTTGTTTCATTTTAAAACAGATGAATAATTAAAATTTTGAGAGTAATATTGGGGGTAATCTGAAGAATTTCAGACAAATTATCATGATTTTTAGGCAAAATTGAGTGAAATTATTATACTTTCTTCCCATCTAACCTTTACGATGCAGAAAAAGTCAAAATTACACATTAAAATATTTTTCACTCATTTTGAAAAGCAAATAAACACTGAAAATCACAAAATTTGGACTAAAATCAAATATTCCCCTCACAAATTTGTCAAATATTTTAGAAATTTTACCATTTCAATTTTTTTATTATCAAAATGTCATATATCACATTTTCTGACAAATTGGAGATCATAGCATCAAATTTAGGCCTCTCATACGCCGTCAGTTTGTTTACATACAGGAGGCAGACCACCATTAATTTCCCCATTGACTTCAATGTTAATTCTGGACTCTTTGCCCACCTCCAACTTATCCCCAAATTTTCGTTGGGCGAAATGCTTTTCACTACAGACAGAGGAACAAATGGTCATGTCTTTGCACTAAAATTTTTATGAGGTTGACCACCAAAATTTTGAGATACACGAACTTGAAGAAGCATACTGAAAACATGTATCTAGTTGCCGTACATATCACCGTAGCCAACCTCATAACGCCGTTATCCTTCCGCCTCAAAATCATGAATATTTACCAAAACCTAGCAGAAAATATTAATTCAAACCCTCTTAGTCCATTCTAGGCCAAAAAATCAACAAAAATGGGCATGCAAAAGGGGAGAAAAGAGACAGAGAGAGAACTGCTATAAATAGACGAACTACAATTTGTGGGTACCGAGATTTAAAATTTAATGGTGGTCTGCCTCCAGATGGAGGCAGACTACCATTAATTTCCCCATTGACTTCAATGTTAATTCTGGCCTTCTTGCCCACGTCCAACTTTTCCACAAATTTTCGTTGGGTTGAATGCTTTTCACAATAGACAGAGGAACAAATGGTCATCTCTTTGCATTAAAATTTGTTTGAGGTTGACCACCAAAAATTTTTGAAGATGTATACGACGGAGCCCGGTAAGGGACGCAAAATAAAATAAAAATATCTAGCGCGCGCCGGATAAATAACTGGCGTGCGCCGGATAAATAACTGGTGCCCGTCGGATAAATTTAGCTCTTGCATAATGTATGTTTAACAAAAATATAATTGCAAAGAGGACAGAGTATTAATAACGTAAAGGATTTACATTACTAGACACTAGTCTTGTCATTTCTAGGTTAAAGCTGTATGCGTTATATGATATGTGCGGCACCAACCTGGGAGTTCGAGAGATTGGCAGTTGCATTAGATGATTTTCATAATATAACCACGAATTAAATGTCTATCGATATATGTTTGTTATAGGATACCCTTTCTCAAAAACAAGCATATCACGAGCAAAGAAACAGACAAATGAAACCTCAATCATCCTTGGCTACTAAAAAAGGAGTCGACGCGTTGTAACCACCGGGTGGTAAAACACCCAATCTAATTAAAATATAGATCTATATTTCGTTTCGTTTTTTATACTTTCGATGGCCTACACTCATGTAGATCTAACTAGTTATAGTGGACGCTCACGTTCTATGACGTCAGGTATCAAGCACGGGACATTTGACCTGATAACGTCAGTCATTCGATTAACCAATTAGCGATCGCCATGCTTTTCAAAATCCACTTGTGTTTTGTTATGATTTCTATCCGCTGGTGTTAGTATAGACGTCGTTGGCTGGTAATATCTACCCACAGTTCCACGCATGAAAAGGTCAAACGGTCGATTCGACAGACCATTTGATTGGCTGACCCATTGACGTCATATATAGATAGACCGCCTATTCGCCAGAATCGCGTGGTAGAGACGCTACGACTTCCGTTGAGGGAAGAAACCAATATGGCTGCCATCTGTACGACAGTGTTTTGAGTTTTGGAATAATAGAAAATCAAAACTACCACTGCAAAACTGACAAACTGTGCCCGAAATAAATATTTGAAAGTGCGTAAGTAAATTTTTTTATCGATATTATTAGTTTTCAGTAAATATTTCGTTCGTATAATAAGCATTTTATCGTTAGGCCTTGCCGTAAGTTGGAACGGTGACAGTGCAATGACATGGGCCGTACCGTGGCGTTATGAAACTTATTTTATTACCAATTCAAAACAAGATAAATTTAAGAAATAAAGAACAATTAATTTTAAGTGACCTCGCTAAGGCCTACAACATATATATTCATGTTTAGCAGCATTATTATTTATCAATCATTGTTTCTTTATTTACCCAGCCAGTCGTGTTCCAATACCATTTTAATTATTTTACAAATTTAATTTTTGTTTTGCAAGAAAAAAAACCCTGTCGATTATAACTTTTTTTGTATTAAAATAGGATAATTAAGATTACTTTATTTAAAAGGGGCTGAACCTAAAATATATATGTAATTATATTATACACAATAGATCTAGGCCCATATGATGATAATGATAGTAATATTGATAGACCCAAATTAATGAAATGAAAAAGAAACTTTACATCATTTTCATTAACTTCATTAAAGTAGCTAAGTCTCTAACTCAATATCATCCAAAGTCTTCAACATTGAAAACACAAATTATTTGTCAGTTCAAATCAACATTGATGTTGTGATCTTACCATGAAAAGATGGGCTTCTGATATGCAATATATAAGACAAAATAAAAAAATTACCATTGGTATACGAATCGTGTACCATAATACATTTCAGGCCGTTTTTAACTAAGGACTTGAAGAACGAGGCTAGACGGTGAAGCGTATTCTTTTTTGCAGAGCACACACAAACACAAAAAAATACCATGTAGACTGGACTAACCAGACGCTAGTGTTTGACATTCGATTAAGATTATAAACCAATTCCTAATAAAAATTTCTACTTTAATAAAAAAAAAAAAAAGGGTCTAGGCATTTTGTCAATTCAAAGTACTATTTATAAAGATATGCATTAAAACTTCAATAAAAGCGATTTGTATATATTTGATCAGAAAGAGGGTTTAGGATAAATTTAAATTAGCTTTCTTCAAAATGTAAATTTAGGTACAATAAAGGATTGACACACAGGCCCTGGAAATATGACCTCCTCTCGTACTGCTTGATATTTTTTATGTAAGTGATGATACATCTTTAAACCCTGTACTACTTTCTTTGTATTTGTAGGTCTCATAAGATGAAATGTTATCTGCTACATCCAGCTATGAATAACATAACAAGTTTTTCAAAAGAAGACTTTATGTCACACAGAAAATGATATTTTACTGTTATTTAACTAAAAGATTCAAACATATCGACTCACAAGAGAAACGAAATGGAGTTTAACATTCTGCTGTTCTGCCCGGGCTGTGCAATGTGTACATTGGGCCTTGGTTTTCCGTCCCATCTAAATGACTCGAAAAGTTCAGCCCTCTGTAGGCCTACTGCACCACTGACAAGGGGAACCACGCCGGAAAATCCAGATGAATTTTCTCGGCCAACACCGAGAGCAAACCAGCAACTCATATAACAGACAAAAAGTGTTCAAGAATGAATAAAGAAATTATTTTTATGAATATGATTCTTTTTTGTTGATATTTTTGTGATGAATATTGTTCTATAACGTTCTAACAAAGACAATGTGGTCTACTCGTTCAGATGGAGAATAAAACATACGTCCAGTCAGTTCCAGTTGTAGAAAATGCAGGGCCCAATTTGGAAGGCCTTAACTTAAAGGATATGAATACATTGCAAGATATGAATAACTTTACCTAGGTCTATATATTCATTCATATATGAAAGAAAAGTTGAAGATAACTACTCTTAGGTATTGAATACACAAAAATATAAAAGTTTTTGAAAAAAGAACTACATTATTTGTTGTATTAACTAAATGTTGATTATCTGAAGAGCTTAATAAAATAAGCGAAAGTACTAGTAATCGACAAATAATGTAGTTCTTTTTTCAAAAACTTTTATATTTTTGTGTATTCATTCATATATATGAAAATAGCCACCTGACATCCGGATTACGTGGAAATTGTTTCAAGTTGGTGAGTTCCAGGACCCAATTTGAAACGTGACGTTGAATTGAGGGTGGGGGGTGGAATGATTAGCGTGTGCGACACTACAGCCTACTCTTATATCGAATTCCAACTGCTAAGGGATCTTTTACTTGCATGCCAGCAATTGCACAGGACCTCAATTTTTTGTCCCACCCAAATGACTAGACAGCTGTCCTTGTCAGGCCCTCCGTCCTGCATCATTGACTAAAAGTAAATGAAGCAAAATAATCATACGTTAGAATCATCCACAGAGGCTTACCTGTACATTCAGAAATCATGTGATTACAATTTAAGAATATTCTTATTTTGAAAAGATAAGTCAATGAGGCAAAAAAATCATAAGTGTGTGGTAATTTATCAGACAAGCAATAAAACTTGTATTGCCAGTATTATTCAGGGGCCATGTGTGTAAGTGCCTTGTATCATAAGGTCTGTCATTGAGTGAACTGGGGTGGTTTTTGATTCCTTGGTTGTACATGACAAGGTGTAGGGTCGGCTATCAAACCTTGAGGGTTTTGTCCGGGTCGTCCGGTTTCCTCCCACTGCAAATGAACCGTATGTGCAAGTGAATTATTGAAAAAATTATCATCACACCAACACCTAGACTAAGGGGGATCACGTGGCTAAGTGGGTAAGACACTGGCTGGCTAGCCTGGAGGTCGGGTGTTCGATCCCTGCATTGGCAGAGATAGTTCGTCCAGATTTTTCGGCGTGGTTTCCCCTTGTCAGTGGTGCAGGACGGATGGCCTGACAAGGACAGCTGTCTAGTCATTCGGATGGTGCAAAAAACAGAGGTCCTATGTACACACAGACGTACGTACACGTAAAAAAATCTCTTGGCAGTTGGAATTTGATATAAGAGTAGGCCGTAGCGCTGCTGCCCAGACAAATTTTCCCTCATAGCACACTGTATGGTGTATGCCGGTGTTCATTAGCCCACGTTAGGAGCAGAACAGTAGGACGTTAAACCCCATTTCATTTCATTATTACCTTGACTAAGTTCGATGATGAGCAATTTGAACTTTGATACATGGCGAAAATAAGCAATTAAAAAATGTCAAGTGTGCCATCTACTAATTACTCTTTTTATTAGGGACGTCAGCCTCATTGTTGGTTTGTTCATATCAAAATACATTTTCATTATTACTTTTTATCTATTTTGATAAATCATACCAAATTTCTTGTCTAAGTATAACTGAGTCAAGGACCAAATGAGAAATTTTTAAATGAACTATCAGGTTTAAGTATAAAAGCTTTAATAATGAAGTAAATAAAATGACCTACATGTTTTTAATTATTTCATATGCTTACGAAGGTAGCTATAGAATAGAATAAAATATTGATAACAAAAATTTCCAACATAAAAAAATGGGTGTAGCAATTTCAAAATCCCCCCACCACCACAATACCGGCTAGTTTGTGTAATTTTTAAAATATATAAAAATTGAAGTAAAAATATGATCTTTGCATTTTTAATTATTACACTTAAGAAAGTTGTGACACAATTTCCAGCAGTCATTTAAATTATGATTTTGACAAAAAAAAATTAAATTCCATAATTGGACCCTAAAACTTCCAAGTTTTTTCTTCAAGAACATCTGTATTGACATACCTTTTAAAAATATAAATAATGAAGTAAAAAAATATGATCTTCATGTTTATAATTTTTCATATACTTATGAAAGTTGTTGTAGAAGTTCCAATAGCTCTCTCAATTACTACTACATGTATTACAAAAAAAAAATAGAATAAAATATAGGCCTATGGGTGCCAAATTTTCAAGATTGAAATATGGGCGTGGCAGTTTTAAAATTTGATTTAAACAAAAACTACTAACTCTAAAATTTCAAACTAAACATTTTTGTAAATCGCAGGACATAGCCTTTTAGAGCGCAAGTTTTTAAAGCAATGAATTTTATTTTTCAATATTAAATTATTGATTTATTTTATTCTAAAAATACTTTTTACAAGCGCTATCGTCACTGTATCGGTCTGTATTTCCCTATGAAATAAATGTTTAACGCTTTATAATTCCCCAAAAACTATACAAAAATAAAGCTACGGTTTCAAGTAAATAAATTAATGTATTGGGTTTGTCGATAGGACCTTAAATTCCACCAAAAACTGATTGACTTTCACCATCAGTTTGCCGTTTGTTTACATTGGTTTTCGCGGCTTCTGCCCTGAAGGGAAATCTCGCGCTGTGTGTCATGGCGGCCCTGGCCAATCATAAGGCGTGAGCGGTCTATCTATATATGACGTCAATGGGCTGACCCCTCATTTCAGGCAGAACACCAGTTAAATAACAAGTCCTCCAGATCCAAGAGTAGTGAAGACAAGTAAAAACGAAATTTTGAACTATAAAAAACGAAACGAAATTGGATCTGTGTTTTAATCAGATTGTAAAACACCCGATGAGATTTACAATATTGTTTATATTTTGACGGGGACATCTCACTGTGCCACCCGCTATTGTTCTCATGGGGGGATTAATCAAGCAAGGGGATTATCGAATACAATGGTGCTATAAGTATAGTCCGCTTTTTAAAACTACTAGGTTTAAACTAATTAACAACATTAGGCCTATTCACAATAAATTACATAAAAGTAACAACAAATACATGTATCAAACATAAATCATAACCCTACTGAATGTGATAAGGCGTCAGTATATTCAATTGCACTTTTTACTCCATTTAACAGTTCGATTTTTAGATCATTAATAGATTCTGCTTCTCTTTTATATTTTCGCCTTTTAGGGGCCAATCCAATTGAACTATGGTATTTTAAGTAAAAGTCTGCCGTGCTTTTTCTACACACTGTTAATAAATTTAATTATAGTTATTGTTGACTTACATTATAATGCATATATATACGCAAGAACATGTAATGTAATACCTATATGCATACGCATTTGGAATAAACAATACAATACTAATTCAATAAATATATTTGGGCGGCTTGTTCCCGTCTAGTTCATTTTACTGTGCCATCCCGTAACGCGATTAGTTGTCTGTACCATCTATGTTGAAGGGATTCCACATAGACCCTCCATCGCTTTCTACCCATTGTTCAGTAACATAATCTGCAAACTTTAAAATATTGTCATCCTCCAAATCAGCTTCTTCCAGGGCATTTAACCAAACGTTGTCTATATCACATAATCTCACAAATGGGGGGGGGGGGCAGAATAATATTTAAGATTCCCATTAACCGAATGACACTTGAACTAAACTTATATATTTTAATCATTAAGATAATTAAATCATAACTAGGTGAACAGTACTAATAAGGAAACAGTCTATATTCCCTTATATAGTTTACTTAGATTTTTACACCACTACCCTATAACACCAGTTGATTAGGTGGCACAGTGAGATTAAACCATTTTGACATTACATTTTATTAACTTTGATAGATTTGATAATAATCCCCGGTTGTACGTGACAAGGAGTAGGGTCGTCTGTCCAACCTTATGGGTTTTCTCCGGGTCCTCCGGTTTCCCCCCACTGCTAAAGACCCCTACGCGCAAGCGAATTATTGAAATAAAATTAAACCATATGTTAGTCCCGAAATGACATATATAGTTGTGTCGAGTGAACGTTTAACCCCATTTCTCTCTCGCTCTCTCTCTCTCTCTCTCTCTTTATCATTGAAACTTGGCGTGTTTTAATCATGGACCTCCATGGCTTAAATTAATGTCACGCTGTCAGTGACAAGGAGTAGGATAGGATGCCCAACGTCGTGAGTTTTCTGTTCAAAATGGTGCGGTTCGGTTCCCAGCTTTAACGAGACAAGGGCTATGTTCGTCCCGAAATGGCCTAGTTCGTGTCGAGTAGAGGTTTAATCACATTTCTTTCTCTCTGTACTTGCAAGTTTGCATGTAAATAATTTTACCCTTGGACGGTACATTTAAAATATTTCAAATTATTTTTTAAAAACGTTGATAAATATAAAGAGTTTACAGTAAAACAATCAACGCCATCACCCTGTTTTATTTATGTTATCAGGCGATATGACATTGGGGTCTGCGAAACATAACACAATTGTATCTCTTTGATGACAAATTATTTAAACAATGAAGAAAAGCCAGACGTTTTCTAGATAGTTCCGCTCCGTTCCGCATTCTGTTCCACGTTTTAGTAACACCCAGATTAAATCCGTGTATTGATATAAAGTTTATGATTAGGATAGAGTCATAGCTATTGGTCATGGACAAAGATCTTATAACATGCTTTCCTAAGAGAGCGCAATCTGCCAGAGGAGAATATGACAAGAATAATAGATGAAAAGGTAAGTTCAAAGTTAAAATGTTTCAAGATAGTTGTAAATAATAAATCAGCTGGTTAGACTGTGCACTTGGTGGCGGATGGCTTATTATCATGGTGTTTTCAGATATATTTTCGAAGCAATGGTAACGAGCATTATCAGCTCCAGTTACTTTTGCAACTGTCCTTTAGCGAACGATATTCGCTGACAGTTGCTATCCGGCCTTCTATAGCTGCAGTATGAAAATACGGTAAAATACAGCTATTCCCCACCCCTATTCTCAGGCTGTTTTAGAACCTTTGCCGTCTATTTTTCACAACAATTCTTTCTTTACCACCAAAAGGAATCCTTTCTCACTATATTTGACACAAATTTATAATAAGTCAACTCGATTTTCAAGTAGAATGTAGCGATGAAATAAACATGCGGGTCTAGTTATTGCTCTTCAATTTAAACGTATTTGGTGTATGTTTTTAATCGCAGAATTCTACTTGAAAATAGTGTTGAATCTTTATAAATATGTGTCAGCTGTGGCATGAAATGATTCCTTTGGCGAATGAAGTAGAATCAAGGTGAAAAATAGTAGGTAAGGATTCCAAAATAGCCTTAGAACAGAGGTGTGGAAGAACGGTATTTTCATACTGCAGCTATAGAAGGCCGCATAGCGACTGTCAGCGAATATCGTTCGGTAAAGGACAGTTTTAAAGGACAATATTGGTGCCAGTCATTATCACATATGTGATAGAACTGATTAAACACTTTTCAAATATAATATTACCACAGAGATCATCGCTACCATAGATGAGTAATAAAGTATTCATGAATCGGAAGTGACGAACGCCAAAGGAAAACACGAGTTATTCCTCTATATAACTAACTGAAGTGACTAGTGATAACAGATACATGGGCGAATATCTGCTCACTAATAATTCCCTCGAAGACCTAAAGTTGCTGTGTGACACTGTGAGAGAATATCTTACAATTCATAAAAAGAATTGACTGCCACTACATAAGAGAACACGAAAGAAAAACAGAAAAAAGTTCGTGCATTACCATGTTTTTATAAGGTAGGGGAGACCGGGCACATTGAACCACCATGGATATATCCTTTATAAATAATACTATACAACCCAACGCTATACAGTGTTCAATGTGCCCCGGTCCCCCTTATAGAATGAATAAAAAACAAGGGGCTGTACGGAGTATTTCTATTTTTCCCGTGTTCTCTTATCTTATGACACTTAATTACTTTATTGAATCGTCAGATATGCTCTTGCGGTCCCATATAACAACTTTTTGTCTTCGAAGGAATTATTAGTGAGCAGAAATTCGGCCGTTTATCTGTCACCACTCGTCACTTCAGTCATTCACAAGGAGAGATAACTCGTGTTTTCCTTTGGCGTTCGTCACTTCCGAATCATGAATCCTTTATTACTCCTCTATGGTAGCGATGATCTCTGTGTTAATAGTATATTTGGAAAGTGTTTAATCAGTTCTATCACATATGTGATAATGACTGGCACCAATATTGTCCTTTAAAAGTAACTATATCGGCTCATTGACCACTGCCACACAATTTATAGTAGCCTAATTATGGTCGCGTCACACTCAACCAGGCACTGAATGAACTTTTAGGGTATCTGTTATATTTCATTGGAAGAGAAATTATGGGCTGGTTTCAAATATCTAGTCTTAGCAACATATAGCCTACAGGGTATACGCCACCAGTTCCTAAATTTAGCAATGATTAATTAATATCATCTTCGTAACCAGAGGTGTATCTAGCTCTTAATTGTGACCTAGCTCTGTTAATATGTCTCTTTGAAATCTATGTTCCATTAATGTAGTTCGAGATAATTGTTCAGCGATTTACAGTGTATCATGTATCTGGTTATCCTGAATGTTTACTTTAGAAAAACATAGTGACATATTTTTACCCTACTAGTACTACCTACATACTATATAAGCCCGTGAGCAAACGCCCATGAGGGAGATCATTCAAAACAAGTAAGAGTACAAACAGGGGGCGGTGTTCGAAATATAGAGCTACCAAAATCATCAACGATGGAAGAAATTTTAGACGAATCTTTGGATTTATTTTTTCCAGGAGGTAAATGGAAATGGGGATTGGTCCAAGAATTTGACTTCGAACTGTTGAGAAATCATTTACATTGGAGAAATACTACGACAGAAGCAAAATACGATCGCTAAGATTTATTTCACTTACTCTCGGTGCCGAAACAACAGAATGCACGTTTAACTGAGAATAAAACACCACGCACGGAAGATGTAATTAAAATAATTGATGAAGTTGATAATATTAGCGATGAAAAATTATTAAATAGCTTTGATGAGGCTGGGGCAGGTGAATTTATTAACAATATAGATACGATGTCAATAGATAATGAAGTAGTCTTTCAATTCTTTGACCAAAACTACGAAATAGAAGAACATAACGATGGAACCCTTTCTGATCCAATTACTTGTCAAAAACTTGAACTTTGCATACATAGAGGAAACGCTTTAATGGAGATTATTTCCTTTTTTAAAATACCTGATATATTGTCAGCATCAATAGACATTAAAATCGTGCTTCCTAATGGAAAATTGGAGGCGGGTGAGGGTAGTGGGGTTTTTAAAGATTGCATTACTGAGTTCTGGACAAGCTTCTACGAGAATTGTACGATTGGGAGCAATTTCAAAATACCCTTCCTTAAGCATGATTTGCAGTTGGAAGAGTGGCAGTCTGTTGCAAGAATAATACACAAAGGATTTGAAGAGTATGATTACGTTCCGATCTCTTTATCTAAAGTGTTTTTAGAAGAAGCCATTTATATGAGAAAATGGTGTCCGATCTGTTTGAAGATTACATGCAATATTTGAGTGATAGTGAAACAGAACTAGTAAAAAAAAGCACTTGTTGAATTTTCCGAGGTAGACGAGGATGATATGTTTGATTTTTAGATTCCCACCAGTGCAGAAAAAAGGTGACGCATGAAAACTTCCGATCTGTCGTGTTTTAGATTGTTTTTCGCCAAATTTGAAAAGCATCGCACACGTTATGACACCCGATGATTTGTCAAAATTTTACAAACATTCCGAGGCCACACCAAAAGGTATTATAAAAATATTAACCTTTCCTGATAGTATGAATTCACAAGAACAAGAGGTTCGCCAATATTTGAAAAGATATATATCAAAGAGAGCGACATTACGTTCATTTTTAAGATTCTGTACTGCCATAGACATAATAACGCCAGAACCTAATACAATCAAAGTTCAATTTTCGGAAATGGCTGGTTTTACCAGATGTCCAGTGGGTCATACATGCGGAAGAGTTCTGGAACTTCCGAAAATGTATGAAAACTTCCCTACCATCAGAGCAGAATTTAATAGCTTATTGACCAGTGACGTTTGGGTTATGGATATAATATGAATATAAAATGAATGTATTTACCATACTTAGGCCCGTGTCACTGTAACAGACATGTTATTAAAGAAAATATGCAAGTTTTAATCTTCTTTCCAGTTCACTATGACAGGCATGTTATTGAACGAAATATGCAAGTTCTAATTTTTGTTTTGTATATCAATTAGTTTGAATTAGTATGCTTAAGTATATGCATGGCTTAGCTCAAAAGCTTATGTGTCATGACATGGCATTTGATATTTTGTTCAGTATTCAGGAATCACGGTGGCTAAGTGGATAAGGCACTGGTTCGCTAGCCTGGAGGTCGGGTGTTCGATCCCTGCATTGGCCGAGAAAGTTCATCTCGATTTTCCGGCGTGATTTCCCCTTGTCAGTGATACAGAAGGAGGGCCTGACAAGGACAGCTACCTAGTCGTTCGGATGGGACGAAAAACCGAGGTCCCGTGTACACATTAGAGTGCACGTAAAAGATCCCTTGGCAGTTGGAATTCGATATAAGAGTAGGCCGTAGCGCCGCTGCCCGGGCAAAATTACCCTCATAGCACACTGTATGGCGTATGCCCGTCTTCCATTAGCCCAGGTAAGGTGCATAAGAGTAGGACGTTAAACCCCATTTCATTTCATTTCATTTCATAGCATAAGAACATAGATAACAAAAATAAAAATATTTAGTATTCACTGAACTTAATTTGTAGTTTTGCTAATGAAATACAATGGGGCTTAAGGTTCTAATCTTCTGCACCTACTGGGTTAATGAATACCGAAATACTATACAGTGTGCTACGAGGGACATTTTTCACGAACAGCGTCACTACACATACTCATATTTCGAATACTAACTGTTATGAGAAAACCAATGTGTACACGAAACCCCGCGTTTTCTTCCTATCCGAACGACTAGACACCATGTCTTGTCAGGTCATGCCGCCCGAACCATTGACAAGCGAAACCACGCAACAAATTCCGAGGTGTAGGTTTTCTCCGGCCCTCTTGCCCCCCCCCCCCCCAACTGTTAAAATCCCTTACCCTGCGCGAATTCCGACCCAACTCACAATATGATTTGAACTCTGTGTATTATTATACGATTCATGAACATTAAAGGTAAATTATGAAGAATTTGTCTTAACATAAACTTCAAAGTTAATTCTGAATATTTCTTTGCTCAAGACCCTATTTTTAACATTCTGTGTAATCAAATAAGTTTCATGATACGATTCATGAACATTAAAGGTAAATTATGAAGAATTTGTCTTCAAATTTTATATAAATTATTTACTCGACAAGTCCATAATCCACTCTCTAGATTAACGGATGTTTGTGATTTTTAATGGATTGAAGCACGATTGCCATATGATTATTTACTTTAAAAATGGAGATTTTATTTATTATCGTAATGGTAACAAGGGGAGAGAGAGGGAAATGGGGTTAAACATTCGTCGCTAATTAATACATTTCCAATAAGAAATGGAATGAAATGGGGTTTAAAGTACTACTGTTCTGCTCCGACTGGACTAATGAAGACGGGGCATACGCCATATAGTGCGTGCTATAAGGGAAATTTTGCCCGGACAGCGGTACTACGGCCTGCCCTTATACCGAATTCCAAATGCCAAGGGATCTTTTACGTGCATGCCAATGTGTACAAAGGACCTCGGTATTTCGTCCCAACCCAACTTTAATATCCGGCGCGCGCCGGTTATTTTTATTATATTTTTTTTTTTGCGTCCCTTACCGGGCTCCGTAGAAAAGAGAGACAGAGAGAGAACTGCTATAAATAGACGAACTACAATTAATGGGTACCGAGATGGTGAAATTTAATGGTGGTCTGCCTCCAGATGTGGAATAGCACCACAGTTCCTTAACATAAACTTCAAAGTTAATTCTGAATATTTCTTTGCTCAAGACTCTATTTTTAACATTCTGTGTATTCAAATAAGTTTTACCCACAAAGAGTTAAAGATGTAACAACCATCTTGATTGGCCTATCATCTACGGTAGGCCTACGTCTAAATATAGTAGAAATCTAAATTCAACTCCTTCCCAACTGTTGTAACTGTAGCCCTATTCCCAAGACAATTCATGATTTTGCGTTCACTTCATTCTATGAAATATTCGAAAACTGTCAACTCAACATAGTTATTTACCCAATCAACTGGGAAAGTTTCATTATGGTTTTATGATCTTTAAAAACAATGATTCTACTATAGGTATGAAATAGAATTGAAATGTCAATAAATTGAATGAAACAAGGGGTTCAAAATTGCAAGTTCTATAAATATCATTAAGTCTTGTGTGTTTCTTAATTGTCATCTGTGGCACAGTCCTCTTGCATATACCATTTAAATGTTAAACATACATTATGCAAGAGCGGAGTCTTTCTTTAGGCCTGAAATGTTATAAAAACTATTAAGTGTCATTCCATGAGAAAACCATGCAAAATCATGCAGAATCGGGAAGGTGGGGGGTCGGCAGATTGAGTTCATCTTGGGGGGATTTTATGGACTCCTCAAGACTACTTCACACCCAGAAGAACCGATCTCAAAATTTAACCGTTATTGAGATACCGCCTTGGACTGATTTTTGGCCAATTTTGCCCTTTTTCAGGTCATTTTTGGTCAATTTTCAGCCACTTATTCTGGTGAGTCTAATGTTTGGATGAAAATAGTGGTGGTTGGTGATGTTAGTGGGGGTCTTCCTGTGCCCCCAGGTCACATCTATTCCCTGGGAGTAATGGTCAGCAAAATTGTAACATGTGGCGAATAAAGTAGAAAATATACACCTTCGGAGATTAGCACTATTTTCTATGATGCGGGGGTAGGTCAAAATATCGAAATGGTTTTATGCACAGCTTGACCCCCTCTATCGATATAAGAAATAAAATTTCTGTCACCTCTTTTCATTCAATGTGAAATCATAAGTCAAAGTTGGTGAATTTTCCATATCGTAAATCTCTAATTCTCTATGAAATGGCCAACAACTTCATACAGGGTAAGTCAGCTTTCTCCAGATCTTTGCCAAATCATTCGCCCATGCTCGCTGGTAGCAGCAGTAAACCG
Organism: Patella ulyssiponensis; assembly: GCA_963678685.1. Lineage (NCBI taxonomy): Eukaryota > Metazoa > Mollusca > Gastropoda > Patellidae > Patella > Patella ulyssiponensis. The sequence goes on from OY783226.1 coordinate 37,972,463, forward strand.
GCTCGAGCAAAACTGGTCTCTTTGATGAAGCTTGGTATCCAATCCAAGATGGCCGCGCCCGGGAACGCAGAAAATTGAGGCTTTTCTTCATTTTTGGCCATTGAATGTGGCACATATCCCACACATGAGAACTAAAATGACTTCATACAATTGAAAGAGTGTACTAAAAACATTAAGGTCCAATCTTTAGCACATTACATAGCAATAAGTGATGTGAGAGCCGAATGGGAACTGATTTCTTGACGAAGTGGGAATTTTGATCTTAATGTGCTGCCTATTGCTATGGCCTGGATTTCAAACACAATATTCCTAAAGGACGTAAACATCCCCTGCATGGTACCACACCTAAGGGAAATACATAGAAAAACCGCGCTGTGTCAATTAGAATCAGCTAATTCCTACTCGATCGGTTAAGTGAAATAAAATACTATTGAAAAAAGGAAGGAATAAATTGTGTCTTTGAAATATCAATCAAAACCTTCTATGTGTGCTTGACCACAACTAATTTATCCGAAAATTGTGCGGTATACACACAATTAGCCGAAAAGAGTTGTGCGGTGAACCTCGAGTTGACTGGGTAAAGCCAGGTGTTTCAGAAGTCCCCAAACGTGCTGCCTTGAGTCTGATATAGATGTAATACCTCTACTGAAGGTGTTGTTTTTTTTCTTCTATTCTAGGTACATGCCGGAAATGTTATGCAGCCCATAATGAGGAAATGGACCGTGAAAAAAACGGGCTAGTTCTTCAAATAAATAATATGCCAGGGGCCCAAAATTCAAAATGGATCTTGCCAGACCTTGTAAAACTAAATGTGTACATGAAAGGGAGCCAAAAGGTTGTATCTAGCATATTTTGCAAAGTTCACGTTTTTGCTTCGTCAGAATGAGAATGTTCTTGCGCATCTTTTCAACTGGTTGTCGTATTTCTAAGCCAATAAAAAGAAGGTTTATAGATACTGTTTCAAAATGTCGTATATGGGGTGTTCCAAAAAAAAAAAAATATTAAGAGTGAAAATGTTGTATTTTCTTGAAAAAATTAACTGTGTGTCTTTCCTAAATATTACAATCAAGCGAAATATAGTGTTTCATGATTAAATGCGTATTATTGAAATTTTTGTTGAGGCTTTACTTTGTTAAATCTATGAAATTGAAGCAGGTAAAGGTGAATATTTTCCGGAGGTACGTCTTTGCTGTATAAAATTGCAAATAACGAGCTTTTACTCATTATTTCTGTACTAGATGTTGAGCTTGATATGTGCAGATAGTTACATACTGTTGAAATGGCTATATACACATACATTTTGTAAATAAATATTTAAGAAAAGCTTCAGAAATACAACATTTCATATACAACATTTTGACGTGACGATTTTGATTCTTATGCTTGTTCTGTGCTTGTTTAGGCTCTCCTGGACAATTTCGCAAAATCCAGATACGACCTTATGATTCCCCATCGACGATATTTCTATTGGGGCCACCTCTCAAAATATTCTTTATATCAACCGCAACGTATATTTGCCATTGTAAATTTTCTATTATCTAGTCTCCGAATGATGGACTCGCTGGTAACGGGGACCAGGCTAGTTGATCATTTGGACACTTGATTTCTAAAAAAAATGTTTCAAATTTTGATCCATGCAAATACTTAGAAAATAAATTTAGTAAATTATTTTATATGGAATAAGTTTAGAAAATTATTTTATGAGGTTTGAAGTTACTGATGACATCCCTCCCCTAGTAGCTGTTACAGGAAGTGGAGGCGGTATGTCAATTCTACTACCCAAAACTGCAGATGATGTAGTAGCAGTAGATTGATAATGAGTGTAAGAGTCACTACCAGTAGCTGCAGATGATCAAATTTAGTTCTAGGTTCATAGTGGATCAATTTGACTAAAATTTTCAGCAAATTGCCTTTACATTATGTAGTTTTAAACTATTATAGCGAGGACTGCCAACTCGTTATCTAATCTCCCTTAAAATACAGCTGTGACGCCATCCTTTGATGGTGGCGTACCATTATTTCAAATAATCGTACGGGCAACTTGCCAACTGAACATTATTTATAAAAGTGAAATAGTGGACTCGTGTGATGTATTTCACGGTAAAAGCTCATGCGGAGTGTCTGTATTTTAAGTTGTTTAATGGTCTTGAGCCTAAGACATTGCGTAATATATTGTAAAAATAGGTTGCCAGGCAACGAAACATACGCCCACGGCAGCTAAACGCCCACGCATATTAAAGACCACATCAAATGATTCAGAAAATCTTTACGTACGGGTACTCAAAGGTTACAAAATCCATTTTACGACAAGTTCAAACTAATCTGATTAAAATTAATTCAGATATTTACGTTTTAGTATCCGACTGCCAAAAACGGTTTTCAAATTTTCAATTACAACCTTAATCTGGTTGATTGGCTGGTGACGTCACAGGCACTACACATAGTATACACATCATCTATACAATATATCACACAGCCAGTTGACACGTGTGTATTTGTCGGTCCAATAAACATTTGACTGGGGTAATCATTAACGGGTAATTATTTACATGTAAGTTTCATATCACTATATCAGTCAAAGCATTTTCAAAAGCCGACCTTCCTCGTCTTGAGTTGTAATAGATTATATATTTGTGAGTAGAATATTACCGAATGTATTTCAAGATGCCATATTACCGTTGTGTTATTGAGAGTTGTGGAAATTCCAGCAAGGGAAAGGCGAATAATGTACTTGCGTTTTATAAATTTCCGAAGGATGAAATCGTACGGAAAAATTGGAATGCGTTTGTAAACAATTCAAATCCTGATTGGCAACCTACAGTCACAACAGTGATGTGCAGTAAACATTTTACGAACGATTGCTTAATTACCTATAGACACCCGGCGTGTGTATTTATTAACGCCTGACTTATTCCTTAATCCCCCTAATTAAATAAAACAATTGACTACGGAATAATTTGTTTTGTAATACATTTTAATTCAAGATCCATTTAAAAATTGTTTCATTATGTACGGCCGTTCTGTTTTCTCACGGCATCGTGTGCAGTCCAATCACTGTTCAAATTTAGTCTGATTGATTAATGACAGGTATTAGCGACACTACACTTGCGATACACATAGATAGTTAGGTGATCCTTCTCAATCTGTTAATTCTAACGTATATAGAGATATTTTTTCGTATTTCATTTTTACGGTCTATTTCAGAGTAATAAAGTCAAATTCGCAAGCAGAAATAAAGGCGCCGTACGTCGATAACGGATCGTCATTTACAAATCACGTTGCAATCATGTTTGACGTTTTATTTTGCGTGACCACATCTTTTTACTCCTATACTCTTTTACTCGGGGAAATTCTAACCGCAATACTCTTCTGACGAAAATGTATCTCGAATAGATGGGACTGCACACATAGGAGAGTGCATGACATCGCTGCCGTGTGAAAATGGACGACCGTACATTATGAAACAAATTCTAAATTAGAACGACGATACTCTTCTGACGAAAATGTATCTCGAATCGTTTGGACTGCACACGATGGTAGATTGTATTAAAATCGCTGCCGTGAGTAAACAGAACGACCGTACATAATGAAACAGATTCTAAATTCGAACAATAAACTTCTGACGAATATGTATCTCGAATCGTTTAGACTGTGCACGATGGTAGAGTGTATTAAAATCGCCGCCGTGAGAAAACAGAACGACCGTACATTATGAAACAAATTCTAAATTGGATCTTGAATTAAATTGAATTATAAAACAAATTATTCCGTAGTCAATTGTTTTATTTAATTAGGGGGATTAAGGAATCAGTCAGGCGTTAATGAATACACACGTCGGCTGTATATAGGTAATTAAGGAATAAACATTCCGAATATGCATTCGGTCACTGTGACGTCACTGGCGTCTGAGTGTTAAGAGTGTTTTCAATAATTGGCAAAGTCGTTTTTACGGGAGGTCCATTTTTACGACTTTGAATGAAGATAGCTGATTTAATTTTAGTCGGATTGATGTGAATTTGCCGTAAAGTGGATAAAAACACCATGGACTGCTCACATAGAGAAATCTTTAGGGACATTTTATGTGCACTTTAAGTAATTATCAGAAAATCATTAGAATTTGTTTGGTTTTTATAAAGTTCTGCCCCATGCTAACGTTTAGTATACGAAACATTTAATATTATGGATTTAGCTGTTCAATTATCGATTTTCAACAAATACAAACTCAACCATCATTAATGTGTAACGGAGATATAGTCAAACGGTTTTTTAATTCGGAATAAAATTGTGACCTCTATAGGGTCCACAAGGTAAAAAATATGATATTCCGTACAATTAGGGGCCATAATTCAGAAAGTTATGGTCCAATGTACCCGAATATCAAAAGGAACCGCAATCCTTGGGTTATAAACTTACATTTCAAATTTCATCAAAATCGGATTAAAATTGTGACCTCTACAGGGTCCACAACCTTGATATACCGTATTTTTACACCATTCGCGTAAAAGTGCACATGGCGGCCATTTTGTTCAGGAATTTTGCTCCAGTGTTCATGAAATTCGAACGTGTAATGGTGATATAATCGAACGTTTTTTTTAAATCAGGTGAGCACAGGATAATAAAAGCGGTTTTTCGTACAATCAGAGGCCATAATTCAGGAAGTTACCATCTTTTTACTATAACGGTCAGCGGAAAGTCCAAATAATCCATAGTAAATTCAGACTCCGATGTTCTGATCTACAGGGTCACAAGTACCTCAGACATGTTGCTGACAGTCCCGCATGCCTCTGTGGTCACTTCTTTGAAGATCCTGATCACTACCTTTTGCAATGCTCTTTACATTCAAATGCGCGAAAGGAAACCATAGACAAATTACAATACATCCATAAAAACATAAACTGTCTCTTGTTCGGATCCACAAATTACAGTACTGATGTAAACAACAATATTTTTAATCAAGTCCACAAGTTTATTGAGATGTCAAACAGATTTTAACGGATATTAAATCTAGCTCATTAGCAGCTTCATTTTATAGTATTAATTTTAATTAACGTGATGATTTAACCCATAATATATAATATATTATACGTATTGCTATCTTTCCTATTATAGATGTATTATTATATTTAGGTATGTGTTTGCCATTTTAACTCTGTATATACACCCATTTTGTTCCTTTGTTTTAATATTATGTATGTATATTATCTAGGGAGAGGGGTTTTACATAGGCTAAGCCTGTTCCCCAATCCCGTTCATACATTCTGAATAAAATATTGTTTATATAAAAAAAAAAGTTACCATCCGATATGCGCAAATATCGAAAGGAACCAAGATCTTTAGGTTATAAACATATATTTCAAGTTTCATCAAAATCGAATTAAAATTGTGACCTCTATTGGGTCCACAACCTTGATATGACATATTTTCACACTATTCGCGTACAAAAGGCGGCCATTTTGTCCGTCAATTTTGGTCCGATTTTCACGAAATTTGAACTCAACCTCCATTACCATGTAACGGTGATATAATCAAACGGTTTGTTAAATCAGATAACAATTTTGACCTCCAGAGAGACCACAAGCTAAAAAGGGCGATTTTTCGGACAACCACGGGCCATAATTCAGGAAGTTACCATCCGATATGCGGAAATATCGAAAATAACCAAGATCTTTAGGTTATAAACATGTATTTCAAGTTTCATCAAAATCGAATTAAAGTTGTGACCTCTTTAGGGTCCACAACCTTGAAATAACATATTTTCACACTATCCGCGTACAAGCGGCGGCCATTTTGTCCGTCAATTTTGGTCCGATTTTCACGAAATTTGAACTCAACCTCCATTACCATATAACGGTGATATAATCAAACGGATTTTTTCAATCAGATAACAATTTTGGGTTATAAACATGCATTTCACGTTTCACCAAAATTGGTAAAAAAATGTGACCTCTACACTGTTCACAAGCTAAAAATGTGATTTTTCGTACAATCAGGAGCCATAACCCATGAAGTTAGAGTCCGATATATGCCAATATCAAAAGGAATCGAGATCTTAGGGTGATAAACCTATATTTTAAGTTTCATCGAAATCGGATAAAAAATGTGACCTGTAGACTGTTCACAAACAAATGTGGACGGACGGCGGGCCGTCCGGACGGACAAACAGGGGCGACGACAATATACGTCCACATGAAAATGTGGGCGTATAATATATTACAATATATTACTTAAAGTTACATTATGGGAGATAAGATAGAGAGATGTCAGTTCTCACTATAATAGTTAAAAACTAGATAGTGTAACGGTAATTTGCTGAAAATTTCAGTCAAATTGATCCACTATTAGCCGAGAAAAAAGCGTTTGAAATCTTCACATAGCCTCGGTCATCATTACTCAAATCATTAATATAAACAGCATAGTCTCGATTATCCACTTGATTGATTTAATTATCAACGGCCACTAAGCGGCATATAGGATTTTAATCCGCCAACATCGAAGGCTAGCCTAGACATCAAGAGTTTATTATGGTCTGGATATGTTAATGAGGCCCGTATTTTCGAACAGTGTTTAAAATAATCTGTGATTAGGTCTAATCTGTAACTAGCTAGTTAGAGATTAGTGGTTGACTAAGTTTGGTATTCCCAAAAGTCAGATTAGCTAATCTTTGACTATAAATTTTTCTAATCAACGATTAAAATTCAAGGTTTAAACTTTGATTATAATTAAACCTTTAATCAATGATTATATATAATCAGTGATTAAAAAGGCTTTTATCATTGATAAAGGGGCCCAATTACAGGAAGTAGATTAGAAAAGTACATGTTTTAGAGCAGTTTTTCCTATCCTAGAGTCTGTGAAATTATTTTTAGGGTCCGAAAAGTCAAAGGGGCTCATATGGGTGGGCAGGAAAGAAATAAAATGTGTGAAAAAGAAAGTCAAGTAAAATAGAGTTCGCATATATTTAGTTTTCGAAATGAAATGAAATGAAAGTTACTGTTGGGCTCCAACTGAGCTAAGGGAGACAAACAGTGTGCTATGAGGGCAATTTTGCCTGGGGACCAGCACTACGCCTTACAGTACTTAGGTTTGTTATCCGATCCAAACGACTCCACCTTGTCCCTTGCAAGGCTTTTCATCTTGCACCGCCGTGACTGTCTTTTAGTAATCGAACTATGAATTTATGTTGCTAAAATCAAAGTCACATTTGTTCTCCTGATGCAACAGAAGCAAGGGAACAGATTAATTTTATGCCCCCTTTTTCTATTAAAATCCGAAATTATCACTTTTGTCTATTTTGTATAAACCTGCTATATCTATATTCTTTATTTATTTATTTATTCACTTTTAATACTACACTTTCCCAAATTGTAGTGGGGTTTTGATGGGGTTTTTTTTTTCGTATATGGGCCAATTTGGAACATTACAATGTAATTATTATTTATAACAAAGATTTACGAGTTGTTTGACCTATTGAGACACAAGAAATCTGCAGTTTTTAATATACAACTGTTGAACTGAGTGCCAAACATATAAAATGTTATTTATCAACATTAATTATCATATAAAAATGTGAAATGTTGATTTACATTCTTCAAGTTTCAAAGAACACGACTGTATTTTGTTTCTCTTACATCGGAAACATGAAACATTGCTTGAACAGCTAAAACTAAGAATGTAACAAATTCTTTTTTATTGACAAAAAGAAAGCCATTGTCGACACCTTGAAAAAGAAATTATGCTAAATCAAAAGAAATTTGTATACTATTACTATGATTCAATATTTCTATTGACTCTTTCATGTATTCAGTAGTAGGCTGGAAATTCATACACATTGACAAGGCCAGGAGACACAAAAGCTTATTGATTTTCAATAATTACCTCCCGAGTTATGGCCCTTGATCACTTTGAAAAATCTTGTGGACGCTCTAGAGGCCCAAGTTAATATCCGATTAACTCTAACTTTATACGGTGTTTAATCCTATTGATTTTTAACGATTGTCGATAATACTGTCAGCATTATGGCCCCTGATCACTTTTGAAAATCTTGTGGACGCACTAGAGGCTACAGTTGGTATTTTTGATTGACTTTAGATTCATACACAATGTTTAAGGTCAAGAGATGAGGAAGCCTGTTGATTTCCAACGACTAACGATAATTATGGCCCTTGCACCACTTTGAAAATTTTTATGGACGCTCTAGAGGCTAAAGTTAATATCTGATTGACTTTAATTTTATATACAGTGTGTAAAGTTACGAGAGGAAGATTCCTATTGATTTCCAGCGATATCCGATGATAATTACTGTCAGTGTTTGCCCCCCAATAATTTTCGGAAAAAAAATGTCTGAAATGCTACCTGGCTGCATTCTATTTTACAAAATATAATGGGGAAAATATTCATTCTCTTTGAGTCACTGTTACTCCGCCCGCTCGACACTTTCTTCTCTGGTCGGATAAACTAGTGATTTGGCGACAGGCGGTATCTGTTAAGCTCTATTTATCTTGACGATCAGTGCCTGAAATACTGCCAGACTGCATTTCGGACCGTCTACTTTTCAAATTTTCGTTGAGGTTCGCAAGTCCGTTCATTTCACAAAATATAGTGGCGAAAATATTCATTCACTTTGAGTCACTCACTCCGCCCGTTTGTCACTTTCTTCTCTGGTCGGATAAACTAGTAATTTGGCGACAGGCGGTATCTTTATCTCGAAGATCAATGCCTGAAATACTGCCAGACTGCATTTCGGGCAGTCTATTTTTCAAATTATTGGGGAATTCATTGAGAGAGAGAGAAATGGGGTTTAAAGTCCACTCAACACAAACTAGGTCATTTCGGGACTAACATATGGTTTAATTTTATTTCAATAATTCGCTTGCGCGTAGGGGTCTTTAGCAGTGGGAGGAAACCGGAGTGCCCGGAGGGAACCCACGAGGTTGAGAAGGCGCCCCTATCTCCATGCCACATACGCTCACACCAGGGCTCGAAACCACAGCCGCAAGCCAGAGGTGACCGGTCAGCTAGAGGCCGAAGAGCGGCACTCTAGACCACTAGGTCATCCCAACCCCCGAACTTCATTGAGTTTCATGTGACACTTTCCTCTCTGGGGTAGGAAAGACTAGTGATCAGGCCACAGGTGACATCCGATCAGGTCTATTTATCTCTTCGATCGGTGCCCGAATACTGTCAGGCAGCATTTCCAACAGTCTATTTTTCAAAATTTTCTTGGGGAGGTCCCCAAAACCCCCACAAGGACTCGCTACTTTAGCGCTCACAAAGGTACTTCGTTGAGGTTCGCAAGTCCGTTCGTTAGCCATTTTGGTCTCTTATCGTATAAACTAGTGATCAGGCTACGGACAGTATGTGGTCAGATTTATTTATCTCGACGATCGGTGCCTGACTGAATACGCTGTCAGAGGGCATTTCCGAGAGTCTATTTTTCAAATATTTCTGGGGGAGGTCCCCCATACCCTCCATAAATACTCCCGACATTGGCGCTCGAGAGTGGGATTCGTCGAGGTTCGCAAGTCCGTTCGTTTGACACTTTACCTCAACGATCATTGCCTGAAGCCAGGCTGCATTTCAAGCAGCTTGTTTTTCAAAATCTTCTGGGGGAGACCCCCCCCCCCGCCTTAGTTGATACTCGTGCCTTTGCCCCCTTAACCCTGGACTTTGCCCCAGCTTTGCCCCTCCAACCACCGAAGGCTGGCGCCGCCACTGTATATACAATAAAAAAGTTAAAGTGAATTCACAACTTCGCTGCTCATTCATCAATGAACAGGGTAGGCTTAATCGATTAATAGTTTAAGTAGTTATAACTGGCTATTGCCAGTATCAGATTTCATTCCAAATTCTATAGCAAATAAAAATTTCAGATAAAAGTGAAAAAAATTTCAACAGCTTAATATTTTGTCCTATATTCAACCTTTCACCTTAAAACCCAGGTATTTCCTTTATCTTAATGATGTCTTCCTGTGTACAAACTCTGTGATTTGATGATATAGTGGACTAAAAACATAATTTATCTATCAAAAGTTTGCTTCATATGTCTCTCAAAACATTTTAATTGGAAGAAAACAACTTCCTCTACCATAAGTATCGAAACCTAAATAAGTAAATTCCTGGATTATCCTCTACCAACATCTTTTTCCATTGTTTAACTGTTAGCCATAAGAAGTAAACAGCTAAATTGACATCTTACGTTATGGGTACCCACACATTTTTATCTTATGCATGACACATGGGTGTTTTCAGGGAATCCAGTATGTTTCTATTCAGATTGGATGTCTCTACTTCTTGACATACCAAAATTGTCATATTATTATTAGAAATAACTACCTGACAAATACTTATGTGGGAATGTCTCTTTAAACACATTAAAACACACCCATCACTTAATGATTTAATTAAACAAGCCAACAGTGAGGCTGATCTTGAGCAAAGTAATTAGTAATAGTCGATGATATAATCTCCCAAGTTTCTTGAAACAGATGATAACATGGTCATCACCATTCCTGAAGCAATGGCCCGAGAAATCCCTCTCTGGCCATTGCTGGATTAGCTTCTGATTCTTGAACTTTTGCCGGAGTATGTCTATTCTTCCCATTCAATCAAAGCTATCACTTAAGTACAGCAACATGACAGTCCTTCGTTTAATCTAGGTCTTCCCTAAAACTTTGGACAATGATTTAAGGTATTAAAACGGTGAAGGCATGTTCGTTTCCAAACAGTATTGTTTACATTCCATTCGACTTGATAGCCTCGTTTGTCACGCAATTAGTTTTACTGCAGTATTCTGCTATGCACGGGTGAATTGGGCATAATATAACCGTGAGCCATGACGTAACGTTATGTAAACATATTTGGTCCAATATTGGCACTCGTTTTAAATGTAAAGCTTTTGTAGAGCAGCTAGTCATTGGTTGGTAGGCGGACTACTGACCAATCAAAATTTAAAACAACAATATCCACTCAATACAGCAGTGAGTAGTGGGATTACCTCTAATCAAACGAAACACTGCGCGGAGTATGGGTCATCACCAGTATCATATGCTTGGTCGACACAGCACAGCCTACACCAACCAAAGTCGTCATCATTTTACTATGGCTGAACGTCAGGGTATCAAGAAACCATCAATCATGCAGAAACTCTCCTGCCTACAAGAGGCATTCACGCATGCTAGTTGAATACCATAGTATTTGGTCATACATACATGAATAGAATGACACGCTCATCCCTCACCAGGTCCCTGCATCTGTAGCTTACGGTGATGTTCTCACAATTGTCCTAAACCTTGTACCTCGAGGTCATCTCAAGGCTTTAACTGCGGTACCCGCAAAATACAGACAAATACATGCAATCAAACGATTACATGTCATTGGAAGTCACAAGTGCCAATGCCCGATAGATTTCACAACCTCCCGGTGCTGATTTGGGAGGTAAGTTTATGGCCACCACAAAAATATTGGTTTGTGCATGCTTTAAGCGTGATGGTGACGACACTGTAATCAATTGTTTTAAGAAGTTTTCTAAGGTGTGATAATTACTGAATTGTTGTACTTGTCCAGATCCTCGAACCTTCCTGCCATTGAGCAAAGTTGTTGGCAGTTCGTCACAGGATGGTCGAGGCGTGGCCGTTTTGGGGAATAAAGAAGACTAAATTACAAAAGAATTCAGTTATATAGTACAATATAAATATACAAAATAACAATTTTACGAAGTTAAAATTGTCCACCCATCGACAAGACTAATCATCGACGATACCAAATATCAGCGACTATTCATAGTCGATGCCATTCACAAAGCAAAATGTCCGCGCATCGGCAAGACCATACATCGACGATACCATCTATCGGCAGTTCTTCATCGACGATACCATTCGCAGAGCAAACCGTCCACCCATCTGCTAGACCATACATCGACGATACCAGTCCAACTGTCATAACCCATCTCCCAAACAGGCCAGATTGCAAGGTTTATATACTACCTGTACGCACGTGCATTGCATGCAGACAGTCTGGGCGAGCCTTAATATATTACAGGTAAACAGTTTGGGTGAGCCACACGACAGAGTTTGGGCGACCGGTAGCGATAGTGATACAGCTGGACAAAGGCATGGGGGTACCTGCGCAGAATCTTACTCTTCCTGACCCTCGTGCTTTAACTTAACTAACAGAAAGTGGTTGTAAAAACGGCTGCACGGGCCGGTGCAGTTTCCAGAATAATGGTTGACCTTGTACATCTCTGTTTTAATATGGAGCGTACCGATTTGTCCAGGGGTGTTCTAGGGGACGAGGATGATGCATCCCTGATGCCGTGAACTGCATATTTATTTCCAAGATAGGAATTCGTTGTTTTCGTCTCTTGCGACTTCTGGCTTATGATTTCTTTTTGCTTTTGATATCAAACTTGTTTGCTTGTCACAAACGTCAGATTTGTCTTGAATCTCATGACAGAACATTCCAATGACCTAAAAGTGACTGCACGAAACATTTACCTTGCTTCCGATGCCACAAAAAGTGGTACTGCGTGATAGATTTCTCTAAACTGAAATCGATCGAGTTTACCGGAAATGGTATTCCCCACCGGAAGTCAATCGCTTTAAGTGTATCATAGATGGGAAATTACGAGAATGGACTTTAGATCATGAAAATCCAACCATTATTGGCGGAGAAAGCCATGTTCTCGTTCAGAGGGGTCCCGATTTCAAAAATGCCACTCCCAGAGGGGTCAAGGAGTCGGAAACCCCAACCCCAACATTTTTGGATAGCTTGGACCCTAATCAACCTTAAACAACAAAAAATCAATTTTTGGAAACAAATCCTACGGGGGCTGTTTTTATTACTTATCACACCACACTATTATGGGAGATTTTTGTAAGGAGTTAGCTATTCTTGCTATAACAGTTCAAAAATAGATAATGAAAGAAAAATATATTGAAAATTTCAGTCAAGTTACTTTATTCTGAACATAGTTATCACTACTGTTATTTTTGACTAGAAATGGTATAAACCTCCATTTTCACTGATGGCCAATCGTTTGATTGACAGGCGTTAATTCCACCTACATAATCTCGATTATCAAGTAATGTTTTCAATGACAGTGGTAGGCCTAGATTTAGCCTATTTGGTTTGAGACGGGGCTACAATTCAACTCATATTACATTTATTTTCTACAACAAATTAGAATTAAGACTTTTAATATAAAGATAAGATGAGAAAGTCGGCAACAGAATTTTAAAGTTTGAAAGGAATTGACCAAATCAATGAGGCAGTATTGTAAATAATTGTACTATACTAACCGAGCTGAATCTCTCACCCGTATTCCAGCGCCCGGATTCGAGATCAAGTTAGCACCCATATTTCTCTCACCGTATTCCAGCACCCGGATTCGAGATCAAGTTAGCACAAATATTCCTAGCGCCAAGAAAAAACTAGATAATATAATTTCACGAAAATAATTGTTACCTTTATATTAGAAAATAAAATTTTCAAACATTAATGCAAAGTATATATCTAACAGATCCCCGGACCCCAACCCACACCCCAAAATATACTATTACCGTAAACATACTTAAATATCGGACACTAGGATAACTGAGCATGCAAAAAAGGTGTACGTCCATTTTGCATCAAAAAGCACCCAAACCAGCTTTGGTGGGAAAATGTTTTTTCTTTCACGGAATCAAGACATGAATAAACTACTAGAATACAAAATTTCAGAAGGCTCCTATGCTGGCGTTTCGAGATATATTACCGTAAATATACTAAACATATTGGGGAATCGGGTTAGGGTAGGCTCACCGCGCACGCAATAACTTCTAAACTGGCTTTGGTGGCTTCAGTATCTTTATTTCATCAATTGAACTAGTGCATAAGGTATGCACATGCAAAATTTCGTAAACTTTCTAAGTTGACCTATCGGGTTATACCACCGCAAATTTCCTAGCACCCGGATTCGAGGTGGAATTTGTGGGTTCAATAAACAACGGGTATGCCCACGCTGCATTAAAGATCAACCAAAACCAGCTTTGGTGGGAAAATGATTTTTGTTTCATGGAATCAAGTGATAAATAAACTACTAGAATATAAAATTTCAGAAGGTTCCTATGGTGGCGTTTTGAGATATATTGCCGTAAACATACTAATAATATGATATGGGGCAATCGAGTAAGGGTAGGTTCACTGCGCACGCAATAACTTCTCACCTGGCTCTGGTAGCTTCGATATATTTATTTCACCAACCGAACTGGTGCATAAGGTATGTACATGCGCAATTTCATTAACTTTCTATGTTGACCTATCGAGTTATACCACCGCAAAGTTCCTAGCACCCGGATTCGAGGTGGAGTTTGTGGGTTCAATAAACAAAGGGTACCCCACGCTGCATCAAATATCAACCCAATCCAGCTTTGGTGGGGAAATGTTTTTTGTTTCATGGAATCAAGTGATGAATAAACTACTAGAACATAAAATTTCAGAAGGTTCCTATGCTGGCGTTTTGAGATATATTGCCGTAAACATACTAATAATATGATATGGGGCAATCGAGTAAGGGTAGGTTCACATCGCACGCAATAACTTTTCAACTACATTTGATGGCTTCAATATCTTTATTTCACCAACTGAACTATCGAGTTATACCACCGCAAAGTTCCTAGCACCCGGATTTGAGGTGGAGTGTGTGGGTTCAATAAACAACGGGTACGCCCACGCTGCATCAAAATTTAACCCAAACCAGCTTTGGTGGGAAAATGTTTTTTCTTTCATGGAATCAAGTGATGAATAAACTACTAGAATACAAAATTTCAGAAGACTCCTATGCTGGCGTTTTGAGATATATTACCGTAAACATACCAAACATATGCCATGATATGGGGGAATCGGGTTAGGGTAGGGTCACTGTGCACGCAATAACTTCTCACCTGGCTCTGGTGGCTTCGATATATTTATTTCACCAACTGAACTGGTGCATAAGGTATGAACATGCGCAATTTCATTATCTTTCTATGTTGGCCTATCGAGTTATATCACCGCAAAGTTGCTAGCACCCGGATTTGAGGCGGAATTTGTGTGTTCAATAAACAACGGGTATGCCCACGCAGCATCAAAAATCAACCCAAACCAGCTTTGGTGGGAAAATGTTTTTTGTTTCAGGGAACCAAGAGATGAATAAACTTCTAGAATGCAAAATTTCAGAAGGCTCCTATGCTGGCGTTTTGAGATATATTACCGTAAACATACGAAACATATGCCATAATATAGGGAGATCGGGTTAGGGTAGGTTGACTGCACATGCAATAACTTTTAAACTACATTTGGCGGCTTCAATATCTTTATTTCACCAACTGAACTGGTGTATAAGACCTGAACATGCCAAATTTCATTATCTTTCTATGTTTGCCTATCGAGTTATACCACCGCAAAGTTCCTAGCACCCGGATTACCGCAAAGTTTCTAGCACCCGGATTCGAGGTGGAGTTTGTGGGTTCAATAAACAATGGGTATGCCCACGCTGCATCAAAAAATCAACCCAAACCAGCTTTGGTGGGAAAATGTTTTTTGTTTCATGGAATCAAGGGATAAATAAACTACTAGAATACAAAATTTCAGAAGGTTCATATGCTGGCGTTTTGAGATATATTACCGTAAACATACTAATTATATGATATGGGGCAATCGGGTAAGGGTAGGCTCACTTCGCACGCCATATCTTCTGAACTGGCTCTGGTGGTTTCAACATCTTTATTTCACTAAATGGACAGATGCATAAGGCAAGGCAATGCATTTGCAAAATTTCATTAACTTTCTATGTTGGCCTATCGAGTTGTAGCACAGCAAAGTTCCTAGCTTTGAATAATGGGGCTAGGAACTTTCGGTGGTATAACTCGATACGCCAACTTAGAAAGTTAATGAAATTTGGCATGTGCATTATGCAGCTGTCTATTTAGTGCAATAAAGATATTGAAGCCATCAAAGCTAGTTTAGAAGTTATTGCGTGTGCAGTGAGTCTACCCTAACCCGATTCCCCCATATGTTTAGTATGTTTACAGTAATATATCTCGAAACGCCAACATAGGAGCCTTCTGAAATTATGTATTCTTATAGTTTATTCATCCCTTGATTCCGTAAATCATAAAACATTTTCCCACCAAATCTGGTTTGGGTGCATTTTGATGCAAAATGAACGTACACCTTTTTTACATGCCCAGTTAGCCTTGTGTGCGACATTTTAGTATGCTTACGGTAATAGTATATTTTTGGGAGTGGGGTCGGATCGGGGGATCTATTACATATATACTTTGGATTAATATGTTATAAAATGTATTTCATTTTCTAATGTAACGGTGACAATTATTTTCGTGATAATTATATCTAGCTTTTTATTGGCGCTAGGAATATGCGTGCTAACTTTTATTTACTTTCTATGTTGGCGGATCGAGTTATACCACCGAAAGTTCCTAGCACCATTATTCGAGGCGGAGTTTGTGGGTTCAATAAACAACGGGTACGACTACGCTGCATCAAAAAACGACCCAAACCATCTTTGGTGGCAAAACATTTTCCCACCAAAGCTACAGCGTGGGTGTCCCGTTGTTTATTGAACCCACAAACTCAACCTCGAATCCGGGTGCTAAGAACTTTGGGGTGGTATAACTCAACACGCCAACATAGAACGTTAATGAAATTTGGCATGTGCATACCTTATGCATCTGTCGATTTAGGGCAATAAAGATACTGAAGTAACCAAATATAGTTTAGAAGTTATTGCGTGCACAATAAGCCTACCCTAGCCCGATTTCCCCATATGTTTAGTATGTTTACGGTAATATATCTCGAATGAACAAAAAAACATTTTCCCACCAAAGCTGGTTTGGGTTGATTTTTGATGCAGCGTGGGTGTACCCGTTGTTTATTGAACCAACAAACTCCACCTCGAATCCGGGTGCTAGGAAATTTGCGGTGGTATAACTTGATACGCCATAATAGAAAGTTCATGAAATTTTGCATGTGCATACCTTATGCATATGTCCATTTTGTGAAATAAATATATGGAAGCCACCAGAGCCAGGTGAGAAGTTATTGCGTGCACAGTGACCCTACCCTAACCCGATTACCCTATATCATGGCATATGTTTGGTATGTTTACGGTAATATATCTCAAAACGCCAGCATAGGAGTCTTCTGAAATTTTGCATTCTAGTAGTTTATTCATCACATGATTCCGTGAACCAAAAAACATTTTCCCACCAAAGCTGGTTTGGGTTGATTTTTGATGCAGCGTGGGGTTACCCGTTGTTTATTGAACCCACAAACTCCACCTTGAATCCGGGTGCTAGGAACTTTGCGGTGGTATAACTCGATGGGACAACATAGAAATTTAATGAAATTTGGCATATTCATGCCTTATGCACCAGTTCAGTTGGTGAAATAAAGATATTGAAGCCACCAAATGTAGTTGAAAAGTTATTGCGTGCGCAGTGACCCTACCCTAACCCGATTCCCCCATATCATGGCATATGTTTGGTATGTTTACGGTAATATATCTCAAAACGCCAGCATAGGAGTCTTCTGAAATTTTGCATTCTAGTAGTGTATTCATCACTTGATTCCGTGAACCAAGAAACGTTTTCCCACCAAAGCTGGTTTGGGTTGATTTTTGATGCAGCGGGGGGGGGGGGGGGTACCCGTTGTTTATTGAACCCACAAACTCCACATCGAATCCGGGTGCTAGGAACTTTGCGGTGGTATAACTCGATAGGCCAACATAGAAAGGTAATGAAATTGCGCATGTTCATACCTTATGTACCAGTTAAGTTGGTGAAATAAATATATCGAAGCCACCAGAGCCAGGTGAGAAGTTATTGCGTGCACAGTGACCCTACCCTAACCCGATTCCCCCATATCATGGCAAATGTTTGGTATGTTTACGGTAATATATCTCAAAACGCCAGCATAGGAGTCTTCTGAAATTTTGCGTTCTAGTAATTTATTCATCACTTGATTCCATGAAACAAAAATCATTTTCCCACCAAAGCTGGTTTGGGTTGATTTTTGATGCAGTGTGTGGGTACCCGTTGTTTATTGAACCCACAAACTCCACCTCGAATCCGGGTGCTAGGAACTTTGCGGTGGTATAACTCGATAGGTCAACGTAGAAAGATAATGAAATTGCGCATGTTCATACCTTATGCACCAGTTCAGTTGGTGAAATAAATATATTGAAGCCACCAATGGTAGTTGAAAAGTTATTGCGTGCGCAGTGAACCTACCCTTACTCGATTGCCCCATATCATATTATTAATATGTTTACGGCAATATATCTCAAAACGCCAGCATAGGAACCTTCTGAAATTTTATATTCTAGTAGTTTATTCATCGCTTGATTCCATGAAACAAAAAACATTTTCCCACCAAAGCTGGTTTGGGTTGATATTTGATGCAGCGTGGGGTACCCGTTGTTTATTGAACCCACAAACTCCACCTCGAATCCGGGTGCTAGTAACTTTGCGGTGGTATAACTCGATACGCCAACATAGAAAGTTAATGGAATTTGGCATGTGCATGTCTTATGCACCAGTCCAGTTTGTGAAATAAAGATATTGAAGCCACCAAATGTAGTTGAAAAGTTATTGCGTGCGCAGTAAACCTACCCTAACCCGATTCGCACATATCATGGCATATGTTTCGTATGTTTACGGTAATATATCTCAAAACGCCAGCATAGGAACCTTCTGAAATTTTGTATTCTAGTAGTTTATTCATCACTTGATTCCATGAAAGAAAGCTGGTTTGGGTTGATTTTTAATGCAGCGTGGGCATACCCGTTGTTTATTGAACCCACAAATTCCACCGCGAATCCGAGTGCTAGGAACTTTGCGGTGGTATAACCCGATAGGCCAACTTAGGAAGTTTACGAAATTTTGCATGTGCATACCTTATGCACCAGTTCAATTGATGAAATAAAGATACTGAAGCCACCAAAGCCAGTTTAGAAGTTATTGCGTGCGCGGTGAGCCTACCCTAACCCGATTCTCCAATATGTTTAGTATGTTTACGGTAACATATCTGGAAACGCCAGCATAGGAGCCTTCTGAAATTTTGTATTCTAGTAGTTTATTCATGTCTTGATTCCGTGAAACAAAAAACATTTTCCCACCAAAGCTGGTTTGGGTGCTTTTTGATGCAAAATGGACGTACACCTTTTTTGCATGCTCAGTTATCCTGGTGTGCGATGTTTTAGTATGTTTACGGTAATATTATATTTTTGGGTGTGGGTTGGGGTCGGGGGATCTGTTAGATATATACTTTGCATTAATGTTTTAAAATTTTATTTTCTAATATAAAGGTAACAATTATTTTCGTGAAATTATATTATCTAGTTTTTTCTTGGCGCTAGGAATATTTGTGCTAACTTGATCTCGAATCCGGGTGCTGGAATACGGTGAGAGAAATATGGGTGCTAACTTGATCTCGAATCCGGGTGCTGGAATACGGGTGAGAGATTCAGCTCGGTACTATACTATAGCCAACTTCTTCCGTTGCCCGCGTGTATTCTTGTACTATAGGTAGGCCTACGTAACTCCCGAAGCAGGCGAACAGAAAAAAGTGATCCGATGGGGCTGCAATCCAGCTGGTTTATGTTAGCAGCGACGTTTATCAATTTCCATAATTTTACCGTAAACGCAAGTGACAAAAGAGCGACAGCGTGTTGACCTAATTACTTCGCTCAACCCCGGCCTCGCTTCGTACACTATATCATTAATAGCCTCGATCTAGGAGTATGACGTCAACGTAACTGTTAATCTCCTCTCACGACGCCATTTATAATTAAATCAATCAATGAAATCCTGTTTAAATCCAAGCCATCCCTGGGTCTACAGAGTTGATTTTATGCTTATTGTTTAAATAAAGATCTAATTTATCATTTCTATGTCATCTGAAGCCTAAATAAAGACTTGCGATAATCAGATTTAGTTCTTGCATAATGTATGTTTAATTAATCGCCCATTTATTTCTTTAAACAATATTGAACAGTCAAACTATACACCAAGTTTCATCACTCTCTATTAGATAGACGTTATCTTGTCCCAAAGCTTCGACCAATGAAATTGCTTAGCTCTGCTTAGTTTTAGCTCGTAATGAAATGAAATGAAATGGGGTTTAACGTCCTACTCTTCTGCACCTGACCTGGGCTAATGGAAGACGGGCATACGCCATACAGTGTGCTATGAGGGAAATTTTGCCCGGGCAGCGGCCTACTCTTATATCGAATTCCAACTGCCAAGGGATCTTTTGTGTGCACTCCAATGTGTACACGGGACCTCGGTTTTTCGTCCCATCCGAACGACTAGGCAGCTGTCCTTGTCAGGCCCTCCTTCTGCATCACTGACAAGGGGAAACCACGTCGGAAAATCGAGATGAACTTTCTCGGCCAATGCAGGGATCGAACACCCGACCTCCAGGCTAACGAGCCAGCGCCTTGCCCACTTAGCCACCGTGATTCCCCTTGAGCTCGTAATGTTAATCATTGAAATTAGTCAAGACATTTATTTAATGAACATCTACACCAACTTTAAATATTCTACCTCAATTAAAAGCAGATTTTTTTATGTTCCAATGTCTTGACCAATCAAATTGCTTGCCGCTCCTTAGCCCGAGCAGAACATTCTCACCATCAGACTTTGTCAAGGTAATGATATAATGAATCTACATTAAGAGCTTCATCGCTCTCACTTCATTATAATCAAAGTTATCGTGCCCCAAATAATCAACCAACCAGATTGCTTATCTCTGCTTATCCTACGCAGAAAATGCTCATCTACGAATTCCATCAAGGCATTGACTTAATGAATGCCTACACCAAGTTTAAACATTCTACCTCAATGAAGGGAGAGTTATTGTGTTCCAAAGTCTCGAACAATCAAATTGCTTATCGCTCTGCTTATCCTGAGCAGAAAATGCTCATCATCGAACTTAGTCAAGGTATTGATGTAATGAAACTATACACCAAGTTTCTGACTTAATTAGAAATAAGGTTATAGTGTCCCAAAGCATCAACTAATCAAATTGATAATCTCTGTTTACCCTAAGCAGAAAATGCCCATCTTCAAACCCCGTCAAGGCAAAGACCTAATAAACACCTACATAAAGTTTGATCATTCTAGCCCAATAAGGAGAGTTATTGTGTTCAAAAGTCTCTGCCAATCATACCTTTATATCTTTTCTTCGGTCTACCATTAAGCCTATGTGGCTTGTTGACCACCTTGATTAATTCTAACATTGCGAGGTTTGCGCATGATTGAGCTGAATATTACCATAAATAAATGTAAGATTTTTCTCAAAGTGTTTGGTCTCAAAAGTATCAAAAGTTGTACTAATACTAATAGCAACTTGAGTTAAACTTTGTTTCTTCATTTTTCCAAAATTTGTTTAGGTTTGACTTGAATTGGTTCAGGGTTACAGCATTGACAACGTAGTATGGTAATGAGTTCCAATTGTTTATGACTCTGATTGAGAAATTGTTTTTCCTTGCGTCTAATCTGCAATGTCGCTTTTCTAGCTTAAAGTTGTGCCCTCTTGTTCTTTTCTCTGTATTTACTTTTAGCATTTCTTTATTCACAACAATATCCTTTCCTTGAAGAATCCTGTATACTTGGATGACATCATAACGTTTCCTTCTGTATTCCAAAGACAGCAGACCGAGACTGAACAAGCGTTGTTGGTAACCAAGGTTTTTTAGTCCCTTCACTAGTTTGGTTGCTCTGCGTTGTACATTTTCAACTGCTCTAATGTCTTTCTTAAGGATGGGGCACCATACTGACACAGCATATTCCAAATGTGGACGAATTAAAGATTTATATAACTGTAAGAACACTTCTTTACTTATTTCAGTGAAGGTCCGTCGAATCAATCCCAATAGGCGGTTGGCTTTTTTTAACATTTGTAGCAATATGGTCATTAAATTTCAAGTTATTTTGAAAGATTACTCCCAGATCTTTTTCAGTATCGACTTGACTGATTTCTATATATTGGTTGTTTACTTCCATCTTATATTTTCTGTTTACGTTACTGTGACTTACATTTTTCATGGTTGAAATGGAGTTGCCATGTATTAGACCACTTCACGAGTTGATTGGCATCTCTCTGAATGGTGTTAGATTCTTCTAAGGTTCCGCTATGACCGTATAACTTTGTGTCGTCGGCAAATAGTTTAACCACGGATTCAACAACTTCCGGTATATCATTAATATAAATCAGAAATAGGATTGGTCCTAGCATGCTTCCTTGCCGCACACCGCTCGCTACATCAGACCACGCTGAGGCTTGATTATTGATAACAACTCGTTGTTTTCTCTGGTTAAGAAACGATTTTATCCATATAAGGATTTTGCCGCCAATTCCAATTGATTCTAGTTTAATTAAAAGACGTATGTGAGGGACTTTGTCGAAAGCCTTTTGGAAATCAAAATATATGATGTCAATAGGATTAGTATGTTCAACTGTTTCTGTGATGTAGTCCAGTACCTCGAGAAGTTGTAAAGTTGTTCTACCCGCTCTGAATCCGTACTATTCTCTACATAAAATGTTATAGGAATCTAAGTGTTTTATGATGGCATTTCTTAGTATTGATTCTAATACTTTAGCAATGATACTTGTGAGGTTTATTGGTCGATAATTACAGGCTTTCTTCTTACTGCCTTTCTTATATAATTGTGTGATGTTTGCTGCTTTCCAGTGGTCTGGTAATACCCCTTCATCGACTGATTTCCTGTATCACTTGGATATTGGTAATTTTAAGACGTCTGTCAGTTCCTTTAGGACTTTGGGATGTAAATTATCTGGTCCCGGGGATTTTGTTATATTAAGTTTTTCTAGTTTACTATGAACGAGATCTGGTGATATTTCTATATTATCAAGAGTGGGTGTTGATGTGATTAGCACAGTCGGTAGACTCATCATATTTTCCTTGGATAAAACCCCACAGAAGAAATTGTTCAATTCCACAGCCTTTTCCAAGTTACTGTAAAGTATTGTTCCATCTTCTTTCTCTAAGTTACTAATTCCCTCTCCTTTTTCGGTCTTTGATCTGACGTATTTCCAGAAGCTTTTTGGGTTGTCTTTCACTTCTGCAGCAACACTCTTTTCGAATTCTTTATGGGCTGTTTTTTGAAGACTAGTTGCATGGTTTCTGGCTATTCTATACTCTTCGTAGTTGCCACTTGTTTGATTTCTTCTGTATTTATACCAACATTTCCTCTTCTTCTTACATGCTTTCATCACAGTAGTTGTGTTCCATAATTTTCTAGATTTCTGTGTTGGTTTATAGACTGGAATATGCCGTTTGATACTGATATTTAATATGTCTAAGAACTTTTCCCAAGTGTCTGTTGTATCTGATTCTTCCAAATTGTTCAACTTCTTAGTAATTTCCTGTTTCATATCTTTATAATTTCCTCTGTATAGTATCTATACTTGGTTGTTTCTGTTGTACAATTCTTAGGTATATTGAGGTTCAATGTAATCTTTAGGCTTACATGATCGCTTTTCAATAATGGTTCCATGACTAATATGTCATTAATATCATCTTCATTTTTTGTGAACACAAGATCTAGTGTAGATGGAGTTTCATGATCACGGTAGCGAGTGTAGTCAGTTTCATGTTGGATAAGATAGCAATCTTTGACACATTCTAAAAACTCGTAACATTGTGAACCTGGCTGTGTGTTGGCAGTTTCTTTTTTCCAATCTATGTCCCTATAATTGAAATCGCCAACTATCAAAACTTGGAGGTATCTTATAGTGATTTCTCTCAAAACATGGTTAAGATTTGAGAAGTTGTCAAAACTACCAGAAGGACTGCGATATATACAACCTACTATAATTTCCATTCCCTGCTTTATCGATAATTTACACCATATCATTTCTTCGTAGCTTCCTGTAATAGTGTCTTCTACTTCAGCATGCAGGTTTGTATGAGTGTAGACAATAACTCCTCTACCTTTATCTGGTTTATTATAAAACATATCATAGCCTTCCATAGCGAACTCACACTTACTTAAGTCTTGCGGATTGTTCTTCGGTAGGAATTCGCATAGTGCGGCAATGGAAGGGTTATGATTCCTTATTAGTAGCTCTAGTTCTTTTCTTTTATTTAACAAACTATCTACATTGCTGTATAAAAGTGCAGTTATTTACAGTGAAAGAGTGCTTTTTAAAACTAAACCCCTATGTGTGCGTCATCTCGTTTTTACCTCTGCCGTCTTCTTGAGAATAAATTATCGTCTCATCGTCAGTGGCCATTGAGTCACTTATAATGTCTTGTCTAGTTTTGTATGAAATAATTCTTCTGCGTGTACTTTGGGGAGAACTTGTACGCTTCGTGGTTCTTATGTTGACGAAGGGAGACGAGGGTCTTGGAGTGGAACTGTATGACTTGTGTGATCTTAGTAGTTGATTTCTTCTTACGTCAAGTGTTTGAGACTGTGGGGCTACAGGCAATTCACTGTTAATAATCTTCTTCGTGTCGATTGCTTTGGAATTGATATCTGTTACAATTTTATCGCCTCTAATTTTAACCTTCTCCCCAGTTTCTTTTCTTTTTCTTACCTCCTATCGAAGATACTCATTTTCTTCCATTTGTTTGGGTGTATAATCTCTTGTGATGATAACATTACTGAATAATTTATGGTGGAGTAGTCTATCCCTGTTGTCTCTACAGGCATCAAAGATCTTTCTTCTGTCTGTAGGATTTAAAAGGATTGGTTTCATGGGTCTGGTTTTATTTTGTTGCCTTATTCCAGCCCGGATGATATTGGTAAAGTCCACTTGCGGTGAATTAATGACGTCAAGAACTTCCCATAAACTTCCTTCATCGTCAGTTTTTCTCAAGTCTGGGTTATCCGCCTTCGATTCCGGTAGGTTAAATATTATAATGTTTGCCCCACGCCTTCGTCGTTCGTTATTTTCCGCAATTTGTTCTTACCATGGATGAGAGATCATTGGCGAGTTCATTTGAGAACACATGTTTGACTTCATTTTTCATGTCAACTATATAAGCCTTCACTTGTTTAGGGTCATCCAATTTAAGTTGGTCCATTTTGTCTTCTAGTATTCTTAGCCTCTCTTTCTTATCCGTATCAATTGGTTTTAAGCTTTGATTGATAGAGCTAAATTTAGGGAAGTTTATTTTACAAACCCTACATGTCCATGTGAGATTAACAAAATCGTCTTGTTTTAGTACATCGTAGGTTTGCCTACTTATTTTCGAGCATGATAGACAAAAATATTGAGAACACATCTCGCACTGTAATGCTAAGTCATCATCATCAAGGTCTGCCTCGCAGGTAGGGCACTGTATTGTTTCATTGCTTTCAGGGCGAGTTCTTTTTCCAGTTCCTTTGATACCATTTTATTCTAATAATTCTTTTTACAAATTGGGAGTAATGCTCAGGCAAATTATCTAACTAATTAGGGTCAGAAGGAATATCTATACTACTTGTTTAAGGCCCTGTATCCATAGGCTGTTCCCTTGTGGTGTGTTCCCTTGTGCCCTTGTGACGCGCCACAAGGACAGTGAACCTTTGTTTTTTAATGTGCCTGTTCCCATAGGTTGTACCCAGGGAACATGTGCCCTGCGCACGGAACATGTGGCCTTGTGACCGGGAACACAGACAATGAATTTGTCCATTCTTTTGCAGCTGCACAAGAGGGAACACGCAATTACGAGTACGATATTGTATGGAGATACATCTACCAGTCTGTTTCAAGGTCGGGAAACTTGTGTGAAATACCCCCAGTTCATTGCGAGTTCCAAAAAATGACTGGAGCCAGCACCGCGGGCGTTGTCTTAAGACATGTTGTCTTCTGAGATGAGCACCATTGAGGAAAATAAATGCAATTGCGTCATCCACCTCATTCTTCCGATTTTCAGTAGTTGAGTTCACCGTCGAGCTATCAATAAAAAAACTGTTCGCACAATGACAGTTGTGTCTTGTGTTTATTTGCTTTCTCACCAACGTTCGTATGTAGACTTGTCTTTTATCTATCTCTCCGTGGTACATTGCACACGCCACAAGGGAACAGCCTATGAATACGGGCGGGTGCATGGTCAGGTCATAAGGTCACAACGCTATAAGGGAACACACCACAGGGGAACATCCTATGGATACAGGGCCTAACACAGTAATGTTCTGTTTTGAACATAAACTACCTTAGTTCCCCTTCAAAGAGTCCAAGACATGGCCGCCAAAATGATTCTTGGTGTATCTAAATACTCAAGCTCAACTGCTGCACTGAAAGAGCTCCACATCCTACCAGTAAAAGTAAGAGCTGAATTCAAGATCCTCGTCATGGTCTACAAGTGCCTGAACAATCTGGCCCCAGACTATTTAAAAAATTTAATTTCTTATAATGTAAATCGGCGTTCAACACGTTTAGCTACTACTGAATTCCTCCATGTGCCATTTACTAAAAAACGAACATTCGCAGACAGGGCCTTCAGTGTTGCTGGTCCTAAACTATGGAATGATCTCCCAGATTCTGTAAAGTCTTCTTCAACATTAGGAACATTTAAACAATCATTGAAAACACATCTTTTTAAGCGTACTTTTCCAGAATAAATAAACTGTGCTATAGTTGATTTAAATGTCACAGTCAAATATTGTATACTGCGTGTATGTATGTTTGTTATGTTCTTTGAATATTTATTTATGTGTTTTGTAAAGCGCCTTTGAATGCTGATGTCGGCAGTAACGAGCGCTATACCAAATTTTATAAACTTAAACTTAAACTTAATGGTTCGAAGAGGAAATAAAGAAGAATTAAGTAATCTACATACAAAACTTCTTCGTGCTTCAAATGTAACCTGTAGATAGCCGTAACCTGTTAATCCACTGTACTACGCCAACATTACTTACTCAAGTCTCAAGTTCAATAGATCTATCACCTTGACCTGTGAAAATCCTCTGATTATTTCAAGTTTTGTTTGTAAGACAAATCAGGTATTTTCGAACTATACGACCGTATGATCATCTTAAATCATCATTACTCATCAATGAAACTATTCTTGTCCTCTCGGTGGTCAGTATTTTGATTTTAAAAAATGGCGTCGACCGTGTCCCTCATGCAGATACCCGCACTAGCGACAAATTGACGTTTCGAGACAATCGTTGGGGTTAAAAGTTTTTACTCGTTAGCATACTCGTTAGAGAACATATTAACCATGAAATTAAACTTAAAAAATTGCTAAAGATTAAAGAAAAACAAAAAGAATGAATAAAATCCGTGGAGCTCTGAATCAGACCTGCTACCTGCCCACGCATGCGCAAACCCTGAGCAGAAAATGCTCATTGTCGACTTAGTAAAAGATAGGTTGCCAGACAACGAAACATACGCCCACAGCAGCTAAATCGTCCGGGCAGTCAACAAGAGTTGTCGCATATTTTTACCTTTTTTCGATAATGAAACATTTATATTACACTAAATCTGATTAAGAGTAACAACTCATAAAGTAATTATCAGAAAATAATTAGAATTTGTTTGGTTTTTATAAAGTTCTGGTCCATGCTAACACTTAGTACGGTATGCAAAACATTTAATATCATGGATTTAGCCGTTCAGTTATCAAAATTCATTGAAAATTAATCGGATAATAAGTTTGGTCTCTAGAGCGTCACAAGATTTTTCAAAGTGATCAAGGGGGATAACTTTGGCAATAATTATGGGAAATCGCTGAAAATCAATAGGCTTCTTCGTCTCATGACCTTAAATACTGTGCATCAATTTAAAGTCAATCGGATATTAACTTTGGCCTCTAGCGCATCCACAAGATTTTTTGAAGTGATCAAGGGCCATAACTCTGGCAGTAATTATCAGAAATCTCTGAAAATCAATAGGATTCTTCTCTTCATGACCTTAAACGCTGTGTATAAATTTAAAGTCGATCGGATATTAACTCTGGCCTCTAGAGCATACACAAGATTTTTCAAAGTGATCAAGGGCCATAACTCTGTGAGTAATTATCGAAAATCTCTGAAAATCAATTGGATTCTACGTCTCATGACCTTAAACACTGTGTATAAATCTAAAGTCAATCGGATATTAACTTTGATCTCTAGACCATCCACAAGATTTTTCAAAGTGATCAAGGGCCACAACTCTGGCAGTAATTATCGCAAATCGCTGAAAATCAATAGGATTCTTCGTCTCATGACTTTAAATACTGTGTATAAATTTAAAGTCAATCGATATTAACTTTAGCCTCTAGAGCGTTCACAAGATTTTTCAAAGTGATCAAGGGTCATAACTCGGGCAGTAATAATCGGAAATCGCTGAAAATCAATAGGCCTCTTCGTCTCATGACTTTAAACACTGTGTATAAATATGAAGTCAATCAGATATTAACTTTAGCCTCTAGAGCGTTCACAAGATTTTTCAAAGTGATCAAGGGTCATAACTCTGGCAATAATTATCACATATTGCTGAAAATCAATAGGCTTCTTCGTCTCGTGACCTTGAACAATGTGTATAAATTTAAAGTTAATCGGATATTAACTTTAGCCTCTAGTGCGTTCACAAGAAATTGTGGACGATGGACGGACAGACCGACCGACAGACGGACGGACGGGGGCGACGGCAATATACGTCCACATTTCCATGTGGGCGTATAAAAAAGTGTGACGGACGGACAGACAGACAGGCCCATTTTAATAGTCCCCAATTTGTCAAAACTTCAAACAGTGATAATTTCACGCACAATAAAGTAATTTAAATGAAATTTTCAATATATTTATTTTGAATTATCTATTTTTGAATTATTGTAGCAAGAACAGTCAACTCCTTATCTAAATATTATATAATACATCTTCAAGGGAAACAAAACTTACTTTTAAGCACATTTTCATAAAACAAAATTTATGGTCGAAAAGCAAGCACTGAGTAACCCCAAGGAAGATATATGTACTGCTTTAATTCGTTTCTATATCATTTTACAGTAAAAGTTAACATTATACATCATTTTAACATACATGTACATCTTTTTAAAAACTTGACTTTATTTCATCCCAATGTATACAATTTGTGGAACCAGGCTACAAGATATATCGGACAACATGAAGTCAGTTCTATTCTTTAAGATAGAAAATGTGAAGAGTAACTAAGTAAAACAGTTATCAAAGAAAGTAAAGGTTCCTTTTAAATTTTCTCTATTAAATAACGATTTGAGGTAAATAACTTACATGCGATGAAGATTAAGATTTTAAGCTTTAATAAAATAGAATTAATATATTAAACATCTTCCAATTTTCAAGCACACTGAAAATATGGTGGTGAATCTAACAAGAAAAAATAGGTTGCCAGGCAACGAAACATACGCCCACACAGCAGCTAAATCGTCCGTGCAGTCAACAAGAGTAATCACCAGAAAAACATAATTCAAACTCACCCATAACTACGGTGTAACTGTGATATAATCAAACGTTTTTTTAAATCAGATAATAATTGTGACCTCCAGAGGGACCACAAGCTAAAAAGGGTGATTTTTTGTACAATCAGGGGCCATAATTCAGGAAGTTACGATCCGATATGTGCAAATATGCAATGGAACCAAGATCTTTAGGTTATAAACATGTATTTCAAGTTTCATCAAAATCAGTTCAAAATTGTGACCTCTATAGGGCCCACAACCTTGATATAACATATTTTCACACTATTCGCGTACAAACGGCAGCCATTTTATCCGTCAATTATGGTCCGATTTTCACGAAATTCAAATTCCCTCTTCATTACCATGTAACGGTGATATAATCAAACGTTTTTTTAAATCAGATAATAATTTTGACCTCCAGAGAGACCACAAGCTAACAAAAGCGATTTTTCGGACAATCAGGGGACATAATTCAGGAAGTTACGATCCGATATGTGCAAATATGCAATGGAACCAAGATCTTTAGGTTACAAACATGTATTTCAAGTTTCATCAAAATCGGTTCAAAATTGGGACCTCTATAGGGTCCACAACCTTGATATAACATATTTTCACACTATTCGTGTACAAACGGCGGCAATTTTGTCCGTCAATTCTGGTCCGATTTTCACGAAATTCAAACCCTCTCTTCATTACCATGTAACGGTGATATAATCAAACGTTTTTTTAAATCGGATAATAATTTTGACCTCCAGAGGGACCACAAGCTAACAAAGGCGATTTACGATCCGATAGGCGCAAATATCGAAAGGAACCAAGATCTGTGGGTTATAAACATGCATTTCAAGTTTTATCCAAATCGGTTCAAAATTGTGACCTCTACACTGTTCACAAGCTAAAAAACGTGATTTTTCGTACAATCAGGGGCCATAACCCATGAAGTTACAGTCCGATACATGCCAATATCGAAAGGAACCGAGATCTTAGGGTGATAACATTCACAAATGTTACGCGGTAAAGCTGTCATAATTCTAAGCTTTATTTTGATAACAGACGGCGCTGTTTACAATTGTATGGGGGCTGATTGGGGACATACAAAATCTCGCCCTTTTCATAACCCGACATAGACCAAAATCATAAACTATTCTATATATGTTTAAAATATATAAATAGGATTCTCTGTCGTGCATTCTCTGTCATAATAATACTGCTAAATCGATTGATTTGGCATATTTTGTTTCTAAAAGAACAATAAAATATATAGTAAGAACTAATTACGTCATGCACGGGAGTGAATAAATAAATATAAATAGGTAATCATTTTTCCCCTCAAATTTATGAAATATTTTACGCACATAAGTAAATTTTTTTTGGATACAATTTAGCTTTTTATCGGGTCAAGCTTCCAAATTTTTATGACCCTCGGTGGTTCGGTGGGTATGTCCCAGACTCGGTCTTGGGTTCGCTCCCGATATTGGAAGAGAAAGTCCCTCGGGTTTTCCACCATGATTTACCCTTTTCACTGGTGCCAGACAGGGTTCCTGACAAATAAAATGGGATTTAACGTCCTATACTCTTCTGCACCTAACCTGGGCTAAGAGAAGACGGGCATACGCCAAAGAGTGTGCTATGACAGCGGCGCTACGGCCAATGCGTATACGGGACCTCGGTTTTTCGTCCCCTCGGTTCTTGACGAGGAACAATGTCTAGTCGTTCTAATGGCGTGCGCGTAAATGAACCCTGGACGTTGGAATTTGAAATAATAGTGGGCCGTAGCGCCTCGGTCCGTACAAAATCACCTCACACTACATACTTCATGGCGTGTTCTCGCCTTGATGCTGAACGACGGGACGTTAAACTCGATTTCATTTAAAGATAAATTAAGGGAGAATAGATAGGTCCAAAAAGCTGACTAATGTAAAGGGAATTGCTGAAAATTTCAGTTTCA
This sequence comes from Patella ulyssiponensis, assembly GCA_963678685.1. Lineage (NCBI taxonomy): Eukaryota > Metazoa > Mollusca > Gastropoda > Patellidae > Patella > Patella ulyssiponensis. The sequence goes on from OY783226.1 coordinate 38,003,830, forward strand.
CTCTGAACCGAGAATTTAGCGATTGAATTTTGCGCATAGCCTCGATCATCATTACTAAAGTCGGTACGATACAAAAAAACCCACACAATCTCGATTATCCATTTTTGATTTAATCAACCATCATTATGAAGACGTTTGGTGTCGTGCACCTGATCGGGACAATTATTTGGTATAAACGACCCATTCTTCGTTTGGGTGAAGGTTGGAAGGCGTGCTGAGAGAGAGAGAGAGAGAGAGAGAGAGAGATAGAGAGAGAGAGGGAGAGAGAGAGGTCACTTAGTATTAAACTCAGTATCTGTGTAGGCCTATCCATAACATTTATACCCTGTGTTAATATAGACCAACTGCATATAAATATTAATTATTGGCTCAACCGTAAAAAAAAAAAATCAAATAAAATTCTCCAAATCCCGTTTAGCTTATATTTGAAATAGAAAATGAAATGAAATGAAAGAGGGTTTGACGCCCTACTGTTCTGCTCCGAACCGGGCTAATGGAGACGGACATACGCCATACAGTGTGCTTTAGGGAAATATTGCCCGGAGAGCGGATCTACGACCTGGACTTATATCGAAGTCTAACGGTCACGGGATCTTTTACGTGCACGCCAACATGTACATGGAACCTCGGGTTTTCATCCCATCGGAACGACAAGACACTAATAAGGGGGAACCACGCCAGAAAATCTGGATGAACTTTTTTCGACCAATGCAGGGATCGAACTCCCGACCCACAGCCTAGCGAGCCTGCGTCTTACCCACGGTATTCGAAATAGTATTTGCAAACCATACATTTATATCACGTTCAATGTTGTTTAGAGGGTAGGATAACCGAATGGTTAGCACGTGCACGCTGTAACATAAGGTCTGTCATTGAATAAACTGGCGTGGTTTCGATTTCCCGTTTTTACGTGATATGGAGTAGGGCCGCCTTTCCAACCTCGTGGGTTTTCTCCCACTGCTAAACACTCCTACGCGCAAGCGAATTATTGAAATACAATTGAACGGTATTAATACCGAAATGACCTGGTTGGTGGATGTTAAACCCCATGTCCCGATCTCTCTCTCTCGATGTTGTTTTCAATTTTAACACTCAGGCAAGCCACTCAATCTGACGAAGAGCGAGTCGTTTGTATCAATAGAATGGTCCCGATCAGGTGCTCAATCGCCAAACTGAGCACATGGTGGCGACACCAAACGACATCATAATGATGGTTGCCAGGTAGAAGTATCATAATTCTAAATTTGTTTGCCGTTCATGCTTAACACGTAATACCACAATGAAGTAGACATTTTTCGCCTCAATAATAGAAATAAGATGAAACAGAATTGATATTTACACTGAACAAATAAAGAAGTTCAATTATACATTGTCTTAATTTAGAAATTACATGAATGGAAGTTAGAAGTTACATGAATGGAGGTTAGAAATTACATGAATAGAAGTAAGAAATTAGACGATAACATGTTAGAATTTTGACACTAATATACGGAAGTTAGAAGTTACATGAATGGAGGTTAGAAATTACGAGAATTTACGGACCGATTTCCACCAAAATCGAATTCATCAGTGATTGTTGTGTATATATGTTTATAACATATATATAGCTAATCAAAATTATGATCTCATTGGGGCGCACAAGCTATGTACGCGAAAATACGGTCCAGAATTGAACCTAATCGAGTTCTTCGTTTATAACATACAATTTTAGTTTTAAAGAAATTAAATAAAAATTGTGATCCACAAGCTGTGTGTGCGACTTTCGTGCGATCAGGAGCTACACTACTAACTGTTATCGAAATCTTTGGGATATCAATATACAATTTAAGTTTCATCAAAGTCGGATAACAAATTCGGATCTGTAGACACACGCACGGACAAGTGTGATGGCATAATACGTGCACGTGAAAATATGAATGGATGCAAACTCTTGAAAGAATAATATTTGTCTATACTACCCTATGTTGTCTAATCAATTTTAATGTTATGTACCTGTCAGTTATCATTGGTATAAATTTGTTGATTCCAAATAATTTACAGGCTTGGCAACATTAATTGGGGGGGGGGGGGACGGTGGCTGAGTAAGTGGGACGCTGGGTCGCTAGCCTGGAGGTCAGGTGTACGATCCCTGCATTGGCCGTGAAAGTTCATTCAGATTTTCCGGCGTGCCCCCCCCCCCCCGCTAGTCAGTGATGCAGGACGGGGGTGGGGGTTGACAAGAACAGCTGTTTAGTGTACGTAAAAGATCACTTGACAGTTGAAATTCGATATAAGAGTAGGCTGTAATGCCGCTATCCGAGCAAAATTTCCCTCATAGCACACTGTATGGCGTATTAGATCAGCTCCGAGCAGAACAGTAGGATGTTAAACTCCATTTCATTTGGAAACATTAAAATATAAGAGGAGAGGGGCGGTGGCAATTACCCCGGAACCCCTCAACGGGCGCATAATATAGAAATTTGAGAGGGTGTAAACAATGTAGAACTATACCATTTTTAAATTCGTTTAGTTATGACACCATAGAATGGGATCAATAAAGGCCCAATCCCCAAAACCCCTACCTCCAGACACAAAACCGGTGATTTAGAAATGAAATAAAGTTTAACACCCTGCTATTATGCACTGACTATGCTAATGAAGACGGGAAAACGTCATGAAGTGTGCAATTTCTGAGGATTTTGTACTGACAGGGGCGCTATATATGGCCTACTCTTGGTGTACGTAATTGGGTTTTCGTCCCATGAAGACACAGTTCCTTGTCAGACACAACAGGTGGAAAGCACGCCGGAAACCCGGGACCTCCTGGTTACCGAGCCAGTGACTTACTCCCCGAGGCACCGCGGCTCCCGATGATTTGGAAGCCTGGCCCGATATAGGTGGCTTCAATAATATCATAAATACTTTGTGTGTGTGCGTATAACATTTCATAATTTTGAGGGGAAGAGATAAGCTAAACTAAGCATGACCGATTTATAATTATTTATTCACTTTCATTCATGAAGTAATGAGTTCTTGCTATATTATTCTTTTAGAAAACAAATAGGCCAAAACAATCGATAGTGCATTATTTGTGAAAATGCACGATAAAATAGCCTATTTATTTATCGGGTCATTTTTACGTGTTCCTAATGAGCCACCATACAATTGTTAACAGCGCCGTCTGTTAGCAAAATGGGCTTAGAATTATGACAGCTTTACCGCGCAACATTTGTGAAATGTCAAAATGTTAACGAAACTAAACAGACTACAATAAATTAAAACTAATAATGGAAAGAGAACAAAATACAAATTCTAACTGCAATATTTAAGAAATAAGTAATATAAATTAGCATTTTTACATGTTTAAATGGCCAATTTAACATTTGTTAGTATGAAGTTACATACATAGAAGTAAGCATATTAGCATACGCATTACTAGGTTAGGAATTAGAATTATGGGGGGAAATTCCGCTCCATACAAATTATGCGTCTGGAAAATATTTCTTTTGTTATGGTTAGAAAAGGAAATGAAAATTATGGAGTTTAGATCGAAGGGAAAATGGCTTTCCAAGTTTCGATAACTTTAATATTTATGATACTCCAACAAAACTCTGTAAATTTGAAACATATGACAGTACCATGAAACATATTAGAACCAGATTAATTGACACTGGAAATCATTGTACGACGAGTCGTTTGTCTATCTTATCTATTTTTTTTATTACAACAATATTAAATATGAAGAAATGCAATGGGGCATTTTCAGATATTTAGTGACTTACTAGAAAAATCCTAATTAAAAGCACTGTTCCACTTTTGCCATAAATAATTAAATTCTCAATAGATTGTGTGCATTTTTAACTCGGTAGGAAGCGTGACCCAATTATTCTTTCAATAAAATAAACATCGTGTTCGTCTTTCATGACTCCCCCTAGATCAATTCGAGGCATTTTAATATGTAATATTTTTTAATGGGCCACTATCGGTATTTGTATCTGCATCACCGATATGTTTCACTGTCAACATCGGATATCGGTAAAACCCCGGTGTAGCCATATCAATGCATCACTAATCCCACCGTAATTAATCTAGACTGGTTATGCTTTTATTAGTTTTAATAATCGGTTTTATTAGTTTTAATAATCGTGATAATGAATCCTTTAAGCATGATTATTTCAATTATCACGATAAAAGATCTCATCACGATAATCCAAGATATCGCGATTATTCATTTTGTAATAATCATGATTAATCACGATTATTTTTGTATGTATCGTTGCATCCTTAGCTAGTGGTAGCAATCATGTTGATCGAATCGAAATGTATTCGAACGTACCAGATCCAGATCGTGGACTCAATAGAGACAATACTATTGTAACGCATCGCACAACAATGGGAACCTTGCATAAGCAAATGGAAGATAGATAATTACCTAATACAGGAGTGAGCTTTTCAATATTTTAACACAACAATTGGAAAATTGGATTCTTTCTATTATCTGAGAATCTAAGACTTGCATTGACAATTTTTCTGATCTATGTTTGGAAAATTACAAACATTATTCCGGTCATTTACTATTCTAAATGATTGTACATAAAATAAAAATCCTCCAAACATTTTTCTTATGAAATAAATGCGTAGAATAGACAGTGTTTAGAAAAAAAAAGCTAGATAAGGAGGGCTTGTGGCCTTTGTTATATAAAATCATTAATGCACAAGGTTGAAAAAAATAATTCATTTCATATTAAAAAATAGGTTGCCAGCCAACGAAACATACGCCAACAGCATCTAAATCGTTTGGGCAGTCAACAAGAGTTGTCACATATTAAGTAATTATCAGAAAATCATTAGAATTTGTTTGGTTTTTATAAAGTTCTGCCCCATGCTAACGTTTAGTATACGGAACATTTAATATTATTTTTAAAATTGGAGACCTCTAGAGGGACCAGAAGCTAAAAAAGTTGATTTTTGATTTTGCGTACAATCAGGGGCTATAATTCAGGAAGTTATGAGCAAATAACAAAAGGAACCAAGATCTTTGGGTTATATACATGCATTTCAAGTTTCATCAATTTCAGATTAAAATTGTGACCTCTACAGGGTCCACAACCTTGATATACCATATTTTTATAGTATTCGCGTACAAGCAGTGGCCATTTTGTCCGTCAGTTTTGGTCCGATTTTCAGGAAATTCAAACTCAAAATTCATTACAGTGTAACGGTGATATAATCAAACATTTTAATAAACCAGGTGAGAATTTTGACCTCCAGAGGGACCACAAGCTAACACTAGAGACCGGGTATCGTCCAGATTTTACGAAAAAAGGAAAGAAACTACCCTTACCGTTTAGAATCAATAGATTGCCGTCTAGAATTTGTTAAAATGCCGTCAAGATTCATCAAAGATAGGTTGCCTGGCAACGAAACATACGCCCACAGCAGCTAAATCGTCCGGCCAGTCAACAAGGGTTGTCACATAATTTTACTTCTTTCGGGAATGAAACGTTTGTAATACACTAAAATCTGATTACGAGTAACAACTCATTATGTAATTATCAGAAAATCATTAGAATTTGCTTGCTTTTTAAAAAGTTTTGCCCCACGCTAACAATTAGTATACGAATCATTTAATATCATGGATTTAGCTGTTCAGTTATCAAAATTCATTGAAACTCAAAATACTTATTCGTTTCAACACCTTAAACTCTGTGTATCAATCTGAAGTCAATCGGATGATAAGTTTGGCCTCTATAGTGTCACAAGGTTTTTTGAAGTGGTCAAGGGAGATAACTCTGGAAGTAATTATTTGAAATCGCTGAAAATTAATAGGCTTCTTCGTCTCATGACCTTAAACATAAATAAATTTAAAGTCAATCAGAAATTAACTTTGGCCTCTACAGCTTCCACAAGATTTTTTGAAGTGATCAAGGGCCACAACTCTGACAGTAATTATCAGAAATCGCTAGAAATCAACAGGCTTCTTCGTCTCATAACCTTTAACACTGTGTATAAATCTAAAGTCAATCGGATATTAACTTTGGCCTTTAGAGCGTCCACAATTATCGGAAATCGCTGAAAATCAATAGGTTTCTTCGTCTTATGACCTTAAACACAGTGTATAAATTTAAAGCCAATTGGATATTAACTTTGGCCTCTAGAGCGTCCACAAGACTTTTTGAAGTAATCAAGGGCATAACTCTTGTAGTTATTATCGGAAATCGCTGAAAAACAATAGGCTTCTTCGTCTCATGACCTTAAACACTGTGTATAAATTTAAAGTCAATCGGATATTAACTTTAGCCTCAAGAGCGTCCACAAGCAATTGTGGACGCCGGACCGACCGACGGGGCGACGACAATATACGACCACATTTCAATGTGGGCGTATAAAAAGGATGGTAAATAAAATGATCTGCGCAGGGGCCACGCTAATCTTCTCTGTATCGTTCCAATTTTAGTATATGTACTACGGAACTAGTGGAGATGATTGAGACCAACAACATACCGCTCAACAATAAGAACCTACTCTTTCCAAGACCAGATCTGAAGCTGCAAATCTTTGAACTAATTCACGATTTAATGAACACCGTTGGATTAAGTAGAATAGTGAAGTAAGAGGGGGCTACGATAAGACGAGCTCGGCATCTAAACACTAAACTACATAGGGGATATACACCAAAGTAGCAGGATAGTGGAGTAAGGGAGGGTCACGGTAAGACAGGCTCGGCATCTAAACACTAATCCACTACAAAGACACCAAACCTGCAAAGTGGGAGTTATAAGTGGAGTAAGGGGAGGCCACGATAAGACGGGCCTGGCACCTAAACACTAAACCCCAAAAGATGACTTCTACCAATCCAGAGACGAGACGCATATATGTCTGCATAAATGCCAGGGGCGTGGTGAGAATGAGTTCATGAGTAGCCATACTCATGCGCCAAAAAGTTTTTGCGCCAAAATCACAATCAAATTACTCAAAAAATGAAAAACATTTGTAAGTGGAAAAATTGTTTCATCTGACCCAATTAAAAAAATTTTGAAAGAGTCAAGTTGGAAAATTTAATCATATTTTATTACCGTATTTCTTGTCTCGGATTGCTGGAGATTGCGTTTCTGGGCTTCTAATTTTCGAAATTTTCCCGGGGGAGGGCCCCCCGGACCCCCCGCCGCGGGCTCGCGCCTTCGGCGCTCGCGGTGGCCGAATTCTTCGCCGGCCACAGCTCCGCGGTCAGTAAAAGGGTTTTTGTGCCAAAATCTTTTTTGTTACTCATAATTTCTTCTCAATAATTGCCCTCACCACGCCCCTGATAAATGCTGTCTCTACAGATCAACTACCAAACAATATGTATTTTATTAAATAAAGGGAAGAACTTCTCACTAAACCTACTCCATGGCTCAAGGCCGCAAATGGAAAGATTGCAAAATCATATTCTAAAAATAGGTAGCCAGGCAACGAAACATACGCCCACACAGCAGCTAAATCGTCCGGGCAGTCAACAAGAGTAATCACCAGAAAAATATAATTCAAACCCACCCATAACTACGGTGTAACTGTGATATAATCCAGAGGGACCACAAGCTAAAAAGGGTGATTTTTTGTACAACCAGGGGCCATAATTCAGGAAGTTACGATCCGATATGTGCAAATATGCAATGGAACCAAGATCTTTAGGTTATAAACATGTATTTCAAGTTTCATCAAAATCGGTTCAAAATTGTGACCTGTATAAGGTCCACAACTTTGATATAACATATTTGTCCGTCAATTTTGGTCCGATTTTCACGAAATTTGATATAATCAAACGTTTTTTTTAAATCGGATAACAATTTTGACCTCCAGAGGGATCACAAGCTAAAAAGGGCGATTTTTCGGACAATCAGGGGCCATAATTCAGGAAGTTATGATCCGATAGGCGCAAATATCGAAAGGAACCAAGATCTGTGGGTTATAAACATGCGATTCAAGTTTTATCCAAATTGGTTCAAAATTGTGACCTCTACACTGTTCACAAGCTAAAAAACGTGATTTTTCGTACAATCAGGGGCCATAGCCCATGAAGTCACAGTCCGATACATGCCAATATCGAAAGGAACCGAGATCTTAGGGTGATAAATCTATATTTTAAGTTTCATTGAAATCGGATAAAAATTGTGACCTGTAGACTGTTCACAAACAATTGTGGACGGACGGACGGACGGGCGAACAGGGGTGACGACAACATACGTCCACATGAAAATGTGGGCGTATAAAAACAGGAAGAAGCCTCGGCTCTCCTATGTCTTGTCTGCGATATCACTTCTGTGGAAGCGGACGTTAAAACACTGCAGGTAGTAGTAGTAGTAAAATGATCTGCACCTGTAATCTTTGATTTCTGGTATACGTACGCTATAGTTTTATCATTGTGCACATAACATGGATTAACCTAGATCTGTGTGGAACACCGCTAATGTAAGACAATTTTTCACGAATATAATAAGACTTGCATACTATGGCTGTCGACTTGAAAATAATTCCAGCTAAATTATCGTTGTTTTGTGCACGTAGTAATACGTCAGCCTTTTTTTTTTTTTTTATAAAATTACCTCTTGATGGAATATGAATAACAGAAAGAATAAACGATGACCAAGTTGAATCAGTGAATATTTTTAAAATCTTTTTTCTATAAATTGTAACCACACCGACGGCTCTCGGTAAAGTGGTAATTTGGCGTAAAATCTGAACGCCTTGTATTATCAATATCAAACTTTCGGTTCATTTCTGGACAACGTCCGGGAAAATAAATGCCGTGACTAAAAACTAAACCCCTTTTAAATCTAAATGGTAGTGTTCATTTATAAAAACATCCTGAGAAACTCAACGGTCAAAACTAAACGGCGTTTCGAAATCTACACGGTAGCACAAACTGGGCGGTTTTTGATGAATCTTGACGGCATTTAACCCATTCTAGACGGCAATCTATTGACTGGATACCTGTACATGTATTAGATTCTAGACGGTAAGGGTAGTTTCTTTCCTTTTTTCGTAAAATCTGGACGATACCCGGTCCCTAGTGTAATAAAGGCGATTTTTTGTACAATCAGGAACATAAGTCAGGAAGTTACAATCCGATATGTCCAAATATCGATAGGAAACAAGATCTTTGGATTATAACCATGCATTTAAAGTTTCATCAACATCAGATTAAAATTGTGACCTCCACACGGGGTCTACAACCTTGATATGCCATATTTTTATACGCCCACATTTTCATGTGGACGTATATTGTCGTCGCCCCCGTTCGTCCGTCCGTCCGTCCACAATTGTTTGTGAACAGTCTACAGGTCACAATCTTTATCCGATTTCAATGAAACTTAAAATATAGGTTTATCACCCTAAGATCTCGGTTCCTTTCGATATTGGCATGTATCGGACCGTAACTTCAAGGGTTATGGCCCTTGATTGTACGAAAAATCACGTTTTTTAGCTTGTGAACAGTGTAGAGGTCACAATTTTGAACCAATTTGGATGAAACTTGAAATGCATGTTTATGACCCAAAGATCTTGGTTCCTTTCGATATTTGCGCCAATCGGATCGTAACTTCCTTAATTATGGCCCCTGATTCTCCGAAAAATCACCCTTTTTAGCTTGTGGTCCCTCTGGAGGTCAAAATTGTTATCCGATTTAAAAAACCGTTTGATTATATCACCGTCCCATGGTTATGAAGGTTGAGTTCGAATTTCGTGAAAATCGGACCAAAATTGACGGACAAAATGGCCGCCGTTTGTACGCGAATAGTGTGAAAATATGTTATATCAAGGTTGTGAACCTTATAGAGGTCACAATTTTGAACCGATTTTGATGAAACTTGACATGTATGTTTATAACCCAAAGATCTTGGTTCCTATCGATATTTGCGCGCATCGGATTGTAACTTCCTGAATTATGGCCCCTGACTGTCCGAAAAATCGCCCTTTTTAGCTTGTGGTCCCTCTGGAGGTCAAAATTGTTATCCGATTTAAAAAAAACGTTTGATTATATCACCGTTCCATGGTTATGAAGGTTGAGTTCGAATTTCGTGAAAATCGGACCAAAATTGAAAGACAAAATGGCCGCCGTTTGTACGCGAATGGCGTGAAAATATGTTATATCAAGGTTGTGGACCTTATAGAGGTCACAATTTTGAACCGATTTTGATGAAACTTGACATGTATGTTTATAACTCAAAGATCTTGGTTCCCTTCGATATTTGCGCCCATCGGATCGTAACTTCCTGAATTATGGCCCCTGATTGTCCGAAAAATCGCCCTTTTTAGCTTGTGGTCCCTCTGGAGGTCAAAATTGTTATCCGATTTAAAAAAAACGTTTGATTATATCACCGTTCCATGGTTATGAAGGTTGAGTTCGAATTTCGTGAAAATCGGACGAAAATTGACGGACAAAATGGCCGCCGTTTGTACGCGAATTGTGTGAAAATATTTTCTATCAAGATTGTGGACCTTATAGAGGTCACAATTTTGAACCGATTTTGATTAAAATTGACATGTATGTTTATAACCCAAAGATCTTGGTTCCTTTCGATATTTGCGCCCATCGGATCGTAACTTCCTGAATTATGGCCCCTGATTTTCTGAAAAATCGCCCTTTTTAGCTTGTGGTTCCTCTGCAGTGGTCAAAATTGTTATCCGATTTAAAAAAACCGTTTGATTATATCACCATTCCATGGTTATGAAGGTTGAGTTCGAATTTCGTGAAAATCGGACGAAAATTGACGGACAAAATGGCCGCCGTTTGTACGCGAATTGTGTGAAAATATTTTCTATCAAGATTGTGGACCTTATAGAGGTCACAATTTTGAACCGATTTTGATTAAAATTGACATGTATGTTTATAACCCAAAGATCTTGGTTCCTTTCGATATTTGCGCCCATCGGATCGTAACTTCCTGAATTATGGCCCCTGATTGTCTGAAAAATCTCCCTTTTTAGCTTGTGGTTCCTCTGGAGGTCAAAATTGTTATCCGATTTAAAAAAATGTTTGATTATATCACCGTTCCATTGTTATGAAGGTTGAGTTGGAAGTTCATGAAAATCGGACCAAAATTGACGGACAAAATGGCCGCCGTTTGTACGTGAATGGTGTGAAAATATGTTATATCAAGGTTGTGGACCTTATAGAGGTCACAATTTTGAACCGATTTTGATGAAACGTGACATGCATGTTTATAACCCAAAGATCTTGGTTCCTTTCGATATTTGCGCTCGTCGAATCATAACTTCCTGAATTATGTCCCCTGATTGTCCGAAAAATCACTTTTGTTAGCTTGTGGTCCCTCTGGAGGTCAAAATTATTATCCGATTTAAAAACCCGTTTGATTATATCACGGTTTCATGGTAATGAAGAGAGAATTTTAATTTTGTGAAAATCGAACCAGAGTTGACGGATAAAATGGCCGCCGTCTGTACGCGAATTGTGTAAGAATATGTTATATCAAGGTTGTGGACCCTATAGAGGTCACAATTTTGAACTGATTTTGATGAAACTTGAAATACATGTTTATAACCCAATGATCTTGGTTCCATTGCATATTTGCCCATATCAGATCGTAACTTCCTGAATCATGGCCCCTGATTGTACGAAAAATCACCCTTTTTAGCTTGTGGTCCCTCTGGAGGTCACAATTATTAACTGATTTAAAAAAACGTTTGATTATATCACAGTTACACCGTAGTTATGGGTGAGTTTGAATTATGATTTTCTGATGATTACTTAAAATGCAACAACTCTTGTTGACTGCCCGGACAATTTGGCTGCTGTGTGGGCGTATGTTTCGTTGCCTGGCAACCTATTTTTAAAGTATTCGCGTACCAGCGGCGGTCATTTTGTCTGTAAGTGATATAATCAAACGTTTTTTTCAAATCGAGTAATAATTGTGACCTCCAGAGGGACCACAAGCTAAAACATAACGCTAACGCTACAATATACGTCCACATTCCTGCTTTGATTGATATGGTACTTTGTCAAGAAGGCTAGGCGTTTGTTTTGTTTAGCGTTGAGGGTCGTGCTTCAACATCAAGATAATCCATTCAGAATTGTGGCTTTCAGACGCTAAAGGCAAAAAGTGGGCGTGGCTCTGCCCCTGGGGATCGGAACATTCACCAAAATCAATAGTGGACGCCCTCAGGCTATAAGGAATACATATGCCAAGTACAAAGCTGATTCATTCAGAATTGCGGCCTGTAAACCACAAACACAAAAATTGGGCGTGGCTTGCCTCTGGGAGTCGGGACATGCAGTTGTCATCCTTAGGCTATAAGGAATACATATCCCAAGTTTAAAGACGATCCATTTAGAATCATGGCCTGTAGACAACACACACAGACACGAAGTAAAAATGGACATGGCTCTGCCCCTGGGGGATAGGAAATCATCAAACACAAATGGGGTCATCCTTAGGGTATAAGGAATAGGTCAATCTGTTTCACAGAGAATTACTTACGAATTATCTCTGTAACAGATAAGTGTCCATAGCACGTGCGTTGACTGCTCACCGCGCCAGTCATTGGCTCAACTGCTCGTGCAATGTTTACTTAACACCTAACTGCTTCGGGCAAAATGATGCATTTTACTCATTTTAATACCCATTTACACTAAATAGGAAATGTTTTTTAACTTCAAATACTTCAAACGTCTTTATTTATTTTTCTTTTACCTCAAAAAAATGTTTGAGAATTTAATTTGTCGGAGTAAAAAAGTTAATGTGCCGTACTTATTAAGCCTCGTCGATGTCATGCTTATCAGTGATTGTAGCGGCCAAGCGAATATTCACTGCGGGATCAGTTTGGGAATAGGTATGCAAAGTTTTAAAAGGATCTATTTAGAATTGCATCCTGTAGGCGAACACAAACATTGGGCGTGGCTCAGTCCCAGGCGGTCCGGCATGCACCAAAAATAATAGTGGTCAGCCTTAGGGTATAAGGAATAAGTATAAAAAAGTTTTCAAGATGATCGATTAAGAATTGTGGCCTGTAGGTGACACACAGACACACAAAAAGAAAATGGGCGTGGCACTGTCCCTGGGGGTCGGGCATGCACCAAAAACAATAGGGATCTTCCTTAAGGTATCAAGAATAAGATGATACGTTAAGAAATGCAGCCTGTAGATGACAGACAAACAAATACAAGAAATGGGCGTTGCCGTCCCAGGGGGTCGGGCATGCACCCAAAACAAAAGGGGTCATCATTAGGGTATAAGGAATAAGTATTTTAAGTTTCAATATGATCGATAAAGAATTGTGGCCTGTTGGCAACACACAAAAATAAAATGGGCGTGGTTCTGCCCCTGGGAGTTGGGCATGCACCCGAAACGATAGGGATCATCCTTAGGGTGTAAAGAGTAAATATACAAAGTTTGAAGAAAATTCAGTAAGAATTGCGCCCTGTAGGCGACACAAAGACACGCTAAAAGAAAATGGGCGTGGCTCTGCCCCTGGGGGTTGGGCATGCACCCCAAACGATAGGGATGTTCCTTTGGGTACAAAGAATACGTATGCAAAGATTCAAGGTTATAAATTAAGAAATGTGGCCTGTAGACGACAAACAATCAAATACTAGAAATGGGCTTGGCTCTGCCCCTGGGGGTCGGGCATGCACCCCAAACAATAGGGATCATCCTTAGGGTGTAAAGAGTAAATATACAAAGTTTGAAGAAAATTCAGTAAGAATTGCGCCCTGTAGGCGACACAAAGACACGGGAAAAGAAAATGGGCGTGGCTCTGCCCCTGGGGGTTGGGCATGCACCCCAAACGATAGGGATGGTCCTTTGGGTACAAAGAATATGTATGCAAAGTTTCAAGGTTGTAAGTTAAGAAATGTGGCCTGTAGACGACAAACAAACAAATACTAGAAATGGGCGTGGCTCTGCCCCTGGGGGTCGGGCATGCACCAAAAACAATAGTGATATTCCTTAGGGTATAATGAATAAGTATAGAAAGTTTGAAGAAAATCCATGAAGAATTGCGCCCTGTAGGCGACCCACAGACACACAGACATACATACATACACACACAGACAGGGGTGACGGCATAATACGTTCACATTATGAATGTGGACGTATAAAAAGGTGATTTTTCGTAGAATCAGGGGCCATAGTTCAGAAGTTATAATCCGATGGGCGCAAATATCGAAAGGAACCAAGATCTTTGGGTTTTAAACATGCATGTCAAGTTTCATCAAAATCAATTCAAAATTGTGACCTCTATAGGGTCCACAAGCTAAAAACTTGATTTTTTGTACAATCAGGGGCCATAATCCATGAAGTTTCTATCCGATTCATGCCAATATCGAAAGCAGTCGAGATCTTTTGGAGATAAACCTATATTTCAAGTTTCGTCAAAATCGGATAAGAATTGTGACCTGAAGAGAGTCCACAAACAATTGTGGACGTCCGGACGGACAGGGGCGACGGCATAATATAAAAATAAACAAATTAAAATACATGTATGTATATACAATATAATCATTGAATGTTTGATTTAATAGTAATTCACTATATTTATATAAGGACGGTGTCATGTGTATTATGTCAAAATTTTCAAATCTTGAGGGAACATACTTGAGTGAAAACGTCATATATAATTGAGATTTATGTGATAATCCAGCAGACAATGAGTATATCATTCACTTATTCCTGTAAAACTTCACATTAAATATCACTCATCGTCTTCTTTCAAATTCTTTTCTTATCCAATCAGAATCCTGATAGAAACGTGTATCACCTAATTTTAATGCAGTTCTTTTATAATAATAATAGTATAAAATGGCACCTGAAATACACAAAAATGTATAAAAAGTACTAGTATGGTATACAAAATACAGGGAACCAATGCTTAAATAAACAATTAGCAGGTGGCATGCATAATATGGTTATAAAAATAAAGATATCTTGAATGGCGATGTGCTGTTGAAAAATTAGTGTTTACAAAAGACTAAGTCAATAATTCAACTGAGGTCTGAGAAAGTTTCATAAAGATATCTTTCTTTATTAGAAATGTTTTGGAATAATAAATAAATAATGGTATAAAATTTGTTTCCATGTAAATACAAAATCTATTCAACTGAGAAATTTTGTATAAGCAAAAGTCATATATTTACTTTAATAATTTAAACTGTGTACAAAGTTTCATAAAGATATCTTGAATAGTTTATCAGATAAGCTCTTCCAAACTAACAATTGGATAACAACAGCCAAGTCAAATATGTTTCGGCAGAAACCAAAAAGATAGGTTGCCAGGCAACGAAACATACGCCCACAGCAGCTAAATCGTCCGGGCAGTCAACAAGGGTTGTCGCATATTTTTACTTTTTTTGGTAATGAAACATTTGTAATACACTAAAATCTGATTAAGAGTAACAACTCATTATGTAATTATCTGAAAATCATTAGAATTTGTTTGCTTTTTATAAAGGTTTGCCCCACGCTAACAATTAGTATAGGAAATATTTAACATCATGGATTCAGCTGTTCAGTTATTAAAATTCATTGAAAATCAAAATACTTGTTCTTTTCAACACCTTGAACTCTGTGTATCAATCTGAAGTCAATCGGATGATAAGTTTGGCCTCTATAGCATCACAAGGTTTTTTGAAGTGATCAAGGGAGACAACTCTGGAAGTAATTATTTGAAATCGCTCAAAATCAATAGGCTTCTTCGTCTCATGACCTTAAACAGTGTGTGTGTATTTAAAGTCAATCGGGTATTAACTTTGGCCTCTAGAGCGTCCACAGGATTGTTTGATGTGATCAAGGGCCATAACTCTGGCAGTAATTATCAGAAATCGCTGAAAATCAATAGGCTTTTTCGTCTCATGACCTTAAACAATGTGTATAAATTTAAAGTCAATGGGATATTAACTTTGGCCTCTAGAGCATCCACAAGATTTTTTGAAGTATCAAGGGCCATAACCCTGGCACTAATTATCAGAAATCGCTTAAACACTGTGTATAAAGTTAAAGCCAATCGGATATTAACTTTGGCCTTTAGAGTGTCCACAAGATTTTTTGAAGTGATCAAGGGCCATAACTCTGGCACTAATTATCGGAAATCGCTGAAAATCAATAGGTTTCTTTGTCTTATGACCTTAAACACTGTGTATAAATTTAAAGCCAATCGGATATTAACTTTGGCCTCCACAAGATTTTTTGAAGTATCAAGGGCCATAACTCTGGCACTAATTATCAGAAATCGCTGAAAATCAATAGGCTTTTTCGTCTCATGACCTTAAACACTGTGTATAAATTTAAAGCCAATCAGATATTAACTTTGGCCTCTAGAGCGTCCACAAGATTTTTTGAAGTGATCAAGGGCCATAACTCTGGTAGTTATTATCGGAAATCGCTGAAAAACAATAGGCTTTTTCGTCTCATGACTTTAAACACTGTGTATAAATTTAAAGTCAATCGGATATTAACTTTAGCCTCTAGAGAGTGCACAAGCAATTGTGGACGCCGGACCGACGGACGGACGGGGGCGACGACAATATACGACCACATTTCAATGTGGGCGTATAAAAATGGACATTAATGGGCATGTAAATTACCAGAATAGACCGTAGTTTGTTGAATTCCTTTCCTATCTTTGAAATTAATACATTTGGGGATAGCCTGGCTCATTGTCGAATTTTTGGTATTTGAAAATTGCAAAATTTCAAATTTCGCCTTTGATGTTTTCCGTGCCGACAAAGTTGTTTTCGCGTGAATAACTCCGATTAACTGCTTGAAAATAATCAAATAGATCGCAGTTTCGCGATTTCGTCTCAAATATGGGAAATCAATACATTTCTGGTTAGCCTCTTTTCAAAAATGGGTGGTGGCCTTGGAATCAATATATTTTCAAAACGTTTTGCGAATCCAAAATCACCGAAAATAACTGATGAAAAAATTGAGCTTGGATAGAAACTATATAGAAAAATAAAAGGAAACATCAACATTATATAGGTCTTGCACACATAGGCTTAGAACTTTGCAGCCAGTCCTCATATTAATTGAAATTGAATAGTTTTGATTTGATATAATTATTTGTTTTCTATTTTAAAACTATCTAAAAAAAAATTGTAATCATTTATGTTATTGATTAATACTGTGTATATTTTGTACATTTTAACACATTCATCAATTAATAATGGTTTGCATAGTCATCGTATAGAGCTTATTCAACAGTATCGAATTCCAACGGTATTTTACGTGCACTCCAATGTGTACACGGGACATTGGTTTTTCGTCCCATCCGAACGACTAGACAGCTGTCCTTGTAAGGCCCTCCGTTCTGCCTCACTGACAAGGGGGAACCACGCCGGAAAATCAAGATGAACTTTCTCGGTGCAGAACTTTCAATTCAGGCCAAACGTTTATTGCATACGATTAAGCTGGTCAGCTTATTTTCAAAAGTTTTGTAATAATCGGTTGGTAATTAAAGTACCGTGCAAATTAAACTGTTAAAACAGAAAATTTCGCCCGGTTGAAATGTTTCTTGCTATAAGTCAACAATTTCCCGATTTTAGGGAGGCTGGATGGCTGAATGGTTAGCATACGCGCGCTGTATCGTAACGTCTGTCATTGAGTCAACCGGCGGCGTTTCGATTTCCAGGTTGCACGTGACATGGAGTATTGTGTCCAACCTCGTGGGTTTTCTCCGTGTCCTTGGGTTTCCTCCCACTCCTGAAGACCCGTACGCGCTAGGGAAGTTTTTAAATAAAATTAAAAAACAGGTTAGTCCCGAAATGACCTAGTTTGTGTCGAATGGACGTTAAGTCGCATTTCTCTCTTTCTCTTTTATTTTTAAAGTTTTGTAATAATTGGTTGGTAATCAAAGGTACTGTAAAAGTGATAAAACAGAAAATTTCGCCCGGTTGTAATGTTTCTCACTTTAAAGTCAGCAATTTGCCGATTTTAGGGGGCAAACGTTTATTGCGAACGATTAAGCTGGTCAGGGGGAGCTTATTTTTAAAAGTTTTGTAATATTCAGTTGATAATTAAAGGTACCGTGCAAATTAAACTGTTAAAATAGAAAATTTCGCCCGGTTGAAATGTTTCTCGCTGTACGTCAGCAATTTGTCAAATTTAGGGAGGTTACGTGGCTGAATGGTTAGCACCTGCGCTCTGTATCGTAACGTCTGTCATTGAGTCAACTGGTATTGTTTCGATTGAAATCCATGGTTGAAATGTTTCTTGCTATAAGTCAGCAATTTCCCGATTTTAGGGAGGCTGAATGGCTGAATGGTTAGGATGTGTGCGCTGTATCGTAACGTCTGTCATTGAGTCAACCGGCGTCGTTTCGATTTCCAGGTTGCACGTGACACAGAGTATGGTGTCCAACCTCGTGGATTTTCTCCGTGTCCTTCGGTTTCCTCCCACTCCTGAAGACCCGTATGCGCAAGGGAAGTTTATAAATAAAATTAAAAGACATATGTTAGTCCCGAAATGACCTTGTTTCTGTCGAATGGACTTTAAGGCGCAATTCTCTCTTTCTCTTTTATTTTTAAATTTTTGTAATAATAGGTTGGTAATCAATGGTACTGTAAAAGTGATAAAACAGAAAATTTCGCCCGGTTGTAATGTTTCTCACTTTAAAGTCAGCAATTTGCCGATTTTAAGGGGCAAACATTTATTGCGAACAATTAAGCTGGTCAGGGGGAGCTTATTTTTAAAAGTTTTGTAATATTCGAAAATTCGTCGCTGTGATTTCGAACCGGAAGTTGAGACCAACTTGACAACTTCTTTAATAGTTGTACGATTTTCATGAAATTTAGTATGTAAGTAGACATTACTGATGCGACTTGAAAAATGACTTTTAAAATTGGTGAAATTAAGAATAAAATTTTTCAAAAAAATCCTCGAAATAAAGGTCAGAATGACCTCAAAATTTTTTTCGATACTAGACAAGTAATTACTGATCCGTACACAAAACATGGAGTTTGTCGATCGAACCGGAAGTGCCACCATCTTGAAACGTGAAAAGACAATAGAACTTTTGCGATATTGCACTTACAGACATGGGAGTTACATTTACTGAATCCTTGAAGGAAAACCTAAAAACCGTTAAGAGCAGAATTTTGATTTAGGTCAGCTGATGGTCGCCATTTTGAAGTGAATATGAAACATAGTGAAAAATCGACATTTACGGACTTGTAAACAAACACAATCGGGCATAGTATGTTCAATGCGTCTCCTATGTCTAAAATTTAATACATTTCAAGATAGCCGGGATACGGGTCGAATTTTTGGTATTTAAATATTTCAAAAATTCGAATTTCGCCTTTGATGTTTTTCGTGCCAACAAAGTTGTTTACGAGTGAAAAATCACATTAATTTCGCTAGATTGTGACCAATTTTAATGATTTATTTTTTCTTGTTCGGATTATTTATATGACCCAGGACATGTGACAGGAAGTGACTGTGAATATGAAAGCTTTCATATCTGCATGGGACAGTAGCAGATCTAGTTATTATTATTATTATTTTTTCCCGCGGGAGCCTATTTCTCCATGATCGAAAACACCTATCGGTCTTGAACAAACTTTTCTATCGGGAAAACATGCGGTGGCTACTGCATAAACTATTTTTCAAACTTCTGCGCATACCGGAAGTGGCCGAACTTTGTAGGTTGTCGGGATATTGAAAATCGGCCATAATTTCGTCAATTCTTTACCCATTTTTAAACAAATGACATTTTCGGAAACCCTGAATATTTCGCGAGATAATGGCTATCTCACATTTTTCAATTTCGAACATTCGTCTATGACTTCAATCATTCGAAAATTGAAAAGACGTTGTTTCTGAGACAATTTTTGTTATTTTTCAAAATTTTCAAATTTGACCTCCATTTTTGGATTCTTGAGGTCTAAACGATTCCAGTAATATAAGTTTCATTCAGAGCTATCGCCCTTTATTTTTCGAATTTTCTGCCCATTTTCGGACCCTTATATTTTTTGGAAATGAAGAAACGATATTTCTGAAACCCCTGAAACATAAAGCCATATTGCCAGACAGTTGTATAAAGCAATTTCAACAACGATTCGTAAACCGGAAGTAGTCGAAATAATGTGTGATATTTTGAAAAAAACTCAAAAAATGGGGGCTTTGGGAAAGATAGGTTGCCAGGCAACGGAACAGCAGCTAAATCATCCAGGCAGTCAACAAGGGTTGTCGCATATTTTTACTTATTTCGGTAATGAAACATTTGTAATACACTAAAAACTGATTAAGAGTAACAACTCATTATGTAATTATCAGAAAATCATAAGAATTTGATTGCTTTTTATAAAGTTTTACCCCACGCTAACAATTAGTATATACATGAAACATTTAATATCATGGATTTAGGTGTTCAGTTATCAAAATTCATTGAAAATCAAAATACTTGTTCGTTTCAACACCTTAAACTCTGTGTATCAATCTGAAGTCAATCGGATGATAAGTTTGGCCTCTATAGCGTCACAAATTTTTTAAAAGTTATCAAGGGAGATAACTCTGGCAGTAATTATTTGAAATCGCTGAAAATCAATGATCAAGGGCCATAACTCTGGCACTAATTATCGGAAATCGCTGAAAATCAATAGGCTTCTTCCTCTTATGACCTTAAACACTGTGTATAAATTAAAAGTCAATCGGATATTAACTTTGGCTTCTAGAGCGTCCACAAGATTTGTTTAAGTGACCAAGGGCCATAACTCTGGCACTAATTATCAGAAATCGCTGAAAATCACTAGGCTTCTTCGTCTCATGATGTTAAACACTGTTTATAAATTTAAAGTAAATCGGATATTAACTTTTGCCTCTAGAGCGTCCACAAGTTTTTTTGAAGTGATCAAGGGCCATAACTCTGGTAGTTATTATCGGAAATCGCTGAAAAACAATAGGCTTTTTCGTCTCATGACCTTAAACACTGTGTATAAATTTAAAGTCAATTGGATATTAACTTTGGCCTCTAGAGCGTCCACAAGCAATTGTGGACGCCGCACCGACGGACGGACGGGGGCGACGACAATATACGACCACATTTCAATGTGGGCGTATAAAAACGTGATTTCTTTGTCCCATATCAACCGATCAAATGGATTAAGGTATCGTTGGTTTACATCGGAATTGGAGTATCGTATGATACCCAATTCATACAGATACGATGATCCGGAAGTAAAATATGACACGCTGAAAATCAAGCATTTTCTGATTTGGAGCGTTTTTGGACGCCTTTATCTCGAAAACTGCTCCAGCGATTTTCTTAAACTTTATATATCAATGGTCCTTCCGGTAGTCTTTAGCATGGATCCATCCATTAAGACCTTCAAATAATTGGAATAGGACAAAAAAAGGGACTGAAAATTGAAAAAAGTCAAAAAATCGTGAAATTTTGGAAAATACTCTACTATTTTTTTATTTGAATAGATTTTCAAAAAAAAGATATTTATTTAAAAAGCTGACCTAATTACAATTCTAATGATGTATAATATGTATGTAATTATTGAAATTTAATTTTCAATATTTTGACATTTTTAACACTTTTGAGCATAGGATTTCTCAGAAGTATTTTATTTGATTGTATAGTGTAGTATATCATTAGAGAGCCCTGTTCCCATGCAAACTCCAAAACTGGATGTGAAAACTACTTGACAATGATTCGCATACCGAAAGTAGTTCAAAAAATGAAAAAAAATGTAAAAAAGATAAGAAAAAATTGGAGCTCTTGGCAAAAGTTCGAATTCTCCGTCACATATTAGCGGACCAAAACAATTAAAGTGTCGTTGGATAGTTCCATTAATAGACGATCGTATAACATCTTAATAACACGAATTTGATTCTTAGGAAATAAATTATGGTACGACGAAAACTAAGTATTTTCCGTTTTGGAGCATTCTGAGATGCCTTTTTCTCGAAAACGACGCAAACAATTTTTCTTAAATATTTTGAATTTTTTTTACATTTTTACAGAAAACTTTTTTATTTATGAATATTTTTGATGGTAGTTTACACAGAGTTAAAGTATCACCCTACTTGAGCAGAAGTGAGAAAGAATTTTGTCTCAGTAATTTTCTTTAGTCGCCATTGGCTAATTTAGTTTTTCGTACCTAAATTAATTATTTATTGTTCGATTTGTATAAAACAAAGTGCATATGCTCTGTGGTCTCAATTGTAATTTTTTTTGCTACCGTGAAATTTTTCTGCACGCAACGGAAGTGGCGTAATATTAACAAACATAACGCTAACGCTACAATATACGTCCACATTCCTGCTTTGATTGATATGGTACTTTAAATTTGTCAAGAAGGCTAGGCGTTTGGTTTGTTTAGCGTTGAGGGTCGTGCCTCAACATCAATAGTTGCCGTCCTTAGAGTATAAGGAATAAGTATACCAAGATAATCCATTCAGAATTGTGCCTTCCCAACGCTAAAGGCAAAAAGTGGGCGTGGCTCTGGCCCTGGGGGTCGGGACATTCACCAATATCAATAGTGGACGCCCTCAGGCTATAAGGAATACATATGCCATGTACCAAGCTGATTCATTCAGAATTGCGGCCTGAAAACGACAAACACAAAAATTGGGCGTGTCTTGCCTGCATGGCTCGAAATGTTCACCTGTCTACTTGTCGCCGACAGGCGATTTTTTCGTCCGACAGGTAGCAAATAAAATTACCTGTCGCTTGCGACAGGTGGACTAAATTTTACTTGATGTTCAGTAAATTGACCACAATACTCACGACCACAATACTCACGTCCACGTCATGTACATGTAGGCCGTATTTATTTATTCGTAGAGTCGTTTCTAAATGCAAGAATTGAGCACGGAAATACCGCGAAAAGCCGCCATTTGCATTGTTTACATTTCGCTCTGTCGCAGGTTACAGGTACTCAGTTTGGAAGTAGACAATTTTATAACAATGAATTTCACACCATCTACGCTTGTTTTCATCTACTTGGCATTAGTTTATAGCATTATGGAGTATTATATCTAAGTAAATTAAAACGTCACCTGAAATAATTCTACCGTAACGACGTACACCACAGCAAATATTAGAAAGTGGCTGTGGAGTGGAAGGGAAATACACACGGCTCGATAGATTGATGCTTCGTAAGTTCGTGTATCTAATCATTTAAATAATTTACAAGACAATTCAACAAATCAAATAATCAGGTCGGAAAAATATCTCGGATATTAATATAATTTGTAGCGTAAATATAGTCCCGATACATTGTATGTGAGACGGGAATTCCAGGTGGCGCTACCTGTCTTTCGCACGCGGCATATTTCTTACTGTGCGATGCACAGGTGTGATTTGTGTTTTGATATTCAATTCAATACGGATATTTTAAAATTTGAATTCTACACCTGAACGTCAAACTATTCGATTTAGCACGGAGGTGTGATACCATGATAATTTGCGGAATCCACGTGGCTACGGATGATAGAATTGTAGTTGTACATGTAGATGTACGAATCTTCGAGTCGCTGAGCCCCCTAAAGCAGATTCGCCGACTTTCAAGAACTTTTAGGCCTTCCGATGTCGAAAAAATAAAAAGGTTTCATATTACGATATTTATATGAAGCAATGTACGTCTGCAATACGTAAACAAACGTGTGTGTAGTACTACATGTATGGATATGTGTGATACTATACTAGTACTTAGTCTTTGAGTTTGACAATTGAGAGTGACAGGTTATTTACTGAAGCGACAGGTATGATCAAAAGCTACCTGTCGCTTGCGACAGGTAGCTTTTTTCAAACATTTCGAGGCCTGTGCCTGTGGGAGTCGGGACATGCAGTTGTCGTCCTTAGGCTATAAATAATACATATCCCAAGTTTAAAGACGATCCATTAAGAATCGTGGCCTGTAGACAACACACACGAAGTAAAAATGGACATGGCTCTGCCCCTGGGGGTTAGGAAATCACCAAAAACAATAGGGGTCATCCTTAGGGTATAAGGAATAGGTATGTAAAGTTTTAAAAGGATCTGTTAAGAATTGCATCCTGTAGGCAAACACAAGACACAAAAGCATTGGGCGTGGCTCTGTCCCAGGGGGTCCAGCATGCACCAAAAATAATAGTGGTCAGCCTTAGGGTAAAAGGAATAAGTATAAAAAAAATTTTCAAGACGATCGATTAAGAATTGTGGCCTGTAGGTGACACACAGACAAGCAAAAAGAAAATGGGCGTGGCACTGTCCCTGGGGGTCGGGCATGCACAAAAAACAATAGGGATCTTCCTTAAAGTACCAAGAATAAGTATTCAAAGTTTCAAGATGATACATTAAGAAATGCAGCCTGTAGACGATAGACAAACAAATACAAGAAATGGGCGTTGCTGTCCCACGGGGGTCGGGCATGCACCCAAAACAGAAGGGATCATCCTTAGGGTATAAGGAATAAGTATTTTAAGTTTCAAAATGACCCATTAAGAATTGTGGCCTGTAGGCGACACACAAAAAGAAAATGGACGTGGCTCTGCCCCTGGGGGTTGGGCATGCACCCCAAATGATAGGAATGTTCCTTAGGGTACACAGAATAAGCATTCAAAGTTTCAAGATGATACGTTAAGAAATGTGGCTTGTAGACGACAAACAAATAAATACAAGGAATGGGCGTGGTTCTGCCCCTGGGGGTCGGGGATGCACCAAAAAACAATACGGATCATCCTTACGGTGTAAAGAGTAAGAATACAAAGTTTTAAGAAAATCCAGTGTGAATTGCGCCCTGTAGGTGACACAGACACACAAAAAGAAAATGGGCGTGGCTTTGCCCCTGGGGGATGGGCATGCACCCCAAGCGATAGGAATGTTCCTTAGGGTACAAAGAATGTGTATGCAAAGTTTCAAGATTATAAGTTAAGAAATGTGGCCTGTAGACGACAAACAAACAAATACTAGAAATGGGCGTGGCTCTGCCCCTGGGGGTCGGGCATACTCCAAAAACAATAGGGATCTTCCTTGGAGTATAAGGAATAGGTATACAAAGTTTGAAGAAAATCCATGAAGAATTGCGCCCTGTAGGCGACCCACAGACACAGGCACACACACAGACAGGGGCGACGGCATAATACGTTCACATTATGAATGTGGATGTATAAAAACTACAATTTTGACAGTTCAGTACCACTTTTTGAAAGCAAATATTATTTTTTTCGAAATCTGATATAGCAAAAAAGATGCGCGCTGTAAAGGGGCACATATCGTTAGCTCAGATTTTTTAATTTCAATTTTATTTTCGGGAAATTTCGAATAAATGTAAAAAAAGTGTAACAATCAGTTATTTACAACCCATTCAACGTCTTCATATTTTGAACTATTTATTCGTAACTTTCATAAACTCGTAGTAATAATCCAGACGAGGAGAATGTATGCAAAAAATAGTTCATAATATGAGCAATTGCCGAGAAATGTGCAATTTTGCATTCATCACTTTTCACGTTATTTTACCTTTAAAAGAGTAAATTATCATCCGATTTTCAATATTTTTTTTCATTCAATGCCTAATGCCAATTTGGACTAGGTTAAGCCAATTTTACAGTTTCATTGTGACCGGAAATGACGTCATTTTGGCAAAAACTGTATTTTTAACCTAAAAAACAAATATTTTATTCAAATGAGTCTTTTTTATAATATTTTTAAAATTATGATATTTGAATCCCATCAACGAATAGCATGAACCCATACGATCATACAGATACCACAAAAAAGTTTTTAATTTGTACGGTTGCCGAGAAATAGACGATTTTCTACAAGTCATTTTTCAAGCTTTTTGGTCTATAAAAGTGTCAATTATTATTCAATTTTCATACAGTTTTCACCATGTGATGCCTTATGCCATTTATGATTGCAATGATCTGATTTAAAGGGACAATAACACTCTTGCTGGCTTGGCAGCCCCAGAAAATAAATAATAGCCTTATTCTAAGTACTAGATGTTTAAGTGTCCTACCTGTTGTGTAAATTATCCATTACGACCTATTTTACTTGTCCAGAGGGTTCGAAAATATTTTAAATCAGTCACATTTGAAAAGGTTTACGTTAGACTTTTCAAATCAATTAGTTGAATTTTTCCAATTTTTGAAATTGGGTGTTTTAAGATGAAATTCATATCATCAATTAATTGGAATATTGTAAAATAATACAATTTGTTGACCAGAATGAAGATTGGGACATATTATTTAGTTACAACAAGAGTGTTATTGGGGCTTTAACATTTCCATTATCAGCGGAAGTAATGTCATATTTGCAAAAACCGTATTTTTAGACTTCAAAACAAATATGTTTTTGAAGTGAGTTATATTTATTATTCGTTTAACGTTATAACGTTTGATTCT
Organism: Patella ulyssiponensis; assembly: GCA_963678685.1. Taxonomy (NCBI): domain Eukaryota; kingdom Metazoa; phylum Mollusca; class Gastropoda; family Patellidae; genus Patella; species Patella ulyssiponensis. The sequence continues at coordinate 38,030,139 of OY783226.1, forward strand.
AATGGCCATTTAGATTGGATCAATATAATCATACTGATATCAAAAAATTGCTTCTAGCATATTCCCTTGTCGAGCAATAACCAATTTTCTAAGGATCACTTTTTAAGTTTTTTACCATTTTAATTTCAGTTTATGGGTTTTAAGTTTATTATTTATTGCTTGATATGTATAAAATAATTCTCAATTGCGAATTCTCAACTTATTTGTTACCGATAATGATTTCTTTTGGCACCGGAAGTGAAGTAATTTTGCCAGATTTTACAATTTTGACCGGTGTATTTGCAAGCAAATATTACTTTTACAAATCTGATAGAGGGTGTCACTGAATCAGTATCGTTTGGTAGCTCGATGGATCGGCTATTGTATGACGCATTTCCTGTCTGATTCCTGAAAGCCGATTCAGCACTGCAGGTTTGCAGGTCTAGTAATTAGCTTTTCAGACTTTGTCTGAAAGACTATTGTTTTTACTAAAATTATTAGGCTTTCAGACTTTCGTCGTAACTTTGTTATTGATAGACCTATTTTATTAAAAAAAAATTCTTTAAAAACATTGACGACAAGCAATTTCACCTGCAATTTCAAATTTTCGAATTTCGAAAATTCGTCGCTGTGATTTCGTTCCGGAAGTTATGACCAATTTGACAACTTCTTTAATAGATACACGATTTTTATGAAATTTGGAATGTAAGAAGATCCTACCGATGCAACTTCAAAAATGACTTTAAAATTTTTTAAAATTATCTCCCCTTGAAGAAATTGAGGATCAAAATTTTCAAAAAAATCGACGAAATATAGGTCAGATCATCTTGAATTTTTTTTTAGGTACTAGCTACGAGACCACTGATTCGTACACAAAAAATGGAGTTTGTAGCTCAATCCGGAAGTGCCACCATCTTGAAATGTAAAAACCTCAAACGCCATTTTGCTATTTTACATACAGACACGGGGGTTATACTTTCTGAATCCTTGAAGGGATGGATATAAAATGTTGGCAGTGGAATTTTGATTTAAGTCAATTAGACCAGAGGGAGAAGGGGGAGTATTATCCGAAAGGTGGGCAAAAAGCGGGAGTTGACTTTTCTAGAAGAATTTTTCCTCAGGAATCCGAAAATGATGGGTGATCAGTTAGGCGAGGGAGCGTTAAGGAGTTATCGAGGTCAAAAGGTCACCAGAGGTCAAAGGAGGCTGGCTTATGAATTTAGCCACTTCTGATGCTGTCTGTTGCAGATTTTTTGTTGGAACGCAGCTGTATGATTGAATAAGTGACGAAGGATAATTTGTGAAACCCATTAATCAAATTATGATGTAATTGAAAAGGTTAAAAGGTTACCGAGGTCAAATTAGCAAGAAATAAGGATGCACTGAGATTAGGGGCAAAACTTATGTTATTTTCCATATGCACTACAATTCTGCATGGTCTGGCGAAGTAATTTCATCCAAAATTAACGATTGTGTTAAACGAGTGATATGTCACACAATAAGTATATAATCTATAAGTATATAATCGCGAACATTTTCTCAAACTGGAAGTATTATTCGTTACCACTTCCGGGTAACCGATTGTGGATTGTGATGGACATTACTCGATAGTCACGTCCATGCGTGCACATGACTCCTCATCCGATTCATTATCGTCATCAACGTCATTAGTATCGACATTAGTTTCGTCGAAAACGTGGGGGATTTCTCCATCGTCATGAATCACCATTTCGGGGAGAAACTCTCGTTCCAACCATGTAGTGTTGGTGACTCCAGTGCAAGCCTTGGCGAAGACGCACATCGCCAAATCCTCACCACATTGTTGGCTCCAGCACGGGCTGGAAGCAAGGTCAGGTCCACTGTGCGTCCTTTCTTATAATTTGCCCAGAAAATATTGTATCGAGTCTGATCTACATTCGTAAGGCGAGGCTGGCCGTAGAAAACGCAAACAATTTTACTCAAGGCATTGAACGTGCGTTCCCCCAAAAACGTTCAACTCCTAAAGTTGCGGACGTAGCCAAAGCCTCTTCGTCTATTTTCACTTTGTTCCACAGTGGTATTTTTCCTTTGTGGAAGAAGGACAGTATACTGGACTGTCATACCTCAGGCTGCTTTGAGTCCCAAGGTTTTGGACATACTTTTGATATAACGCAACTAGCTGTTCACTAGTGAGTTCCATGTCGCCTTCAATTCCCCACAAGTCAGTGAGTTCGTCCGATAGGTAGGACAGGAGGAACAAGCCATGCAGAGCCTCGACTACACGCTCGTAAACCGTCCAAGCGTAGTTGTAATGCTTCCCGGTAGGAATTCCCCGGATTGTACCGGAATTCGCTATACCCGCCTGGGTTATGTTCACTTGGTGGGATTCTTACCGGTATGGAAAGTATGTCCAAAACCGAAGGACTCAAAGGAACCTTAGGTGTGACAGTCCAGTATACTGTCCTTCTTCCACAAAGGAAAAATACCATTGTGGAACAAAGTGAAAATAGACGAAGGGGCTCTGGCTACGTTCGCAACTTTAGGAGGTAATTGAACCTTTCAGGGGGGAACGCACGTTCAATGCCTTGAGTAAATTTGTTTGCGTTTTCTACGGCCAGCCTCGCCTTATGAATGTAGATCAGACTCAATACAATATTTTCTGGGCAAATTATAAGAAAGGAAGCACAGTAGACCTGACCTTGCTTCCACCCCCTGCAAAGTCCCTCAAGCTCCATTGTTGTCGAGCCAACAATGTGGTGAGGATTTGGCGATGTGCGTCTTCGCCAAGGCTTGCACTGGAGTCATCAACACTACATGGTTGGAACGAGAGTTTCTCCCAGAAATGTTGATTCATGACGATGGAGAAACCCCCCACGTTTTCGACAAAATTAATGTCGATACTAATGATGTTGATGACGATAATGAATCGGATGAGGGGTCATGTGCACGCATGGACGTGAATATCGAGTAATGTCCATCACAATCCACAATCGGTTACCCGGAAGTGGTAACGAATAATACTTCCAGTTTGTGAAAATGGTCGCAATTATATACTTATAGATTATATACTTATGATGTGACATATCACTCGTTTAACATAATCGTTAATTTTGGATGAAATTACTTCGCCCGACTATGCAGAATTGTACTGCATATGGAAAATAACATTAGTTTTGCCCCTAATCTCAGTGCATCCTTATTTCTTGCTAATTTGACCTCGGTAACCTTTTGACCTTTTCAATTACGTCATAATTTGATTAATTGGTTTCACAAAGTATCATTCGTCACTTATTCAATGATTCAGCTGCGTTCCAAGAAAACATCTGCAACAGACAGCATCAGAAGTGACTAAATTCATAAGCCAGCCTCATTTAACCTCTGTTGACCTTTTGACCTCGATAACTCCTTAACGCTCCCTCACCTGACTGATCACCCATCATTTTCGGATTCCTGAGGAAAAATGCTTCTAGAAAAGTCAACTCCCGCTTTTTGCCCACCTTTCGGATAATACCCCCCTTCTCCCTCTGGTCTAAATGGATAGTCACCATATTGAATTGAACATCAGAAATAGTGAAAAATGGACATTAACGGGCATGTAAATTACCAGAATAGACCGTAGTTTGTTGAATTCCTTTCCTATCTTTGAAATTAATACATTTGGGGATAGCCTGGCTCATTGTCGAATTTTTGGTATTTGAAAATTGCAAAATTTCAAATTTCGCCTTTGATGTTTTCCGTGCCGACAAAGTTGTTTTCGCGTGAATAACTCCGATTAACAGCTTGAAAATAATCAAATAGATCGCAGTTTCGCGATTTCGTCTCAAATCTGGGAAATCAATACATTTCTGGTTAGCCTCCTTTCAAAAATGGGTGGTGGCCTTGGAATCAATATATTTTCAAAACGTTTTGCGAATCCAAAATCCCCGAAAATATCTGATGAAAAAATTGAGCTTGGATGGAAACTATATAGAAAAATAAAAGGAAACATCAACATTATATAGGTCTTGCACACATAGGCGTAGAACTTTGCAGCCAGTCCTCATATTAATTGAAATTGAATAGGTTTGATTTGATATAATTATTTGTTTTCTATTTTAAAACTATCTAAAAAAAATTTGTAATCATTTATGTTATTGATTTAGATTAATACTGTGTATATTTTGTACATTTTAACACATTCATCAATTAATAATGGTTTGCATAGTCATCGTATAGAGCTTATTCAACAGTATCGAATTCATTTTACGTGCACTCCAATGTGTACATGGGACCTTGGTTTTTCGTCCCATCTGAACGACTAGACAGCTGTCCTTGTAAGGCCCTCCGTTCTACCTCACTGACAAGGGGGTACCACGCCGGAAAATCGAGATGAATGGTTAGCATACGCGCGCTGTATCGTAACGTCTGTCATTGAGTCAACCGGCGTCTTTTCGATTTCCAGGTTGCACGTGACATGGAGTATGGTGTCCAACCTCGTGGGTTTTCTCTGTGTCCTTCGGTTTCCTCCCACGGCTAAAGACCCGTACGCGCAAGGGAAGTTTTTAAATAAAATTAAAAAAACATATGTTAGTCCCGAAATGACCTAGTTTGTGTCGAACGGACGTTAAGCCGCATTTCTCTCTTTCTCTTTTATTTTTAAAGTTTTGTAATAATCGGTTGGTAATCAAAGGTACTGTAAAAGTTATAAAACAGAAAATTTCGCCCGGTTGTAATGTTTCTCACTTTAAAGTCAGCAATTTGCCGATTTTAGGGGGCAAACGTTTATTGCGAACGATTAAGCTGGTCAGGGGGAGCTTATTTTTAAAAGTTTTGTAATTTTCGGTTGATAATTAAAGGTACCGTGCAAATTAAACTGTTAAAATAGAAAATTTCGCCCGGTTGAAATGTTTCTCGCTGTAGGTCAGCAATTTGCCAAATTTAGGGAGGTTACGTGGCTGAATGGTTAGCACCTGCGCTCTGTATCGTAACGTCTGTCATTGAGTCAACTGGCGATGTTTCGATTGAAATGCCCGGTTGAAATGTTTCTTGCTATAAGTCAACAATTTCCCGATTTTAGGGAGGCTGAATGGTTAGCATGTGCGCGCTGTATCGTAACGTCTGTCATTGAGTCAACCGGCGGCGTTTCGATTTCCAGGTTGCACGTGACATGGAGTATGGTGTCCAACCTCGTGGGTTTTCTCTGTGTCCTTCGTTTTCCTCCCACTTCTGAAGACCCGTACGCGCAAGGGAAGTTTTTAAATAAAATTAACAAATATATGTTAGCCCCGAAATGACATAGCTTGTGTGGAATGGACGTTAAGCCGCATTTCTCTTTTTCTCTTTTATTTTTAAAGTTTTGTTATAATCGGTTGGTAATCAGAGCTACTGTAAAAGTGATAAAACAGGAAATTTCGCCCGGTTGTAACGTTTCTCACTTTAAAAGTCAGCAATTTGCCGATTTTAGGGGGCAAACGTTTATTGCGAACGATTAAGCTTGCCGGGGGGGGGGGGGGGGGGGGGGTGTATTTTTAAAAGTTTTGTAATATTCGGTTGATAATTAAAGGTACCGTGCAAATTAAACTAATAAAATAAAAAATTTCGCCCGGTTGAAATGTTTCTCGCTGTAGGTCAGCAATTTGCCAAATTTAGGGAGGTTGCGTGGCTGAATGGTTAGCACCTGCGCTCTGTATCGTAACGTCTGTCATTGTGTCAACTGGCGTTGTTTCGATTGAAATGCCCGGTTGAAATGTTTCTTGCTATAAGTCAGCAATTTCCCGATTTTAGGGAGGCTGAATGGCTGAATGGTTAGCATGTGCGCGCTGTATCGCAACGTCTGTCATTGAGTCAACCGGCGTCGTTTGAATTTCCAGGTTGCACGTGACATGGAGTATGGTGTCCAACCTCGTGGGTTTTCTCCGTGTCCTTCGGTTTCCTCCCACGACAAAAGACCCGTACGGGCAAGGGAATTTTTAAAAATAAAATTAAAAGACATATGTTAGTCCCGAAATGACCTCATTTGTGTCGAATGGACGTTAAGCCGCATATCTCTTTTTCTCTTTTATTTTTAAAGTTTTGTAATAATCGGTTGGTAATCAATGGTACTGTAAAAGTGATAAAACAGAAAATTTCGCCCGGTTGTAATGTTTCTCACTTTAAAGTCAGCAATTTGCTGATTTTAAGGGGCAAATGTTTATTGCGAACAATTAAGCTGGTCAGGGGGCTTATTTTTAAAAGTTTTGTAATATTCGAAAATTCGTCGCTGTGATTTCGAACCGGAAGTTGAGACCAACTTGACAACTTCTTTAATAGTTGTACAATTTTCATGAAATTTAGTATGTAAGTAGACATTACAGATGCGACTTGAAAGATAGGTTGCCAGGCAACGAAACATACGCCCACAACAGCTAAGTCGTCCGGGCAGTCAACAAGGATTGTTGCATATTGTTTCTTTTGTCAGTAAGGAGAACATTTACAACACATGATAATCTTATTACGAGTAATAACCCATTAACTAATTAGAATAGTTTTGATGGTTTGTCTAAAGGCCTTCATCCACAAGATATTTCAAAGTGATCAAGTGCAAGAAATTATCAGATATCACTGAAAGTCAAATAGGATGACATGTCTATTGCATTTATGGAACTAGTTCCTATTGTTACCTGTGCTACCATATGGGGACATATGTGGGCTAAGAAACGCATATTATTCCACTGCGATAATATGGCTACTGTGGGCATCATAAACAAAGGACGAAGTAAATCCCATAATATCATGAAACATATGAGAAGGCTTACTTGGTGTGCAATTAAATTTAATTTTGTACTCCATGCAGTACATATCAAAGGTCGTTACAATATTTTAAGTGACTGTCTTTCTCGTTTAAAGGTGGAGAAGTTCAGAGAACTAGACCCGCTCTCAGAACAGCATCCGACAGCTACTCCACCTGTCCACGAGCTTTACCTCACTTAGAACTAATAGTAGAAGACCTTCTCAATACAGCATTAGCACCAAGTACCATTGTCGTGTACAATAGCGGCTTGTCAATGTTCAAAAGATTTTTGCTTTTATTTAAGCTGTGGGACCATGTGGAGACACTCCCAAAGGTCAATGAAATTGTTCTCCTGTATTTTGTAGCTTACTGTACCAATTATAAGTTGAAATACCAGACAATTAAACTGTACTTAGCTGGAATTCGCTACCATTACATTCAATGTAATATTAGTACTCCTTTGACTCACATTGATAAGCTCTATAACTTACAGTATGCCTTGAGAGGTGTAAAAAAGATGGAGAACAACTCAAGACCCAAAAGGCTCCCTATTACTTTCGACTTATTAGTAAAAATTCTTAAAGCTATCCACAATAAGGTTAATTTTTATGATGCGGTAATGCTATCTGCAGTCTGGTCTTTAGCTTACTTTGGATTTTTGCGCTGTGGAGAATTTACTATTAAATCCAATGGTAAATTTAACCCTAAGGAAAACTTAACAGTTTCTGATATCATGCTTAACAAAAATGGTTTTGTTTTGAATCTGAAAACGTCGAAAACAGATGTTTTCAGATCAGGCGTAAAGGTACCTTTTGAAAGACAACGAATTGAAACTTCACCTATTAGTTGCCCAGTCAAACTTATGTTGGATTACCTTCATTTAAGACAAAAGGGTGGAGCTGGTAAATCAGATCCATTATTCATTAATAGTAAAGGAATGACCTTAAATAGAGCCTATTTTATTCAAATCATTAAAGAAATTATTGAGTCTTTAGGTCTCCTGTCAGATGGTTATAACGGCCATAGTTTCAGAATAGGAGCAGCTACTACTGCTGCAAAGGTTAATGTACCAGACCACTTGATCAAAACTATGGGACGTTGGTCATCTGACTGTTACCAAAGATATATCAGAACAGACCCTAAGACTGTTACTATTGCTCAACAAAAATTGTGTCATTTATAAATAAGCTCACTAATGTAATTTGTAAACAAGTTCAACCTAATGTAACCTGCCTATTTTCTTACAATGTCCTTGGATTATTATGTTCTATGTAAGATCTTTGTACTGAACCCTGAATGCAATTTGGTCAATTGAATTAGTATTGTGCTGTGCAATTCCACGATTATAGGCATTTTACATAATGGTTTATGTTCGGCTTTCAATTTTGTATAGTGCTCTTAACACTCCTAACATTTTTTGGGGGGCTTTCATTTCAGGTTTAAGTCCACTCATGTTACTGCATAAACCTTCATTCCATTTGGCATCCTATTAAGCTACTGCTTAATTTTATCCCCTCAAAAAATGTGGTCCGGCAATTTTAGACCAAACTTGAGTAAACAGGAAGTTCTAAATTCGTAACCAAGGCAACCATGGCATCAAATTCTGTGATTCTGTATTTCGGTTCCTTCGGGAGCTGCCTTCGGTTCCTTCGGGAACTGCCTTCAGTTCTTTCGGGAGCTGCCTTCGGTTCCTTTTGGAGCTGCCTTCTTCTCTTACCTGTCTTGAATTCCGGTAGACCTAGATCTTCTGCCTAGCCATGGCTTGCCTGTTTCCCTGCTTAATATTATGCTGAACATGAGTGGACTCCCGTACTCCCATATTGCCAAAGATTTAAATTGTTATGATTGTATTATAATTAGACCTTAATAAATTCTAATGTTAATAATTTGAGTTTATTTAAAACACTGTGTATAAATTTAAAGTCAATCGGATATTAACTTTAGCCTCTAGAGCGTTCACAAGATTTATCAAAGTGATCAAGGGTCATAACTCGGGCGAGAATTATCGGATATTGCTGAAAATCAACAAGCTTCTTCGTATCATGACCTTAAACACTGTGTATAAATTTAAAGTCAATTGGATATTAACTTTAGCCTCTATAGCGTTCACAAGATTTTTCAAAGTGATCAAGGGTCATAACTCCGGCAGTAATTATCGGATATCACCGAAAATCAATAGGCTTCTTCGTCTCATGACCTTAAACACTGTGTATAAATTTAAAGTCAATCGGATATTAACTGTGTCTCTAGAGCGTTCACAAGAAATTGTTGACTTTATGTGGGCGTATAAAAATGACTTTTAAAATCTTCTAAATAATCTCCCCTTGGTGAAATTAAGAATAACATTTTTAAAAAAAATCGTCGAAATAAAGGTCAGAATGACCTAAAAAAATTTTTCGATACTAGACAAGTAATCACTGATTCGTACACAAAACATGGAGTTTGTCGATCGAACCGGAAGTGCCACCATCTTGAAACGTGAAAAGACAATAGAACTTTTGCGATATTGCACTTACAGACATGGGAGTTACATTTTCTGAATCCTTGAAGGAAAACCTAAAAAACGTTCAGAGCAGAATTTTGATTTAGGTCAGCTGATGGTCGCCATTTTGAAGTGAATATGAAACATAGTGAAAAATCGACATTTACGGACTTGTAAACAAACACAATAGGGCATAGTATGTTCAATGCGTCTCCTATGTCTAAAATTTAATACATTTCAAGATAGCCGGGATACGGGTCGAATTTTTGGTATTTAAATATTTCAAAAATTCGAATTTCGCCTTTGATGTTTTTCGTGCCGACAAAGTGGTTTACGAGTGAAAAATCACATTAATTTCGCTAGATTGTGACCAATTTTAATGATTTATTTTTTCTTGTTCGGATTATTTATATGACCCATGACATGTGACAGGAAGTGACTGTGAATATGAAAGCTTTCATATCTGTATGGGACAGTAGCAGATCTAGTTATTATTTTTTTTTTTGTGTTTTTCCTGCAAATCGGATTTCTAAATCTAACCATAGGATGTTTTTGAAACTTTGACCTACCCCCCCAAAAATGGGTGGTGGCTGTTGATTAAATATATTTTCAAAACGTTTTGCGAATCCGAAATCACCGAATTTTACGAACGAAAAAAATGATAATGCATAGTCGTAACTTTGCTATTTTTTGACCAATTTTACTAATTCTTTTTTCTTTGAATACCTTGAAAAAAATCATTTTCATCTGCAGTTTCACATTTTCGAATTTCGAAAATTCGTTGCTGTGATTTCGAACCGGAAGTTTAGACCAATTTGACAACTTCTTTAATAGTTGTACGATTTTCATGAAATTTAGTATATAAGTAGATCTTACCGATGTGACTTCAAAAATATAATGAGAAATTTTCTAAATCATCTCCCCTTGATGAAATTAAGGATCAAATTTTAAAAAAAAATCGTCGAAATATAGGTCAGAATGACCTAAAAAAAATTTTCGATACTCGACAAGTAATTACTGATTCCTACACAAAATATGGAGTTTGTCGATCGAACCGGAAGTGCCACCATCTTAAAACATGAAAAATCCCTAAGGCTTTTTTGCTATTTTACTTACAGACACGGGAGTTATATTTTCTGAATCCTTGAAGGATGGCCCAAAAATCGCAGGGAGCAGAATTTTGATTTAGGTCAACTGATGGTTGCCATTTTGAAGTGAATATGAAAAGTAGTAGCAATTTGAAGGGCCGAGATTTTGAAACACAATAACTCTCCTTCTAATTGAGCTAGAATGATCAGTCTTGGTGTAGACGTTCACTATGTCAATGTCATGATTGAGTGCAAAGATGAGCATTTTCTGCCTTGGGTAAGCAGAGATAAGCATGCTGATTTGTTGATTCTTTAGGGCACAATAACTTCGGTTATAATGAAGGGACGGTGGTGAAACTCTTGTCAATCGAGAGTCTAATACCTAGCCTGTTGTGTGAAATCATTGTATCATTTTTTTTAAATATCAGGGGTAGCAGAAAAAAGAGATTGAAAATCCAAAAAGTCGTATTTTTACGATTTGGAGCATTTTTAAAGGTCCTTTTCTCTTCAAGTCAACATCGAAAATTGAAAACGGCACCCTTTCATTGTTAAGCAAAACATGCAGTGTGGGTGGCTACAATCTGCACATTTAGTCAACGTATAGAGCTTATTCAACAGTATCGAATTCCAACTGCTAAGGGATCTTTTACGTGCACTCCAATGTGTACACGGCGGGTGGGGGGACACGCCAGAAAATCGAGATGAACTTTCTCGGCCAATGCAGGGATCGAACACCCGACCTCCTGGCTAGCAGGCCAACGCCTTAGCCACATAGTGTGGACACCCATCGTACATTTCATCCGTCAAATCAAAGCATTTCATTGCATTACACCAATAATTAATTATTCTTAATTTAAAACTTTATTTTAATATTAGTCTGGCATTATTAAATCCTAATTTTATTGGTCTTATTTAAAATTAAACTTTCATTTAACTATGAACAACCCTTAACGCGTCTCTTTAAAACAATTAAATACTCTAAAACAGTAGCTCAACCTTTTGACCTAAACTCATTAATTTACCATTTTGTTGTGAGCGACTTGTTATTCTTCCTATATGACATATTGCACGTGTCTGATTTCAAAGGGGGGTTGGGTGGCTGAATGGTTAGAACGCGCGCCTGTCATTGAGTTAACTAGCGTGTTTTCGAATGCCCGGTTGTACGTGACAAGGAGTCAGGTCGCCTGTCCAACCTGCCATTTTTAATTTTTTTTCCCGCCATTTTCATTTCATTTTCTCATCCGTCTCATTACAGTAATACAAGTTTCAGTTATTTCCCTTTAGTTTTCAGATTATTGTTATGCCTGGGTGCAATGTTTCATACTATATTTAGACTTGTAACTTCGCGAGTTTTTGACCAATTTTGATAATTTTTTCTTCTTATCCTTTTATTTAGGATACTTGATACAATCAATGACACGTGACGATGAATATGAAAGCTTTCATATCTGCATGGGACAGTAGCAGATCTAGTTAAGCTTTCATATGTATTACATATGAAAGCTTATTGTTTCTGTTAAAGTTATTAAGCTTTCATATGTATTACATATGAAAGCTTATTGTTTCTGTTAAAGTTATTATTATTATTATTTTTTTTTTTTGTGTGTTTTCTGCAAATCGGATTTCTCAGAATCTATCCATAGGATCTTTCTGAAATTTTGACCTACCCCCCCAAAAATGGGGTGCGAACCTTGATTAAATGTATTTTCAAAACGTTTTACGAATCCGAAATCACCGAATTTTACGAACGAATGCATTTGACCTACAATGCTGTAACTTTGTGACTATTTGATCTATTTTACTAATTCTTTTTTCTTTGAGTATCCTAAGACATTTACTTCAAATCTGCAATTTCGGATTTTCGAATTTCGAAAATTCGTCGCTGTGATTTCGAACCGGAAGTTTACACCAACTCGACAACTTCTTTAGTAGTTGTACGATTTTCATGAAATTTAATATGTAAGTAGACCTTAATGATGCGACTTGAAAAATGACTTTAGAAATTTTCTAACTTATCTCCCCTTGGTGAAATTAAGGATCAAAGTTTTCAAAAAAATCGTCGAAATATAGGTCAGAATGACCTAGTTTTTTTTTTCGATACTAGACAAGGAATTACTGATTCGTACACAAAATATGGAGTTTGTCGATCGAACCGGAAGTGCCACCATCTTTAAACGTGAAAAATCAATAAGGCTTTTTTGCTATTTTACTTACAGACTCGGGAGTTATATTTTCTGAATCCTTGTAGGAAGGCCTAAAAAATGTCGCGAATACAATTCTGATTTAGGTCAACCGGGTGTCACCATTTTGAATTGAAAATGAAAAATAGAAGCAATTTGAAGGGCCGAGAATTTGGAGCACAATAACTCTCATTCTAATTAAGCTAGAATGTTCAAACTTGTTGTAGACGTTCACTAGGTCAATGTTATGATTGAGTTCAAAGATGAGCATTTTCTGCTTAGGGTAAGCAGAGATAAGCATGCTGATTTGTTGATTCTTTAGGGCACGATAACTTCGGTTATAATGAAGGGAGGGCGGTGAAACTTTTGTCAATAGAGAGTCTAATAGCTAGCCTGTTGTGTGAAATCATTGTATCATTTTTTTTAAATATCAGGGATAGCCGAAAAAAAGAGATTGAAAATCCAAAAAGTCGTATTTTTACAACTTGGAGCATGTTTAGAGGTCTTTCTCGTAAAGTCAACATACTATTTTTTGGGAACTTCTTCTACAAAGAGTCTTATTGGTAGTCTTTTATATGAAACCATCGATCAACAGTCCAACATATCAGGAGTAGAAGAACAAAAATGTTCGAACATTGAAAACGGCACCCTTTCATTGTTAAGCGAAACATGCAGTGTGGGTGACTACAATCTACACATTTAGTCATCGTATAGAGTTTATTCAACAGTATCGAATTCCAACTGCTTAGGGATATTTTACGTGCACTCCAATGTGTACACGGGACCTTGGGTTTTTCGTCCCATCCGAAGGACTAGACAGCTGTGCTTGTCAGGCCCTCCGTTCTGCCTCACTGACAAGGGGAACCACGCCGGGAAATCGAGATGAACTTTTTCCGTGCAGAACTTTCAATTCAGGCAAAACGTTTATTGCATACGATTAAGCTGGTCAGTTGGAGCTTATTTTCAAAATTTTTGTAATAATCGGTTGGTAATTAAAGTACCGTGCACATTAAATTGTTAAAACAGAAAATTTCGCCCGGTTGAAATGTTTCTTGCTATAAGTCAGCAATTTTCCGAATTCAGGCAGGCTGGATGGCTGAATGGTTAGCATGTGCTCGCTGTATCGAAACGTTTGTCATTGAGTCAACGGGGGTCGTTTCGATCTCCAGGTTGCACGTGACATGGTGTATGATGTCCAACCTCGTGGGTTTTCTCCGTGTTCTTCGGTTTCCTCCCAACGGCTAAAGACCAGTACGTGCAAGGGGAGTTTTTAAATAAAATTAAAAAAACATATGTTAGTCCCAAAATGACCTAGTTTGTGTCGAATGGACGTTAGGCCGCATTTCTCTCTTTCTCTTTTGAAAGTTTTGTAATAATCGGTTGGTAATCAAAGGTACTGTTAAAGTGATAAAACAGAAAATTTGGCCCGGTTGTAATGTTTCTCACTTTAAAGTCAGCAATTTGTCGATTTTAAGGGGCAAACGTTTATTGCGAACGATTAAGCTGGTCAGGGGGAGCTTATTTTAAAAAGTTTTGTAATATTCGGTTGATAACTAAAGGTACCGTGCAAATTAAACTGTTAAAATAGAAAATTTGGCCCGGTTGAAATGTTTCTCGCTGTAGGTCAGCAATTTGCCGATTTTAGGGAGGTTGCGTGGCTGAATGGTTAGCACGTGCGCTCTGTATCATAACGTCTGTCATTGAGTCAACTGGCCTTGTTTCGATTTCTTGGTTGTACGTGACAAGGAGTATGGTCGCCTTACCAACCTCGTAGGCCGTAACGCCGCTGCCCGGGTAAAATTTCCCTCATTGCACACTTTATGGCGTATGCCCGTCTTCATTAGCCCATTGTAGGAGCAGAACAGTAGGACGTTAAACCCCATTCAATTTCATTTCATTTTCTCTATGTTGCTTATTTATTATAGTGGATAAATATTTTTCTGGTTCTAGCAATTATTTAATTTCTGCATAGAAATCTCTGGCCAGTTTTTTTTTATTGCAGAGTGCCATTCTTGTATATTGCAGTCTATGACCCTTTGTTTAAAACATGCTTAAGAAGTCGTCACGATTTCCTACTTATAACCAAACATATTGGAAACCATAATTATATAACATATCTTGGAAGCCCGATTACAGCTATACAAGTTTCAGTTATTTCCCTTTAGTTTAAAGATTATTTTTTTGCCCGGGTGCAATGTTTCTCACTACATTTAAATTTGTAACTTTGTGAGTTTTTGACCGATTTTGATATTATGTCTTTATAATTTTCCAAATCTACATATTTAACGTACATATTCAAACAATTGAGTTCAACCTGATTCAAAAAGTTTTAGTTTTGTTCAAAGTTATCTCATTTAATTTTTCGATGTTTTCTTACCATTTTCATTTCATTTTTCTGAAAGTTTTGAAATCGGAAGTCATCCCGATTACAGCAACACAAGTATCAGTTATTTCCCTTTAGTTTTCAGATTACTCAATGTTTCATACTATATTTAGACTTGTCACTTCGCGAGTTTTTGACCAATTTTGATAGTTTGTTATTCTTATCCTTTTATTTGAGATACTTGATATAATCGATGACACGTGACGATGAATATGAAAGCTTTCATATCTGCATGGGACAGTAGCAGATCTTTATTATTATTTTTTTTTTGTGTGTGTTTTCTGCAAATCGGATTTCTCAGAATCTATCCATAGGATCTTTCTGAAATTTTGACCTACCCCCCCAAAAATGGGGTGCGAACCTTGATTAAATGTATTTTCAAAACGTTTTACGAATCCGAAATCACCGAATTTTACGAACGAATGCATTTGACCTACAATGCTGTAACTTTGTGACTATTTGATCTATTTTACTAATTCTTTTTTCTTTGAGTATCCTAAGACATTTACTTCAAATCTGCAATTTCGGATTTTCGAATTTCGAAAATTCGTCGCTGTGATTTCGAACCGGAAGTTTACACCAACTCGACAACTTCTTTAGTAGTTGTACGATTTTCATGAAATTTAATATGTAAGTAGACCTTAATGATGCGACTTGAAAAATGACTTTAGAAATTTTCTAACTTATCTCCCCTTGGTGAAATTAAGGATCAAAGTTTTCAAAAAAATCGTCGAAATATAGGTCAGAATGACCTGGGGTTTTTTTTCGATACTAGACAAGGAATTACTGATTCGTACACAAAATATGGAGTTTGTCGATCGAACCGGAAGTGCCACCATCTTTAAACGTGAAAAATCAATAAGGCTTTTTTGCTATTTTACTTACAGACTCGGGAGTTATATTTTCTGAATCCTTGATGGAAGGCCTAAAAAATGTCGCGAATAGAATTCTGATTTAGGTCAACCGGGAGTCACCATTTTGAATTGAAAATGAAAAATAGAAGCAATTTGAAGGGCCGAGACTTTGGAGCACAATAACTCTCATTCTAATTAAGCTAGAATGTTCAAACTTGTTGTAGACGTTCACTAGGTCAATGTTATGATTGAGTTCAAAGATGAGCATTTTCTGCTTAGGGTAAGCAGAGATAAGCATGCTGATTTGTTGATTCTTTAGGGCACGATAACTTCGGTTATAATGAAGGGAGGGCGATGAAACTTTTGTCAATAGAGAGTCTAATAGCTAGCCTGTTGTGTGAAATCATTGTATCATTTTTTTTAAATATCAGGGATAGCCGAAAAAAAGAGATTGAAAATCCAAAAAGTCGTATTTTTACAATTTGGAGCATGTTTAGAGGTCTTTCTCGTAAAGTCAACATAATATTTTTTGGGAACTTCTTCTACAAAGAGTCTTATTGGTAGTCTTTTATATGAAACCATCGATCAACAGTCCAACATATCAGGAGTAGAAGAACAAAAGGATCGAACATTGAAAACGGCACCCTTTCATTGTTAAGCGAAACATGCAGTGTGGGTGACTACAATCTACACATTTAGTCATCGTACAGAGCTTATTCAACAGTATCGAATTCCAACTGCTTAGGGATATTTTACGTGCACTCCAATGTGTACACGGGACCTTGGTTTTTCGTCCCATCCGAATGACTAGACAGCTGTGCTTGTCAGGCCCTCCGTTCTGCCTCACTGACAAGGGGAACCACGCCGGGAAATCGTGCAGAACTTTCAATTCAGGCGAAAACGTTTATTGCATACGATTAAGCTGGTCAGTTGGAGCTTATTTTCAAAAGTTTTGTAATAATCGGTTGGTAATTAAAGTACCGTGCACATTAAACTGTTAAAACAGAAAATTTCGCCCGGTTGAAATGTTTCTTGCTATAAGTCAGCAATTTTTTGAATTCAGGGAGGCTGAATGGCTGAATGGTTAGCATGTGCGCACTGTATCGTAACGTCTGTCATTGAGTCAACGGGCGTCGTTTCGATCTCCAGGTTGCACGTGATATGGTGTATGATGTCCAACCTCGTGGGTTTTCTCCGTGTTCTTCGGTTTCCTCCCAACGGCTAAAGACCAGTACGCGCAAGGGGAGTTTTTAAAGAAAATTAAAAAACATATGTTAGTCCCGAAATGACCTAGTTTGTGTCGAATGGACGTTAGGCCGCATTTCTCTCTTTCTCTTTTATTTTGTTTTGTAATAATCGGTTGGTAATCAAAGGTAATGTAAAAGTGATAAAACAGAAAATTTCGCCCGGTTGTAATGTTTCTCACTTTAAAGTCAGCAATTTGCCGATTTTAAGGGGCAAACGTTTATTGCGAACGATGAAGCTGGTCAGAGGGAACTTATTTTTAAAAGTTTTGTAATATTCGGTTGATAACTAAAGGTACCGTGCAAATTAAACTGTTAAAATAGAAAATTTGGCCCGGTTGAAATGTTTCTCGCTGTGGGTCAGCAATTTGCCGATTTTGGGGAGGTTGCGTGGCTGAATGGTTAGCACGTGCGCTCTGTATCATAACGTCCGTCATTGAGTCAACTGGCGTTGTGTCGATTTCTTGGTTGTACGTGACAAGGAGTATGGTCGCCTGTCCAACCCGCTGCCCGGGTAAAATTTCCCTCATTGCACACTTTATGGCGTATGCCCGTCTTCATTAGCCCATTTTAGGAGCAGAACAGTAGGACGTTAAACCCCATTCAATTTCATTTCATTTTCTCTATGTTGCTTATTTATTATAGTGGATAAATATTTTTCTGGTTCTAGCAATTATTTAATTTCTGCATAGAAATCTTGCTTTGGCCAGTTTTTTTTATTGCAGAATGCCATTCTTGTATATTATAGTCTATGATCCTTTGTTTAAAACATGCTTAAGAAGTCGTCACGATTTCCTACTTATAACCAAACATATTGGAAACCATAATTATATAACATATCTCTAATTTTGGAAGCCCGATTACAGCTATACAAGTTTCCCTTTAGTTTAAAGATTATTTTTTTGCCCGGGTGCAATGCTTCTCACTACATTTAAATTTGTTACTTTGTGAGTTTTTGACCGATTTTGATAATTATGTCTTTATAATTTTCCAAATCTACATATTCAACGTACATATTCAAACAGTTGAGTTCAACCTGATTCAAAAAGTTTTAGTTTTGTTCAAAGTTATCTCATTTAATTTTTCGATGTTTTCTTACCATTTTCATTTCATTTTTCTGAAAGTTTGAAGTCGGAAGTCATCCCGATTACAGCAACACAAGTATCAGTTATTTCCCTTTAGTTTTCAGATTATGCAATGTTTCATACTATATTTAGACTTGTAACTTCGCGAGTTTTTGACCAATTTTGATAGTTTGTTATTCGTATCCTTTTATTTGAGATACTTGATATAATCGATGACACGTGACGATGAATATGAAAGCTTTCATATCTGCATGGGATAGTAGCAGATCTAGTTATTGTTACTTTCTTTTTGTGTTTTATCCACAAATCGGATTTCTCAGAATCTAACCACAGTATCTTTATGAAACTTTTACCTATCCCCCCAAAAACGGGTGGTAGCTGTTGATTAAATATATTTTCAAAACATTTTACGAATCCGAAATCACCGAAATTTATGAACGACAAAATGGACAATGCATAGTCGTAACTTTGTTATTTTTTTACCGATTTTACTAATTCTTTTTTCTTTGAATACCTTGAAAAAAATCATTTTCATCTGCAGTTTCATATTTTCGAATTTCGAAAATTCGTCGCTGTGATTTCAAACCGGAAGTTTAGACCAATTTGACAACTTCTTTAATAGTTGTACGATTTTCATGAAATTTAGTATATAAGTAGATCTTACCGATATGACTTCAAAAATATAATTAGAAATTTTCTAAATTATCTCCCCTTGGTGAATTTAATGATCAAATTTTTCAAAAAAATCGTTGAAATATAGGTCAGAATGACCTAATTTTTTTTTTCGATACTAGACAAGGAATTACTGATTCGTACCCAAAATAGGGAGTTTGTCGATCGAACCGGAAGTGCCACCATCTTTAAACGTGAAAAATCACTAAGGTTTTTTTGCTATTTTCTGAATCCTTGTAGGAAGGCCTGTAAAACGTCGGGAGTAGAATTTTGATTTAGGTCAACCGGGAGTCACCATTTTGAATTGAAAATGAAAAATAGAAGCAATTTGAATGGCCGAGACTTTGGAGCACAATAACTCTCCTTCTAATTAAGCTAGAATGTTCAAACTTGGTGTAGACGTTCACTAGGTCAATGTTATGATTGAGTAAAAAGATGAGCATTTTCTGCTTAGGGTAAGCAGAGATAAGCATGCTGATTTGTTGATTCTTTAGGGCACGATAACTTCGGTTATAATGAAGGGGGGGTGGCGGTGAAACTTTTGTCAATAGAGAGTCTAATAGCTAGCCTGTTGTGTGAAATCATTGTATCAGGGATAGCCGAAAAAAAGAGATTGAAAATCCAAAAAGTCGTATTTTTACAATTTGGAGCATGTTTAGAAGTCTTTCTCGTAAAGTCAACATAATATTTTTTGGGAACTTCTTCTACAAAGAGTCTTATTGGTAGTCTTTTATATGAAACCATCGATCAACAGTCCAACATATCAGGAGTAGAAGAACAAAAGGATCGAACATTGAAAACGGCACCCTTTCATTGTTAAGCGAAACATGCAGTGTGGGTGACTACAATCTACACATTTACTCATCGTACAGAGCTTATTCAACAGTATCGAATTCCAACTGCTTAGGGATATTTTACGTGCACTCCAATGTGTACACGGGACCTTGGTTTTTCGTCCCATCCGAACGACTAGACAGCTGTGCTTGTCAGGCTCTCCGTTCTACCTCACTGACAAGGGGGAACCACCCCGGGAAATCGAGATGAACTTTCTCCGTGCAGAACTTTCAATTCAGACCAAACGTTTATTGCATACGATTAAGCTGGTCAGTTGGAGCTTATTTTCAAAAGTTTTGTAATAATCGGTTGGTAATTAAAGTACCGTGCACATTAAACTGTTAAAACAGAAAATTTCGCCCAGTTGAAATGTTTCTTGCTATAAGTCAGCAATTTTCCGAATTCAGGGTGGCTGAATGGCCGAATGGTTAGCATGTGCACGCTGTATTGTAACGTCTGTCATTGATTCAACAGGCGTCGTTTCGATCTCCAGGTTGCACGTGACATGGTGTATGATGTCCAACCTCGTGGGTTTTCTCCGTGTTCTTCGGTTTCCTCCCAACGACTAAAGACCAGTACCGCAAGGGGAGTTTTTAAATAAAATTAAAAAACATATGTTAGTCCCGAAATGACCTAGTTTGTGTCGAATGGACGTTAGGCTGCATTTCTCTCTTTCTCTTTTATTTTTAAAGTTTTGTAATAATCGATTGGTAATCAAAGGTACTGTAAAAGTGATAAAACAGAAAATTTCGCCCGGTTGTAATGTTTCTCACTTTAAAGTCAGCAATTTGCCGATTTTAAGGGGCAAACGTTTATTGCGAACGATTAAGCTGGTCAGGGGGAGCTTATTTTTAAAAGTTTTGTAATATTCGGTTGATAACTAAAGGTACCGTGCAAATTAAACTGTTAAAATAGAAAATTTGGCCCGGTTGAAATGTTTCTCACTGTAGGTCAGCAATTTGCCGATTTTAGGGAGGTTGCGTGGCTGAATGGTTAGCACGTGCGCTCTGTATCATAACGTCTGTCATTGAGTCAACTGGCCTTGTTTCGATTTCTTGGTTGTACGTGACAAGGAGTATGGTCGCCTGTCCAACCTCGTAGGCCGTAACGCCGATGCCCGGGTAAAATTTCCCTCATTGCACACTGTTATATAATGCTCTAATTGTGCTTCCATACTTTCATATGTAACTTGATTAGAGTAGTCTCCCCTGCGTAGAGTTCTGTAATGGCTGAAGAATAACCATGTCATAGATTTACATTGCCTCTTCCTTGACTCCTAGCTTCCCTATTCAAGAACCGAGTCCACTATCCCGATACTACAGATATGGCGACGAGTATGCTGATTTACGAACGCACGTTGTTGAAGTCTAAGAGTCAAATGTACTTGCTAATAATACTTGTAAGTCTCACCGCATCGATAATTTCCACGTGGTTGCAGACCTCGGTTACACCGACTTTCCTACATTCTTCTACATTTACGATGGCATCTGGCTGGAGTTTGAATGCCCCACCCCCATTCTTATCTACGCCCGGTAAACCTGCTATAATTTGGGACGATTGGATTCGTATGTTCGACAACTATATTGAAGCCATCGGTGGTAACACTTACTCAGAGGGAAGAAAACGAGCTCTACTATTACACTGCATTGGGCCTGAAGCTCAAAGGGTCTTTTACACACTTAGAGAAGACGACGAAGTTCTCCTTGAACGAACTGAATTTCTTAAAGCTAAGAAAATGCTTTCTAAAAAGTACACTACAAAAATTCATGAAATTGCTGCAAGAGTTGCCTTCAGAAAACGACAACAATTACCAGGTGAAAATGTAGACGATTACATTTTAGCCTTACGTCATCTCTCTTTAAATGGTTGTAATTTCCGGAATGAAGATGAAGCTATCCGTGATCAGTTTGTAGAAAAAAATACAGTTCATGGTATCGTTGAGAAATTAATGGGTAAATCTGATTTAACTTTGGATAAAACAGTTGACTTTGCCAGAAATATTGAACAGTCAAGATTAGATGCTAGAATGGTTGATAATACAAATTCTGCAAGACAATCCTATGGAGTAAATGCTGTCAACTTTAAGCCAAAGTCTCGTTCGAAATCCAGACCTAGGCCTTCACATCAACATACCCCTACACCTGCTACTAAGTCTACACCAGGAAGACATTGCTACAGATGTGGTTCTACTGCACATCTTGCTAACAGTACACAATGTCGTGCTATTAAAGAAACATGCAGAAAATGTGGAAAACAAGGACATTACAGTCATGTTTGCATGGGTCAAAGTACAGTTAATCATATTGACGAAGATGTTTTTGTTTTGACTCTTACATCCAGTACCTTTGATAATTCAATTACACGTCATCTGCTAATAAATGACATTCCTACATCATTGATGGTTGATACTGGTAGTGCCCGTACCCTCATTAATAAAGTTATGTATTACAATACATTCTCACAGTTTCCATTACAGCCTCCTTTGGTGCATTTGAAGTCTTACTCTTCAGATAAAATTTCTATCCTTGGATGTTTTACAGCTGCTGTCAAGTACAAAGACCGACATGCTTCCTGTATTATCCATGTTGTTGAAAATGGTATTTCTCTACTTGGTATGGATATGATAGAAGCCCTTGATCTTCAGATGCAAGGTTCTTCATTAGTTAATATAACCAAGGCTACACCTACTTACACAGAGAATAGTTCAACTTCTACGCTTACCTTACCTGATACTTTCGTGTCTGCTGCTACCTTGCCCACATCAATGCCTGCTGCTACATTGCCTACATCAATGCCTGCTGCTACATCTATGTCTTCTAATACAAGTACGAATACAATGTTGTCTACTACTCCAAGTACACCGAAACTTATCCCCCCCACAGTTACACCTACTGCTTCTCCTGACTCGTCAATACCTACACATATCCTTAATAGATTTGGTCATATGTTTACACCAGGTCTTGGCACAGTTAAAGGATATGAACTTAAAGTCAAAATGAAGGAAAATACCATTCCTGTACAGTCTCGTTTTAAGACGACTACCTTTTGCCTTACGGCCTGCAGTTGACAAAGAGCTTGATCGTCTTGAACATGATGGTATTATTGAACCTATTGATGCTAGTGAATGGATTTCACCATTATCGGTTGCATGGAAGAAATCTGGAAAAATTCGATTATGTATCGATATGCGTAAAGTCAATGAACAAATGGTTATTGAGAAATTCCCTTTACCAAAGATTGATGAATTACTTGCAGAACTTAATGGTGCTTGCTGGTTTGCTAAGATTGACTTAGCCAGTGCATATCATCAATTATTACTGTCTACAGAAAGTCGTGACTTGACTTCATTCATTACTCATCGTGGGTTATACAGATACACCCGAGTTAACTTTGGAATGGCTTCAGCTCCCTCTGCATTCCAAAAATTGATGTTTCGTCTTACAAATCATCTGCATGGTGTACAGTGCTACTTAGATGACCTGATTGTTTATGGTAAAACATTTGATGAATACACATCTAATTTGTATTCCCTGCTTTCCAAACTTGATTCAGTTGGACTAAAATTGAACAATAAATGTGTTTTCGATGTGCAAGAAATAGAATTTCTGGGTCATACTATTACCCACACTGGTGTTACACCTGGTGTTACACCTCAATCAGAGTAGGCAAGAGCTATACATGATGCGCCCTTACCTCATGATTACACATCGCTACAGTCATTTCTTGGACTTGCTGGATATTTACCAAAATATTGTCCACAATACAGTACTACTGTTGATCCCGACCTACCTACAATAGTCACTTGTGATGCTAGTGATTACGGGATTGGTCGAGTTCTTAGTCAAATCATCAATGGAGAAGAAAAAATAGTTACCTGTGCCTCGCGTACACTTACAGAATGCGAAAGAAAGTATTCAGTTGGAGAGAAAGAAGCACTTGCTTGCGTATGGTCTTGTTTACGATGGAACACTTACCTTTGGGGTCGTAATTTTACCCTTCGTACTGATCATAAAGCCCTCACTACACTGCTGTCACCGAAAGGTGCAGGTCGACAGTCAATGCGGATTGCTAGATGGAATGCTAAACTACTTTATTTCCATTACAACATAGTTTACACTAGTGGATGCAGTAACAAAATTGCTGATTACCTTAGTCGATCACCATTACCTGAGATTACAGATGAAGACGTTGACGATGAAGTCATTTTATCTGTTTTTGATGATGATTCAACACTTTCAGTAAAATTGTCTGAATTACAAGACTTTACAAAGAACGATCCACTACTTCAAGAAGTGATTCGTTATACAAGTTTTACATGGCCTATAAAAGACACCAACCTTTCTACTGAGTTACGAAAGTTTTTCAAACTTAAAGAGGAACTATGGGTTTGTAAGAATATTTTGATGCTTGGTTCATGTGTTGTTGCTCCTTCCGCCCTCACCCCTAAATTATGCCAAATTGCTCATGCTTGTCACCAAGGCATTATCCGTACCAAACAGCGTCTTAGAGACCTTTACTGGTGGAGTGGAATGGACTCTCAAATTGAAATGTTAATTTCTTCTAAATAGTGATAAAACTGCTAAAACTTCTGTTGCTCCCATGACACCTGTTCCTACCAAACCTTGGGAAAAACTTGCCATTGACATCTTTGGTCCTGATGATCGTCAACCACATGCCTCACGTTTTGCAATCACCATGATTGATTATTATACTAAATGGCCTGAAATAGCTATTACTGGAGTCGTTACTAGCTCAGCTGTTATTACGTTTCTTAAATCTGTCTTTAGTCGTGAAGGATATCCTGCCGAGATCATTACAGACCATGGTGTACAGTTTGTGTCTCATGAATTTGAATCATTTCTTAAGTCACGTAATATTAAACATTCTCTCAGTGAACGCCTAAATCGAAGCCTGAAAGATGTTCTTCAAACTGCCCGTCGTGAAGGTGGTACTGATATTAACAAAACCGTTCAAGAATTCCTAACAGTTTACAGATCTACACCTCATGCTACAACCGGTGTTTCTCCTAAAGAACTTTTACATGGACGTAAAATGAGAACTGGTTTAGATATTTTTGAATTGCATGATATGTCTAAAACTGTTTCTGCTGACCAAGTCTTAGAACGCATTAAACAAAAACAAGCAAAATCTAAGTCTTATACTGATAATAAACGCTCTGGTAAATTTCTAAACTTACAAGTTGGTGATTATGTGCGTGTGCGTATACCTACTCACATTAGAAAAAGTGAATTTCAATTTACAGGCCCAAGAAAGATAGTGGCTAAGCGCAGTGATAGCACATATCAACTAGATGATGGAAAAGTCTGGAATCAAGAAAGACTTGCCAAAGCTCGCATTAATTCAGTGCCTAGCTCTTCACATTCACTACCTTCTAAATCAACTAATGATGTTCCTGTCTCTTCGTATGATGCACGTAAAAGTGATAGAACTGTAAATAAGCCAAATTGGCATAGTGACTATGTGTTTCATACATAACTGATTTATTTACATAAACTTTGGCTTATTATACATTGTTTGTTACATTATACAGTTGTGTCACAGTTAGTGAATTTCATATTAATTTGCTGTATCTAGATGTACATTTTAAAGAGAGGGGAAGATGTTATATAATGCTCTAATTGTGCTTCCATACTTTCATATGTAACTTGATTAGAGTAGTCTCCCCTGCGTAGAGTTCTGTAATGGCTGAAGAATAAACATGTCTTAGATTTACATTGCCTCTTCCTTGACTCCTAGCTTCCCTATTCAAGAACCAAGTCCACTATCCCGATACCACACACACTTTATGGCGTATGCCCGTCTTCATTAGCCCATTTTAGGAGCAGAACAGTAGGACGTTAAACCCCATTCAATTTCATTTCATTTTCTCTATGTTGCTTATTTATTATAGTGGATAAATATTTTTCTGGTTCTAGCAATTATTTAATTCCTGCATAGAAATCTTGCTTTGACCAGTTTTTTTTATTGCAGAGTGCCATTCTTGTATATTGCAGTCTATGATCCTTTGTTTAAAACATGCTTAAGAAGTCGTCACGATTTCCTACTTATAACCAAACATATTGGAAACCATAATTATATAACATATCTCTAATTTTGGAAGCCCGATTACAGCTATACAAGTTTCAGTTATTTCCCTTTAGTTTAAAGATTATTTTTTTGCCCGGGTGCAATGTTTCTCACTACATTTAAATTTGTAACTTTGTGAGTTTTTGACCGATTTTGATAATTATATTTAACGTAAATATTCAAACAGTTGAGTTCAACCTGATTCAAAAAGTTTTAGTTTTGTTCAAAGTTATCTCATTTAATTTTTTGATGTTTTCTTACCATTTTCATTTCATTTTTCTGAAAGTTTTGAAGTGGGAAGTCATCCCGATTACAGGAACACAAGTATCAGTTATTTCCCTTTAGTTTTCAGATTATGCAATGTTTCATACTATATTTAGACTTGTAACTTCCCGAGTTTTTGACCATTGTGACCGATTGTTGTTACATACTTTTACTTTTTTTGGTAATGAAACATTTGTAATACACTAAAATCTGATTAAGAGTAACAACTCATTATGTAATTATCTGAAAATCATTAGAATTTGTTTCCTTTTGATAAAGTTTTGCCCCACGCTAATAATTAGTATAGGAAACATTTAACATCATGGATTTAGCTGTTCAGTTATCAAAATTCATTGAAAATCAAAATACTTGTTCGTTTCAACACCTTAAACTCTGTGTATCAATCTGAAGTCAATCGGATGATAAGTTTGGCATGGTGATGTTTTCAGGGCATTGACTTCAAAAGATGACATGTAGATTTCTGTTAAAAGTGGAGACAGTGGTGAGCCCATCGGGAGACCATAAACCTGTTCGTAGACATCATACCCCCATGTGAAGTAGGTCGACTCAACACAGTGCTTAACTAACTAGTCGTTCCGATGGGACGATAAAGAGAGAGAGAGAAATCTGGTTTAACGTCCACTTGACACAAACTAGGTAATTTCGGGTCTAACCTATGGTTTAATTTTATTTCAATAATTCGCTTGCGCGTAGGGGTCTTTAGTAGTGGGAGGAAACCGGAGTACCCGGAGAAAACCCACGAGGTTGGATGGGACGATAAACCAAGTTCCCGTGTACACATTGGCGTGCACTTAAAAGATCTTGTGGCAGTTGGAATTCGATATAAGAGTAGGCCGTAGCGCCGCTGCCCGGACAAAATTTCCCTCATTGCACTGTATGGCGTATGCCCGTCTTCATTAGAACAGATTAGGAGCAGAACAGATTAGGAGCGGAACAGTAGGACTTCAAACTCCATTTCATTTCATTTTATTTTCTCTATTAGTAAGTGCAGGGGGACTGCACCACACACAATTCTACACAAAACAAATATATGGACAAGACATCATACTCAGAGAAAAGCAAACAACACAATTCAAAAAGAGTGAATGGATCCGGGGGCTAGCCGTAAGCGTCCACTGCGCTGTACAGTCCCGGGCCTATGTTGTTGGTTTATTATAGTGGATAAATATTTTTCTGGTTCTAGCAATGATTTTATTTCTGCATAGAAATCTAGTTTTGAACAGTTTTTTTTTATTGCAGAGTGCCAATCTTGTATATTGCAGTCTACGACCCTTTGTTCAAAACATCCTTAAGAAGTTGTCTTCTTCCAACAGTATGGTGCGCATAAAGCATCTCATAACTAGTGCTCCTACGGTTAGGACATTTTGTTATTCGAATAACCGTGGCTATTAACCGGTTACTAACAATTAACCGTTTGGTATCAAGTTTCAACATTTTAATAACCACTCACATCGCCGTATGATGATTTAAAAGCAAGTGGTTTTTAATACATAATTGTACACGTCTGTCAATATCAAGTAATAAGCTTACCGGTACCTACAAATATTATAGCTTTGCTCCTCTCTAAGTTAAATCCTGTGTTTTTCCTCTTTGTAAGTATTTGAAAGTACCAAAAGAAAACAAATGTCGATCATCGAATTCAGAGATTATCATGACGGAAGTGTTGTAGGCTACTATTTGGTGATCGAGTTTATTTCACCAGTTCCACAACTCCAATCTCCACCCTCGGTGCTTTGTTGATAAAACTACTTTATTGTTATTGAAATTATTAAAGACTTATAATCAGGCAACTTGAATTATCTGCAGCTTGTGTGTGATCAAGATGTAATTTAACTCAACTCATAACAGTCGAACCGTATCACACGCCACGGCATGAAAACTGCACTAACTGACTGAGCGAACACGTGACCGACGCAAATTCTCTTCGGCTTCTTAAAATTAAATTGGTAGATTTTTGACAGTAATGATGTCGCATTAATACAGGATGATTATTTTGTAATTGTTCTCGCCTTGCCTTCCCCCGATTATCGAGATTTTAAGACGTGGGTTGTTTTCTACCGGTCCAACAGCAACACGTACCTCTCGACTGCTCGGCAAAATATTCTGATTTTAAGATAAATACATCGTGGAATAACGTGGAATAGTTATAAAGAAGAAAGCGCCTGACCTCAGTAACTAACTTTCTGTAATTTTTAAACAATAATATTTAAAACCCGAGAATAACATTTTTTTTATTAAATTCCTGTAAAACAAACAGCTGCTCATTGACAGGTCATACACGTTGAATACCTGACAACTCATCCCAAAGACAACTCATCCCAGACAACTCATCCCAATAAAAGACAATTCATCCCACTTTTAAAGACAACTCATCCCAAGTCAAAAGACAATTCATCCCAAGTCAAAAGACAACTCATCCCAACTTTTAAAACCCCCCACTCATTCCAAGTTACAAAGAAATATCACAACTTAATCACTAATATGAATTTATTACATCAACAATTTATTAAATTATATTTTCTGGCATATCGACGTCAGGGCAAACTGATAAATGGGATGTAGTCTGGTCACTAACATTATGATATTTGTCTTTGAAGTGCTTAACCAATTTAATTAGTTTGTAATAGAGGTAAATACTACAACTCAGTTTCGTTAATCGTTGTTTTTGTTGGAAGTGCTTCATGATGAAAGAATAAAACAAACACATCTACCAATCTGTTATAACAACAAATGAATTGAAAGTGTTGATTAACTGAATTTTCTTTTAAGAAATTTTATATTATAAGATTCTTAATCAATCCAAATAGTTTGTCTATAATATATTGCATAACTGATAAATTATAAAATAATTTTATATCATAAGATTTTTAATCAATCCAAATAGTTTGTCTATAATATATTGCATAACTGATAAATTATTCAGCATGATTCTATAACAAAATATATGATGGTTAATATATTAAGTAACCATAAAATAATGAGATAATTGAAAGCCATTCTTTGGTTTGTCACTTGTTACCTTGAGATTAAGATTAAAGTGAAGTAAAACTATTGTCTTTTAATCTAACTGATTGATTGAATGATTGACTGTAAATTAACACTTAATCTTTTCCTCAAAGATTCACTTTTTAAGTCACATGTCTAAAGAAGAATCCTACATAAAAAGTAATAAAAGAAAATGTTGAATGCCTTCTTATAATTTGTTAAAACCGATTTAAATTTTAAAAAAAAAAATAATGAATTGGATTTGTGTCAGATACACCTAATTTTTTTCTTTGTTGCTATCAAATTTGATGTTTATCATATGTAAATATTTATATGTAATTGAAGAGTAATTGAAATGTAATTGACCATTACATGATTTTTGGAATGTAATTAATTACATATCCATTACTCATTACTTTTGAAATCTTCCATTACTCATTACTTGACATTAAAGTCTTACCAGTATTACAAGTTCTATGCTGCCATCGTTCACACCCGTCACAAAGCTGATGGTAGAATACTAAAACCAAAAGAGGACCCAAAGGGAGTCATATACAAAATAAATTGTGAGTGTAATGTGGCTTATCCCGTCCAATTTCAGTCAGAACTAAAGAGCATCAGACAGCAGTTAAAAAACAAGAACAAAACAAATCAGCGATAGCAGAACATATCAACCAAAACCCACAGCACCAAATCAAATGGGAAAGTACAGAAATACTAGCTAGAAACCTACCAACATGGAAAAGCAGAGTTCTTCGCGAGGCACTGGAAATTCAAAAGCATAAGCCAGAATTAAACAGAGACTCAGGACATTTTCTCCCAAATCTTTGGGTTGATTTATTCAATTCATAACCAGTTGATTTATTCAATTCATCACCAGTGTGTTAGTGATTTATTTAATTCATAATCAGCGTGTATTAGTAATTCATAATCATAATCAGTGTGTGTTAGTGATATAAGTGCAATTGTGATGATTGCTTCAATCTCTGACAATTATCAACTCTTTCATCTCATCTTATAGTTATGGTTTCATATAGTTAATTAGTGTCTTCATGTTATGGTTTCATATAGTCAATTATCCCCTAATCTCTTCCTTTTGTATTATGAGTGTTATTCTTTCATCATGTTAATTTATATAACTTCTTTGATCTTGTTAATGCGTTGTAATAGTTTTGATTATTCTGTTAAATGGTTTCCACTTGGTACCTATATATTGTACCACATTTATGTTGATTATCATTATTTGCTTGAAAACGATATCTGTATGTGTATCGAAACGTAGCATGTTAATAAATTCAGAAGTAGTATATCCATATAAGTGTGTTTATTTTTAGTGTAATCTATTTCTATATGTCTTATAAGGATTAAATATCACTTATATTTGTTGGGATGAGTTGTCTTATAATTATAACCTGATTCTCTATCCATGTTTTAAAGTTGGGATGAGTTGTCTTTTATAGTGGGATGAGTTGTCTTCTAGCTTGGGATGAGTTGTCTTATATTGGGATGAGTTGTCTTGGGATGAGTTGTCTTTGGGATGAGTTGTCTGGATACCTACACGTTATAATACTGGGGTAACGGGGCATCTCGAGTTGACATACATTGTTCAATTTTCAAAATGGCACTCTGTCGTCATGGAGACGTCTGTAATGGAGATAACTCCATTTAATGGGGACATCTTCAATTAACCGTACCGCTCAATTCGAACCGTTTAACCGTCCAATTCTAACCGTTTACGGTTATCTGACTAACCGTAGGAGCACTACTCATAACATCTATTTGGATATTTATGGGGGGTTGGATGGCTGAATGGTGCAGAACTTTCAATTCAGGCCAAACGTTTATTGCAAACGATAAAGCTGGTCAATGGGTGCTTATTTTTAAAGGTTTTGTAATAATCGGTTGATAATTAAAGGTACCGTGCAAATTAAACTGTTAAAACAGAAAAATTTGTCCGGTTAAAATGTTTCTCGCTATAAGTCAGCAATTTGCCGATATTAGAGAGGTTGAATGGCCGAATGGTTAGCATGTGCGCGCTGTATCGTAACGTCTGTCACTGAGTCAACTGGCGTTTTACGTGACATAGAGTATGGTCGCCTGTCCAACCTCGTGGGTTTTCTCCGTGTCCTTCGGTTTCCTCCCATGGCTATAGACCCCTACGCACAAGGGAAATATTGAAATAAAATTCAAACATGTGTTAGTCCCGAAATGACCTAGTTTGTGTCGAGTGGAGGTTAAACCCCACTCCCCTTTCTTTTGCCGATTTTAGTAATTCTTTTTCCTTTTTGAGTTTCTTTATATAACCCATTTTCAACAAGTATTCAGGCCATGGGGCAATAGTACGCTCAAGACAAGATCATAAAATTACAAACATGACAAACCAACACTATTTACACAGATTCGTCATAACCTCATATTACATCATAATTTCATTATTTTAGTTTATATATTTTTTCATTGCATTATAAATAAACTTCCCGTTTACACATTAGTTTGCATGTAATAGATCCCCTGTCAGTTGGAATTCGATATAAGAGTAGGCCGTAACACCGCTGCCCGGTAAAATTTCCCTCATTGCACACTTTATGGCGTATGCCCGTCTTCATTAGCTTAGTTTAGGAGCCGAACAGTAGGATGTTAAACCCCATTTCATTTCATTTTCTCTATGTTGTTTATTTATTATAGTGGATAAATATTTTTCTGGTTTTAGCAATTATTTAATTTCTGCATAAAAATCTTGCTTTGAACAGTTTTTTATTGCACAGTGCTATTCTGGTATATTGCAGTCTATGACCCTTTGTTTAAAACATGCTTAAGAAGTTGTCACTATTTCCTACTTATAACCAAACATATTGGTAACCATAATTATATAACATATTCCTAATTTTAGTAGCCCGATTACAGCTATACAAGTTTCAGTTATTTCCCTTTAGTTTACAGATTATTTTTTTGCCTGGGTGCAATGTTTCTCACAATATTTAGACTCGTAAATTTTTGAGTTTTTGACCGATTTTGATAATTTTGTCTTTTATTTTCCAAATTTACATATTCAACGTAAATATTCAAACAGTCGAGGTCAATCTGATAAAAAAAGTATTAGTTCCGTTATCTCATTTAATTTTTCGATGTGTTCCTACCATTTTCATTTTCTTTTTCTGAAACTTTTGGAGTGGGAAGTCATTCCAATTACAGCAACACAATTCTCAGTTACTTCCCTTTAGTTTTCAGATTATTTTTTTGTCCGGGTGCAATGTTTCTCACTATATTTAGACTTGTAACTTTGCAATTTTTTTTTACCGATTTTGATAATTATTTTTTCTTGTACATTTTTCTTTTAAGATACTTGATATAATCCATGCCACATGACAATGAATATCAAAACTTTCATATCTGCATGGGACAGTAGCAGATCTAGTTAGATTTGATATTTTATAATACTTTATGCAGAGTTCACATTTTAGTGCAGTCACAAAACCAGTCTTCTTCGTATGTTAACCACACGTCAGCATTGGATTTTGTTAAAGTCATTTTTGATCCACTTTTCTACGGTTTCTATGTAATTTTCGAACTGGTGACGGCGACTGCCACCGTTTAGAAGTGTCTTTATGACAGACATTAGACATAGTACCCATCTTTGAACGGTCCCGACTCCCACTACTAGCCAGGATATCTGTGTCCGAGGTAGTGCTCCTACGGTTAGGACTTTTTGTTATTCGAATAACCGTGGCTATTAACCGCTTAGTAACAATTAACCGTTTGGTATCAAGTTTCAACATTAAATAACCACTCACATCGCCGTATGATTTACAAGCAAGTGGTTTGTAATTCATCCTTGTACACGTCTGTCAATATCAAGTAATAAGCTTACCTACAAATATTAACTTTGACCCTCTCTTAAATCCTGTGTTTTTCCTCTTTGTTTGTAAGTATTTGAAAGTACTAAATATAAAGAAAACAAATGCTGATCATCGAATTCAGAGATTATAACGGCGGAAGTGTGAGAGTTGTGCCCCTTTACGGGTTTAGACGTGTACTATTTTGGTGATCGAGTTTATTTCATCAATTCCACAATTCCAATCTCCATCCTCGGTGTTGTTGATAAAACTGCTTTATTGTTATTGAAATGATTAAAGGCTTATAATCAGGCAACTAAAATTATCCACAGCTTGTGTGTGATCAAGATGTAATGTACTCAACTTGTATCACACACCACGGCATGAAAACTGCACTGACTGACTGAGCGAACACGTGACCGACGCAAATTCTCTTCGGCTTCTTAAATTGGCAGATTTTTAACAGTAATGATGTCGCATTAATACAGGATGAATATTTTGTAATTGTTCTTGCCTTGCCTTCCCCCGATTATCGGGATTTTAAGACGTGGGTTGTTTTCCACCGGTCCAACAGCAACACGTACGGGCGTACCTCTCGACGAAATATTCAAGATAAATACATCGTGGAATGAAAGTGGAATAGTTATAAAGAAGAAAGCGCCTGACCTCATTAACTAACTTTTAAACAATAATATTTAAAACCCAAGAATAACATTTTTTTTTATTAGATGCCTGTAGAACAAACAACGGCTCATTGACAGGTCATACACGTAACGGGGGCACTTCAAGTTGACATATTGTTCAATTTTCAAAATGGCGCCCTGTCGTCATGGAGACGTTTGTAATGGGAGATAACTCCATTTAATGGGGACATCTCCAGTTAACCGTACCGCTCAATTCGAACCGTTTAACCGTCCAATTCTAACCGTTTACGGCTATCCGACTAACCGTAGGAGCACTAGTCCGAGGGTTGAGAAAAATAAGAAGTTATTTTATTCGACATGTTTTCAAGGCTCTTCTATTTACATTCACATTGGAAGTGTTCAACAAAGTGAGATATTTTCGTATAAAAAGTCTGTCCCTAATTACATCCATAGTCAACTTGAACATTTTCTTGTAAACTAATTCAAAATATTATTATTTTTATTACTAATAACATATATAATTACATGCCATGTTAGGTGTGATTTAGAGCTAATCATATACGAAACTAACGCAAAGCTAGCTACTACACGTAGACTCGAATAACCAGCGTAATTTATCTCCACGTGGCAGAAATACATGTATACATGTATAAATAGTAATATTTTTACTATGACTCGGGTCGTTGATATAACCAGCGTAAAAGCACCGATTCTAAAAATTATTTATTATTTTATATGCACGCGGCAGATATATAGATAGTAACATTTTCACTATGACTCGGGTTGTTGATATTTTTGGGCCTGGATTTTCGATTCTAATAATAATTAGCGATCGACTCGAATTCCCAAATCGAAATTAATATTTTTGGCTTAATGTTTTACCAAAACTCGGCAATTTGGCCTTTCAAAAGGGGTCAATTCGCCCGGACATTGTCCGCGTCCGGCCGCTTATTTCAGCGCTTGGTACTGTATACCAAAAAATATACCATGGAAACACACAAATTATCAAATCTACAAAATTTCAAATTAGCAAAAGGTACAACTGCAATAATAGGTTAGTGTGTGTTTAAAGTATCCAAACAATACCTGATAGACCGTTCAGACGCTCGAGTTGAACTGGTTAAATAAAAAACAGCTCAAGTGACCTGTCTTAAAGAACACTTTTTGTTATTTTTGCGTGAGGACACCATCCAAAGTACTTGTGAAAAGTTATAATTTCCACAATTTTCGAAGACTTTTTGACCAGATGTGTACACGTATGCCAAGGAATCGTATTTGCCCATGCATAGATAGTTAACTCTAACCACTAACCGACGAGGTCAGAATAGTTATACTGCTTTAACGTACAGAGGAAGCCCATTATTAGGTGTGGGATAATAAATTACCTGTTCTTTGGAAAATATGTAAAACTCTAAAACCAGTTCTATCCCAAACAAACATATTTGGTTCATCCCATCTTATTGTCTGTAATAAATCATGAAGAGTTAGGAACAGTAGGTCCGATACATATTTTATCAAATTACATATAAAGATTTCAGAAACTCTGCCCTTCTCTCCCATTTCTTTTGAAACTATGGTAACTAAGTTAAAAGTTTCTTTTAAATATCAGAGAACAGATAGCAAAAGGATTCAAAGTTTAAATTTTGATAAACAATATTTTGAACTTACCATTCCCCAAACATGTAAGGCTACGCAAAGTATAAAGTAAACAAATGTCACTAATATTGCCACTTTAAATTTGTTGACAAGAATATTAACTAAACCAGCTTGGAATATGTATGTATTGAAGAACAGTAGAAACACTACAATTACAGCAAAAACTATACACACGTCTTGTATTCTGAAATGATAGGAAATAATGCAGTGAAAGAGAAAGAGAAAGAAATGGAGTTTAATGTTCGACACAAACTAGGTCATTTTGGGACTAACATGGTTTAATTTTATTTCAATAATTCGCTTGCGCTTAGGGGTCTTTAGCAGTGGGAGGAAATCGGAGGACCCGTGCAGTGAAAGAAGGATATCCAGAATACGATTTCCATAAAGTTACTTGCAGACCTATATGGAGAAGAATTTGCATCATAATTTTACCTAGTAATGCAGATGCTAATCCTTTTTCAATGCATTTATTTTGAAGAAAAAAATGATAGTGAGCTAGATATCATCTTAGAAAATGCTTTGCAGCTGCTATTTTATATTTCCTCGGTTTTCAAAATGTTTATTATTAGTATTAGCATTCAATTTATTTTTTGACTCCTCTCCTTACCACTAACACAAAATTAAAATTGTCGGGGGCTACTAGATGTATCACTCGCCACATATTGTATTTTGAGGGGAGTGCTTTTTTACCATTTAGTCATTCTCGCAGCAAGGTTTGATATTCCTACATACCAGTACATGCAGTCCGTGAAAATAAGAATTTTCTACTACGGCACAAAGAAATGATCAATGTCAGATGAATATCAAAAAGAGTGGAAGTAAGCTAAGTGTATCTATACGCGCAAATAGTTCATAAAATGAATTTAAAATTTATTGTTTGTTTGACATACCGGTATCATAGTTACAACATTAAAACAGGTCTATTTTATGTAATTTTGGTTTGAAAGAATAGTAAGAAAAAAAAAAAAAAAAAATAGGTTGCCAGGAAACGAAACATACGCCCAGGGCAGCTAAATCGTCCTGGCAGTCAACAGGAGTTGTCGCATATTAAGTAATTATCAGAAAATCATTAGAATTTGTTTGGTTTTTATAAAGTTCTGCCCCATGCTAACGTTTACTATATGAAACATTTAATATGATGGATTTAGCTGTACAATTATCAAAATTCATTGAAAATCAATATACTTCTTTGTCTCAAAACCTAAAACACTGTCCACAAGATTTTTCAAAGTCATCAAGGACCATAACTCTGGCAGTAATTATCGGAAAACACTGAAAATCCATAGGCGTCTTCATCTTATGACCTTTAACACTGTGTATAAATTTAATCTGATATTAACTTTGGTATATAGAACGTCCATAAAATTTTTATAAATGATCAAGGGCCATAACTTTGGAAATAATTATCGGAAATAGCTAAAAAAAACAATAGGCTTCTTCATCTCATGACCTTAAACACTGTGTATAAATTGAAAGTCAAACGGATATTAAAGTTAAATTATGGGAGATAAGATAAAGAGATGGCAGTTCTCAATATAATAGATAAAAACTAGATAGTGTAAAGATAATTTGCTGAAAATTTCAGTCAAGTTGAACCACTATTAGCCGAGAAAAAAGCGTTTAAATATTAACATAGCCTCGGTCATCATTACTCAAATCATTAATATAAACAGCATAGTCTCGATTATCCACTTGATTGATTTAATTATCAACGGCCATTAAGCGGCATATAATAATTTAATCCGCCAACATCAAAG
Organism: Patella ulyssiponensis; assembly: GCA_963678685.1. Classification (NCBI taxonomy): domain Eukaryota; kingdom Metazoa; phylum Mollusca; class Gastropoda; family Patellidae; genus Patella; species Patella ulyssiponensis. The sequence continues at coordinate 38,066,914 of OY783226.1, forward strand.
GCTAGCCTTGACATAAAGAGTTTATTATGGTCTGGATATGTTAATTAATGTCTAATTGATTATTTAGATAACATCTCAGGCCTAAAGAAAGACCTGTAATAAGCAGATGTTGCTCTTGCATAATGCTATTTTAACTTTGGCATCCAGAGCATCCGCAAGATTTTTTGAAGTGATTAAGGGCCATAACTCTGGCAGTAACTATCGGAAATCGCTGAAAATCAAAAGGCTTCTTTTTCTCATGACCTTTTCTCACTGTGTATAAATTTTTGAAGTGAACACTGTTTTTTAAATCAAGTAATAATTTTAACCTCCAGAGGGACCACAAACTAATAAAGGCGATTTTGCATACAATCAGAGCCATATTTCAGAAAGTTATGATCCGATATGCGCAACATATCGAAAGAAACCAAGATCTTTAGGTTATAAACATGTATTTCAAGTTTCATCAAAATCGAATTAAAAGTGGGACCTCTACACGGTCCACAACTTTGGTATACAATATTGTTACACTATTCGCATACAAGCGGCGGCCATTTTGTCCGGCAATTTTAGTCTGATTTTCACGAAATTCTAACACAATCTTCTTTACGGTGTAAATTTGAACTCAACCTTCAGTATCGTGTAACAGTGATATAATCAAACCTTTTTTTAATCGGATAATAATTGTGACCTCCAGGGGGACCACAAGCCATAAAAGCGATTTTTCGAACAATCAGGGGCCAAAATTCAGGAAGTTACAATCTGATATGCGCAAATATGGAAAGGAACCAAGGTTATAAACATGTATAATGAAACGTTTTTTTTAAATCGGATAATAATTTTGACCTCCAGTGAGACCACAAGCTAAAAAGAGTGATTTTTCGTACAATCAGGGGCCATAATTCAGGAAGTTACGAATCAATGGGCGCAAATATCGAAAGGAACCAAGATCTTCGGGTTATAAACATGCATGTCAAGTTTCATCAAAATCGGTTCAAAATTGTGACCTCTATAGGGTCCACAACTTTGATATAACATATTTTCACACTAATCGCGTACAAACGGGGGCCATTTTGTCTTTCCATTTGGATCTGATTTTCACAAAATTTGAACTCAATCTTCATTATCATGTAACGGTGATATAATAAAACGTTTTTTTAAATCGGATAATAATTTTGACCTCCAGAGGGACCACAAGCTAAAAAGGGTGATTTTTCGGACAATCAGGGGCCATAATTCAGGAAGTTATGATCCGATGGCCGCAAATATCGAAAGGAACCAAGATCTTGGGGTTATAAACATGCATGTCAAGTTTCATCACAATCGGTTCAAAATTGTGACCTCTATAGGGTCCACAACCTTGAAATAACATATTTTCACACTATTGGCGTACAAACGGCGGCCATTTTGTATGTCAATTTTGGTCCGATTTTCACGAAATTCGAACTAGGCCTTCATTACCATGTAACGGTGATATAATCGAACGTTTTTTTAAATCGGATAATAATTTGGACCTCCAGACGGACCACAAGCTAAAAAGGGCGATTTTTCAGACAATCAGGGGCCATAATTCAGGAAGTTACGATCCGATGGGCGCAAATATCGAAAGGAACCAAGATCTTGGGGTTATAAACATGCATGTCAAGTTTCATCACAATCGGTTCAAAATTGTGACCTCTATAGGGTCCACAAGCTAAAAACATGATATTTCGTACAATCAGGGGCCATAATCCATGAAGTTTCTATCCGATACATGCCAATATCGAAAGCAGCCAAGATCTTATGGGGATAAACCTATATTTAAAGTTTCGTCGAAATCGGATAAAAATTGTGACCTGTAGAGAGTCCACAAACAAATTGTGGACCGACGGACGGACGGACAGGGGCGACGACATAATACGTCCACATGAAAATGTGGGCACATAAAAAGGCAATTTTGCGTACAATCAGGGGCCATAATTCAGGAAGTTACGATCCGATATGCGCAAATATCGAAAGGAACCAAGACCTTTGGGTTATAACCATGCATTTCAAGTTTCATCAAAATCGGTTCAAAATTGAAACCTCTATAGGGTCCACAAGCTAAAAACGTGATTTTTCGTACAATCAGGGGCCATAATCCATGAAGTTTTGATCCGATACATGCCAATATCGAAAGCAGCCGAGATCTTATGGGGATAAACCTATATTTCAAGTTTCGTCAAAATCAAGATAAAAATTGTAGAGAGTCCACAAACAAATTGTGGACGGACGGACAGGGGCGACGACATATTACGTCCACATGAAAATGTGGGCGTATAAAAAGGTGATTTTTCGGACAATCAGGGGCCATAATTCAGGAAATTACGTTCCGATAGGCGCAAATATCGAAAGGAACCAAGATCTTTGGGTTATAAACATGCATGTAAAGTTTCATCAAAATCGGTTCAAAATTGTGACCTCTATAGGGTCCACAAGCTAAAAACGTGATTTTTCGTACAATCAGGGGCCATAATCCATGAAGTTTTGATCCGATACATGCCAATATCGAAAGCAGCCGAGATCTTATGGGGATAAACCCACAAACAAATTGTGGATGGACGGACGTCCGGACGGACAGGGGCGACGACATAATACGTCCACATGAAAATGTGGGCGTATAAAAAGGTGATTTTTCGGACAATCAGGGGCCATAATTCAGGAAATTACTTTCCGATAGCCGCAAATATCGAAAGGAACCAGGATCTTTGGGTTATAAACATGCATGTCAAGTTTCATCAAAATCGGTTCAAAATTGTGACCTCTATAGGGTCCACAAGCTAAAAACGTAATTTTTCGTACAATCAAGGGCCATAATCCATGAAGTTTTGATCCGATACATGCCAATATAGAAAGCAGCCGAGATCTTATGGGGATAAACCTATATAAGTTTCGTCAAAATCAGATAAGAATTGTGACCTGTAGAGAGTCCACAAACAAATTGTGGACGGACGGACCGACGGATGGACGAACGGACGGACGTCCGAACGGACAGGGGCGACGACATAATACGTCCACATGAAAATGTGGGCGTATAAAAAGGCGATTTTGCATATAATCAGGGGCCATAATCAAAATCGAATTAAAATTGTGAACTTTAAACGGTCCACAACATATTTTCACACTATTCGCGTACAAACGGCGGCCATTTTGTCTGTCAATTTTGGTCTGATTTTCACAAAATTTGAACTCAACCTCCATAACCATGTAACAGTGTTATAATCAAACAGTTTTTCTAAATCGGATAACAATTTTGACCTCCAGAGGGACCACAAGCTAAAAGATAGGTTGCCGGGCACCGAAACATACACCCACAACAGCTAAATCGTCCGGGCAGTCAACAAGAGTTGTCGCATAGTTTTACTTTTTTCGATAATGAAACATTTATATTACACTCAAATCTGATTAAGAGTAACAACTCAGAAAATCATTAGAATTTGTTTGACTTTGAAGTCAATCGGATAATAAGTTTGGCCCCTAAAGCATCACAAGATTTTTCAAAGTGATCAAGGGAGATAACTCTGGCAATAATTATCGGATATCGCTGAAAATCAATAGGCTTTTTCGTCTCATGAACCTAAACAATGTGTATAAATTTAAAGATAATCCGATATTAACTTTAGCCTCTAGTGCGTTCACAAGAAATTGTGGACGATGGACGGACGGACGGACCGACAGACCCGGAGATGGCAATATACGTCCACATACATCCAGATGAAAATAAGCGTAGATGGTGTGAAATTCATTGTTATAAGATAGGTTGCCAGGCAACAAAACATATGCCCACAGCAGCTAAATCGTCCGGGCAGTCAAAAAGAGTTGTCGAATATTTTTACTTTTTTTCGATAATGAAACATTTATATTACACAAAAAATCTGATTAAGAGTAACAACTCATAAAGTAATTATCAGAAAATCATTAGAATTTGTTTGGTTTTTATAAAGTTCTGGCCCATGCTAACATTTAGTACTGTATACAAAACATTTAATATCATGGATTTAGCTGTTCAGTTATCAAAATTCATTGAAAATTAATCAGATAATAAGTTTGGTCTCTAGAGCGTTGCAAGATTTTTCAAAGTGATCAAGGGAGATAACTTTGGCAGTAATTATGGGAAATCGCTGAAAATCAATAGGCTTCTTCGTCTCATGACCTTAAATACTGTGTATCAATTTAATGTCAATCGGATATTAACTTTGGCCTCTAGCGCGTCCACAATATTTTTTGAAGTGATCAAGGGCCATAACTCTGGCAGTAATTATCAGAAATCTCTGAAAATCAATAGGATTCTTCTCTTCATGACCTTAAACACTGTGTATAAATTTAAAGTCAATCGGATATTAACTCTGGCCTCTAGACCATCCACAAGATTTTTAAAAGTGATAAAGGGGCATAACTCTGGCAGTAATTATCGGAAGTCTCTGAAAACCAATTGGATTCTACGTCTCATGACCTTAAACACTGTGTATAAATCTAAAGTCAATCGGATATTAACTTTGGTCTCTAGACCATCCACAAGATTTTTCAAAGTGATCAAGGGTCATAACTCTGGCAGTAATAATCGGAAATCGATGAAAATCAATAGGCCTCTTCGTCTCATGACTTTAAACACTGTGTATAAATATGAAGTCAATCAGATATTAACTTTAGCCTCTAGAGCGTTCACAAGATTTTTCAAAGTGATCAAGGGTCATAACTCTGGTAATAATTATCAGATATTGCTGAAAATCAATAGACTTCTTCGAAAGGAACCAAGACCTTTGGGTTATAAACATGCATTTCAAGTTTCATCAAAATCGGTTCAAAATTGTGACCTCTACACTGTTCACAAGCTAAAAAACGTATTGTTGTGTACAATCAGGGGCCATAACCCATGAAGTCACAGTCCGATACATGCCAATATCGAAAGGAACCGAGATCCTAGGGTGATAAACCTATCTTTTAAGTTTCATTGAAATCAGATAAAAATTGTGACCTGTACACTGTTCACAAACAATTGTGGACGGACGGACGGACGAACAGGGGCGACGACAATATATACGTCCACATGAAAATGTGGGCGTATAAAAAGGAATTATGCCATGGCAGACGGGGGTTGCATTGGCTTTTACTGTGGTTTTGTCATTTGCCGTAGTTAATTTTGAGCGCTGTACATGCATATTTATCAGACATCAATTTCATCTGTCAACTTTCAGAGTCTCTCGTCTCACCACAAGAATAGAGCGAGAGAATGGGGTTTAATGTCCACTCAACACAAACTAGGTCATTTTCTGTTCTGTACTAACACATGGTTAAATTTTATTTCAATAATTCGTTTGTGCATAGGGGTCTTTACATTTGGACTCCTTGCCATGTACAAACTGGGAATCAAAACCACAACACTTTATTCAATGACATATCATAAAGCACACACTTAGATCAAAAGCACAAGCATTATTATACCATTCAAATCCTCTGCACCCCTGAGAATAGTTCTATTGAATTATTTTTAATTATCCTGATATTAAGACACAAAACTACCAAAGGCCTAGCTCACCAGCAACCACTTGATGTTTCTGTCTATAACAACACATTATGAAAAACTGAAATATTTTTCTACTTACACATAAAGCACTAACAGGATCACATTTTCAAATCTTAACATCTCATTAAAAGAGTTCATTACAAGGTCTATCAACAGCAATAAATACTGCAGATATAGGATAGGTTGATACCTACTAACCAACATTGTGATATATAATTCTAGTTCTTCTCATATTATTAAAAGGTGTCCTCAGAAATTTTCCAGTCACAGCAGCATTTACTTTATTTTTATAATACAGTTAACCTGAAGAAAAAAAAATGATTGAGAATCAAACTATAAGAAAGGGCTATAATACAGTAAACAAGCCAACAGTCACGGGTTGAAATGTTTGTAAAATTTTACTTTCGTTTTTTAATTTTAATAAAAAAAAATATAAATAAACTTATTGTATTTCAATTTCATTTGTAAACGATGCTTATAATCAGACTCAGCGTTCACCTTAGTACAGTGAACGGAATTCAAAAATCAAAATATTTAATTCTCTTCGGAAAGAATCGTCAGATTTTATTTTATTTTTTAAGACAAAGCGAAACATCAAATGACAGGCTTTATGATGCATGCCGCCTGTTCGCCACGTTGTTGTGATTGGCATTCAAATTTCAAGGTAATTAAATTAGACTTTAAGCAAGAATATATATATATATATATACGATTGGAATTTTAAGATTTTTTTACCGACATGTACCCCAAAACATTATCGCCAAAATCAAATTCTAATCACAACTTCCATTTTATTATCGCAAATTTGACGACCTACAGCTGAGCCCTGATTGCCATGGAGTTAGGTAGGCCCCTAATATTGACTGTGATTAAAGATAGGTTGCCAGGCAACGAAACATATGCCCACAGCAGCTAAATCGTCCGGGCAGTCGCAGTTTAGGAGCAGAACAGTAGGACGTTAAACACCACTTCATTTCACATATCAGTAAAATATGGGTCTTAATACGAAATTCCAGATATCATGTTACATATCACTGAAAAGCACGTTCACTGACCTTTCTTCAAATATATACTTAATTTTCTGGCACATTTATATTTACTTGCCTTGAAAAGTAAAAAGGGGGAGGTTTTTTTTTTAAATAAATCTGTATATCTATACTCAAAAGTAAAGTTAATCCTCTCTTGAAATGTAGGCCTAATCATTATATTTTTGATGGAATGCATATATGTACTTTTTAAAATCAAAATTGATACAAGTTTGGTAGCCTTCACTGGCTGAATTAAAGAGAGTGGGGGTGGGCGAGTGTCTAAATACGAAATTTCAGTTATTGTGTCATACACCATCGGACAGTAGGGCGACACTACGACATCACGACATGATACCAATCAGCCACCATATTAAACACTGTGTATCAATTTAAAGTCAATCTGGAAATCTCTGAAAATCAATAGGATCCTACGTCTCATGACCTTAAACATTGTGTATAAATTTAAAGTCAATTGGATATTAACTTTGGCCTCTAGACCACCCAATTATCAATTATCAAAATTCATTGAAAATCAATATACTTCTTTGTCTCAAAACCTAAAACACTGTCCACAAGATTTTTCAAAGTCATCAAGGACCATAACTCTGGCAGTAATTATCGGAAATCACTTAAAATCATTGGGCTTCTTCGTCTCATGACCTAAACACTGTGTATAAATTTAAAGTCAATCGGATAATAACTTTGGCCTCCACAGCGCCCACAAGATTTTTTGAAGTGATCAAGGACCATAACTCTGATAGTAATTATCGGAAATTGCTGAAAATCAATAGGCATCGTCGTCTCATAACCTTAAACACTGTGTATAAATCTAAAGTCAATCAGATATTAACTTTAGCCTTTACAGCGATCACAAGATTTTTCAAAGTGATCAAGGGTCATAACTCGGGCAGTAATTATCGGAAATCGCAAAATCAATATATGTCTTCGTCTCATGACCTTAAACACTGTGTACGAATTTAAAGTCAAACGGATATTAACTTTAGCTTCCACAAAATTTTTCAAAGTGATCAAGGGTCATAACTCTGGCAATAATTATCGGATATCTCTGAAAATCAATAGGCTTCTTCGTCTCATGACCTTAAACAACGTGTATAAATTTAAAGTCAATCGGCTATAAACTTTAGCCTCTAGTGCGTTCACAAGAAATTATGGACGATGGACGGACAGACATATGGACGGACGCAACGGCAATATACATCCACATTTCCATGTGAAACTTCTGATCAATAGAAACAGGAAACACAAACCAAATACAGACGATTTGATGGGATTGATTTTGACAATTCAAAATGATGCATATGATATTCAGATAAGTTGATATAAAATAATTAATAGAATAATACGATGTTATTATATTAATATTAATCTAGTTGTCACCGGGGACAAGTATATATTTTTTCTACTTGTCCTTTGAAACTGTTACTTGGCTTTGACAAGTAGACAAGCGTTATTTCAACCCCTGCCAACAGTGAGGCTGATGTCCCCAACACAATCCCAAAATAAATAGATGACACATATCAATTAATTGCACATTTATCTTTTTGAAAAGTATCAAGCAATGTAATGAAGTATATATTGTTTGTTAATTGGCGTTATGATTTTAGCATTTTTGATAGTTTGATTAGCATTGAAGATGTTTTTGTAATAAAGTATATTCCAATTTTGTAATGAAGTATACTTGTATTGTTTGTTAATTGGCGTTATGATTTTAGCATTTTTGAGTGTTTAATTAGTATTAACAATGTTTTTGTAATAAAGTGTTCATTGCTATTTGGCAATTGTGGACGGACAGACGGACGGGGGGGGCGACGACAATATACGTCCACATGAAAATGTGGGCGTATATATAAAAATACGGCAATATTTATCAATATAAATTTAAGAAAATGGCTACCACAAAAGACGAAAACCGTTCATCAGTTTGGAAATCTTTTAAATTAGTTGATAAGAAGAAGAAGACCAAGTGGAACGCTATTGGCATATTTTAGCGGTACGTCAACCATGAACCCATGAGGAATCATTTGAAAAATATATATATCCTTAAATCAATAAATATCGATACTACAAATATTACGGATGGCGGTAAGAATGGTAAGATTAATAGTTTGACGACATAACCTAGATTCCCCAGAAAAGAGTGATGTATTGTATTGTATGTTCGGACTGGGTAATCTTGACTATAGACTGACCATTGACTGAGTATGAAAACAAACGTAATGACGTGCGCACGAATAAAGGCGCCGAACTAAATATTTTATTATTGGATTCAATTCTAACATTGCATGCACATTGAGATGGAGGTAGGTGGGGCCTTAGAATATTCCTATATTTACAATAGGTCGAACACTAATAATACCTATTCATTTTTCCGATCTGTCAGTCACACGTCATGTGATACCTGGGCGAGTGACAACCATGTGGTAGCATGACTGTTAGACGACTCAATGTTACACTAGGGACCGGGTATCATTCAGATTTGATGAAAAAAGGTAAGAAACTGAGCTTACCATCTAGAATCTAATACACATATTCAGTTAATAGATTGCCATCCAGAAAGTGTTAAATACCATCAAGTTTCATCAAAAACATCCCAGTTTGTGCTACCATTTAGTTTGACATCATTTGTCTAGTTTATGAAACTAAAAGGTTATAAACTGGATGACCAATATCAAAACTAAGCTAAACGGTCATAAACTAGATGATGGATGTCAAAACTAAACGGTATTTCTTAAACTAAATGGTAGCACAAACTGGGCGGTTTTTGATGAATCTTAATGGTATTTAACACTTTCTGGATGGCAATCTATTAACTGAATATGTGTATTAGATTCTAGATGGTAAGCTCAGTTTCTTACCTTTTTTCATCAAATCTGAATGATACCCGGTCCCTAGTGTTTCTTTCCGAGAAATTTGAATAAAAAACAAAATAAGCTGCAATAAATAAACTCTTCTTATGACTTTGGGTCCAATGGTTTATATTTAAAATGAAGTTAAACAGTGTGAAAAGTAAACTTTAATGCTGTTTTGTACCGACAAATAATAACTCTGCAACTAAAAAGTGAATCAGTAGACCGGTCACGGTCGTTTTTTTGCAAATCAGTTAACCGGTTCAATTTTTTTTGACTCGTTACATCCTTAGTGGAAAATGCACATGATCGAACACCTACTAGACACCTACACAAGTTGGAACATAAACTCTGGTTCTGACAGAAGAAATCTGAATGCGGGAATGTATCAATACAGTGTGCTATTCTTTTACTTAAAAGTTAAAGTAGCTAAGTCTCTAACTCAATATCATCCAAAATCTTCAACATTGAAAACACGAATTATTTGTCAATTTAAAATCAACATTGATGCTGTGATCTTACTGGAAAAAAGATGGGCTTCTGATATCCAGTATTTAAGACATAATAAAAGTTTTATCATTGGTACACGAATTGGGGAGCAGGTCGTTTCATCCCACGACTGTTTCACCCCGGGCTGTTTCATCCCAAAATTACAAGGGTCATTTCATCCCACTTATATCGGGCCGTTTCATCCCACAAATTAAAAAACAAGTAGCCCTATTACATGTTTTTAATTTTTTATTCATACATTAATAACAATAACAGAGAGAGAGAGAGAAATGGGGTTTAACGTCCACTCAACACAAACTAGGTCATTTCGGGACTAACATGTTTTTAATTTTATTTCAATAATTCGCTTGCGCGTAGGGGTCTTTAGCAGTGGGAGGAAACCGTAGTGCCCGGAGGAAACCCACGAGGTTGAGAAGGCGCCCCTATCTCCATGCCACATACGCTCACACCAGGGATCGAAACCACAGCCGCAAACCAGAGGTGACCGACCAGCTAGAGGTCGAAGCGCGACACTCTAGACCACTAGGCCATCCCAACCCCCAATAACAATAACAACATGCAGTGCTTCACGTTTGACACAAGCGATCGCTATCGCTCTTCTCGGCTCGCGCAAATGTCAAATAGAAGAGCTCTTTATAGCAATCCTCCGAGGATAAAATCGCTCTCGTCAGATTTTACATATTTGTCAAAAAACGAACCCCCAAACTGCAAATAAAGTCCATGTAAAACAATCCTCAAATAATTGTGCAATGGGAATTTCGATTTTGTCCCCCAGAAAAAAATCGCTAAATTTGATTCTGGGTGCTGGAAACATGATGCACCGAGTTAATATTTTTGTTAACGTGAAAATATTCCTTATTTTTATTGTATATAATGGCAAACTAGGTAGCACAATATACAATAAAGGTAATACATGTTGGTAGTTGAGGTTATCGGTCCAACCATTATTCAATAAAGTATGCAATATGCAAATAAGATGGGTTGATTCGTGCATGGATACTGTGATCCAATAGTAACTGTAAATTTTCCCGCGGTTAGACGCCTTTAGTAACCAACCTGTTATTTATAATTTTCCACGGCACACAATATCCATGCACACAATCACCATTAAGCGTTTTTGGTTCTTATTTTGATCCATGTGAATATCATAATTTAATTTCTTTGATATCGGTCGGACTAAAAGTTCGCACGAATTGCCGGATTAGCTGTAAGTCTCCGACTCCAAATGACAAGGATTGACGTGGATTCCACTAAGTAAAACCATGTGTCCCAAATCATGCTTTAAATTTAATTAATTTTCGAGAAAAATTATATGTGAAAGATTGATAATACAGAAGAGCAACAAATACCTAGATAAGTAATTAATTTTAATTGTTAGGCAGTGACTGTCAACAGTGGCTATCACGTAACATTCTCCCGCCATTTCTAGAACTATTGTTAAAAATAAAACATCTAATGGGAACCTATTTGTTGATAATATTATTAATTAATAAAGTATGATCTTTATTATGAGTTTTTATTTGTCGACACAATAACCAAGCATAACAATATAAATCACTAAATTATTTCTAAATTTATATCGGCATCTAGAAGCCGGAATCTATTAGACAGTGATTACGTGACATCAAAGGAATATCCCCCCTTTCATCCTTTATTCCACCACGCGCAAACCACGTGATATTTCCCACCTTTTCCAAAACTTCTTCTCATATATTGACAGACAATATAGTGAACTAGATAAAACGAAGTAAAAAAAAAAATACGTAGCATTTTAGATAAAGGATACTCATAAGGATTTTGTACTGTTTATTATTTCCTTTCTACGGCTGCTATGAGTCTTGTATTACCGGTACGTTTAAAAAGCAACAAGCACGTAGCTTCATTTTTAATTAACAAACATATGAATAAAGATAGGTTGCCAGGCAACGAAACATACGCCCACAGCAGCTAAATCGTCCGGGCAGTCAACAAGGGTTGTCGCATATTTTTACTTTTTTTGGTAATGAAACAACTCATTATGTAATTATCTGAAAATCATTAGAATTTGTTTGCTTTTTATAAAGTTTTGCCCCACGCTATCAATTAGTATAAGAAACATTTAACATCATGGATTTAGCTGTTCTGTTATCAAAATTCATTGAAAATCAAAATACTTGTGCGTTTCAACACCTTAAACTCTGTGTATCAATCTGAAGTCAAACGGATGTTAAGTTTGGCATCTGTAGCGTCACAAGGTTTTTTGAAGTGATCAAGGGAGATAACTCTGGAAGTAATTATTTGAAATCAATGAAAATCAGTAGGCTTCTTCGTCTCATGACCTTAAACAGTGTGTGTAAATTTAAAGTCAATCAGATATTAACTTTGGCCTCTAGAGCGTCCACAGGATTTTTTGATGTGATCAAGGGCCATAACTCTGGCACTAATTATCGGAAATCGCTGAAAATCAATAGGCTTCTTCGTCTTATGACCTTAAACACTGTGTATGAATTTTAAGTCAATCGGATATTAACTTTGGCCTCTAGATCGTTCACAAGATTTTTTGAAGTGATCAAGGGCCATAACTCTGGCACTAATTATCGGAAATCGCTGAAAATCAATACGCTTCTTCGTCTTATGACCTTAAACACTGTGTATAAATTTAAAGTCAATCGGATATTAACTTTGGCTTTTAGAGCGTCCACAAGATTTTTTGAAGTGATCAAGGGCCATAACTCTGGCACTAATTATCGGAAATCGCTGAAAATCAATAGGCTTCTTCGTCTTATGGCCTTAAACACTGTGTATAAATTTAAAGTCAATCGGATATTAACTTTGGCTTTTAGAGCGTCCACAAGATTTTTTGAAGTGATCAAGGGCCATAACTCTGGCACTAATTATCGGAAACCGCTGAAAATCAATAGGCTTCTTCTTCTTATGACCTTAAACACTGTGTATAAATTTAAGGTCAATCGGATATTAACTTTGGCTTTTAGAGCGTCCACAAGATTTTTTGAAGTGATCAAGGGCCATAACTCTGGCACTAATTATCGGAAATCGCTGAAAATCAATAGGCTTCTTCGTCTTATGACCGTAAACACTGTGTATAAATTTAAAGCCAATCGAATATTAACTTTGGAATCTAGAGCGTCCACAAAATTTTTTGAAGTGATGAAGGGCCATAACTCTGGTAGTTATTATCGGAAATCGCTGAAAAACAATAGGCTTCTTCGTCTCATGACCTCAAACACTGTGTATAAATTTAAAGTCAATCGGATATTAACTTTAGCCTCTAGAGCGTCCACAAGCAATTGTGGACGCCGGACGGACGGACGGACGGACGGGGGCGACGACAATATACGACCACATTTCAATGTGGGCGTATAAAAATGATATAAAATATTTGGCTAAAACTTTCTGAATTGGCTAATAAAATTTTAATTTGGCTAAAAATTTGGCTAATGGTTTTAAGGGTCTAGGGCGGTCACTGGTTAGGTTATCCGGTCGTGGGATGAACTGACCCGCATCCTACGAATTGTGTATCATAATGTGTTTCGGGCCCAGTTCTAGCAAGAGACTCAGGCAACGAGGTTAGAAACATTGCACCAAATCAAAAGGCGTATGTATACTGGAATAACCATTTAATTATATTAAGACTGCTGGCTTATTTCGCCGAAAATAACTATTGTCTGAGCCATGGTAAATAATAAACGGATTTCTACGATTATGAACAAACTACTCTACTTTTGTTATTATAAACTTACCTGTGTGTTTGAAATGAACTCCCGTTAAATAAAATCCATTATACAACTAAATATACCAACGGAAAAAAGGGGTTCTCTCTTGGAAAAGTGAATGTTTTTGCTTGTATTTTTGTCTGTGTCCATCACAACATTATACACGTGACGTTATGGGCTAAACCATCGTAATTATGTTAAAGGGGGTAATTTGTGACAACCAGGTATGTTGTAATCAAAACAGCACACAGCCTTTTCGATCGTTTGAGTTTGGGCAAGAACATAGCAACTGGAGACAATGACATTAATTTTGAACCAATTGATGGTCATTCTACTAAATTTTATTTACCGATTATACGAATACTCGTAAATACATGTATAATTTTGCTTTTCACCCCATAATTTCACCCGTGTATATTATATATATTTTTATAAAACACATCACAGCCCAGTCAATTATAGTCAACTTTGTGGCTAACATATATAAATAAACACACTTTATTTTATAATTTTAATTAATCATATTTCGTATGAAAAATGACCACTGCTTCTCAATTATTTCTATATTTTATTCACGTCCCGACTGTTCATATCATTAATGTTCCTGATTAAATTAATTTTTTGTTCATCGAAATCGAAAAATTCTTGATAACAGTTTGGGATGTCTAAACATCGTTTATCGTCTTTATAAAAATGTATTTAAAACAAAAAAATTACACGTCAGAAGGGCATCGCAGATTGCGTGTATTATTGGGTTTTGTGTGTTAATTATGCAGCCCGCGGCACTAAATTTAACCATCTGTGTAGCATACAATAACTCATATGACGTGGTACCTTAAACCGATGCGCGGTATGATTTGTTGCTAATAATTATTGGTATTTATAAAAAAAAATACTTATTCAATGATTCAATGGCCTCGGCTTTTAATTTTGCCGAGACAAATGTAAAATACATCGGAATTTAGGCCTACCTCGGCTACAGCAGATTGCCGAGGTTAATTGGCAGGACTGCTTAAGCTCTTCTTCAGGAAATATTCAAGGGTGAGATTCAAGGCCAGTAAAACAAATGTAATTCAAAAGAAAAAATCCCACCGAACTCCCTAACCAAAAGATAGGCTGGCACTGCCAGGCAGGATACACCCACATTTTCGAGAGATGGATAGAGAACAAGCAATACCGAAAGTGATTTTTCCTACATCATTAAGTCCTGTATTTCATACTGTATTTGAGAACCTCCATTTTGTTGGTCAGTTCCAGTCTGATATTCATGAAATTCGAAGCCGACAATGATTATGGTGTGACGGTACACAACCTAGAAATGTGACTTTTCGTCAAAATCGGATAAGAATTGTGACCTGTAGAGAGTCCACAACCATGATATACCATATTTTTACACTATTCGCGCACAAACGGCGACCATTTCGTCCGGCAATTTTGGTACGATTTTCATGAAATTCGAAATCAACCTTCCTTACGGTGCAACAGTAATATAATCAGAGCTTTTTTTAAAATAAGATAATAATTGTTCGAGAGATAGATAGAGAACAAGCAATATACCGAAAGTGATTTTTCCTACAATCAAAGGCCATAATTCATTAAGTTACAATTTGATATGCGCAAATATCGAAAAGAATAAAGATCTTTAGGTTATAAACATGCATTTCAGGTTTCATCAAAATCGAATCAAAATTGTGACCTCTACAGTGTCCACAACTTTGATATACCATATTTTTACACTATTCACGTACAAACGGCGGCCATTTTGTATGGCAATTATGGTCCGATTTTCTCGAAATTCGAACTCAACCTTCCGTAGGGTGTAACAGTGATAGAGTCAAACGTCTTTTTAAATCAGATAATAATTGTGACCTCCAGAGAGACTATAGGCAATTTTGCGTACAATCAGGGGCCATAATTCAGGAAGTTACGATCCGATATGCGCAAATATCGAATGGAACCAAGACCTTTGGGTTATAACCATGCATTTCAAGTTTCATCAAAATCAAAAGATAGGCTGGCACTGCCAGGCAGGATACGCCCACATTTTCGAGAGATGGATAGAGAACAAGCAATACCGAAAGTGATTTTTCCTACATCATGAAGTCCTGTATTGATGAATCCGACCTGTCAATCATTGTAAAGATATTGACCAATCAGAAAGCCCGATTATATTTGGCCCGCGTAGTTCAAGATTGGCAGCCATTTTTGTCCCACAAACAAACAAGGCCGTGCTCTGTGGGAAGTTTGTTATTTCTACATTTATCGTCGAAATGGTATTACGCTGCGCGTGGGGAACTTGTAACAAGCATGAACGAACGTTACCCCGAAAGACGGCATGGCGCAAAAATTTATACTTTTTCAGAAATCAAAGAAACAATTAAAAATGTGTTTGCCCTGGATCAAGGGGATACGGTCAGTTTATCCCACGACCGTTTCAACCCGGGCTGTTTCATCCCAACCTATTTTTTTTTTATCCCAGATTGTTTCCCCATTTAGGTCCACTTACTGTTAAAGTTAAATAAACATGTCCTCTGTTATTTATTATTAAATAAACACTTAGTTGATTGTTATGGATTATATAGTAATAAAACATGTGGTGAGGGTTGAGTTGTATTAAATTTATTGAAGAGACGACCATTGTAAAGATCAGTTATTTCTCTTACCTCTTTTTTTTTCAAATCATTTTTAGTGAAGCCTGTACCATAACAGACCCGGGACTGTGCAGCGCAGTGGACGCTTACGGTTGGCCCCCGGATCCATTCACTTGATTTGATATTTTCCGCAGGTCAATCTTATAGGTTTTTCGTGTAGTGCGGCCCCCTGCACTTACTATTAAGTAAGAAGCCAGATAATATTTAATTTAACAACATCTGACGTCAGCTCTGTTTTAACATGTTTTTATTTATGATAAAGGGAGAAGATGATCGCCCTCTCTTCTCACGACAGTGTGATTGTAAATAATTTAATTAAATCAGCCTGTCCTTAATAATATCATGCATAACAATTAACAATTTGGACACAATAAAGCCTGCATCGTAACAATTGTTTCCGTTTTGTCTCCAATAAAAATATAAATTCAGAACAATGTCCGAAAATAAAGTTTATGTATAATTTACAGGACAATTTGACAATAGAAAATAATTTGGCCAAAAGAGTATTTTACACATTATAATTTTTAGCGTAAATTAGTTGGAATGCGAGAAAGGAATTACAGGGGGCGTGATCAGCTGTCCTCGGCACGTGATTGGAATAGTGTCATGTACAGGTGCAATGTCGGGTTTGACATTCAATTTAAATTTTATACCGATATTTTAGAGTCCGAAATCTACACATTGCTCAACAGCAGTGTCATACACCTGTAGTACATTCAATTTAAAGCATCATTTGGGATGCATGCTTTTACTAAGCGAAATCCACGCCAATTCGAGTCAGAAACTTACCGCTAAAAATTGCGGCGATACGTGTGAATTTTTAGTCCGGCCGATGTCGAAGAAATTAATTATGATATTAACATATATCAAATATGAACCATTTAATCGTGTTTGGATAATGTGTGAGTAGTGTGGCGTGGAAAATTATAAATGACAGGTTAGTTACGGTACTAAAGCGACATTTCGAGGCCTGTCTGAATAAAGTTTATACTCTATATTTATTTATTTCTATTTATGTAAACTCTTTTTTTTGAAAACCATTAAAACCACACTATACAGTTACTATTTGATGACAATATGCATGCACGAATCAAACTGTCAGGTGCTGGGTCGCCATATTGAACCGCTAATGCTGTGAAGCTTGGGGGACATAGTAACAGTATCTAAGGGGGCGGAGCTTAACTCCAAATCTCGGAATCATGAATTTCATACTGTATTGGGAGCAGCCATTTCGTTGGTCAGTTCCAGTCTGATATTCATGAAATTCGAAGCCGACAATGATTATGGTGTGACGGTACACAACCTAGAAATGTGACTTTTCGTCAAAATCGGATAAGAATTGTGACCTGCAGAGAGTCCACAACCATGATATACCATATTTTTACACTATAGTCCGATTTTCTCGAAATTCGAACTCAACCTTCCGTAGGGTGTAACGGGCAATTATAACTTCAGAAAATTTCTATATTTAATTATTTGTACTGATAAAAGGGAAAATTTCTGAATTTGGCGATCTGTATAATATACGAAGCTTACAATTCAGAAATTTTCTGATTTTGGCGACCTGTATAAATGGTTATGGTATTATATACGAAGCTGACAATTCAGAAAATTTCTGAATTTAGCAACCTGTATTATATACGAAGCTCACAATTCAGAAAATTTCTGAATTTGTCGATCTGTATGATATACGAAGCTTACAATTCAGAAATTTTCTGATTTTGGCGACCTGTATTAATAGTATTATATACGAAGCTGACAATTCAGAAAATTTCTGAATTTAGCAACCTGTATTATATACGAAGCTCACAATTCAGAAAATTTCTGAATTTGTCGATCTGTATAATATACGAAGCTTACAATTCAGAAATTTTCTGATTTTGGCGACCTGTATTAATAGTATTATATACGAAGCTGACAATTCAGAAAATTTCTGAATTTAGCAACCTGTATTATATACGAAGCTCACAATTCAGAAAATTTCTGAATTTGTCGATCTGTATAATATACGAAGCTTACAATTCAGAAATTTTCTGATTTTGGCGACCTGTATTAATAGTATTATATACGAAGCTGACAATTCAGAAAATTTCTGAATTTAGCTGAATTTGTCGATCTGTATAATATACGAAGCTTACAATTCAGAAATTTTCTGATTTTGGCGACCTGTATTATATACGAAGCTGACAATTCAGAAAATTTCTGAATTTAGCTAAATTGTCGATCTGTATAATATACGAAGCTGACAATTCAGAAAATTTCTGAATTTAGCAACCTGTATTATATACGAAGCTCACAATTCAGAAAATTTCTGAATTTGAAGATCTGTATCAAGGAGTATTATTGGAGGGGCATGACGTCAGAATCTTGAAGCATGTCATGTTAGCTGGCCGCCATCTTGGTTGACCCAAAACAAAGGAAAGCCTGCGACTATTAGTATTAATACTCCGATAAAGATCGACAACATTCTGTTACTTTTCACATGTAGGTTTTACCATAATATTAAAAGTACAAGTTCAAGTTCAATTTTGAAGACGAGCTTTGTCCATCCTTGTTCGTCGTTGTCGGTCTTGCACCTGTCTATTGATTGTCATTGACATTCATTGTTGTCAATGCTGTTGCCATTCTTGGTAAATTATCGTACTTAGAACTAGACATACTTGTCTACCGACCATTGAGGCAGTCTGTCTACACTAACTTATCCAATTTAATTGTTCACTTGTCATTTTCACAATTGTCCCCTATCGTAAGTTAATAAAGTAGTAGGGCCTTAGTATTAACCAAGGCTAAGCCATCCACTTGACCACCTTCACTTGAGTTGACTGTCTAACGCTGATGTCCCCAGCCGAAGTCCCAAAATAAATAGATGACACATATTAATTAATCGCACATTTATTTTTTTCAAACATATCGAGCAATCAAACTGTACACGAAGTGTCATCCAAAAGTGTTTTATAAAGAAAAATGCTAAAACCGACGAGAAAAATGAAAATGTACCCTTAACAAAAGGGCCCCTCTAGCCAAGGGAAAGGGCCCTCGTGTCCGAGTCAATCGTTTCTATACACTGTTATTGTCGAATCCATTACTGAATGAGAATGCAGTCATTGTATTGGCATAAAAATCATCAATCAAGATGAACCTAAGTTATCTTGTCCCAAAGCATCAACCAATCAAATTGCTTATCTCTGCTTACCCTAAGCGGAAAATGCTCATCTTCGAATTCCATCAAGGCATTGACCTAATAAGCATATACACCAAGTTTGAACATTTTAACTAAATTAGAAGGAGAGTTATTGTGTTCCAAAGTCTCGACCAATCAAATTGCGTATCGCTCTGCTTACCCTTAGCAGAAAATGCTCATTATCGAACTTAGTCAAGGTATTACTGTAATGAAACTATACACCAAGTTTCATCAATCTCACTTAATTAGAACTAAAGTTATCGTGTCCCAAAGCATCAACCAATCAAATTGCTTATCTCTGCTTACCCTAAGCGGAAAATGCTCATCTTCGAACTCCATCAAGGCATTGACATAATAAACACATACACCAAGTTTGAACATTCTAGCTCAATTAGGAAGAGAGCTATTGTGTCCCAAAAAGTGTGACGGACAGACAGAAGGACAGACAGACGGACGAACCCTTTTTAATAGTCCCCCAACTTTTTTCGAAAGGCGGGGGACAAAAAAACCCCAAAAAACAGGATAAAGGCCTATCCTCTTATAGTAGAGTTATAAGTATTATAATTATTAATGTGCTAGTTTGCCTGGTTTTATTTTCTAACAATATGAAATTATTTTATTACGATATTACTATTAGCCCTAATAATATCTTGTCTTATTGTGAGCTTCGTATATTATACCGATTGCCAAATACAGAAAATTTCTGAATTGTGAGCTTCGTATATAATACAGGTCGCCAAAATCAGAAAATTTCTGAATTGTAAGCTTCGTATATTATAGCCTACAGATCGACAAATTCAGAAAATTTCTGAATTGTGAGCTTTGTATATAATACAGGTCGCCAAAATCAGAAAATTTCTGAATTGTAAGCTTCGTATATTATACAGATGGACAAATTCAGAAAATTTCTGAATTGTAGGCCCCTAAGCTTCGTATATAATACTATAATACAGTTCGCCAAAATCAGAAAATTTCTGAATTTTGAGCTTCGTATATAATTATACAGATCGCCAAATTCAGAAATTTTCTGAACTGTCAGCTTTGTATATTATACAGATAGACAAATTCAGAAATTTTCCTTTTTATCTGTACAAATAATTAGATATAGAAATTTTCTGAATATATCAATTCCCGGGTGTAACGGTGATAGAGTCAAACGTGATAATAACTGTGACCTCCAGAGGGACCATAGGCGATTTTTCGGACAATCAGGGGCCATAATTCAGGAAGTTACGATCCGATATGCGCAAATAACAAAGGAACCAAGATCTTTGGGTTATAACCATGCATTTCAAGTTTCATCAAAATCGAATTAAAATTGTGACCTATACAGGGTCCACAACCATGATATACCATATTTAAACAGTATTCGTGTACAAACGGCGGCCATTTTGTATGGCAATTTTGGTCCGATTTTCCCAAAATTCGAACTCAACCTTCCTTACGGTGTAACGGTAATATAATCAAACGTTTTTTTAAATCGGATAATAATTGTGACCTCCAGAGGGATCACAAGCTAAAAGATAGGTTGCCAGGCAACGAAACATACGCCCACAGCAGCTAAATCGTCCGGGCAGTCAACAAGGGTTGTCACATATTTTTACTTTTTTTGGTAATGAAACATTTGTAATAATACACTAAAATCTGATTAAGAGTAACAACTCATTATGTAATTATCGGAAAATCATTAGAATTTGTTTGCTTTTTATAAAAGTTTTGCCCCACACTAACAATTAGTATAGGAAACATTTAATATCATGGATTTAGCTGTTCAGTTATCAAAATTCATTGATTTGAAAATCAAAATACTTGTTCGTTTCAACACCTTAAACTCTGTGTATCAATCTGAAGCCAATCGGATGATAAGTTTGGCCTCTATAGCGTCGCAAGGTTTTTTGAAGTCGTCCAAAATCAATAGGCTTCTTCGTCTCATGACCTTAAACAGTGTGTGTGTGTATTTAAAGTCAATCGGGTATCAACTTTGGCCTCTAGAGCGTCCACAGGATTTTTTGAAGTGATCAAGGGTCATAACTCTGGCACTAATTAATCAATCGGATATTAACTTTGGCCTCTAGAGCATCCACAAGATTTTTTGAAGTAATCAAGGGCCACAACTCTGGCACTAATTATCTGAAATTGCTGAAAATCAATAGGATTCTTCGTCTTATGACCTTAAACACTGTGTATAAATCTAAAGTCAATCGGATATTAACTTTGGCCTTTAGAGCGTCCACAAGATTTTTTTTAAGTTATCAAGGGCCATAACTCTGGCACTAATTATTGGAAATCGCTGAAAATCAATAGGTTTCTTCGTCTTATGACCTTAAACACTCTGTATAAATTCAAAGCCAATCGGATATTAACTTTGGCCTCTAGAGCGTCCACAGGACTTTTTGAAGTGATCAAGGGTCATAACTCTGGCACAAATTACCAGAAATCGCTGAAAATCAACTTTGGCCTCTAGAGCGTCCACAGGATTTTTTGAAGTGATCAAGGGTCATAACTCTGGCACTAATTAATCAATCGGATATTAACTTTGGCCTCTAGAGCATCCACAAGATTTTTTGAAGTAATCAAGGGCCACAACTCTGGCACTAATTATCTGAAATTGCTGAAAATCAATAGGCTTCTTCGTCTTATGACCTTAAACACTGTGTATAAATCTAAAGTCAATCGGATATTAACTTTGGCCTTTAGAGCGTCCACAAGATTTTTTTTAAGTGATCAAGGGCCATAACTCTGGCACTAATTATTGGAAATCGCTGAAAATCAATAGGTTTCTTCGTCTTATGACCTTAAACACTGTGTATAAATTTAAAGCCAATCGGATATTAACTTTGGCCCCTAGAGCGTCCACAAGATTTTTTGAAGTGATCAAGGGCCATAACTCTTGTAGTTATTATCGGAAATCGCTGAAAAACAATAGGCTTCTTCGTCTCATGACCTTAAACACTGTGTATAAATTTAAAGTCAATCGGATATTAACTTTAGGCTCTAGAGCGTCCACAAGCAATTGTGGACGCCGGATCGACGGACGGACGGACGGGGGCGACGACAATATACGACCACATTTCAATGTGGGCGTATAAAAAAGGCGATTTTGTGTATAATCAGGGGCCATAATTCAAGAAGTTACGATCCGATATGCGCAAATATCGAAAGGAACCAAGATCTTTGGGTTATAACCATGAATTTCAAGTTTCATCAAAATCGAATTAAAATTGTGACCTCTACAGGGTCCACAACACTGATATACCATTTTTTAACAGTATTCGCGTACAAAGGGCGGCCATTTTGTATGGCAATTTTGGTCCGATTTTCCCGAAATTCGAACTCAACCTTCCTTAGGGTGTAACGGTGATATAATCGAACGGTTTTTTAAATCGGATAATAATTGTCACCTCCAGAGGTACCACAAGCTAAAAGATAGGCTGGCACTGCCAGGCAGGATACGCCCACATTTTCGAGAGATGGATAGAGAACAAGCAATACCAAAAGTGATTTTTCCTATGTGCAAATATCGAAATGAATTAAGATCTTTGGGTTATAAAGGTTCATTTCAGTAGGCTTCAAATTCGACTGTCAATTTTGGTTCGATTTTCACGAAATTCGACCTCAACCTTCATTACGATGTAACGGTGATATAATCAAACAGTTTTTTAAATGGGATAATAATTCTGACCGCAGAGGGACCACAAGCTAAAAAAAAAGGTCATTTTTCGGACAATCAGGGGCCATAATTCAGGAAGTTACGATCCGTTTGCCGCAAATATAGAAAGGAACCAAGATCTTTAGCTTATAAACATACATGTCAAGTTTCATCAAAATCGGTTCAAAATTGTGACCTCTATAGGGTCCACAACCTTGATATAATTATAACATATTTTCACACCAATCGCGTTCAAACATCGGCCATTTTGTCTGTCAATTTTGGTCCGATTTTCACAAAATTTGAACTCAAACTTCATTACCATGTAACGGTGACATAATCAAACGTTTTTTAAAATCAGATAATAATTTGGACCTCCAGACGGACCACAAGCTAAAAAGGGTGATTTTTCGTACAATCAGGGGCCATAATTCAGGAAGTTACGAACCAATGGGCGCAAATATCGAAAGGAACCAAGATCTTCGGGTTATAAACATGCATGTCAAGTTTCATCAAAATCGGTTCAAAATTGTGACCTCTATAGGGTCCACAACTTTGATATAACATATTTTCACACTAATCGCGTACAAACGGGGGCCATTTTGTCTTTCCATTTGGGTCCGATTTACACAAAATTTGAACTCAACCTTCATTACCATGTAACGGTGATATAATCAAACACTTTTTTAAATCGGATGATAATTTTGACCTCCAGAGCGACCACAAGCTAAAAAGGGCGATTTTTCGGACAATCAGGGGCCATAATTCAGGAAGTTACGATCCGATGGCCGCAAATATAGAAAGGAACCAAGATCTTTAGCTTATAAACATACATGTCAAGTTTCATCACAATCGGTTCAAAATTGTGACCTCTATAGGGTCCACAACCTTGAAATAACATATTTTCACACTATTCGCGTATAAACGGCGGCCATTTTATATGACAATTTTGGTCCTATTTTCACGAAATTCGAACTCAACCTTCATTACCACGTAACGGTGATATTATCAAACGGTTTTTTAAATCGGATAATAATTTTGACCTCCAGAGGGACCTCAAGCTAAAAAGGGCGATTTTTCGGACAATCAGGGGCCATAATTCAGGAAGTTACGATCCGATGGCCGCAAATATCGAAAGGAACCAAGATCTTGGGGTTATAAACATGCATGTCAAGTTTCATCACAATCGGTTCAAAATTGTGACCTCTATAGGGTCCACAACCTTGAAATAACATATTTTCACACTATTCGCGTGCAAACGGCGGCCATTTTGTATGTCAATTTTGGTCCGATTTTTACGAAATTTGAACTCAACCTTCATTACCATGAAACGGTGATATAATCATACGGTTTTTTAAATCGGATGATAATTTTGACCTCCAGAGCGACCACAAGCTAAAAAGGGCGATTTTTTGGACAATCAGGGGCCATAATTCAGGAAGTTACGATCCGATGGGCGCAATTATCGAAAGGAACCAAGTTCTTGGGGTTATATACATGCATGTCAAGTTTCATTAAAATCGGTTCAAAATTGTGACCTCTATAGGGTCCACAAGCTAAAAACATGATATTTCGTACAATCAGGGACCATAATCCATGAAGTTTCCATCCGATACATGCCAATATCGAAAGCAGTTGAGATCTTATGGGGATAAACCTATATTTCAAGTTTCGTCAAAATCGGATAAGAATTGTGACCTGTAGAGAGTCCACAAACAAATTGTGGACGGACGGACAGACGGACGGACGGACGTCCGGACGGACAGGGGCGACGACATAATACGTCCACATGAAAATGTGGGCGTATAAAAAGGTGATTTTTCGGACAATCAGGGGCCATAATTCAGGAAATTACGTTCCGATAGGCGCAAATATCGAAAGGAACCAAGATCTTTGGGTTATAAACATGCACGTCAAGTTTCATCAAAATCGGTTCAAAATTGTGACCTCTATTGAGTCCACAAGCTAGAAACATGATTTTTCGTACAATCAGGGGCCATAATCCATGAAGTTTTGATCCGATACATACCAATATCGAAAGCAGCCAAGATCTTTTGGGGATAAACATATATTTCAAGTTTCGTCAAAATCGGGTAAGAATTGTGACCTGTAGAGAGTCCACAAACAATTGTGGACGGACGGACGGACGTCCGGACGAACAGGGGCGACGACATAATACGTCCACATGAAAAGGTCACAATTATTATCCGATTTAAAAAAAACGTTTGATTATATCACCATTACATGATAATGAAGGCTGAATACGAATTTCGTGAAAATTGAATCAAAATTGACGAACAAAATTGCCGCCGTTTGTACGCGAATAGTGTGAAAATATGTTATATCAAGGTTGTGGACCCTATAGATGTCACACCGTTACACCTTAAGGAAGGTTGAGTTCGAATTTCGGGAAAATCAGACCAAAATTGCCATACAAAATGGCCGCCGTTTGTACGAGAATACTGTTAAAAAATGGTATATCATGGTTGTGGACCCTGTATAGGTCACAATTTTAATTCGATTTTAATGAAACTTGAAATGCATGGTTATAACCCAAAGGTCTTGGTTCCTTTCGATATTTGCGCATAACGGATCGTAACTTCCTGAATTATGGCCCCTGATTGTACGCAAAATTGCCTATGGTCCCTCTGGAGGTCACAATTATTATCTGATTTAAAAAGACGTTTGACTCTATCACCGTTACACCCTACGGAAGGTTGAGTTCGAATTTCGAGAAAATCGGACCATAATTGCCATACAAAATGGCCGCCGTTTGTACGTGAATAGTGTAAAAAAATGGTATATCAAAGTTGTGGACACTGTAGAGGTCACAATTTTAATTCGATTTTGATGAAACCTGAAATGCATGTTTATAACCTAAAGATCTTTATTCTTTTCGACACTTGCGCATATCAAATTGTAACTTAATGAATTATGGCCTTTGACTGTAGCATGGACCTTATAATACATGGACTGGCAACGGCTTAATAACCTAACCAGCGATGTGTGCCACGCTGTAATTTGAGACATGTCAATCATGACCAAACGGAAGTTGTTGACGGGTTATGTCCCTTAGCGGCGTCTGTAGTTACCGGGCATGCGTACTGCTTCATTATGAGTATAACGGCTTATGCCAGCCCTCGGATGTTTATATTTACTGTAAATATACAACTCAATGCAAAATGAACGCCGATTATATCCGCTGGGATGATTCCGATATGGACTTAGACTTAGAGGATCCGTTGGGCGAATTCACTGAGCATGACGATGAAAGGGTGGGGGACAGACATTCAGACGAATATACATACATGTTAATCCTATGACCTATCCTGGGATTAGAATTGATCAGAAATATTTTATGAAAATACACATCAAATTATGCGACCCCAAAAACTTTATTTCATCAAAATATTCAAATTAGATCCAAAGTTATTGAATTTTGAAATCCGAGATTGGGGTCAATTAAATTATGTACGGTAATCAGTATACAGTATACAGTTCAATTAGCAGAATGGCACTAAAAGTAAATGATAAATGGAGTGCTTTTTAGTAATAATGTGTATGGACTAAAAAAAACAAAACAGGGTTTTTAGGTTTATCATGTATTTATTAGGATTTTTGAAATTGAACCAAATAATACAACAATTTAAATAGCAAATATTGACAATAAAATTTCAATTGGAGATGGATGTAAAATAACAATGCTGTATGATAAAATTATTAAATAGTATTTGGAAAATTAAACCACTTAGCAGAGAAATAAATGAATTAATACTGATATTTTTGGTTTTCAACTTCTTATCATTGTCTGGGGTAGGTGAAGTCAGTGGCGTTAGCTACATATCTCTATTTGTATTACAATGCGTCAATAAATTAGTGGTTAGGAATTCAAGAAGAACCATAAAGACCATAATCACAAAAGCGACAGTAGTGGCCTTCATGTGCTTTTCTGGGGGAACCATTTAATGTTTTGTCAACAACCAATTTTTTTATACTTTGTTTTGCAGAGAGTTGATCTGTATATCGAACATTTTTTGCATCTTAATCCTTTTGACACAAAAAACTCACATTGGACTGACCGAACAGTTGATGTATATTTCATATCACCTTCAAAGGCTCCCATGTCGCACTCCCAATATGCTGACGTAGATGATATTAAAATATTTTTCACAAAAGCATCTAAACCTTCATTAGGGCTATAATCATAAATCGATCTAAGATGACATAGAATGAATTTGCACTAACTCCATTCCCGAGAGTTCTGTCTCCACATCAAATGTGGAACAAAAACCTTTCATAGCTTCAGTCCATCTTTCAATAAATCTAAAAAAATTAAAATAACCATTCATGTAAAAACAAACCCATTCATGTACAAACAAGCACATATCCGTATGTTTATTTTAAACTAATATTCCATAATCTTACTATAACCTGTACAGAATGATCGATGCATGTTGCAGTAATCGTGTACATGTTTTTCAATTATATGTCAAATATGTGATAATTTTTCCATCTACCCTACATGTACATCTGCATATTATATATGTATTTCATAAATGATATTTTATGTAAAATGATATAAAAAATGAAACTTACTCTGTATTATTTTGAATTGGTTTGTCATATGGGTGTTCTTCATTGTTATGACTTGAAAGGTTTACCTCTTGCATGTAATGATATTTTATTTTAGGAGTTAAGGAAGACTTTTTCCTTCTAGGCATGATCTAGGGCCTATATTAAAAAAAATAAATGAATAATATGTCAATAAAATTAAACTTGTTTTAAACAAAATTCCTCACTTTTATTATGTAAAGAAACTGGGCAAAACTGTGGGGTAATGTGGTTCAAATCAAATACATGTTTATTCATGATTGTTGTACAGTACATGCATCCGTACTTGAAAATATCACAAAACAAAATAATTTTTTAAAAATGTTAATATTTCTTTTAAAAATAAGAAATTTGCTCATAACAGTAGATAAGATATCCAAGTTGATGGAGAAAGGGATCATTTATTCCAAAAATAAATGCTTCACTGAGAAAAAGCAAAAATAAAATCACGTATTTTTCCCAAAAATTATGTTACATTTGTTAATGTTTGTCAAAAGATTTACTTTCGTTGTCTTTAGGAAGTAATTAATTATATTTCACTTTTTTAAAAATCGATGATTTTTTTTCCAATCAATGCTTTAGATTTCTGTGAATCAAATTATCTCAGAGAAATAGGAAATAATAAATACATTTTGATTGCAAGCAAAAATCCCGACGCGTGTTTTCGATTGTTAATAAAATAACAAACAATGGCGGCGTCTTTGTTTCGGAGATGCAGTCCACGTATACTTATGGTAATTACAAAGTTGTTTACAAATAAAATGTTTACATATGCAACGGAATTATAGTTAATGACTTACCTTGTCAAACAAAAGTTTATTTTAGCATTTTTTGGTAAATTCAGGACACACAACGGATCGATGAAAACGGGTGATTGTTGCTAATTAGCGAAGACATCTCCCAAACAGAGTTGTCTTCCCACGCGTGTCAGACATTTAGCGGTATTGCTTCTCGTGACCAGTCCATGTGTTATAAGGTCCATGATTGTAGGAAAAATCACTTTCGGTATTGCTTGTTCTCTATCTACATGTATCTCTCGAACAATTATTATCCGATTTAAAAAAAAACCCTCTGATTATATTACTGTTGCACCTTAAGGAAGGTTGAGTTCGAATTTCGTGGAAATCGTACCAAAATTGCCGGACGAAATGGTTGCCGTTTGTACGCGAATAGTGTAAAAATATGGTATATCATGGTTGTGGACTCTCTACAGGTCACAATTCTTATCCGATTTTGACGAAAAGTCACATTTCTAGGTTGTGTACCGTCACACCATAATCATTGTCGGCTTCGAATTTCATGAATATCAGACTGGAACAGACCAACAAAATGGCTGCTCTCAATACAGTATGAAATACTGGACTTAATGGTGTAGGAAAAATCACTTTTGGTATTGCTTGTTCTCTATCCATCTCTCGAAAATGTGGGCGTATCCTGCCTGGCAGTGCCAGCCTATCTTTTATTTCTCGTTGTCAAAGTTTGTGAGAAGTTCAATTTTACAAGAGTAGGGGTTTCAGGTCACGTGACTTCAACGTGAAATCGGACTGCCAGTGGCTGATATATAGCCAAGTTCAATCTACGATTCTGAATTACTATTTTATGTAAATGTATTACTAGCAATTGTATTGTAATAGTTTATGGTCAATCTCGATATCTGCAAAGATTTAGGCTAAAAAATTATCGAAATGTAAGCGAAATTACCGTTTGTTTACATGAGGCGTCAGCGGGAAAATCCCGCTCTGACGTCACGCGACCTTAGAATTTTCCATTGCTACGACCCACTTTATTGGATTTCCGCACGTTAGTTTCCGGACGATTTTCATATAGAACCAATCAAACGATAGATAACATTTTAGGGATTATACCGATGTCTGATACCACATGATCCTAAAATTAGCACCGAAGAAAACAAGATTTATCTGTTTTGATGACTGAAATTTGCTAAATTTCGACTAAATAAGCTTATAGCCAACGTTTTTTGTGGTATCATCCAGATTATAAATATTTGACATATTATCATTCAAATTATTACAATTTTAATAAATCTTAGCTGACAATAACGTGCGGATTTCAGTTTCAATATTGGTACTAGCGATTCTGAAGGGAAAATTCCCATTATGACGTCACTCAGATATGACTGAAAAGCGCTTACTTTGGTCCATTCCACGCATTGACTGGTATAGGAGCTTTTATGTGTGACGTACTTCCGGTGTCTATTTTTAGCCTGGCCCTTTTTTTACACGTATCTTCACATGGTAAATGATGGGGGAAGCGGGGTTTTCCCTATTTTTCACTTTAAAGAAAACGTATTTTTTAATGCCACTCTTGTTGTAAGTAGCGTGTAGCATTCGTAATAAAATACTGATCTCAAATCATGTCTAAGATATTATTTTTTTGTTTTAATGACGATATACGGCGTTGTAGCAGACGATATATGCCAAGCTCGCACACGGTCTAGTCGATCGCTGGACGTCAAAACTTAAACGAAGATGCATTGCTGTATGAAACCGATTTATATGTTTTGCGTTAATTTTACTGCAGACTATTAATACATAACATCTGTTTGGTTGTAAAATACCAGGAAATAGAGCATTAGGGTAAATAATTGGGTGGATTATAGGTGACCTGTGGTTCCACAAAAGAATTCAAGACGATATCAAAGCACTGCATGATACTTCTAAAAAATAAAGAAAAAATAATCCCGTTGTAAAGAGAAAATAATTCGGTACAAAATGCATCGTGTTCAGATCTATATTTTCATTCAACACTTGTTCTCTCATAAGTCTGATCCAAATATACTGACTCAATAAATGGGAAAAGTATGCATTGTTTTTGGTTGTAACAATAACGATAGGGATAAACTGGCCGGATTCAAATTTCACAGAGTGCCAAAAGTTGAGCCAAGGCGATCTATGTGGTTACAAGCAATTAAAAGAAAAGATCCAGAAACTAATACCGATTGGGTACCAAAAGACAGCAGTGCTCGTGTTTGCAGCATCCATTTCATACAAGGTAAACAACTATACACAATATATTTTATTATGTTAAATCTAAATCATTTATTTCAAGTTAATTATGTGTATGTTAGGTAAGATATTGGACAATAATTTTAAGCTATTATTTCAAGATTTGAATATATATTTTCTTCAGGTAAAAGTGATGATAAGGATAACCCTGACTATATTCCTACTCTGAACCTAGGCTATCAGACTCCAATAGCCAAGACACCTGCAAATGCCTGTATTGGCAGATACGATAGAACGGTTCGAAGAAATAGTCAAAAGAAGTTGACAGAAGTAAAGAGAAAGCTAGAATTAGATAGCGAAGTTTCTAGGATAGATGCTGCACAGACACTAGTGGATATTTCAAATTGTGAATTTTTACTTGATGAAAACAAAAGCAAGACTGGTAAGCTTATAATATGTATATATCTGTCCAGCCCTTACAATGAAAAACATTAATATAAAATGATAAGGATTTTTAATCCCAGCTTGACTGCCATGTCACATGAATGTTTACTAAATTGTATCTTTAGCTGGGAATTTGCCCCTTATCAATTTGCTGTCTTTTCTATTTAAGGTACATGTACTGTCGATTCTAGTCAGCACGACACCTGCATTAAATTGTTAGCGGATGCCAAAGATGAAAACAGCCTGCTTAAACTAGAAATCGAAAAAATTAAATCTCAAAATTCACTTTTGCTCATCCAAGTAAAGGAAGCTACAGTGACTATGAGGGCTGATTATTTATCAACTTCCAAATCAGAAGACAAAGTACAGTTCTATACCGGTTTGCCATCACATACATGCTTTTTGTGGCTAGTGAGTTACCTCTCGAACATTCTGCCATCATCCAATATATTGAACAATTCTGATATTGTGCTCTTGGTAATGATGAAGATTCGATTAAACCAGAGTTACAGAGATTTATCATACAGATTCAATATATCAATAAGCCTTGTATCAGGCTTAGTTAATCATTCATTACCTAACATGGCCCAAAAAATGAAATTCTTTGTTCGATGGCCTGTGACTGAAGCCGTTATGAGTTCACGTTATGAGTTCACGTCCACAGTGTTTTATAGACACATACCCAAGATGTGTATCAATAATTGACTGTACAGAGGTTTTCATTGAATGTCCATCAAATTTTAGAGCTAGTTCAGCAACTTACAGTAGCTATAAAAGTACAAATACTATTAAATTTCTGGTGAGCATCACACCTTGTGGCAGTATTTCTTTTATATCTCGTGCTTTTGGAGGGAGAACATCAGATAAGGTAATAACATTTCGTTCTGGATACTTAGATCACATCCGACATGGAAATGTTGTTCTTGCTGATCGTGGATTTTTAATAAAGGATGAAATAGCATCAAGGGGTGGGCAACTTGTCATTCCATCATTTACTAAAGGGAAACCACAATTAAGTGCTAGAGAGGTTGAAACCAGTAGAAAAATAAGCCAGGTCCGAATACATGTGGAGCGAATGATGGAAAGACTAAAAAATTTTAAAATCTTATCTGGTCGTATGGCATTAAATATGGTACCTCATGCCGACAACATTATTACGGTATGCTCTGCTATTGTCAACATGCATCCTAATTTAGTACAGGATTAGGAGATGAAAAAGAAAACTGAAGATGAAGTGTATATGTATAGTCAAATAAAAATTTGTCAAATAAATAAAGGTAATACAACAATACAAAATATGGTTGTCAATTTATTTCTTGCATCGAATGCAAAACCATTTTCCATGCGGTTTGCGTTTTACATTTACACATGGATAATGAAACCAACCAATCATGCAAGTGTCATTATCACAGCGGATCATTTTCCCATATTCTTTTTCGTGGCACAAGCACCACAACACATCTCTATCAGTACCAATTACTGGGTCTATATTATTATTTGTAGCTGGCACAGACTTGTCCATTATGGACCTTGTTAAAATTTCTGGAATAACATATTTAGTATGAAATTCTGAACATTTTGAAACAAGATTAGAACAAAATCCATCATCTCTTGGGATACGAATTGTGACTAATGACATTTCTGGGGAAGGTTTTGTCATCACAACAAAATCGCAATAGGTGTAATCAAATACCATCATTTGGAATTGTACCTGCATATAGTACTTATGATGGATTTTTAGATTCATGTTGCTGTTAAGAAAAAAGTCCTTATCAACCTGCACGGTAATATCTTTATGTTTAAATGGGCATTTAATCTCTAGTGTTCCTCTTCCACAACACCTACAAGATATTATCCCATCAGCACTGCAACCCATAAAAAAATTACTGGATGATATTTTAAACCCAGCTTCCTGGCATTTAAATTCAGAATGAGTTTTTTCCTTAATTTCTCGGTAAATTTGTCGAGTTTCAGCCTCATTTTCCAACCCCCATTTGATGGCACATTTCTTTGACAGGTCGTAGGATTTATAGTCCATTATTCTACAGATTAGTTTTTCAGGATTGGTTGTGGGCCTTCTTACTAAAATATCGTGAGCCTTTGTCCCAGTTATTCTACCCTTCCGATGTTCATACCATAAGGAACTAACACTCTGCTTGACCGTTGTATCAAAAAGGTTTTCCATTTGATGCTTCGAACAATGATATGAAGTGAGAACTTCTTTACATTTGTTCAGAAGAGTGTCACTAGACATTGCTTTATAATCTTCATCATAATAGCTTGTAAGGGTACGTGGATACTTGTCAACGTGTAGTTTACTTTTTGTAACAATATTGTCACAGTTTTCATACCCAGGTAAAAGGGAGAAAAACGCAGCATTTGGACAAATATCTTTAAAGGCTGTAATAATATCTTCGGCGGGAAGTGGGTCAAAACTTGTTGGAATTATGCAGTCTATTTTTTCTTTCCTGTTGCTGTTGCATGTGTCTTGCAGATCTTGTATGGTAATTGATTCCAACTACAAAAAGAAAGAATAAAACATTGATTCATAGGTACACAGATATCAAACTGAAATGAAATAGGTTTTATTACCCGCCTACTTCTCTGCACTAACCAGGGCTAATGAAGACAAGCATCTGACATGTTGTGTGATATGATTGAAATTATACTCGGATAGCTGCGTTATGGCCTACCCTCACTCGAATCCAATGGTTCTTTTGCGTGCACGCAAACATGGGCATAGGACATCAGTCTTTCGGATTGTCCATATACGATGAGACAACATACCTATTTGTACAGTAGACCTAATACATACCTCTTTTCGAAAAACTTGATTCCATTTACAACCTTCACTTGTCACCGATTTTTGGGTTAGACCAAATCTAACACCAAGTTCGACTTTAAATAGTAGAGCTGCAATATGGCTACACATCTCTCCTAAACTGGAAAAAAAAAAAAGGAATTCAAATAATTTTTTATATTTAACTTTCATTTATTAAATCTATTGTGAAAATTTAGTTACAGTACATACAGGTATATGTAGGCTACTTATATTATTACCCAGCTAAACAGTAACAGTGTGCACAATAAACATCTGCAGTCTCTTTGTTTAAACATATCCATGCTTGGTGTGGTCGATCCCTAGTTCTCATGGATGGTAAGACATTAGCTTTGAGAAAACAGTAGGGTGAATCTTTTACATCATAGTATTTAACTTCTTGGACATGACCACTTTCAACATATCTGATAAAAATAAAATACATCATTTAAAGAATTTGCATAGTATTTTTGTAATTCTAAAATTACTTTTTACAAAATACAAGTCTTGAACCCAACTGGGATTTGTAAGCTCAAAAATCTACAAATTTTTCATCATTCAAGTTTGTTTACGTTTGTAACAATGGCCGACGCCTTTTGACAGCCCATGCAGTTATTTTCTTTTATTAAAATCGGCACTTACTTGTATGCTTCGAGACTTTTAAATACTTTCATCGTTCCGGGATTAAACATAGCTGGACTCTCGATCAAATATAAATAAACTTGACCAAATTCTAGTTCGGGCCATGAGCACGGATCGGCCATCCACTTGTTTTCTTCAATTGCATATGGGTCTGGTAAACTTGCCGTATCTTTCCTATATCGAAGTTTCTGTAAATATCGGGTTCTGGCATCAGTCGGTAAACCTTTCACGTATATAGAAATGGCGATCGATTCCATTTTAGGTAAAAGAAGTGTACTGTACGACGATATTTTCACAAAGAACACACACAATGGCCTATGGGTTTCAGTGTAGGAAGAAGGCCAGTGTCTGCGCATGACCGAAAATGACGTCAAAACGGAAACCCGTAAAAGCTCCTATACTATAGAGCGTTTTGATTACATTTTTGACGTCGATCTCAGATTTTAAAATTCCATAACTTCGGATCTAATTGGAATATTTTGATGAAATAAACAAATTTGGGTAGCATTTTATGTATATTTTCACAAAATTTTTTTCTGTTATTTGAAACTTTGACCTGAACCCCCTAACAAGAGTCAAGAGAGAACTTTTTTATTCGTTGGTATATTTAGTTGTATAATGGATTTTATTTAACGGGAGCTCATTTCAAACACACAGGTAAGTTTATAATAACCAAAGTAGAGTAGTTTGTTCATAATCGTAGAAATCCGTTTATTATTTACCATGGCTCAGACAATAATTTGAAATTAAGAGTAAAAACGGAAACCACTGGTCACACACAGATTCGAAAAAGTAGAGTGGAAATTCGTTAATTCCTGACTTACTCAGTTACTGATCGACCCACCAATGAATGTTTTATAGCTTTCTTTTTTATGCTTTGGAACTTTACCATACGGTTATGCTACAGATTATCAGAAGGTGTAATTTAATTTTTCGTGTACAATCTTGTTGTCTTCCATCTTGTTTACTATTACTACGAAATAACGCAATTTCTCGTTCTTTCTCGTTAAATCTTTTCTGTTCATTGAAATCCATAAATATCCAATTCGTTGTTGGTGGAATTTGGTCTTTATTATCGTATCATTAACTGTACCTTTTATCCTTTTTTTACACCCCGAAGCCATAATTTTTGATGTCTTTAAATCGTTGCAGAGATGCCGTAATTAGCAGTCACGTGACATCAAAGTGAGAAATATAACATGGCAGCACAGCGCGGGAAATAACCAGAGTTTGTAGTTATTGAAATGAATTGATTTCAAATTCAATGGGACCAAGCATACCGATATAAATATTTCACTAGAGGTGCATATAAAAAAATATGTTCACAATGTTTGGATGGCGCATATTTGTTCTCTTTAGCCATGAATCTGGTCTGCCTAGTTCGACACAAATAAAAAAGAACCCCATTTTAACCATTTCATTGTAGACCCAGGAAAATTCCTCTTTTCACTTTCAGTGATTCAGGACTTGGAAATGATCATGGCAAGCGTATAGGATGAAAAACTGGCCAAATTTCCCTTATGACCAACTCAAGGGTGGATGCCTGTCTTCTTCCCGGTTACTGCAGAAAAATAGGCCCATTTAATTCTGTCAGCCTCAATTTTGAATTATTATTATTAATCGGCAAGTCCTTAAAAGTGGGCCTATAGCCTATATTCGATAGGCCCTACACTGTCAGATCATCGAGCCATGAACAAATTACTTTATTATGTATGGTGTTTGAAATGACCAGGTGAAAGAAAATCCATTGTAGGCTACTATTACATAATCCAATGCATAAAAATTTATCACATAAGACCTAATTAATATATTAGGGTGTGAAACACTATTGTTTTTGTTAAGATTATTATTCTTCGTATTATTTTTATACGTCCACATTCATAATGTGGACGTATTATGCCGCCGCCCCTGTCTGTGTGTGTGTGGGTAGGCCTATGTATATGTATATGTATACCGGTATATGTATTAAAATCCAAGTAGTGCACATTTACTGAACACAGAGTGCTCGATGAATAAATCCAGAGCGAATACGCAATAAAAAGATATAGAATCAAAAAGTCTTTACTAATAGTTTCTTGTGCGATGCACACTCTTCAGAAGACAATTATAAAATGAAATTTGAATATACAAAACAGAGTTACGTTAATGACGTCAACAAGACAACAAAACAACAAAAACCGTTAACTGATGTCGAAAGGAAACACATGGTAAAAGCTATCACTTAAAGTTTTGTAATAAATGTTTATGAACATGCCTACAGGTTGTTACAAGTTCATTTCTTCTGTTAAGGGTAGAAAGTTCCGGTTTACAAATTATGAAATATTTTTCCCATAGGCATAAGTTGCATCGATTGGACGAGGGGTTGTATGGTAGGGATTGCTTTAAAATTTTCCATTTGATAATGTGGTCGGTGTTTTCTTCCTTTAGTTTCCATATATATATTTACTTAATTCTGTGCTGTTTATCATCTTGGGGTTTCTAAAAGAATAGGTATAGTTGTTGAATCTTGTTTTAAAGTTGGGTTCCCAGATACAAACTGGGTGATTTGATGATATATTAGAATTAAAAACATATTCAAACTAATTATTTTATCATAATTTTGCTTCAAATCGTTCTCAAAACATTGTAATTGACGAGAATAGCCTGCTATAAAAATCTATCGAAAGAGACCATGTTTGCGTCAGGCGATTACCCCTCGCCGTAACCAATGGCAACGGTGGCAGACGACAGGGGAGAATGCATTGCATACACAAGACGATGTTGTCTGTAAGCGCTGACTATTTCCTACAAATATCGAATCCTAATTAAATTCTCGGATTATCCACTGCCCGCGTCTTTTTCCGTGATTTTTACCCCAAAAATTGTTGTATGTCTAACTCTTCATAAAGTTTTTCAACATGTACACAAATCACTCAAGTTCGCGTGCAGCCTTCAACACCAACCGTGCAGGTACCCTTATTCGTCGGGTTGACTATTAAGGGAACCCCTTACATTTTTGTCCTGTTTACGCTCCATGAGTGTTTTTCAGGGAATCCAGTATTTTTCTAGTAAGATTGGGTATCTCTTCTTTCCATATATACCAAAATTGTCATACTTTTATAGGCAATAACCACCCGATAAATACTTATCTGGGAACCCAACTTTAAAGGGAACCTCTGTTAGACCTACATAGGTTTCATCTTGTTTGTTCTTAGCAGAGACTGTAGCTTGATATATTACGGATTCAGTTAAACATTTATTTTGTAAGGGGCAATCTTGACGCGTTCTACAATTACATACTTTATTATTTGGATGAGGTTCACTTTTATTCAGGATCGATTTATTGTGATTATTGATACTTTGTTGGATATTACTCATCATAGTGCAGTAACTTATTTTAACAGTGTTCCTGTTGAAAAGTTTATGAAGTTTGTTGGTAGCTGGAAATTCTTCATCTAATAATTTTAGGAACAATTTCCCAACATTTGTCTGCATGTTTTTGCTATATGGGGGGTTAAACCAAATGATGTTTCTCTGTCTTTTTCGGGAGTCGGCTTGTTTGCTGCAGTTCAGTGGTACACTCGGGGAGTAGGAGAGTTTGTGTGTATATCCGCTTTTATCCAATGCTGTTTGATATAGGGGGGCAGCCTTGTCAAATGTTTCTTGATCACTTGATATTTCACTTAAACGTTTGTTTATGGTCACAGGAATATTTTTGAGTATACATGGGGGATGATTAGACTTTTTGTTCACATATAGGGGGGTATTATTCGGCTTGTTGAATGGGGAATGTTTACCATTTGCAAGATTCAATGTTACATCCAAGAAGTTCACTATGGTTTTGTTTGCTTCAATGGTTATTTTTAATCCGTGTTTATGAAATATGGAGCAGAGATCTTTCTTTATTAGTTCAGCCTGTCTTGGTGGTGCTTTAGTGATGCCTAGGCCATCATCTCTGTATAATCCAAAAATATTCCCATGCTTCTCTGTAATTTCGTTTAGAAGATATAGACCAACGAGTTCACATACTTCAGCCCCGTCATGGCTACCCATGGTAATGTCAAACAAATTTGGCGACTGTGTTTTTCCCCATGGTTCGTCACAATTATATAAACACGATTTTTTTGAGTGTAGTATAATTCTTCGATCATCTTGGTTAATGGTGCAATATTGTGATGCAAAGTCCAGTGCTGAGTTTAGTAAATCTTTTGAAATGGACGGGTAAAAGTCGACAACATCGAATTCGATAAATTTACATTGGTGTTTATTTTCAACTTTGTTGAACCAGTTTAAAACTGATGCTGTGTTCTTCCATTGCTTGAGTTTCAGGATAACTCGGAGCTCAGAATTTAATTTTTCAAGCATGGTTTTGCTTATTTTTCCGATTTCTGATTTGGTAGGGTTAATAAGTCGACATGTTGGGTTGTTCTGGAAATTAGGTTTGTGGTCTTTTAAAGTAATAAAAGCGTCCTTCTTAGCGGAAACTTTGAGTTTGAGGTTTGCTGCGATGTTTTTATTTTCGATTTCAATCGCTGAAACAGTGTCCTGACTTACCTTTTTGTAGTTCTTTGTGATGTTATTATTAAGTAATCTGCTGTACGTACCTTTTTCAAATTTGTAGAAGTTAGTAGTTTTATCCGCTGGCACAAGTAGGTCATTTGTTCGGTTAATCTTATATTTAATATCAGTTGCAAGACGTGTTTGAAATTGGCAGTTCACTTCGCGAAATTTTAAATCTTTAATGATAGAAGATAATTGCTTCTCAAAGTTAATCAGTTCAGTTACGGTAGGTGGTGTTTTAGTTGAATTGAATCCAAATGTTTCTTTTGAATATATACAAAACATAGTTACGTTAATGGCGGCAACAAGACAACAAAACAACAAAAAACGTTAACTGATTTCGAAAGGAAACACGTGGTAAATAGTGGGGCTGATATGTTACATTTTTTGGCCGAGTTGTGCACTTCCGGAAAGAAGCATGAAAATTTGGCCTAAGGGGATTTTGGGTATGCTGATTTCAAAAATGGCGGGAGCCACGACGTCACTCCAGCCGTTCCCGCTAAAAATTGAGAAATTCAAAATGGCCACCATAAATCACGTTCTCGTCCATAAAATTTTTGTAAGTGCCCTGATTTCAATGATCTTGCTGATGTAAAAAATGACAGGAACCACGACGTCACTCCAGTCGTTCCTCGCCAAAAATTGAGAAATTCAAAATGGCCACCATAAAACACGTTCTCGTCCATAAAGTTTCTGTAAGTGCCCCGATTTCAATGATCTTGATGTCTATACCTACGTTTTTAAGGTCAAGGAATCCAGTAAAACACATACGAAGACTCATAATGTTCTCCTTCATAGTGTTTTCTAAACATGGTCATAATTCTAATCAAACGGGTGAATTATTTACATCTTCTCCTTTGCTAAACGGATATCAAGAATCTACTATGTTTCATTTCAGTGGAAACTAGCTATTACGCATTAAACACAATCAGTCCACGTTTGATTTCAATCACCATGTTATATATGCACACGATTGTGTTATGAAAATATTCAATAAACGTCTGAACTTTCTACACAAATCCGATATATTCGGTGAAAATACATTTAACAAAATATCAGTATCATTCAATTTTTCAGAAACAAGTCATGTTCATCTAGTCAATCACCTACCATGTCCAAAGGATTTAAACTTGCTCCTTGGGCATGTCCTACAGCTACATCTGTTCAACCGACCAACTGGGACATTTGTGCTCCTTGTCAAGCACACGGTGGAACACTCTTAAATCCATCAGCAACAGGTTACTCGTCTCTGGCCACTAATTTATTAGCCGTTCATGAATTGACCAAAGTGTCCTGATAGCATGGAATAAACAATGGTAAAGCAGAAATCTAGATGGAATAAAAGTTGTTACACCCTCTGTAATGCACCAAAAGTGGAGGGAGCCAGGAAGCTGCAAGAAAAAGCTTGTATGAACACAACCCAATCGCCGCATAAAAACACCTTCGTAGTTCAACCACTTCAGCATGTCTCGTGGATACAGTCGAGCCACATTAGCCAGCTTGTCGTTTCTGTGATGGAACCACGGGAGATTTTCACAAAGCAATTGATGCTGTGTATGAATGCAAGTGCTTGACATCATTTTATAACAAGCATAGATCTCAACAAAGGTATTCGACTGGGAAGTGTCACCAAATTAATGCAGACGCACTTGCATTTGCTGAGGTGGTTTCATATATTGCGGAATATGCCCTAGGTGGGAACCAGGGTCATATTTTCAAACTCGCTGATCTCACGACATTGTATAGTGAAAGACTACAAAGATTAGTTGGTGTCACAACATGGGTTTCAAAGGACATTGTTTCTGCTTTGTGAAAATCCCCCGTGGTTCCATCACAGAACGGACAAGCTGACAAACGTGGCTCGACTGTATCCACGGGACGTGCTGAAGTGGTTGAACTATGAAGGTGTTTTTATGCGGCGATTGGGTTGTGTTCATACAAGCTTTTTCTTGCAGCTTCTTGGCTCTCTCCACTTCTGTTGCACTACAGAGGGTGTAACAACTTTTATTCCATCTAGATTTCTGCTTTACCATCGTTTATTCCATTCTATCACCATCATCTAGTCAGGACACTTTGGTCAATTCATGAAAGGCTGATAAATTAGTGGCCAGAGACGAGTAACCTGTTGCTGATGGATTTATGAGTGTTCCACCATGTGCTTGACAAGGAGCACAAATGTCCCAGTTGGTCGGTTGAACAGATGTAGCTGCAGGACATGCCCAAGGAGCAAGTTTAAATCTTTTGGACACGGTAGGTGATTGACTAGATGAACATCACTTGTTTCTGAAAAATTGAATGCTACTGATGCCTTATTAAATGTATTTTCACCGAATATATCGGATTTATGAAGAAAGTTTAGACGTTTATTGAATATTTTTATAACACTATCGTGTTGCATATATAACATGGTGATTGAAATCAAATGTGGACTGTTTGTGTTTGATGAGTAATAGCTAGTTTCCACTGAAATGGAACATAATGCATTCTTGATATCCGTACAGCAATGGAGAAGATGTTAATAATTCACCCGTTTGATTAGAATTATGACCATGTTTAAAAAACACTATGAAGGAGAACACTATGAGTCTTCGTATGTGCTTTACTGGATTCCTTGACCTTAAAAGCATAGGTATAGACATCAAGATCATTGAAATCGGGGCACTTACAGAAACTTTATCGACGAGGACGTGTTTTATGGTGGCCATTTTGAATTTCTCAATTTTTGGCGGGAACGGCTGGAGTGACATCGTGGTTCCCGCCATTTTTGGAATCAGCAACATCATTGAAATCGGGGCATTTACAGAAATTTTATGGGCCAGAACGTGTTTTACGGTGGCCATTTTGAAATTCTCAATTTTTGGCGGGAACGGCTAGAGTGACGTCGTGGCTCCCGCCATTTTTGAAATCAGCATACCCAAAAACCCCTTAGGCCAAATTTTGATGCTTCTTTCCGGAAGTGCACGCCCATTTCACATATCAGCCCCACTAAAAAGCTATCACTTACAGTTTTGTAATAAATGTTTATGAACATGCCTACAGGTTGTTACAAGTTTTTTTCTTCTGTTAAGGGTAGAAAGTTCCGGTTTACAAATTATGAAATATTTTCCCATAGGCATAAGTTGCATCTATTGGACGAGGGGTTGTATGGTAGGGATCGCTTTAGCAGAGACTGTAGCTTGATATATTACGGATTCGGTTAAACATTTATTTTGTAAGGGGCAATCTTGGCACGTTCT
Organism: Patella ulyssiponensis; assembly: GCA_963678685.1. Lineage (NCBI taxonomy): Eukaryota > Metazoa > Mollusca > Gastropoda > Patellidae > Patella > Patella ulyssiponensis. Next base: position 38,109,290 of record OY783226.1, read on the forward strand.
ACAATTACATACTTTATTATTTGGATGAGGTTCACTTTTATTCAGGATCGATTTATTGTGATTATTGATACTTTGTTGGATATTACTCATAGTGCAGTAACTTATTTTAACGGGAGTCGGCTTGTTTGCTGCAGTTCAGTGGTACACTCGGGGAGTAGGAGAGTTTGTGTGTATATCCGCTTTTATCCAATGCTGTTTGATATATAGGGGGGCAGCCTTGTCAAATGTTTCTTGATCACTTGATATTTCACTGCCCCCCTGTATCAAACAGCATTGAATAAAAGCGGATATACACACAAACTCTCCTACTCCCCGAGTGTACCACTGAACTGCAGCAAACAAGCCAACTCCCGAAAAAGACAGAGAAACATCATTTGGTTTAACCCCCCATATAGCAAAAACGTGCAGACAAATGTTGAGAAATTGTTCCTAAAATTATTAGATGAAGAATTTCCAGCTACCAACAAACTTCATAAACTCTTTACACCATAAGGATGATCCCTATCGTTTGGGGTGCATGCCCAACATCCAGAGGCAGAGCCACGCCCATTTTCTTTTTGTTTACCCGTGTGTTGCCTACAGGGGGCAATTCTTACTGGATTTTCTTAAAACCTTGTATACTTAGTCTTTACACCCTAAGGATGATCCGTAGTGTTTTTTGGTGCATGTTTTTTGGTGCATGCCCGACCCCCAGGGACAGTGCCATGCCCATTTTCTTTTTGTGTGTCACCTACAGGCCCAATGTTTTTGTGTCTTGTGCTCGCCTACAGGATGCAATTCTTAATAGATCCTTTTAAAACTTTGCATACCTATTCCTTATACCCTAAGGATGACCCCTATTGTTTTTGGTGATTTCCTATCCCCCAGGGGCAGAGCCATGTCCATTTTTACTTCGTGTCTGTGTGTGTTGTCTACAGGCCATGATTCTAAATGTTACGTCTTTAAACTTGGGATATGTATTCCTTATAGCCTAAGGACAACAACTGCATAACCCGACTCCCAGAGGCAAGCCACGCCCAATTTTTGTGTTTGTGGTTTACAGGCCGCAATTCTGAATGAATCAGCTTGGTACTTGGCATATGTATTCCTTATAGCCTGAGGGCGTCCACTATTGATTTTGGTGAATGTCCCGATCCCCAGGGGCAGAGCCACGCCCACTTTTTGCCTTTAGCGTCTGAAAGCCACAATTCTGAATGGATTATCTTGATGTTGAGGCACGACCCTCAATGCTAAACAAACCAAACGCCTAGCCTTCTTGACAAAGTACCATATCAATCAAAGCAGGAATGTGGACGTATATTGTAGTGTTAGCGTTATGTTTTTGTCCCCTGCCTTTCGAAAATGGGTTCGTCCGTCTGTCTGTCTGTCTGTACGTCACACTTTTTGGGACACAATAACTCTCTTCCTAATTGAGCTAGAATGTTCAAACTTGGTGTATGTGTTTATTAGGTCAATGCCTTGATGGAGTTCGAAGATGAGCATTTTCTGCTCCGGGTAAGCAGAGATAAGCAATTTGATTGGTTGATGCTTTGGGACACGATAACTTTAGTTCTAATTAAGTGAGAGTGATGAAACTTAGTGTATAGTTTCATTACAGTAATACCTTGACTAAGTTCGATAATGAGCATTTTCTGCTCAGGGTAAGCAGAGCGATATGCAATTTGATTGGTTGAGACTTTGGAACACAATAACTCTCCTTCTAATTGAGTTAAAATGTTCAAACTTGGTGTATATGCTTATTAGGTCAATGCCTTGATGGAGTTCGAAGATGAGCATTTTCTGCTTAGGGTAAGCAGAGATAAGCAATTTGATTGGTTGATGCTTTGGGACACGATAACTTTAGTTCTAATTAAGTGAGAGTGATGAAACTTGGTGTATAGTTTCATTACAGTAATGCCTTGACTAAGATCGATAATGAGCATTTTCTGCTCAGGGTAAGCAGAGCGATAAGCAATTTGATTTGCCCAGACTTTGGAACACAATAACTCTCCTTCTAATTGAGTTAAAATGTTCAAAATTGGTGTGTATGCTTATTAGGTCAATGCCTTGATGGAGTTCGAAGATGAGCATTTTCTGCTTAGGGTAGGCAGAGATAAGCAATTTGATAGGTTGATACTTTGGGACATCTTGATTGATGATTTTTATGCCAATACAATGACTGCAATTAATTAATATGTGTCATCTATTTATTTTGGGATTTCGGCGGGGGACAAGACTGTTCCTTTGAAAAAGTTAAAATTTATTTGACGAAACTAGTCAGGATAGTGGACATGTATGATGGTTTTAAATGGCAGTTTTATATATTTTAACCACTACACTTATGCTGTTTATGTATCCAGTTACCTAGTAATTGTAATCCCATCTGAAATTCATTGGAAGAATAGATTGGTTTGAGGATGCCTACTGTAAATATTTGTGGATTTTCAACTTGTGTATAGGCACCTTTGTTAATAGTATCATCATATTTTCATGTGATACATGTAGATCACCTTTCTAGAAAATGAAAAACTTACATATGTTATCAACGACAAGGCAACCATTACAATTTAGTGATGTCATCAACATATGACATCATTATTCAAATTTGTTTCCTGTTTCTGTTGAACTGTTCTTTGAAAAAGTTAAAATTTATTTGATAAAACTAGTCAGGATAGTTGGACATGTATGATGGTTTTAAATGGCAGTTTTATATATTTTAACCACATTTTCATGTGGACGTATTATGTCGTCGCCCCTGTCTGTAGTCCGTCCACAATTTGTTTGTGGACTCTCTACAGGTCACAATTCTTATCTGATTTTGACGAAACTTGAAATATAGGTTTATCCCCATAAGATCTCGGCTGCTTTCGATATTGGCATGTATCGGATCAAAATCAATTTTGAACCGATTTTGATGAAACTTGACATGCATGTTTATAACCCAAAGATCTTGGTTCCTTTCGATAATTGCGCCTATTGGAACGTAATTTCCTGAATTATGGCCCCTGATTGTCCGAAAAATCACCTTTTTATACGCCCACATTTTCATGTGGACGTATTATGTCGTCGCCCCTGTCCGTCCGTCCACAATTTGTTTGTGGACTCTCTACAGGTCACAATTCTTACCCGATTTTGACGAAACTTGAAATATAGGTTTATCCCTAAAAGATCTCGGCTGCTTTCGATATTGGCATGTATCGGATCAAAACTTCATGGATTATGGCCCTGATTGTACGAAAAATCACGTTCTTAGCTTGTGGACCCTATAGAGGTCACAATTTTGAACCGATTTTGATGAAACTTGACATGCATGTTTATAACCCAAAGATCTTGGTTCCTTTCGATATTTGCGCTCATGGGATTGTAACTTCCTGAATTATGGCCCCTGATTGTCCGAAAAAATCGCCCTTTTTAGCTTGTGGTCCCTCTGGAGGTCAAAATTATTATCCGATTTAAAAAAAACGTTTTATTATATCACCGTTACATGGTAATGAGGGTTGAGTTCAAATTTCGTGAAAATCGGACCAAAGTTGACAAACAAAATGGCAGCCGTTTGTACGCGAATAGTGTGAAAATATGTTATATCAAGGTTGTGGACCCTATAGAGGTCACAATTTTGAACCGATTTTGATGAAACTTGACATGTATGTTTATAACCCAAAGATCTTGGTTCCTTTTGATATTTGCGCCCATCGGATAGTAACTTCCTGAATTATAGCTCCTGATTGTCTGAAAAATCACCCTTTTTAGCTTGTGGTCCCTCTGGAGGTCAAAATTATCATCCGATTTAAAAAACTGTTTGATTATATCACCGTTACATGGTAATGAAGGTTGAGTTCAAAGTTTGTGAAAATTGGACCGAAATTGACAGACAAAATGGCCCGCGTTTGTACGCGATTAGTGTGAAAATATGTTATATCAAGGTTGTGGACCCTATAGAGGTCACAATTTTGAACCGATTTTGATGAAACTTGACATGCATGTTTATAACCCAAAGATCTTGGTTCCTTTTGATATTTGCGCCCATTGATTCGTAACTTCCTGAATTATGGTCCCTGATTGTACGAAAAATCACCCTTTTTATACGCCCACATTTTCATGTGGACGTATTTTGTCGTCGCCCCTGTCCGTCCGTCCGTCCGTCCGTCCACAATTGTTTGTGGACTCTCTACAGGTCACAATTCTTACCCGATTTTGACGAAACTTGAAATATATGTTTATCCCCAAAAGATCTCGGCTGCTTTCGATATTGGCATGTATCGGATCAAAACTTCATGGATTATGGCCCCTGATTGTACGAAAAATCACGTTTCTAGCTTGTGGACCCTATAGAGGTCACAATTTTGAACCGATTTTGATGAAACTTGACATGCATGTTTATAACCCAAAGATCTTGGTTCCTTTCGATATTTGCGCCTATCGGAAAGTAATTTCCTGAATTATGGCCCCTGATTGTCCGAAAAATCACCTTTTTATACGCCCACATTGAAATGTGGTCGTATATTGTCGTCGCCCCCGTCCGTCCGTCCGTCCGTCCGTCGGTCCGGCGTCCACAATTGTCCGTGGACGCTCTAGAGGCTAAAGTTAATATCCGATTGACTTAAAATTTATACACAGTGTTTAAGGTCATGAGACGAAGAAGCCTATTGTTTTTCAGCCATTTCCGATAATAACTACCAGAGTTATGGCCCTTGACGACTTCAAAAAATCTTGTGGACGCTCTAGAGGCCAAAGTTAATATCCGATTGGCTTTAAATTTATACACAGTGTTTAACGTCATAAGACAAAGAAGCCTATTGATTTTCAGCGATTTCCGATAATTAGTGCCAGAGTTATGGCCCTTGATCACTTCAAAAAATCTTGTGGACGCTCTAAAAGCCAAAGTTAATATCCGATTGACTTTAAATTTACACACAGTGTTTAAGGTCATCAGGACGAAGAAGCCTATTGATTTTCAGCGATTTCCGATAATTAGTGCCAGAGTTATCTCCCTTGATCACTTCAAAAAATCTTGTGGACGCTCTAAAAGCCAAAGTTAATATCCGATTGACTTTAAATTTATACACAGTGTTTATGGTCATTTATAAGACAAAGAAGCTTATTGATTTTCAGCGATTTCCGATAATTAGTGCCAGAGTTATCTCCCTTGATCACTTCAAAAAATCTCGTGGACGCTCTAAAAGACAAAGTTAATATCCGATTGACTTTAAATTTATACACAGTGTTTAAGGTCATAAGACGAAGAAGCCTATTGATTTGCATCAATTTCCGATAATTAGTGCCAGAGTTATGGCCCTTGATCACATCAAAAAATCCTGTGGACGCTCTAGAGGCCAAAGTTAATATCCGATTGACTTTAAATTTACATACACTGTTTAAGGTCCTGAGAGGAAGAAGCCTACTGATTTTCATCAATTTCAAATAATTACTTCCAGAGTTATCTCCCTTGATCACTTCAAAAAACCTTGTGGCGCTGTAGATGCCAAACTTATCCGATTGACTTCAGATTGATACACAGAGTTTAAGGTGTTAAAACGAACAAGTATTTTGATTTTCAATGAATTTTGATAACTGAACAGCTAAATCCATGATATTTAATGTTTCCTATACTAATTGTTAGCGTGGGGCAAAACTTTATAAAAAGCAAACAAATTCTAATGATTTTCTGATAATTACATAATGTGTTGTTACTCAGATTTTAGTGTATTACAAATGTTTCATTACCAAAAAAAAGTAAAAATATGTGACAACCCTTGTTGACTGCCCGGACGATTTAGCTGCTGTGGGCGTATGTTTCGTTGCCTGGCAACCTATCTTTTAGCTTGTGGTACCTCTGGAGGTCACAATTATTATCCGATTTAAAAAATCGTTCGATTATAGCACCGTTACACCCTAAGGCAGGTTGAGTTCGAATTTCGGGAAAATCGGACCAAAATTGCCATACAAAATGGCCGCCGTTTGTACGCGAATATAGTGTAAAAAAATGGTATATAAGTGTTGTGGAACCTGTAGAGGTCACAATTTTAATTCGATTTTGATGAAACTCGAAATTCATGGTTATAACCCAAAGATCTTGGTTCCTTTCGATATTTGCGCATACTGTTAAAAAATGGTATATCATGGTTGTGAACCCTGTATAGGTCACAATTTTAATTCGATTTTGATGAAACTTGAAATGCATGGTTATAACCCAAAGATCTTGGTTCCTTTTGTTATTTGCGCATATCGGATCGTAACTTCCTGAAGTATGGCCCCTGATTGTCCGAAAAATCACCTATGGTCCCGCTGGAGGTCACAATTATTATCCGATTTAAAAAAACGTTTGACTCTATATCATCGTTACACTCTACGGAAGGCTGAGATCAAATTTCGAGAAAATCGGACCATAATTGCCAGACAAAATGGCCGCCGTTTGTACACGAATAGTGTAAAAATATGGTATATCAAAGTTGTGGAACCTGTAGAGGTCACAATTTTAATTCGATTTTGATGAAACCTGAAATGCATGTTTATAACCTAAAAATCTTTATTCTTTTTGATATTTGCGCATATCAAATTGTAACTTAATTAATTATGGCCTTTGATTATAGGAAAAATCACTTTCGGTAATGCTTGTTCTCTATCTATCACTCGAACAATTATTATCTGATTTTAAAAAAAACTCTGATTATATTACTGTTGCACCCCAAGGGAGGTTGAGTTCGAATTTCGTGAAAATCGTACCAAAATTGCCGGACGAAATGGTCGCCGTTTGTACGCGAATAGTGTAAAAATATGGTATATCATGGTTGTGGACTCTCTACAGGTCACAATTCTTATCTGATTTTGACGAAAAGTCACATTTCTAGGTTGTGTACCGTCACACCATAATCATTGTCGGCTTCGAATTTCATGAATATCAGACTGGAACTGACCAACAAAATGGCTGCTCCCAATACAGTATGAAATACAGGACTTAATGGTGTAGGAAAAATCACTTTCGGTATTGCTTGTTCTCTATCCATCTCTTGAAAATGTGGGCGTATCCTGCCTGGCAGTGCCAGCCTATCTTTAGCTTGTGGTCCCACTGGAGGTGAAAATTATTATCCGATTTAAAAAACTGATTGATTATATCACCGTTACATGGTAATGAAGATTAAGTTCAAATTTTGTGAAAATCGGACCAAAATTGACAGACAAAATGGACGCTGTTTGTACGCGATTAGTGTGAAAATATGTTATATCAAGGTTGTGGACCTTATAGAGGTCACAATTTTGAACCGATTTTGATGAAACTTGACATGCATGTTTATAACCCAAAGATCTTGCTTCCTTTTGATATTTGCGCCCATTGGATCGTAACTTTCTGAATTATGGCCCCTGATTGTCCGAAAAATGACCTTTTTATACGCCGACATTTTCATGTGGACGTATATTGTCGACGCCCCTGTCCGTCAGTCCACAATTTGTTTGTGGACTCTCTACAGGTCACAATTCTTATCTGATTTTGATGAAACTTGAAATATAGGTTTATCCCCATAAGATCTCGGCTGCTTTCGATATTGGCATGTATCGGATCAAAACTTCATGGATTTTGGCCCCTGATTGTACGAAAAATCACGTTTTTTGCTTGTGGACTCTATAGAGGTCACAATTTTGAACCGATTTTGATGAAACTTGACATGTATGTTTATAACTCAAAGATCTTGGTTCATTTTGATATTTGCGCCAATCGGATCATAACTTCCTGAATTATGGCCCCTGATTGTCCGAAAAATCGCCCTTTTTAGCTTGTGGTCCCTCTGGAGGTCAAAATTGTTATCCGATTTAAAAAAACGTTTGATTATATCACCATTCCATGGTTATGAAGGTTGAGTTCGAATTTCGTAAAAATCGGACCAAAATTGACGGACAAAATGGCCGCCGTTTGTACGCGAATTGTGTGAAAATATGTTATATCAAGGTTGTGGACTTTATAGAGGTCACAATTTTGAACCGATTTTGATTAAAATTGACCTGTATGTTTATAAACCAAAGATCTTGGTTCCTTTCGATATTTGCGCCCATCGGATCGTAACTTCCTGAATTATGGCCCGTGATTGTCCGAAAAATCGCCCTTTTTAGCTTGTGGTTCCTCTGGAGGTCAAAATTGTTATCCGATTTAAAAAAACGTTTGATTACCGTATATCACTGTTCCATGGTTATGAAGGTTGAGTTCGAATTTCGTGAAAATAGGACCAAAATTGACGGACAAAATGGCCGCCATTTGTACGCGAATAGTGTGAAAATATGCTATATATCAAGGTTGTGGACCTTACAGAGGTCACAATTTTGAACTGATTTTGATGAAACGTGACATGCATGTTTATAACCCAAAGATCTTGGTTCCTTTCGATATTTGCGCCCATCGAATCATAACTTCCTGAATTATGTCCCCTGATTGTCCGAAAAAACGCTTTTGTTAGCTTGTGGTCCCTCTGGAGGTCAAAATTATTATCCGATTTAAAAAAACGTTTGATTATATCACGGTTTCATGGTAATGAAGAGAGAATTTGAATTTTGTGAAAATCAGACCAGAGTTGATGGATAAAATGGCCGCCGTCTGTACGCGAATTGTGTAAAAATATGTTATATCAAGGTTGTGGGCCCTACAGAGGTCACAATTTTGAACTGATTTTGATGAAACTTGAAATACATGTTTATAACCTAATGATCTTGGTTCCATTGCATATTTGGCCATATCGGATCGTAACTTCCTGAATCATGACCCCTGATTGTACGAAAAATCACCCTTTTTAGCTTGTGGTCCCTCTGGAGGTCACAATTATTATCTGATTTAAAAAAACGTTTGATTATATCACAGTTACACCGTAGTTATGGGTGAGTTTGAATTATGATTTTCTGATGATTACTTAAAATGCAACAACTCTTGTTGACTGCCCGGACGATTTGGCTGCTGTGTGGGCGTATGTTTCGTTGCCTGGCAACCTATTTTTTTTCAAAACTGATATAACTAAAAGCATGCACCCTGCAAAGGTGGACAAAATCTTTAGCTCAGATTTTTTAATTTCAATTTCATTTTCGGGCAATTTCGAATAAAATGTAAAATAAAGTGTAGCATTCAGTTATTTTCATTCATTCAGCGTCTTCATATTTTGAAATATTTATTTGTAATTTTCATAAACTCGTAGCAATAATCCAGACGAAGAGAATGTATGCGAAAATTAGTTTGTAATATGAGCAGTTGCCGAGAAATATGCAAGTTTGCATGCATCACTTTTCACGTTATTTTGCCTATAAAAGAGTGAATTATTATTCGATTTGCAATATTTTTTTTCCATTTGATGCCTAATGCCAATTTGGACTAGGTCAAGCCAATTTTACATTTTCACTGTGACCGGAAATGACGTCATTTGGTCAAAAACTGTATTTTTAACCTAAAAAACAAATATTTTATTCAAATGAGTCTGCCTTATAATATTTTTAAATTTATGATATTTGATTCCCATCAACGAATAGAATACAGAGAAATAGGCGATCTTCTATAAGTCACTTTTCAAGGTTTTTGGTCTATAAAAGTGTCAATTATTATTAGATTTTTATAATTTTTTTACCATTTGATGCCTTATGCCATTTTTGACTTCTATGAACTAAGTTAACATTTTCAATATCACCGGAAGTAATGTAATTTTTGCAAAAAACGTATTTTTAGCCTTCAAAACAAACATTTTTTTGAAGGGATTTATATTTATCATTCGTTTAACTTCATAACTTCCGACTCTAATGGGCAGTAAGATTGAATCAATACCATCATATCGATATCAAGAAAAGGCTTCTAGCATGTTCCCTTGTCGAATAATAGCCAATTTTCCCAGGGTCACTTTTAAGTTTTTTACCTTCTTAATTTCAGTTTATGGGTTATAGGTTAATTATTTATTGCCCGATATGTATAAAACAAAGTTTGTATTTTGTATGTTGCGAATTTTCGACTTATTTTTCACCTGTAAAAATTTCTTTCGGCGCTGGAAGTGACGTAATTTTACCATAATTTACAATTTTGACCGGTCTTTTCGCCAGCAAATATTACTTTTACATATGATAGAGGGTGTCACTGAAGCAAAACAGCTAAAGTATAGTTTGATAGCTCACTGGATCGGTTATGGTATAATAAACTTCCTGTATGATTCCTGAAAGCCGGTTCAGTGCTGCTTGCAGGTCTGTTATTATTATTATTATTATTTACCGCGAGGGCCTAGATTTCCATGATCGAAAACAGATATCGATCTGGAATTAGCTTTTCTTTCGGGAAACCATGTGGTGGCTACTTGATAAAATATTTTTGAAATTTCTGCGCATACCGGAAGTGACCGAACTTTGTACTTTCTCTAAAAATTGAAAATCGGCCATAGTTTCGTCAATTCTTTATCCATTTTCAAACATATTACATTTTTGGAATCCCTGAATCTTTTCTGAGACAATGGCTATCTCACATTTTTCAATTTCGAACATTCGTCTATGATTTTTATCGTTCGAAAATTGAAAACATGTTGTTTACGAGACAATTTTTGTTATTTTTCAAAATATTCAAATTTGACCTACATTTTTGGATACCTGAAGTCCATCCGATTCCAGTAATATAAGTTTCATTCAGAGTTATCGCCCTTTATTTTTCGATTTTTTCGGGTTACGTTTTATGGCAGAATTGACGTTTCTGAAACTTCTGGAGCATGAAGTTATAGTCCAATACCAACTTATAAAGCAATTTCGACAAGAATCCTTAATCCGGAAGTGGTCGAAATAATGTGCAATATTTTGAAAAAAATTGATATTTTTGGGGAAAACGCTATTTCTCCGTCCGATATCAATGGATTAAACGAATGAAGGTACCGTTTGATGGCACGATTGCTGGACTATCATATGATACCCCATTCATACGGATACTATGAACAGACAGCAAAATATGGCTCGCTGAAAATCAAGTATTTTCTGATTTGGAGCGTTTTTGGACGCCTGTATCTCGAAAACTTAACCTGCAATTTTTTATTAATTGTCCCCCGCCTTTCGAAGAAAGCAGGGGACTATTAAAATGGGTTCGTCCGTCTGTCCGTCTGTCTGTCTGTCTGTCTGTCCGTCACACTTTTTGGGACACAATAACTCTCTTCCTAATTGAGCTAGAATGTTCAAACTTGGTGTATGTGTTTATTAGGTCAATGCCTTGATGAAGTTCGAAGATGAGCATTTTCCGCTTAGGGTAAGCAGAGATAAGCAATTTGATTGGTTGATGCTTTGGGATACGATAACTCTCTTCCTAATTGGGCTAGAATGTTCCAACTTGGTGTATGTATTTATTAGGTCAATGCCTTGATGGAGTTCGAAGATGAGCATTTTCCGCTTAGGGTAAGCAGAGATAACCAATTTGATTGGTTGATGCTTTGGGACACGATAACTTTTAATTGAGCTAGAATGTTCAAACTTGGTGTATGTGTTTATTAGGTCAATGCCTTGATGGAGTTCGAAGATGAGCATTTTCCGCTTAGGGTAAGCAGAGATAAGCAATTTGATTGGTTGATACTTTGGGACATGATAACTCTCTTCCTAATTGAGCTAGAATGTTCAAACTTGGTGTATGTGTTTATTAGGTCAATGCCTTGATTGAGTTCGAAGATGAGCATTTTCCGCTTAGGGTAAGCAGAGATAAGCAATTTGATTGGTTGATGCTTTGGGACACGATAACTTTAGTTCTAATTAAGTGAGATTGATGAAACTTGGTGCATAGTTTCATTATAGTAATACCTTGACTAAGTTCGATAATGAGCATTTTCTGCTCAGGGTAAGCAGAGGGATACGCAATTTGATTGGTCGAGACTTTGGAATACAAATAACTCTCTTTCTAATTGAGTTAAAATGTTCAAACTTGGTGTATATGCTTATTAGGTCAATGCCTTGATGGAGTTCGAAGATGAGCATTTTCCGCTTAGGGTAAGCAGAGATAAGCAATTTGATTGGTTGAAGCTTTGGGACACGATAACTTTAAATAGTTCTAATTAAGTGAGAGTGATGAAACTTGGTGTATATGCTTATTAGGTCAATGCCTTGATGGAGTTCGAAGATGAGCTTTTTCCGCTTAGGGTAAGTAGAGATAAGCAATTTGATTGGTTGAAGCTTTGGGACACGATAACTTTAGTTCTAATTAAGTGAGAGTGATGAAACTTGGTGTATATGCTTATTAGGTCAATGCCTTGATGGAGTTCGAAGATGAGCTTTTTCCGCTTAGGGTAAGTAGAGATAAGCAATTTGATTGGTTGATGCTTTGGGACACGATAACTTTAGTTCTAATTAAGTGAGAGTGATGAAACTTGGTGTATAGTTTCGTTACAGTAATACCTTGACTAAGTTCGATATTGAGCATTTTCTGCTCAGAGTAAGCAGAGCGATACGCAATTTGATTGGTCGAGACTTTGGAACACAATAACTCTTCTTCTAATTGAGTTAAAATGTTCAAACTTGGTGTATATGCTTATTAGGTCAATGCCTTGAACGAGTTCGAAGATGAGCATTTTCCGCTTAGGGTAGGCAGAGATAAGCAATTTGATTGGTTGATGCTTGGGACACGATAACTTTAGTTCTAATTAAGTGAGAGTGATGAAAATTGATGTATAGTTTCATTACAGTAATACCTTGACTAAGATCGATAATGAGCATTTTATGCTCAGGGTAAGCAGAGCGATAAGCAATTTGATTTGCCAAGACTTTGGAACACAATAACTCTCCTATGAATTGAGTTAAAATGTTCAAAATTGGTGTGTATGCTTATTAGGTCAATGCCTTGATGGAGTTCGAAGATGAGCATTTTCTTCTTACGGTAGGCAGAGATAAGCAATTTTTGGATGACACTTCGTGTTCAGTTTGATTGCTCGATACGTTTGAAAAAAATAAATGTGCGATTAATTAATATGTGTCATCTATTTATTTTGGGATTTCGGCGGGGGACATCAGCCTCACTGTTGGCTTGTTTTTTCTATCGAGTCCTTTTGGAGGTATTTTGCATGAAGTCATCCAATAAGACTTTGAAATGTCTGGAATAGGATAAAAAAAGGGACTGAAAATCGAGAAAAATCGTGAAATTTTGGAAAATGCTCTACTATTTTTTTATTTTAAGAGATTTTTAAAAAAAGGTTGTATATTCAGATAGCTGACCTAATTACGATTCTAACGATGTATAATATGTATGTAATTATTAAAATTTAATTTTCGATATTTTAAATTTTTTGCATTTTTGGCACTTTCGAACATAGGATTTCTCAGGGGCATTTTATCTGATCAGATAATGTAATATATCATTACAGAGCCCTGTGGCTATTTTAGTGCCCAAACCGGCTATTAAAACTATTCCGACAATAATAACCATACCGGAAGTATTCAAAAAATGAAAAAAAGAGTAAAAACATTGTCGCACTTGCGAAAAACTTGATTTCTCTCTTAGGTAATAGCGGACCAAAAGAACTAAAGTGTCGCTGGATAGCCCTATTAATGGACCATCATATGGTATCTAAATAATACGATTTCGATGGTAAGGAAATAAATTATTGTATGCCAAAAATCTAGTATTTTCCAATTTTTTATACGCCCACATTTTCATGTGGACGTATATTGTCGTCGCCCCTGTTCGTCTGTCCGTCCGTCCGTCCACAATTGTTTGTGAACATTCTACAGGTCACAATTTTTATCCGATTTCAATGAAACTTAAAATATAGGTTGATCACCCTAAGATCTCGGTTCCTTTCGATATTGGCATGTATCGGACCGTAACTTCATGGGTTATGGCCCCTGATTGTACGAAAAATCATGTTTTTTAGCTTGTGAACAGTGTAGAGGTCACAATTTTGAACCGATTTGGATGAAACTTGAAATGCATGTTTATAACCCAAAGATCTTGGTTCCTTTCGATATTTGCGCCAATCGGATCGTAACTTCCTGAATTATGGCCCCTGATTCTCCGAAAAATCGCCCATTTTAGCTTGTGGTCCCTCTGGAGGTCAAAATTGTTATCCGATTTAAAAAACCGTTTGATTATATCACCGTCCCATGGTTATGAAGGTGAAGTTCGAATTTCGTGAAAATCGGACCAAAATTGACGGACAAAATGGCCGCCGTATGTACGCGAATTGTGTGAAAATATGTTATATCAAGGTTGTGGACCTTATAGAGGTCACAATTTTGAACTGATTTTGATTAAAATTGACACGTATGTTTATAACCCAAAGATCTTGGTTCCTTTCGATATTTGCGCCCATCGGATCGTAACTTCCTGAATTATGGCCCCCGATTGTCCGAAAAATCGCCCTTTTTAGCTTGTGGTTCCTCTGGAGGTCAAAATTGTTATCCGATTTAAAAAAACGTTTGATTATATCACCGTCCCATGGTTATGAAGGTTCAGTTCCAATTTCGTGAAAATCGGACCAAAATTGACGGACAAAATGGCCGCCGTTTGTACGCGAATAGTGTGAAAATATGTTATATCAAGGTTGTGGACCTTATAGAGGTCACAATTTTGAACCGATTTTGATGAAACTTGACATGTATGTTTATAACCCAAAGATCTTGGTTTTATTCGATATTTGCACGCATCGGATCGTAACTTCCTGAATTATGGCCCCTGATTGTCCGAAAAATCGCCCTTTTTAGCTTGTGGTCCCTCTGGAGGTCAAAATTGTTATCCGATTTAAAAAAAACGTTTGATTATATCACCGTTCCATGGTTATGAAGGTTGAGTTTGAATTTCGTGAAAATTGGACCAAAATTGGCAGACAAAATGGCCGCCGTTTGTACGCGAATGGTGTGAAAATATGTTATATCAAGGTTGTGGATCCTATAGAGGTCACAATTTTGAACCGATTTTGATGAAACTTGAAAGACATGTTTATAACCTAATGATCTTGGTTCCATTGCATATTTGCCCATATCGGATCGTAACTTCCTGAATCATGGCCCCTGTTTGTACGAAAAATCACCCTTTTTAGCTTGTGGTCCCTCTGGAGGTCACAATTATTATCCGATTTAAAAAAAACGTTTGATTATATCACAGTTACACCGTAGTTATGGGTGAGTTTGAATTATGATTTTCTGATGATTACTTAAAATGCAACAACTCTTGTTGACTGCCCGGACGATTTGGCTGCTGTGTGGGCGTATGTTTCGTTGCCTGGCAACCTATTTTTAACATTCTGAGACTCCCTTTTCTCGAAAACGACGCCTACGATATTTCTTAAACTTTTCTTACTCAAAGTCCTATCGGTTGTCTATATAGGGAATCCAAAATGAAAAGCATTGAAATAATATAAGTGGTCCAAAAATGGCCCCAAACTTCGAAAAAAATTGAAAAATTGTTAAATTTTTGGAAACGCTCTTTAATTTATCTTTTTTTCCAAAACTACTCAATGGATGTTTCTGACACTTCTGGTACAGAATGTTAAGTATCCAAAGAACTTCGTTAAGCTATCACAACGATCGTAAAATCAGAAGTAGTCGAAAAAATGTCCGATATTTTGAAAAAAATTAATTTTTTTACGAAAACCTTTTTTATTTATGAATATTTTTTGATGATATTTTACACAGGGTTAAAATATCATCGTACTTGAGCAGAAATGAGAAAAAAAATTGTCTCGGTAATTTCCGTTAGCCCCCATCGGCTAATTTAGTTTTTCGTACCCAGAAAAATTATTTATTGTTCGATTTGTATAAAACAAAGTTCATATGCACCGTGGTCCCAATTGTAATTTTTTCTGTTACGGTGAAATTTTTCTGTCGGCAACGGAAGTGACGTAATATTAACAAAAACTACAATTTTGACAGTTTGGTACCACTTTTTGAAAGCAAATATTATTTTTTTTCAAAACTGATATAACTAAAAGGATGCACCCTGCAAAGGTGCACAAAATCCTTAGCTCATATTTTTTAATTTCAATTTCATTTTCGGGCAATTTCGAATAAAATGTAAAATAAAGTGTAAAATTCAGTTATTTACAATTCATTCAGCGTCTTCATATTTTGAAATATTTGTAATTTTCATAAACTCGTAGCAATAATCCAGACGAAGAGAATGTATGCGAAAATTAGTTTGTAATATGAGCAGTTGCCGAGAAATATGCATTTGTGCATGCATCACTTTTCACGTGATTTTGCCTATAAAAGAGTGAATTATTATTCGATTTGCAATATTTTTTTTCCATTTGATGCCTAATGCCAATTTGGACTAGGTCAAGCCAATTTTACATTTTCACTGTGACCGGAAATGACGTCTTTTGGGCAAAAACTGTATTTCTAACCTAAAAAACAAATATTTTATTCAAATGAGTCTGCCTTATAATGTTTTTAAAATTATGATATTTGATTCCCATCAACGAATAGAATGAAGCCATACGACCATACAGATACCACAAAATGGTTTCTAACTTGTACGGTTACAGAGAAATAGGCGATCTTCTATAAGTCACTTTTCAAGGTTTTTGGTCTGTAAAAGTGTCGATTATTATTCGATTTTTATAATTTATTTACCATTTGATGCCTTATGCCATTTATGACTTCTATGAACCAAGTTAACATTTTCAATATCACCGGAAGTAATGTAATTTTTGCAAAAAATGTATTTTTAGCCTTCAAAACAAACATTTTTTTGAAGGGATTTATATTTATTATTCGTTTAACTTTATAACGTTTGACTCTAATGGGCAGTAAGACTGAATCAATACCATCATATTGATATCAAGAAAAGGCTTCTAGCATATTCCCTTGTCGAATAATAACCAATTTTTCGAGGGTCACTTTTAAGTTTTTTACCTTCTTAATTTCAGTTTATGGGTTATAGGTTCATTATTTATTGCCCGATATCTATAAAAAAAAGTTTGTATTTTGTATGTTGCAAATTTTCGACTTATTTTTCACCTATAAAAATTTCTTTCGGCACCGGAAGTGACGTAATTTTGCCATAATTTACAATTTTGACCGGTCTTTTCGCCAGCAAATATTACTTTTACATATGATAGATGGTGTCACTGAAGCAAAACAACTAATGTATAGTTTGGTATCTCAATGGATCGGCTATGGTATAATAAACTTCCTGTATGATTCCTGAAAGCCGGTTCAGTGCTGGTTGCAGGTCTAGTTATTTTTATGTTTAGTCATTAAAATAAATTAAAAACAAAACGACCATATTTTTATATTTTGGGCAGGTATATTTTTCTGTAGGGCTAGCAAATTTTGTCATGACACCTGTCCATGGGCTAGTGGTTCAAAAGTGAAATTGTGCACCCCTGTATCACTGTTACATCGTGTCAAGTTTCATCAAATCGAACCAAAATTGACGGACAAAATGGCCGTCGTTTGTACGCGAATAGTGTGAAAATATGTTATATCAAGGTTGTGGACCCTATAGAGGTCACAATTTTGAACCGATTTTGATGAAACTTGACATGTATCTTTATAACTCAAAGATCTTGGTTCCTTTCGATATTGTGGACTCTCTACAGGTCACAATTCTTATCCGATTTTGCCGAAACTTGAAATATAGGTTTATCCCCATAAGATCTCGGATCATAACTTCCTGAATTATGGCCCCTGATTGAACGAAATATCATGTTTTTAGCTTGTGGACCCTATAGAGGTCACAATTTTGAACCGATTGTGATGAAACTTGACATGCATGTTTATAACCCCAAAATCTTGGTTCCTTTCGATATTTGCGCCCATCGGATCGTAACTTCCTGAATTATGGCCCCTGATTGTCCGAAAAATCGCCCTTTTTAGCTTGTGGTCCCTCTGGAAGTCAAAATTATTATCCGATTTAAAAAAACGTTTGATTATATCACCGTTACATGGCATCGTGAAAATCGAACCAAAATTGACGGACAAAATGGCCGCCGTTTGTACGCGAATAGTGTGAAAATATGTTATATCAAGGTTGTGGACCCTATAGAGGTCACAATTTTGAACCGATTTTGATGAAACTTGACATGCATGTTAATAACCCGAAGATCATGGTTCCTTTCGATATTTGCGCTCATTGATTCGTAACTTCCTGAATTATGGCCCCTGATTGTACGAAAAATCACCCTTTTTAGCTTGTGGTCCCACTGGAGGTCAAAATTATTATCCGATTTAAAAAACCGTTTGATTATATCACCGTTACATGGTAATGAAGATTGAGGTAAAATTTCGTCAAAATCGGACCAAAATTGACAGACAAAATGGCCGCCGTTTGCACGCGATTAGTGTGAAAATACGTTATATTAAGGTTGTAGACCCAATAGAGGTCACAATTTTGAACCGATTTTGATGAAACTTGACATGCATGTTTATAACCCAAAGATCTTGGTTCTTTTCGATATTTGCGCCCATTGGATCGTAATTTCCTGAACTATGGCCCCTGATTGTTCTCTATCTATCTCTCGAACAATTATTATCCGATTTAAAAAAAACCTCTGATTATATTACTGTTGCACCGTAAGGAAGGTTGAGTTCGAA
The DNA here is from genome assembly GCA_963678685.1 of Patella ulyssiponensis. Taxonomy (NCBI): domain Eukaryota; kingdom Metazoa; phylum Mollusca; class Gastropoda; family Patellidae; genus Patella; species Patella ulyssiponensis. Next base: position 38,127,767 of record OY783226.1, read on the forward strand.
TTTCGTGAAAATTGTACCAAAATTGCCGGACGAAATGGTTGCCGTTTGTACGCGAATAGTGTAAAAATATAGTATATCATGGTTGTAGACTCTCTACAGGTCACAATTCTTATCCGATTTTGACGAAAAGTCACATTTCTAGGTTGTGTACCGTCACACCATAATCATTGTCGGCTTCGAATTTCATGAATATCAGACTGGAACTGAAATACAGGACTTAATGATGTAGGAAAAATCACTTTCGGTATTGCTTGTTCTCTATCCATCTCTCGAAAATGTGGGCGTATCCTGCCTGGCAGTGCCAGCCTATCTTTTAGCTTGTGGTCCCTCTGGAGGTCAGAATTATTATCCCATTTAAAAAAACGTTTGATTATATCACCGTTACATCGTAATGAAGGTTGAGGTCGAAGTTCGTGAAAATCGGACCAAAATTGACTGAAAAAATGGCTGCTGCTTGTACGCGAAGAGTGTAAAAATATGGTATATCAAGGTTGTGAACCCTGTTTACAACTTAACAATCTTAGTTCCTTTCGATATTTGTGCATATCAGATTGTAACTTCCTGAATTATGGCCCCTGATTGTACGAAAAATGACCTTTTTTTTTAGCTTGTGGTCCATCTGGGGTCAGAATTATTATCCCATTTAAAAAAACGTTTGATTATATCACCATTGCATCGTAATGAAGGATGAGGTCGAATTTCGTGAAAATCGGACCAAAATTGACAGCTGTTCTTGTCAGGCCATCCATCCTTCATCACTAACAAGGGGAAACCACGCCAGAAAATCTAGATGAACTTTCTCACCCAATGCAGGGATCAAACACATAACCTCAAGGCTACCGAGCCAGCATCTTACCCACTTAGAAACATGATCTCCAGTTGAATTTGAAGCCTACTGAAATGAACCTTTATAATCCAAAGATCTTAATTCATTTCGATATTTGCACATATCAAATTCTAACTTAATGATGTAGGAAAAATCACTTTCGGTATTGCTTGTTCTCTATCCATCTCTCGAAAATGTGGGAGTATCCTGCCTGGCAGTGCCAGCCTATCTTTTTAGCTTGTGGTCCCTCTGGAGGTCACAATTATTATCCGATTTAAAAAAACGTTTGATTATATTACCGTTACACCGTAAGGAAGGTTGAGTTCGAATTTCGGGAAAATTGGACCAAAATTGCCATACAAAATGGCCACCGGTTGTACGCGAATACTGTTAAAAAATGGTATATCATGGTTGTGGACCCTGTAGAGGTCACAATTTTAATTCGATGCCTTGGTGGGAGTTCAAAGATGAGCATTTTCTGCTTAGGGTAAGCAGAGCTAAGCAATTTGATTGGTTGATGCTTTGGGGCACGATAACTTCAGTTCTAATTAAGTGAGAATGATGAAACTTTGTGTGTAATTTAATCACATGAATAATTGAGGTAGAATGTTTAAAGTTGATAATGATGTTCAATAGGTTGATTCTATCCGATAGAGAGTGATGAAACTTAGTGTATAGTTGATGATCAGTTTGATTCCTTGATACTTTTGAAAAAGATAAAAGTGCAATTAATTAATACGTGTCCTCTATTTATTTCGAGATTTCAGCGGGGGACATCATCCTCACTGTTGGCTTGTTCTTACTTTACAGAATGCAGTGATCAAAATGACACATGATTTGGGTGAAAGATCAGAAAAAAAAATTGGTCTCGGATGAAGCTAATACCGATTATGAGATAAAACCATACCGGTCAAGAATTTTAGTAAAAAACTAATGGACAATTTAATTTTAATCATTCATGTATAAGGTCTTATTCCTTTAAGCAGTATATGTAATGATACTAGGTTTTAGAAACTTTTTTTCCACAATTTTGCATGTAGTTTGAAATTTTTAAAAAGTTTAAAAATGCTATATTAATTTAGGGCACAAAAGATGATTCATAACAAAATTCGCCTAGTTCAAAACTGGTCTATACTATATGGCAACTGTAAATAGTCCCATAACTAACTTAAAATTTGACTTATTAAAATAACGTCATTAATATTATTTTTCAGGTTACCAAATATTAACAATAAAAATGAGTGAATTTAAAGTTCATCATCATGTCAGTGAACTTATGAATTTATTGAGGTATGTTATCTAGATTTACATCTAAGTAATAAGGATTGTTTCACAATCATAACCAAGAGTCGTCTCCATTTCGTAGAAAGCAGGGGACTGTCAAAGTAGCTTTGTCTGTCTTTTTGGGCCGCAATAGTGAATAACTGTGGTTCTTATTGATCTAGAATGTTCAAACTTGGTGCAGGTGTTTATTAGAATGTGAATTCTTTGATTGATGGTGCTGGGTATAGCCAATGCAGTCAGACTGTAATACATATTGCGATTCGGATGCTACGATACAATTCTTTTCACAATTCATTACCAGGTCAATATTTTGTAAGAAAATAACAGACTAAATGAATAAAATTGATATTGTTATTTCTGCCGACCTCGAAGAAATGGATCAAAATAAGGACCAAAACAATTTATATATGGTTGTGTACCTGTGGATAATGTGTGACATCAATACCTACACTATGCTGAGCTATTTTCAGCTTAGGCAAAGTAGAAACATCAATCTGATTGGTCGAGACTTTGAAACACAATAACCCACCTTAAAAGTCAGGTAGAATGTTCAATCTCGGTCTTGCCGAAATAGTTCATTGGGATTTTCCGTTGTGGTTGCCATTTGTCAGTGGCGTAGGGAGGAGGCCCTGGCAAGGAACGATGTATTGTTGTTTGGCGTGCACATAAAATTTCCCTCATAGCACACTGCATAGTGTATGCCTGTGTTCCTTAGCACAGTTGGAGCAGACAAGTAGGACGTTAAACCCAGGGCATTATTTTTGACGGGCATTTGCACGCTCGCAATCTTGAAAACACAAGCGCAGGTTATAGCTCCTGCTAAAAATTCAGACAATTTCGACACTTTTATCAACAAAGTCGAGCTTGAAAAGTTAAATAAAATATTATTGTATCCGAAAATCGTGAAGAGTAGTTTTGTTATGTCGAGACATTTTGGATGAAGATTATTAGCTCGGTTGTCAAGTCTCTCCATGTAAAAACCTGCATTAAACATAATGCCTTTTTGGATAAAATAACTGATTATAAATTTAAAATTGCAATGTTGGTCTTTCATTTGTTACTCAACCAACATGCAGGGGACTATTAAAATGGGTTCGTCCGTCTGTCTGTCGGTCTGTTTGTCACACTTTTTGGGGCACAATAAATCTTTCTTATTGAGCTAGAATGTTCAAACTTGGTGTAGGTGTTTATTAGGTCAATACCTTGATGGAGTTCAGAAGATGAGCATTTTCTGCTTAGGGTAAGCAGAGATAAGCAATTTGATTGGTTGATGCTTTGGGACACGATAAGTTTGGTTCTAATTAAGTCAAAAGTGATGAAACTTTGTGTATAGTTTCATTACATCAATACTTTGAATAAGTTCGATAATGAGCATTTTCTAATCAGAGTAAGCAGAGTCTTTTGAACACAATAACTCTCCGTCTTATTGAGCTGGAATGTCCGTCCGTCTACAATTTGTTTGTGGACTCTCTACAGGTCACAATTCTTATCCGATTTTGAAGAAACTTGAAATATTGCTTTATACCCATAAGATCACGGCTACTTTCGATATTGGCATGTATCCGATCGAAACTTCATGGATTATGGCCCCTGATTGTACCAAATATCATGTTTTTAGCTTGTGGACCCTATGGAGGTCACAATTTTGAACCAATTTTATACGCCCACATTGAAATGTGGTCGTATATTGTCGTCACCCACGTCCGTCTGTCGGTCCACAAGCAAATCTAGAGGCTAAAGTTAATATCCGATTGACTTTAAATTTATACACAGTGTTTAAGGTCATGAGACGAAGAAGCCTATTGTTTTTCAGCGATTTCCGATAATAACTACCAGAGTTATGGCCCTTGATCACCTCAAAAAATCTTGTGGACGCTCTAGAGGTGAAAGTTAATATCTGATTGGCTTTAAATTTATACACAGTGTTTAAGGTCATAAGACGAAGAAGCCTATTGATTTTCAGCGATTTCAATAATTAGTGCCAGAGTTATGGCCCTTGATCACTTCAAAAAATCTTGTGGACGCTCTAGCGGCCAAAGTTAATATCCGACTGACTTTAAATTTATACAAAGTGTTTAAGGTCATGAGACGAAGAAGCCTATTGATTTTCAGTGATTTCCGATAATAACTACCAGAGTTATGGCCCTTGATCACTTCAAAAAATCTTGTGGATGCTCTAAAAGCCAAAGTTAATATCCGATTGACTTTAAATTTATACACAGTGTTTAAGGTCATAAGACGAGGAAGCCTATTGATTTTCAGTGATTTCCGATGATTAGTAACAGAGTTGTGGCCCTTGATCACTTCAAAAAATCTTGTGGACGCTCTAAAAGCCAAAGTTAATATCCAATTGACTTTAAATTTATACACAGTGTTTAAGGTCATAAGACGAAGAAGCCTATTGATTTTCAGTGATTTCTGATAATTAGTGCCAGAGTTATGGCCCTTGATCGCTTCAAAAAATCTTGTGGATACTGTAAAAGCCAAAGTTAATATCCGATTGACTTAAAATTTATACACAATGTTTAAGGTCATGAGACGAAGAAGCCTATTGATTTTCAGCGATTTCCGATAATTAGTGCCAGAGTTGTGGCCGTTGATCACTTCAAAAAATCTTGTGGATGCTCTAGAGGCCAAGTTAATATCTGTTTGACTTTAAATTTATACACAGTGTTTAAGGTCATGAGACGAAGAAGCCTATTGATTTTCAGCGATCTCTGATAATTATTGCTGAGTTATGGCCCTTGATCACATCAAAAAATCCTGTGGCTGCTCTAGAGGCCAAAGTTAATATCCGATTGACTTTAAATTCACACACTGTTTAAGGTCATGAGACGAAGAAGCCTACTGATTTTCAGTGATTTCAAATAATTTCTTCTAGAGTTATCTCCCTTGATCACTTCAAAAAACCTTGTGACGCTATAGATGCCAAACTTATCATCCGATTGACTTCAGATTGATACACAGAGTGTTGAAACGAGTGTTGAAACGAACAAGTATTTTGATTTTCAATGAATTTTGATAACTGAACAGCTAAATCCATGATGTTAAATGTTTCCTATACTAATTGTAAGCGTGGGGCAAAACTTTATAAAAAGCAAACAAATTCTAATGATTTTCAGATAATTACATATTGTAGCACAAATTAGAAATTTCCTCGATTCTGATTGGTCGAAATGTGTGGTCGAATGGACAATAAACCCCCTCTGAATTATCAAGGCGAATTACTGCGTATAAATATTCCAGTGTACTTTTTTTCATTTTTGTGCTCAATGATCTTCCTCAACTCAAATCTTTATTGGCAAATATCTTCAAGAAATTCTGCACATATGACTATCACACCATTTTCAAACATCATCTTTTATGAAAACTCATTTCTGAAATACATAAAACAGTAGAAAATCAGTCCATATATTATTTAAAACCGTTTTCAGGTATCTAAATATATTCGTAACTAGGCTGTCACAGTCTGGACAAATTTATTTTCTTTTTTGGTAGGATATAGCTTCACTCACCAATCAATTTTTACTTAATCAGGTAGATTTTTTTAATTAAATCACGGTTTGATCAAAGTCTGACTAACATGATCTACCTAATAATAAGTCATTAGTCACAAGAAACCGCTTAAAAATACAATGAGAGAGTCGAAAATAGCAGCTGAATATCTAAACATGCCAAAATTGACATTTGTTGACAACACGTCAGAATAGTATACATAGCAACCATTTGAAATCTTAGGCTAGCCACCACTGTCATAGTTTTATACGGTATTTTTGAGGATGTAAGTACGAAATGCAATTGTTTGAACACGAACAAGCTGCTGGGTTGTGATAAAAGTCTGCAAATGAAATAATAAAGACTGAAAACTTACATGAAAATCACGAAGCGAAGAAACCTTTGTTGCCAAGAGTTACCCCTCTTTTAGTCTCGGATAGCAGGCCGGAATTATTTCTATCACGCTAACACCCGTCTCTTAAAATGCCACAGTAAGACTAATTTCCTGTTCTTTTAAAAAAATCTTCAAACGTTAAAAACATTTTATATCGATATCCCAATAACATTTTCTTTCATAATTCATTTACTAGACACTCGAGAATCCAGAATTTTAAATTTGAAGGAAAGCCAGGACGGCCTAAATCTGTGTTGAGAATATTTTGAAAAATGAACGCAAGCGCGTGGGCAAATAACGGCTTTTTGAAATAGGTGTAAAACTGTTTCCTAAATAGTTCCTAAGAAAATCCCTAAATATTTGAGCTACAATATCGATAAACACGTTCCTGTTACGTATTTATCGGGGGTTTATTGTCCATTTAACCATGCTTGAATTATCCATTAGAACAACTCGACGCTATCCCGTCTCGTGTTCTAATGATTCAAGCATGGTTAAATGGACAATAAACCCCCTCTAAATACGTAACAGGAAGTGTTTATCTCCTAAATGAGTTGTTACTCTTAATCAGATTTTAGTGTATTACAAATATTTCATTACCAAAAAAAGTAAAAATATGCGACAACCCTTGTTGACTGTCCGGACGATTTAGCTGCTGTGGGCGTATGTTTTGTTGCCTGGCAACCTATCTTGATAAAACTTGACATGTATGTTTATAACCCAAAGATCTTGGTTCCTTTCGGTACTTGCGCCAATTGGATCGTAACTTTCTGAATTATGTTGAGTTCGAATAACGTGAAAATCAGACCAAAATTGACAGATAAAATGGTCGCCGTTTGTACGCGAATAGTGTGAAAATATGTTATATCAATGTTGTGGACCCTATAGAGGTCACAATTTTAACCCGATTTTGATGAAACTTGACATGTATGTTTATAATCCAAAGATCTTGGTTTCTTTCAATATTTACATCCGTTGCACCGTAACTTCCTGAATTATGGCCCCCGATTGTCCGAAAAATCGCCCTTTTTAGCTTGAGGTCCCTCTGGAGGTCACAATTATTACCTGACTTAAAAAAACGTTTGATTATAAAAACCAAACAAATTCTAATGATTTTCTGATAATTACTTAATATGCGACAACTCTTGTTGACTGCCCGAACGATTTAGCTGCTGTGTGAGCGTAAGTTTCGTTGCCTGGCAACCTATTTTTTAACACAATAACTCTCCTTCTAATTGAGGTAGAAAGTTCAGACTTGGGGCACAATAGCTTTGATTATAATGAAGTGAGAGCCATGAAGCTCTTAATATAGATTCATTATATCATTACCTTGACTAAGTTTGATGATGAGAATTTTCTGCTTAGACTGAGGAGCGATAAACAGTTTGATTGGTCAAGACATTTGAACACAACTCTGCTTTTCATTGGTCAATGCTTTGGGACGAAATTACCTTTATTCTATCTGATAGAGAGTGATGAAACTTAGAGTATAGTTTGAAAACAAATAAATGTGTGATTAATAAATATGTTTCATCTATTTATTTTGGGATTTGGGCAGGGGACATCTGCCTCACTCTGTTGGCTTGTTCTGAAGTATACATGTATTTTCAGTGTTCGATCTACCGATACTGTTGGTGCTGAAGACTACACAGAGATGCTTTTAAAGAATAGAACACCTTATGTCACAAGTCAGGTAAATTTCACTCTTTAGCTTATACATTCAATATTAATTTTTTTATGGTTTAATTTTATATTGTACAACTTCCACAAATAATTGCTCTCATGCACTTTACGACATATGGACATGGTACACAAATAAAGGAAACTAAAATACAAATAAGATAAACTGAAATATACATAATGTATGTGGACATTGAAACCAATTTAAAGTACCAGTAGCGAATTCCTTAACTCATTATTATCCACAGTCTTCGACATTGCAAACACGACTTACTGGTCAATTTAAATCAACATTGATGTTGTTGTCTTATCGTGAAAAGATGGGCTTTTGGTATCCAATATTTAAGACACAATGAAAATGGCATGCCGAAGTACTTACGAGTGCATTTGTAATGAAGTGTCTGGATGAACGAGGCTAAACATATCCAACAATGGAAGACTACCGGTAATGACTGCAATTTCACTTGTAAGAAGAAGCCCATCAAAATAATCCTTATCACGGTATTTTTTGCAACGTGTGCTTGAGCATAGAACAGTAAATAAACAGAATAGTCATAATAAAACACACACATTTTGTTTTTTCAAGCCACACGAGACGCCACCAGTGAGAAATGTTGGCCGCTTATGTCATGATGAGAGCTAATGGTTTCATGTAACATTCAGTTGTGCTCCATGTTTTATCTCTCAATTTCTGGAATGTGGCAATTATTAGATCACACACTGAGCAGGAGCGTTCTATGCGCATGAGACATCACTGCAAGAAATAAATTGTTATGGCGAACTGGATGGATGAAGAATTCGTTTGATGTTTTCAAAGGGAAATAACTACATTTTACTCATTATTGCTGTCGCCTCTGTCCGTATGTACGTTTGTCGGTCCGTCCATAGTTCTTAATTTCTTGTGAACACACTACAGACTAAATCATTATTTGAAATTTATATATTTTGTTTGTGTCAGTAGGACAATTTCAACAATTTCCGTTGAATAACTTCTTGAGCTATGGCTCCTGTTTCACTTTTTATACGCCCACATTTTCATGTGGACGTATTATGTTTGTGGACTCTCTACAGGTCACAATTCTTATCTGATTTTGACAAAACTTGAATATAGGTGTATCCCCATAAGATCTCGGCTGCTTTCGATATTGGCATGTATTGGATCGAAACTTCATGGATTATGGCCCCTGATTGTACGAAAAATCACGTTTCTAGCTTGTGGACCCTATAGAGGTCACAATTTTGAACCGATTTTGATGAAACTTGACATGTATGTTTATAACCCAAAGATCTTGGTTCCTTTCGATATTTGCGTCTATCGGAACGTAATTTCCTGAATTATGGCCCCTGATTGTCCAAAAAATCACCTTTTTTAGCTTGTGGTACCTCTGGAGGTCACAATTATTATCCGATTTAAAAAACCGTTCGATTATATCACCGTTACACTCTAAGGAAGGTTGAGTTCGAATTTCGGGAAAATCGGACCAAAATTGCCATACAAAATGGCCGCCGTTTGTACGCGAATACTGTTAAAAAATGGTATATCAGTGTTGTGGACCCTGTAGAGGTCACAATTTTAATTCGATTTTGATGAAACTTGAAATTCATGGTTATAACCCAAAGATCTTGGTTCCTTTTGATATTTGCGCATATCGGATCTTACACGAATAGTGTGAAAATATGTTATATCAAGGTTGTGGATCCTATAGAGGTCATAATTTTGAACCCATTTTGATGAAACTTGACATGAATGTTTATAACCCAAAGATCTTGGTTCCTTTCGATATTTGCACCCATCGGATCGTAACTTCCTGAATTATGGCCCCTGATTGTCCGAAAAATTGCCCTTTTTAGCTTGTGGTCCCACTGGAGGTCAAAATTATTATCCGATTTAACAAACCGTTTGATTATATCACCGTTACATGGTAATGAAGGTTGAGTTCAAATTTTGTGAAAATCGGACCAAAATTGACAAACAAAATGGCTGCTGTTTGTACACGAATAGTGTGAAAATATGTTATATCAAGGTTGTGGACCCTATAGAGGTCACAATTTTGAACCGATTTTGATGGAACTTGATATGCATGTTTATAACCCGAAGATCTTGGTTCCTTTCGATATTTGCGCTCATTGATTCGTAACTTCCTGAATTATGGCCCCTGATTGTACGAAAAATAACCCTTTTTAGCTTGTGGTCCCTGTGGAGGTCAAAATTATTATCCGATTTAAAAAACCGCTTGATTATATCACCGTGACATGGTAATGAAGACTGAGTTTGAATTTCGTGAAAATCGAAGCAAAATTGACGGACAAAATGGACGCCGTTTGTACGCGATTAGTGTGAAAATATGTTAAATCAAGGTTGTGGACCCTATAAAGGTCACAATTTTGAACCGATTTTGATGAAACTTGACATGCATGTTTATAACCCAAAGATCTTGGTTCCTTTCGATATTTGCGCCCATTTGATTGTACTTTCCTGAATTATGGCCCCTGATTGTCCGAAAAATCGCCCTTTTTAGCTTGTGGTGCGTCTGGAGGTCAAAATTATTATCCGATTTAAAAAACCGTTTGATTATATCACCGTTACATGGTAATGAAGGATGAGTTCAACTTTGAACCGATTGTGATGAAACTTGACATGTATGTTTATAAGCTAAAGATCTTGGTTCCTTTCTATAGTTACAACCATCGGATCGTAACTTCCTGAATTATGGCCCCTGATTGTCCGAAAAATCGCCCTTTTTAGCTTGTGGTCGCTCTGGAGGTCAAAATTATCATCCGATTTAAAAAACCGTTTGATTATATCACCGTTACATGGTAATGAAGGATGAGTTCAACTTTTGTGAAAATCGGACCCTGATGGACAGACAAAATGGCCCCTGTTTGTACGCGATCAGTGTGAAAATATGTTATATCAAGGTTGTGGACCCTATAGAGGTCACAATTTTGAACTGATTTTGATGAAACTTGACATTCATGTTTATAACCCGAAGATCTTGGTTCCTTTCGATATTTGCACCCATTGGTTCGTAACTTCCTGAATTATGGCCCCTGATTGTACGAAAAATCACCCTTTTTAGCTTGTGGTCCCACTGGAGGTCAAAATTATTATCTGATTTAAAAAAACGTTTGATTATATCACCGTTACATGGTAATGCAGATTGAGTTCAAAATTGACAGACAAAATGGCGGCCGTTTGTACGCGATTAGTGTGAAAATATGTTATATCAAGATTGTGGACCCTATAGAGGTCACAATTTTGAACCGATTTTGATGAAACTTGACGTGCATGTTTATAACCCAAAGATCTTGGTTCCTTTCGATATTTGCGCCCATTGGATCGTAACTTCCTGAATTATGGCCCCTGATTGTCCGAAAAATGACCTTTTTTTTTAGCTTGTGGTCCCTCTGTGGTCAGAATTATTATCCCATTTAAAAAACAGTTTGATTATATCACTGTTACATCGTAATGAAGGTTGAGGTCGAATTTCGTGAAAATTGAACCAAAATTGACAGCTGTCTTGTCAGGCCATCCATCCTTCATCACTAACAAGGGGAAACCATGCCAGAAAATCTAGATGAACTTTGTCACCCAATGCAGGGATCAAACACCCAACCTCAAGGCTGCCGAGCCAGCATCTTACCCACTTAGCAACATGATTCCCAGTCGAATTTGAAGCCTACTGAAATGCACCTTTATAACCCAAAGATCTTAATTCATTTCGATATTTGCACATATCATATTCTAACTTAATGATGTAGGAAAAATCACTTTCGGTATTGCTTGTTCTCTATCCATCTCTCGAAAATGTGGGCGTATCCTGCCTGGCAGTGCCAGCCTATCTTTTTAGCTTGTGGTCCCTCTGGAGGTCACAATTATTATTCAATTTAAAAAAACGTTTGATTATATCACCGTTACACCTTAAGGAAGGTTGAGTTCGAATTTCGGGAAAATCAGACCAAAATTGCCATACAAAATGGCCGCCGTTTGTACGAGAATACTGTTAAAAAATGGTATATCATGGTTGTGGACCCTGTATAGGTCACAATTTTAATTCGATTTTGATGAAACTTGAAATGCATGGTTATAACCCAAAGGTCTTGGTTCCTTTCGATATTTGCGCATATCGGATCGTAACTTCCTGAATTATGGCCCCTGATTGTCGGAAAAATCGCCTATGGCCCCTCTGGAGGTCACAATTATTATCCGATTTAAAAAAACGTTTGACTCTATCACCGTTACACCCTAAGGAAGGTTGAGTTCGAATTTCGGGAAAATCGGACCAAATTTGCCATACAAAATGGCTGCCGTTTGTACGCAAATACTGTTAAAAAATGGTATATCAAGGTTGTGAACCCTGTAGAGGTCACAATTTTAATTCGATTTTAATGAAACTTGAAATTCATGGTTATAATCCAAAGATCTTGGTTCCTTTCGATATTTGCGCATATCGGATTGTAACTGCCTGAATTATGGCCCCTGATTATACCCAAAATCGCCTTTTCTTAGCTTGTGGTCCCTCTGGAGGTCACAATTATTATCCGATTGAAAAAAACGTTTGATTATATTACCGTTACACCGTAAGGAAGGTTGAGTTCGAATTTCGGTTAAATCGGACCAAAATTGCCATACAAAATGGCTGCCGTTTGTACGCGAATACTGTTAAAAAATTGTATATCATGGTTGTGGACCCTGTAGAGGTCACAATTTTAATTCGATTTTGATGAAACTTTAAATGCATGGTTATAACCCAAAGATCTTGGTTCCTTTCGTTATTTGCACATATCTGATCGTAACTTCCTGAATTATGGCCCCTGATTGTCCGCAAATTCGCCTGTGGTCCCACTGGAAGTCACAATTATTATCCGATTTAAAAAAACGTTTGACTCTATCACTGTTACACCCTACGGAAGGTTGATTATGAATTTCGAGAAAATCAGACCATAATTGCCAGAAAAAATGGCCGCCGTTTGTACGCGAACAGTGTAAAAATATGGTATATCAAAGTTGTGGACCCTGTAGAGGTCGCAATTTTAATTCGATTTTGATGAAACCTGAATTGCTTGTTTATAACCTAAAGATCTTTATTCTTTTTGATATTTGCACATTTCAAATTGTAACTTAATGAATTATGGCCTTTGATTGTAGGAAAAATCACTTTCGGTATTGCTTGTTCTCTGTCTATCTCTCGAACAATTATCTGATTTAAAAAAAAACTCTGATTATATTACTGTTGCACCGTAAGGAAGGTTCAGTTCGAATTTCGTGAAAATCGTTACCAAAATTGCCGGACGAAATGTTCGCCGTTTGTACGCGAATAGTGTAAAAATATGGTATATCATGGTTGTGGACTCTCTACAGGTCACAATTCTTATCCGATTTTAACGAAAAGTCACATTTCTAGGTTGTCGGCTTCAAATTTCATGAATATCAGACTGGAACTGACTAACAAAATGGCTGCTCCCAATACAGTATGAAATACAGGACTTAATGATGTAGGAAAAATCACTTTCGGTATTGCTTGTTCTCTATCCATCTCTCAAAAAAGTGGGCGTATCCTGCCTGGCAGTGCCAGCCTATCTTTTAGCTTGTGGTCCCTCTGGAGGTCAGAATTATTATCCCATTTAAAAAAAACGTTTGATTATATCACCGTTACATCGTAATGAAGGTTGAGGTCGAATTTCGTGAAAATCGGTTGTGAACCCTGTAGAGGTCACAATCTTCATTCAATTTTGATGAAACTTGAAACACATGTTTACAACTTAACAATCTTAGTTCCTTTCGATATTTGTGCATATCGGATTGTAACTTCTTGAATTATGGCCCCTGATTGTACGAAAAATGACCTTTTTTTTAGCTTGTGGTCCCTCTGGGGTCAGAATTATTATCCCATTTAAAAAAACGTTTGATCATATCACTGTTACATCGTAATGAAGGTTGAGGTCGAATTTCGTGAAAATCGGACCAAAATTGACAGCTGTTCTTGTCAGGCCATCCATCCTTCATCACTAACAAGGGGAAACCACGCCAGAAAATCTAGATGAACTTTGTCACCCAATGCAGGGATCAAACACCCAACCTCAAGGCTACCGAGCCAGCATCTTACCCACTTAGCAACATGATCCCCAGTCGAATTTGAAGCCTACTGAAATGAACCTTTATAACCCAAAGATCTTAATTCATTTCGATATTTGCACATATCAAATTCTAACTTAATGATGTAGGAAAAATCACTTTCAGTATTGCTTGTTCTCTATCCATCTCTCGAAAATGTGGGCATATCCTGCCTGGCAGTGCCAGCCTATCTTTTTAGCTTGTGGTCCCTCTGGAGGTCACAATTATTTTCCGATTTAAAAAAACGTTTGATTATATCACTGTTACACCTTAAGGAAGGTTTGAGTTCGAATTTCGGGAAAATCGGACCAAAATTGACAGACAAAATGGACGCCGTTTGTACGCGAATACTGTTAAAAAATGGTATATCATGGTTGTGGACCCTGTATAGGTCACAATTTTAATTCGATTTGATGAAACTTGAAATGCATGGTTATAACCCAAAGATCTTGGTTCCTTTTGTTATTTGCGCATATCGGATCGTAACTTCCTGAATTATGGCCCCTGATTGTCCGAAAAATCGCCTATGGTCCCTCTGGAGGTCACAATTATTATCCGATTTAAAAAAACGTTTGACAATATCACCGTTGCACTCTACGGAAGGTAGAGTTCAAATTTCGAGAAAATCAGACCATAATTGCCCGACAAAATGTCCGCCGTTTGTACGCGAATAGTGTAAAAATATGGTATATCAAAGTTGTGGACCCTGTACAGGTCACAATTTTAATTCGATTTTGATGAAACCTGAATACAGTATGCTCCCAATACAGTATGAAATACAGGACTTAATGATGTAGGAAAAATCACTTTCTTTATTGCTTGTTCTCTATCCATCTCTCGAAAATGTGGGCGTATCCTGCCTCGCAGTGCCAGCCTATCTTTTTAGCTTGTGGTCCCTCTGGAGGTCACAATTATTTTCCGATTTAAAAAAACGTTTGATTATATCACCGTTACACCTTAAGGATTATGGCCCCAGATTGTACGAAAAATCACGTTTTTAGCTTGTGGACCCTATAGAGGTCACAATTTTGAACCGATTTTGATAAAACTTGAAATATAGGTTTATCCCCATAGGATCTTGGCTGCTTCGATATTGGCATGTATCGGATCTAAACTTCGTGGATTATGGCCCCGGATTGTACGAAAAATCACGTTTTCAGCGTGTGGACCCTGTAGAGGTCACAATTTTTAACCGATTTTGATGGAACTTGACATGTATGTTTAAAACCCAAAGATCTTGGTTCCTTTCGATATTTGCGCCCATCAAATCGTAACATCCTGAATTATGGCCCCTGATTGTCCAAAAAATCGCCCTTTTTAGCTTGTGGTCCGTCTGGAGGTCAAAATTATTATCTGATTTAAAAAAACGTTTGATTATATCACCGTTACATGGTAATGAAGGTTGAGGTTGAATTTCAGAAAATCGGACCAAAATTGGTGTAAAAATATGTTATATATCAATGTTGTGGACCCTATAGAGGTCACAATTTTAATTTGATTTTGATGAAACTTTCCGATAGTTACTGCCAGAGTTATGATCCTACAAAGTACCTACAAAAGCATAAATATGCGACAACCATTGTCGACTATGCGGATGATTTAGCTGCTGTGAGCATATGTTTCGTTTCCTGGCAACCTATGTTTACAAATGATTAGGCTATCAATGCAAATTTAAATACATATTTGTAAAGAAAATAAACCATGTTTAGACGTTTCCTTTTCAGTATCTAACTATCAATAGTAATCAGAAATATTAGCCTATTCAAAATATGATATGCTACATAACAAATAATTTTTGTTGAAGCATTTCAATATTACAGGGAATGGAAGCTTAAAGATGCTATTTCCATAAGTTGACGACCTCTAGTGACAGAATATGTTACTGCTTGTCTTATAATCAGATAGAGTAAACAATAAAGTGGGGGACCCTTCGGGACTACATCTTATCGTTAATGCCATCCGGTGCGAAAGTTCTTAAAGTATGAATCCATTTGAATTCATTTGCTTTTCTTAAGGCATCGTTTTTGCCATTATCTGGATCAGTCTTAAAGAGCTCTATAATTTTAATCATGACATTCCTACACGAATGACCGTCTAAATTGAAATGTAGGGCGACCGGCTTTGGTCTATTGTGTCTAATATCTGCATAGTGTTCCTTAATTCGTTTTGAAAAGGCATGTTTGCTTTCTCCTACGTATTGTTTTTATACGTCCACATTCATAATGTGAACGTATTATGCCGTCGCCCCTGTCTGTGTGTGTGTGTGTGTGTGTGTATGTATGTATGTATGTATGTATGTATGTATGTATGTGTGTGTGTGTGTGTGTGTGTGTGTCTGTGGTTCGCCTACAGGGCGCAATTCTTCATGGATTTTCTTCAAACTTGGTATACTTATTCCTTATACCCCAAGGAAGATCCCTATTGTTTTGGGGGCATGCCCGACCCCCAGGGGCCGAGCCACGCCCATTTCTAGTATTTGTTTGTTTGTCGTCTACAGGCCACATTTTTAAACTTATAATCTTGAAACTTTGCATACACATTCTTTGTACCCTAAGGAGCATCCCTATCATTTGGGGTGCATGCCCGACCCCCAGGGGCAGAGCCACGCCCATTTTCTTTTCTTGTGTCTTTGTGTCGCCTACAGGGCGCAATTCTTACTGGATTTTCTTCAAACTTGGTATACTTATTCCTTATACTTGGTATACTTATTCCTTATACCCCAAGGAAGATCCCTATTGTTTTTGGTGCATGCCCGACCCCCAGGGGCATAGCCACGCCCATTTCTAGTATTTGTTTGTTTGTCGTCTACAAGCCACATTTGTTAACGTATAACCTTAAAACTTTGCATACACATTCTTTGTACCCTAAGAAACATCCCTATCGTTTGGGGTGCATGCCCAACCCCCAGGGGCAGAGCCACGCCCATTTTCTTTTCTTGTGTCTTTGTGTCGCCTACAGGGCGCAATTCTTACTGGATTTTCTTCAAACTTGGTATACTTATTCCTTATACTTCGTATACTTATTCCTTATACCCCAAGGAAGATCCCTATTGTTTTTGGTGCATGCCCGACCCCCAGGGGCATAGCCACGCCCATTTCTAGTATTTGTTTGTCGTCTACAGGCCACATTTCTTAACTTATAATCTTGAAACTTTGCCTACACATTCTTTGTACCATAAGGAACATCCCTATCGTTTGGGGTGCATGCCCAACCCCCAGGGGCAGAGCCACGCCCATTTTCTTTTCGTGTGTCTTTGTGTCGCCTACAGGGCGCAATTCTTACTGGATTTTCTTCAAACTTGGTATACTTACTCTTTATACTCTAAGGATGATCCCTATCGTTTGGGTGCATGCCCAACCCCCAGGGGCAGAGCCACGCCCATTTTTTTGTGTGTCTGTGTGTCGCCTACAGGCCGCAATTCTCACTGGATTTTCTTAAAACTTTGTATACTTACTCTTTACACCCTAAGGATGATCCCTATTGTTTTTTGGTGCATGCCCGACCCCCAATGGACAGAGCCACGTCCATTCCTTGTATTTATTTGTTTGTCGTCTACAAGCCACATTTCTTAACGTATCATCTTGAAACTTATTCTTTGTACCCTAAGGAACATTCCTATCATTTGGGGTGCATGCCCAAACCCCAGGGGCAGAGTCACGCCCATTTTCTTTTTGCGTGTCGCCTACAGGCCACAATTCTTAATGGGTCATCTTGAAACTTAAAATACTTATTCCTTATACCCTAAGGATGATCTCTTTTGTTTTGGGTGCATGCCCGACCCCCGTGGGACAGCAACACCCATTTCTTGTATTTGTTTGTCTGTCGTCTACAGGCTGCATTTCTTAATGTATCATCTTGAAACTTTGAATGCTCATTCTTGGTACCTTAAGGAAGATCTCTATTGTTTTTGGTGCATGCCCGACCCCCAGGGACAGTGCCACGCCCATTTTCTTTTTGTCTGTCTGTGTGTCAGCTACAGGCCACAATTCTTAATCGATCGTCTTGAAAACTTTTTTTTATACTTATTCCTTATACCCTAAGGCTGACCACTATTATTTTTGGTGCATGCCGGACCCCCTGGGACAGAGCCACGCCCAATGCTTTTGTGTCGTGTGTTAGCCTACGGGATGCAATTCTTAACAGATCCTTTTGAAACTTTACATACCTATTCCTTATACCCTAAAGATGATCCGTATTGTTTTTGGTGATTTCCTAACCCCCAGGGGCAGAGCCATGCCCATTTTTACTTCGTGTCTGTGTGTGTTGTCTACAGGCCACGATTCTTAATGGATCGTCTTTAAACTTGGGATATGTATTCCTTATAGCCTAAGGACGTCAACTGCATGTCCCGACTCCCACAGGCAAGACACGCCCAATTTTTGTGTTTGTCGTTTACAGGCCGCAATTCTGAATGAAGCAGCTTGGTACTTGTATTCCTTATAGCCTGAGGGCGTCCACTATTGATTTTGATGAATGTCCCGACCCCCAGGGGCAGGGCCACGCCCACTTTTTGCCTTTAGCGTTAGGAAGGCACAATTCTGAATGGATTGTCTTGGTATACTTATTCCTTATACTCTAAGGACGGCAACTATTGATGTTGAGGCACGACCCTCAACGCTAAACAAACCAAACGCCTAGCCTTCTTGACAAAGTACCATATCAATCAAAGCAGGAATGTGGACGTATATTGTAGCGTTAGCGTTATGTTTTTACAAAGGGAGCATGTTAGTAAGTAAACTATGTTTCTACTTAGACAATTATAGCCGCTACGGCAAGCATATTTCTTACCAGTTTTTCCACTAAAAAAGTGCGTATTTTGGTCTAATTTGTTGCAGATATCACAGTCTTTCTTGATACATGTTTCGAATAGGTTTTGAACCGTTTTTCCGCTAGTTTGCGGATTCCGTGGTGGATAAATAAGTCTCGCTTTCATCAGCGTGTCTTTTAAATTAGGATTTCTCCTAAAAGCCATGATTGGTTTTGTGTTTGAGATAGAACGGCACATATCCGATCCGGTTAATAAATGCCATTTCTCTTTTAAGAGCATGCTAACTCGAACAGCTGTAGGATTATAATCCGTGATAAAAACGAGTGACTTCCGTTTTTTCAGTGGAGTAGCCGTAGTCGGGCTTAACAGGTCTTTTCTGGCTAGAGATTTTGTCCTGTTTTTATTATCCGACATTACTTTGTGTGGGTAGCCTCTTTTAAGATAAAAATTAAGAAGATTCTGGCTATGTCTTTCATAGTCTATATCTAAGCTACAAATGCGTTTTAGTCGTAAAAATTGACTAAAAGGTCCTTTAGTCTTGATATGGGAAGGGTGGCAAGAAGTATAAAGAAGATAGGAGTGTGAGTCTAGCAGAAAAACAGTTCAAAACCTATTCGAAACATGTATCAAGAAAGACTGTGATATCTGCAACAAATTAGACCAAAATACGCACTTTTTTAGTGGAAAAACTGGTAAGAAATATGCTTGCCGTAGCGGCTATAATTGTCTAAGTAGAAACATAGTTTACTTACTAACATGCTCCCTTTGTAAAAAAACAATACGTAGGAGAAAGCAAACGTGCCTTTTCAAAACGAATTAAGGAACACTATGCAGATATTAGACACAATAGACCAAAGCCGGTCGCCCTACATTTCAATTTAGACGGTCATTCGTGTAGGAATGTCATGATTAAAATTATAGAGCTCTTTAAGACTGATCCAGATAATGGCAAAAACGATGCCTTAAGAAAAGCAAATGAATTCAAATGGATTCATACTTTAAGAACTTTCGCACCGGATGGCATTAACGATAAGATGTAGTCCCGAAGGGTCCCCCACTTTATTGTTTACTCTTTTTCCCCACTGACCCTTCCGCACTACTTTCTTTAAATTTCGTTAGCTATTTCTCTAGTGTGCACTCTATTTATTTTTTGAAACTCGCATTTTCGACTCCGCTCAAAATACCTGACACTTTGCCAACCAATTAGCCTTAGAGATATCCGTGACGTCACAATAGGGACGTTCACTTCTATCCCTACTTTCGAAAATGAAGCACATTTGTGGAATTTGCAGGGAGATTTTCACGCGTTCTTATAACTTGAAACGGCATTACCGTAGCTTTCATACCCAGCTTAAGTTCTGGTGTAAGTCGTGCAACCAAAATTATAAAAGGTTGGACGACCTCACTCGTCACCGGAAAACAAAACACCAAGTTGACATCTTGGAAACGGCTGTGAAACAAAGCATCGGTCGTCTTTCCCCTCAGTGTGAGGAAAGTTGTTCTAATAACAACATCACAAACAAGGATGAAGTTATTACGGACAATGTCTCCGAAACCACGGAGGAAAAATATGACAGATCGCCTTGTCCGATACCATTCCCAACAATGAGTAACTGGGAGGCTTTTTGCGAAGGAGTCGATCCTTGTCTCGAATTAGAGGCCTGGCCAGTTTTTCGCACAATGAATCGCGATGATTTGGCTGAATCCACTATCAGTAAAGAAGACTGGGTTTTCTTACAACGTTTCAATCGAGAAACACAAAAACAACTCCGTGAGCTCCTTGTCGAATTCAAAAAAGATTTTCCTAGAGCCACTTTCGAAAGTATGCGAGATAGTAGCATAATCCTAAGCCTAACTAAAGGCAGGGACTGAAAACAGGAACGAGTTTCCAAACATTTTAGCTGTGGGACCCCCACAGCGAAAACTAACACAAAATTAGTACATACACACCCTTAAACCTAAAAAGGTTATTGAATAGCCCTCGCTAGTTTAGAAAATTTTAAACTTTTATGTTTTAAAGGGGTTAGGAGCTTTGAGTCAATGCAAATATGCATATCCTTTACGGCATCTTCAAGCCGGTAATCTTTGCACATTTTTCGGAATAATCGACTCCGGTGCCAAAGATTGACTCCGGTCCACTTGTGACGTCACATGTGCTCCAGTGCCCACCAAGCCTATATATAGAGGGCCACCGCACATCCCCATTTCAAGCCTGACGAGTTCAAACACGAACGAAACTAGTAGCTGAGAGAAATCTGGAAAGGCTGTTCGCCCATCTACAGATTTTTTACTTATAATCAGATAGTTGCAACTAAAATAATGTATAATATTGTATTCACTTGAACTGCTGGCATCGAATTTGAATTATGAGACTCGACACATGAAATCAGTAATTCATATTACTGCAGGTTTCAGCACATCAAGCTAAAAGAAAAATTGCGGAATCTTCAAAAACACCAATAGAATTCTTAGCTAAATATGATGAACTAAAGGGAAAGAAGTAAGTTTTTTTTTCTGTATATAATATCTTTTTCATATCCAATCTTTTTGTCTTCATTAATACAAAAAAATACTAAAGAATTGACATTTTTGTTTGGAAAACTTAATAGAATGATATAAACTTAGTAGCACTGCTACACATATTTTTGTCCCCAGCCTTTCGTCTCGTCTCGTCACGTCACGTCACGTCACGTCACGTCACGTCACGTCACGTCACACAATAACTCTCTTCCTAATTGAGCTAGAATGTTCAAACTTGGTGTATGTGTTTATTAGGTCAATGCTTTGATGGAGTTCGAAGATGAGCATTTTCCGCTTAGGGTAAGCAGAGATAAGCAATTTGATTGGTTGATGCTTTGGGACACGATAACTTTAGTTCTAATTAAGTGAGATTGATGAAACTTGGTGTATAGCTTCATTACAGTAATACCTTGACTGAGTTCAATAATGAGCATTTTCTGCTCAGGGTAAGCAGAGCGATACGCAATTTGATTGGTCGAGACTTTGGAACACAATAACTCTCCTTCTAATTGAGTTAAAATGTTCAAACTTGGTGTATATGCTTATTAGGTCAATGCCTTGATGGAGTTCGAAGATGAGCATTTTCCACTTAGGGTAAGCAGAGATAAGCAATTTGATTGTGATGAAACTTGGTGTATAGTTTCATTACAGTAATACCTTGACTAAGTTCGATAATGAGCATTTTCTGCTCAGGGTAAGCGGAGCGATTTGCAATTTGATTGGTCAAGACTTTGGAACACAATAACTCTCCTAATTGAGTTAAAATGTTCAAACTTGGTGTATATGCTTATTAGGTCACTGCCTTGATGGAGTTCGAAGATGAGCATTTTCCGCTTAGGGTAAGTAGAGATAAGCAATTTGATTGGTTGAGGCTTTGGGACACGATCACTTTAGTTCTAATTAAAGCCCCAATAACACTCTTGTTGTAATTGAATAATATGTCCCAATCTTTATTCTGGTCAACAAATTGTATTATTTTACAATATTCAAATAAATTGATGATACAAATTTCATCGTAACACACCTAATTTAAAAAATTGGAAAAATTCAACTACATGATTTGAAAAGGTTAACGTAAACCTTTTCAAATGTGATTTGGATTTTAAAATATTTTCGAACCCTCTGGACAAGTAAAATATGATGTAATGGATAATTTACACAACAGGTAGGACACATAAACATCTGGTACTTCGAATAAGACTATTATTTATTTTCTAGAGCTGCCAAGCCAGCAAGAGTGTTATTGTCCCTTTAAGTGAGAGTGATGAAACTTGGTGTATAGTTTCATTACAGTAATACCTTGACTAAGATCGATAATGAGCATTTGCTGCTCAGGGTAAGCAGAGCGATAAGCAATTTGATTTGCCGAGACTTTGGAACACAATAACTCTCCTTCGAATTGAGTTAAAATGTTCAAAATTGGTGTGTATGCTTATGAGGTCAATGCCTTGATGGAGTTCGAAGATGAGCATTTTCTTCTTAGGGTAGGCAGAGATAAGCAATTTGATTGGTTGATACTTTGGGACAAGACAACTTAGGTTCATCTTGATTGATGATTTTTATGCCAATGCAATGACTGCATTCTCATTCAGTAATGGATTTGACAGTAACAGTGTATAGAAACGATTGACTTGGACACGAGGACCCTTTCTCTTGGCCAGAGGGGCCCTTTTTTCAAGCGTGGGGGCCCTTTTGTTTGCCTATAGGGTCCTCCTAACTAGGGTACATTTTCATTTTTCTCGTCGGTTTTAGCATTTTTCTTTATAAAACACTTTTGGATGACACTTCGTGTACAGTTTGATTGCTCGATACGTTTGAAAAAAATAAATGTGCGATTAATTAATATGTGTCATCTATTTATTTGGGATTTCGGCGGGGGACATCAGCCTCACTGTTGGCTTGTTATTACTTATGTTGAATATTCTAAGTGTCTTTATATGATTACTTTTCAACTTCAAGGCTTTAAATTAGAGGTTTATTTCTTATGGTATTCATACACATTTAATCGTTTTTTTATGATCCCACATTTTCTTGTGGACGTATTATACCAATGTTAATATCCGACTGACTTTAAATTTATACACAGAGTTTAATATCATGAGAGGAAGAAGCCTATTGATTACTGCCAGACCCTTGATCACTTTGAAAGATCTTGTGGACGCTCTTGAAGCCAAAGTTAATATCCGATTCACTTTAAATTTATACACCATGTTTAAGGTCATGAGAAAAAGTAGCCTATTGATTTTCAGCAATTTCCAATAATTACTGCCAGAGTTATGGCTCTTGTGTCGTATTGATCCTTTTCTAAAGGTCATGATAATTGTTAATGTGGTATGAGTTATGGGAGTTACCTGCCCACTCTTCTCTGTAATATATATGGGTAAGGCCACAGTACTGGTACAAGAATTTTGTCTGTGAAACAGAAAATTAAAATTCATTTTTTTATACGCCCACATTTTCATGTGGGCGTATATTGTCGTCGCCCCTGTCCGTCCGTCCGTCCGTCCACAATTGTTTGTGAACAGTCTACAGGTCACAATTCTTATCCGATTTCAATGAAACTTAAAATATAGGTTTATCACCCTAAGATCTCGGTTCCTTTCGATATTGGCATGTATCGGACTGTAACTTCATGGGTTATGGCCCCTGATTGTACGTTTTTTAGCTTGTGAACAGTGTAGAGGTCACAATTTTGAACCGATTTGGATGAAACTTGACATGCATGTTTATAACCCAAAGATCTTGGTTCCTTTCGATATTTGCGCCTATCGGAACGTAATTTCCTGAATTATGGCCCCTGATTGTCCGAAAAATCACCTATTTTAGCTTGTGGTCCCTCTGGAGGTCACAATTATTATCCAATTTAAAAAAACGTTCGATTATATCACCGTTACACCCCAAGGAAGGTTGAGTTCGAATTTCGGGAAAATCGGACCAAAATTGCCATACAAAATGGCCGCCGTTTGTACGCAAATACTGTTAAAAAATGGTATATCAAGGTTGTGGACCCTGTAGAGGTCACAATTTTAATTCGATTTTGATGAAACTTGAAATTCATGGTCATAACGCAAAGATCTTGGTTCCTTTCGATATTTGCGGATATCGGATCGTAACTTCCTGAATTATGGCCCCTGATTATACGCAAAATCGCCTTTTTTTAGCTTTTGGTTCCTCTGGAGGTCACAATTATTATCAGTTTGAAAAAAACGTTTGATTATATTACCGTTACACCGTAAAGAAGGTTGATTTCGAATTTCGGGAAAATCGGACCAAAATTGCCATACAAAATGGCCGCCGTTTGTATGCGAATACTGTTAAAAAATTGTATATCATGGTTGTGGACCCTGTAGAGGTCACAATTTTAATTTTGATGAAACTTGAAATGCATGGTTAATAACCCAAAGATCTTGGTTCCTTTCGTTATTTGCGCATATCGGATCGTAACTTCCTGAATTATGGTCCCTGATTGTCCGAAAAATCACCTATGGTCCCTTTGGAGGTCACAATTATTATCCGATTTAAAAAAACGTTTGACTCTATCACCGTTACACCCTACGGAAGGTTTGAGTTCGAATTTCGAAAAAATCGGACCGTAATTGCCTGAAAAAATGGCCGCCGTTTGTACGCGAACACTGTAAAAATATGGTATATCACAGTTGTGGACTCTGTAGAGGTCACAGTTTTAATTCGATTTTGATGAAACCTGAAATGCTTGTTTATAACCTAAGGATCTTTATTCTTTTCGATATTTGCGCATATAAAATTGTAACTTAATGAATTATGGCCTTTGATTGTAGGAAAAATCACTTTCGGTATTGTTTGTTTTAGCTTGTGGTCCCTCTGGAGGTCACAATTATTTTCCAATTTAAAAAAACGTTTTATTATATCACCGTTACACCTTAAGAAAGGTTTGAGTTCGAATTTCGGGAAAATCAGACCAGAGTTGACAGAAAAAATGGCCGCCATTTGTACGCAAATACTGTTAAAAAATGGTATATCATGGTTGTGGACCCTGTATAGGTCACAATTTTAATTCGATTTTGATGAAACATGAAATGCATGGTTATAACCCAAAGATCTTGGTTCCTTTCGTTATTTGCGCATATCGGATTGTAACTTCCTGAATTATGGCCCCTGATTGTCCGAAAAATTGCCTATGGTCCCTCTGGAGGTCACAATTATTGTCCGATTTAAAAAAACGTTTGACTCTATCACCGTTACACCCTACGGAAGGTTGAGTTCAAATTTCGAGAAAATTGGACCATAGTGTAAAAATATGGTATATCATGGTTGTGGACTCTCTACAGGTCACAGTTCTTATCCGATTTTGATGAAAAGTCACATTTCTAGGTTGTGTACCGTCAACCCATAATCATTGTCGGCTTCGAATTTCATGAATATCAGACTGGAACTGACCAACACGATGGCTGCTCCCAATACAGTATGAAATGTAGGACTTAATGATGTAGGAAAAATCACTTTCGGTATTGCTTGTTCTCTATCCATCTCTCAAAAATGTGGGCGTATCCTGCCTGGCAGTGCCAGCCTATCTTTTTAGCTTGTGGTACCTCTGGAGGTCACAATTATTATCCGATTTATAAAAACGTTCGATTGTATCACCGTTACACCCTAAGGAAGGTTGAGTTCGAATTTTGGGAAAATCGGACCAAAATTGCCATACAAAATGGCCGCCGTTTGTACGCGAATACTGTTAAAAATGGTATATCAAGGTTGTGGACCCTGTAGAGGTCACAATTTTAATTTGATTTTGATGAAACTTGAAATTCATGGTTATAACCCAAAGATCTTGGTTCCATTCGATATTTGCGCATATCGGATCGTAACTTCCTGAATTATGGCCCCTGATTAGACGCAAAATCATTTTTTTTTAGCTTGTGGTCCCTCTGGAGGTCACAATTATTATCCAATTTAAAAAAGCGTTTGATTAAATTACCGTTACACCGTAAGAAAGGTTGAGTTCGAATTTCAGGAAAATCGGACCAAAATTGCCATACAAAATGGCCACCGTTTGTACGCGAATACTTTTAAAAAATGGTATATCATGGTTGTGGACCCTGTATAGGTCACAATTTTAATTCGATTTTGATGAAACTTGAAATGCATGGTTATAACCCAAAGGTTTTGGTTCCTTTCGATATTTGCGCATATCGGATCGTAACTTCCTGAATTATGGCCCCTGATTGTACGCAAAATCGGCTTTTTTTAGCTGGAGGTCACAATTATTTTCCGAATTAAAAAAACCTTTGATTATATCACCGTTACACCTTAAGGAAGGTTTGAGTTCGAATTTCGGGAAAATCGGACCAAAATTGACAGACAAAATGGCCACTGTTTGTACGCGAATACTGTTAAAAAATGGTATATCATGATTGTGGACCCTGTATAGGTCACAATTTTAATTCGATTTTGATGAAACTTGAAATGCATGGTTATAACCCAAAGATCTTGGTTCCTTTCATTATTTGCGCATATTGGATCGTAACTTCCTGAATTATGGCCCCTGATTGTCCGAAAAATTGCCTATGGTCCCTCTGGAGGTCACAATTATTATCCAATTTAAGAAAACGTTTGACTCTATCACCGTTACACCCTACGGAAGGTTGAGTTCGAATTTCGAGAAAATTGGACCATAGTGTAAAAATATGTTATATCATGGTTGTGGACTCTCTACAGATCACAATTCTTATCCGATTTTGAATAAAAATAACATTTCTAGGTTGTGTACCGTCACACCATAATCATTGTTGGCTTCGAATTTCATGAATATCAGACTGGAACTGACCAACAAAATGGCTGCTCCCAATACAGTATGAAATATAGGACTTAATGATGTAGGAAAAATCACTTTCAGTATTGCTTGTTCTCTATCCATCTCTCGAAAATGTGGGCGTATCCTGCCTGGCAGTGCCAGCCTATCTTTTACCTTGTGGACACTGTGGAGGTCACAATTATATTCCGAATCAAAAAAACGTTTGACTATATCCCCGTTACACATTAATGAAGGTTGATTTTGAATTTCTTGAAAATCAATAATTGAACAGCTTAATCCATAATATTAAATGTTTCGTATACTAAACGTTAGCATGGAGCAGAACTTTATAAAAACCAAACAAATTCTAATGATTTTCTGGTAATTACTTCATATGCGACGACCCGGACGATTTACCTGCCGATGTTTCGTTGCCTGGCAACCTGTTTTCTGATAATTACTTAATATGCGACAACTCTTGTTGACTGCCCAAACGATTTAGCTGCGGTGGGTGTATGTTTCGTTGCCTGGCAACCTATTTTCTTAAAAGTGTAAGAGATTTGGATATAAACTTAGTAGCACTGCTACACATGTTTATTATTTATGTTGAATATTCTAAGTAAGTCTATAGTTATAACTTTATATGATTACTTTTCAACTTCAAGGCTTTAGTGGTTTATTTCTTATGATATTCATACACATTTAATCATTTTTTCTTAACAGTGTAAGAGATTTGGATTCGTTGGTATATTTATTATCCAAATTGACTGAAGATGATGAGGTGGGTTTGTCTTCATTTTTATACGCCCACATTTTCATTTGTTTCCTGTTTCTGTTGAACTGTTCCTTTGAAAAAGTTAAAATTTATTTGACGAAACTAGTCAGGATAGTGGACATGTATGATGGTTTTAAATGGCAGTTTTATATATTTTTAACACTACATTTATGCTGTTTATGTATCCAGTTACCTAGTAATTGTGATCCCATCAGAAATTCGTTGGAAGATTGGTTTAAGGATGCCTACTGTAAATATTTGTGGATTTTCATGTGGACGTATTATGCCGTCGCCCCTGTCCGTCTGCCGTCCACAATTTGTTTGTGGACTCTCTACAGGTCACAATTCTTATCCGATTTTGACGAAACTTGAAATATAGGTTTATCCCCATAGGATCTCGACTGCTTCGATACTTGCATGTATCGGATCGAAATTTCATGGATTATGGCCTCTGATTGTACGAAAAATCATGTTTTTAGCTTGTGGACCCTATAGAGGTCACAATTTTGAACCTATTCTGATGAAACTTGACATGTATGTTTATAACCCAAAGATCTTGGTTCCTTTCGATATTTGCGCCCATCTGATCGTAACTTCCTGAATTATGGCCCCTGATTGTCCGAAAAATCACCCTTTTTAGCTTGTGGTCCCTCTGGAGGTCAAAATTATTATCCGATTTGAAAAACTATTTGATGATATCACCGTTACATGGTAATCGATCTCGGCCTCTAATGATTTAAGCGGTATCAAATGGACAATAACAGTCCTCTAAATTCTAACAGAGGTGTTTATCGATATTGTAGTCCAAAATATTTAACATTTTTAATGGGATTCTTTCTTTCGCGATTGTTGAAGGTCATTTTGGGCTTTATATCATGTAAAAACCAAATAAAACAATTTTGACGTAATGAAAATATTCGTGATGTAATAAGATAACACTCTCTTCCGTTCTATTTGGTTCACTGAGCGACTGGTTAATTGTGTCTGTTTGGAAAGGGAGATCACTCTGCGATAATTTGAAGATGGGAAACAGAAATCGTAAGTGTATTTTATGTACTTTTTAAATGATTTTGAACTCCAGTGGTAACTTTGGTCAAAGTAAATTGCATATCATGTTTGATAAATGTCCATAAACTAGGGTGACTGTTTAGATACATGCTGTGTAGGGAACGCAATTGTAGTATTTTCATTGACTTGTTGAAAATCTTCGATTTTGACCAGTCTGATTATGACAGAATGACCATAGCAACCATTATTGTCAGACCATCCTTGAAATGAAATTGTACTATTATCTTTCAAATACACTCACTAACTTTGATTTTGTGTGTGTTTTAATAAGCCAATGGTCAAATTTCATTGTTGATGACATAAAAAAAAAAATTAATGAAGATTTCCTGGAATAAAGTTTTGAGGTGTAGAATTTTTGGCCACTGCAGACAGAGTCTAGCACCCTGAAAATATTCATTCGCAGTGAGTCGCCCAGGAAATTTAGAGAACTGTTATACTCATTCGACGCCACTTTTCAACAAATCAGAATCCATGAAATTTCCATTTTGGGCTACAATGATGGTTGAGTTTGAATTTCTTGAAAATCGATAATTGAACAGCTAAATCCATAATATTAAATGTTTCGTATGGGGCAGAAATTCTAATGATTTTCTGATAACTACTTAATATGTGACAACTCTTGTTGACTGCCCGGACGATTTAGCTGCTGTGGGCATATGTTTCGTTGCCTGGCAACCTATTTTTTTTAGCAATAGTTTGAACATTATGCAATGTACATGTTTCAAAACAAGTATACACACAATTAAGTTAAATTTCAGAATTATAGATCTGAATAAATTGTTGATATTTATCCCCTGCCTTTCGTAGACAGTGGGGGACTATTAAAATGGGTTCGTCTGTCCGTCCGTCTGTCTGTCACACTCTTTAAGACACAATAACTCTCCTCCTAATTGAGATAGAATTTTCAAACTTGGTGTAGGTGTTTATTAGGTCGATACCTTGATGGAGTTCAAAGATGAGCATTTTCTGCTAAGGGAAAGCAGAGATAAGCAATTTGATTGGTTGATGCTTTGGTACACGATAACTTTAGTTCTAATTAAGTGAGAGTGATGAAAATTGGTGTATAGTTTCATTACATCAATACCTTGACTAAGTTCGATAATGAGCATTTTATTGACCGAGACTTTCGAACTCTGCTTTTAATTGAGGTAGACTGTTTAAACTTGATGTAGATGTTCATTAGGTTAATGTCTTGACTGAGCTCAATGATTAACATTTCGAGCTGAAGCTAAGCAGAGCTAATCAATTTCATTGGTTGATGCTTTGTGATAGATGATCTTAATTCTATCTGATAGAGAGTGATGAAACTTAGTGTATAGTTTGATTGCTCCATACTTTTGAAAAAAATAAATGCGATTAATTAATATATGTCATCTATTTATTTTGGGATTTCGGCAGGGGACATCAGCCTCAGTGTTTGGCTTGTTTAAAACATGCCTCTTTACAGAGCAACACCTCCCATCACAACTATATTGTGTTTAATTCCTATTAGATGGTTGTGTTTAGAAATATTTTAACAAAGTAAACAAACGATTACAGGGAATTTGATTTAAACCATGTACTTCGTAAATCTATTTCTTGTAGATTAAACATGCATTATGCAAGAGCTAAATCTGCCTATTGCAGGTCTTTTTTTAGGCTTGAAATGTTATCTGAATTATCAATTAAACATTGATTATTTTATTAAGACCATAATCAACTCTCGATGCTGTCATTAACCTTCGATATTAGTGAATTTGAATACCTTTCATGACAAATGATTTAACGTAAAAATAGATAACCAACACTGTATTTATTATCGTACTGTCAACTCTTTATCTAATCTTCCTTAATGCCCCTTTAAGAAACCAATATCTTGTAGACAGATCCAGTCCAATATTCATAGCTCTTCAGATTCCTGGAACAACATACACATTAGCAAACAGAGTATTTGGATGTTGTGTGTGTGTTTTTGATTAGAACTGATATTTTGTAAGAGTATGTTTTTCCAGGAACCTGATGAGCTATAATACACAAATTTTGATGGACATTTATTATAGATAAAAGGAAGTTTGTTTTATTCCCTTTCCATCTTTTATTTTGTAAGTAGTGGAACACACTTTGTGAGCCAAGATGATAAGTCAGAGTTCCGATTGTATGAAGTTAATTCTCTCATTCTCTGACTTTTGTTTTCTTGTCATTTAAAGTTTTCTATAAGACCAAAGGGCAATTAGCATTTATATTTATATCACTATATTTCAGGCAAAAGAGTTTTTGGGAAAAAATGTCACAGATAAAGCAAATGAGGCTGGATTAACCTTGACTTCCCATGGACAAATTACAGGTCAATTGCCCACTCCAGGAACTAAAATGACTTCACAAGAATTATCTGAGGTTTGCTCAAAATAAAAGCTTTTCACACTAAATCGATTTTGAAGCCCATTATAGGGTGCCCCAAGCTAAAAAAAAATCTTGAAAACTATCTACACACTATATCTATACAAACAACAACCCTAGATAATCCTTTATTATAAACTGTCAAGAAACTGTACACTGTTACCCAGGTACCATGTAACTACGGGTAAATAGCGTTAATATCTAATTTATGTGGAATTATTCATAAATATTGTTGAATTTATGCTAATAGTGTCAAATATGTACTTATATGGAATTTAAATCTCACTGTGTAATTTTGATTACCAAGCATTAATTAACTATTGTTTAGTTTGTCGACTGGTGTGGAATAATAAGCGTCCCGATTAATTATTACGACTGTTGAATAATTACATGGATCGTTGAACTTCCCGAGCCGTGAATAATTTTAGTCATGGTGTCCAATTACGCAAGATGTTCATTTTAGTTGTCAAACATCCTAGGCGGAGGACTGGGAAGTTCTAACTAGCTTAGTTTTCAAAAGTCGTTGCAACTCACCGCTGTGGGAAGTTCAAATATTTATTTCTCGAGAAATAACCCTAATGTGTTGTAAACAGAACTGCCACACTCCAATTTATGTGCCAGAAACGTTTTAAACAAATAATCTAAACGACAGCAGTTTTTGTCCTCGCAATAATAAAGTATTGAGACGGCGAGCTCTTAGCCAATGACAGTAAATACACATGACCTTAAGGAGAATTTAATAGATCACTGTCGTTGTTTTGCTATAATATAATTAGGACGATTTTTTTAGCCAAATTCGTTGTAAATCATATTTCTAATGAAAAGAAAATGTGCGCTATTAATACTGGCATTTACCGGTGTCGGCTAACATGTAATAAGTGCATAAATGTGAAAGATTTAGATCAGCAATGACTCATTCAGTCATTGGGTAGAGTGTCCAACTGACAGCTGCTTACAACTTGGCGATTATGTGCCGTGTTTTCGGACCCGCCAGACGGTCAGTTTTCCCCGATGCCAGACAAGCTTTAGGCCGCGGTTAATTAATTGTTTGTTTCTCATGACCCGCCCGCATGTCCGTTTTGATCCGTAATAATCACGCACTTCCTTGATTATTTGGTCAAATTTAGTGAGGTCAACAATTTGTCCTGTAAAACTATGTTTGTTTGCCTTTGAATATGAACAATGAATTAAAATCCACTATTTATTGATGAAAATGACACCGTAGGTGATAAGTAAAGTAGGCAAGCATGTGAATAAATAGTAAATACAGTACGTCCGTAAAACAGGAAGTGAATCAAGCCGTATAATATCTGTCATCCAAACCAAGGAATGGAAGCTGCAACATTCGCCACAGCCCCCATAAACTCTATTAGGCACTTGTCATTTGTAATAAAATTCACAGAGAGATATAATGTCTTTAAATTCCTGCTAAATTATTTTATTTACGTGAGTAACGGTCTCAAATCTGTCGACGAGATAGCCTCGATCATGAGGTACGGACTGATTGACACCGCTTCACGGCACTATAATATAAACAGTCTCAAAAGGACACAAAGATACAAATAAATGTAAACAGTTTGATTATGACAGACACAATAATAAAACTATTTATATTATCATGATGCCATGTGCTGATGGGTTCAAAGTTGAAGACAATTAGCCTAACATACGGCACGGGCCATTGCATGGACAATGCCCTTGTTGCTGTCTTCCATCACGACTAGAGAGAAACGACCACGTGTGTAGTAAATTCTTTCGAAAGAAATGTTAAATAATCTAACTTATTTTGTATATCCAAGGGTATGCTTTTAATTATTTATGTCAGAAAAAATCACCAACTAGTTTGAAACCGGTCATTTCTTAACCTGTTAAAGTAGGGATAGATAAAGAAATGAAATGCCAAGAATGAATGAATTAACGAATCGTTAACTTAGAAGCATATCACTAATATCAAAAGATATGTATAAATATTTTTTTAAATTATTAAATATGAATAAATCAGGGACACTGGTTACCCATGTGTTTTCAAGGACCAAGAAACTGACCTTAGTTATTGCTGAAATAGATACAGCGTTTAACTAAAAAAAATAAATTTCATCTCAATAATTAATAATTACCTCATGTAGCATGTATATTTCACAAACTCAGGTCATGAGAAACTGACAATTAATTAACCGCGGCCTTACCCCCATGAAGCCGCTGTCGGTAATACGTGACGGGCTTGTCCTCTCTCAACAAATTTTAAGCTGTTTGTAGCTCGTCTAAATGTGATGAATCAATGTATTATTCTTAAGAAAGTACACAACACTGTGGAATTAATTTTTGCATGCATCGTGTTTAACGTCCCGCCACAGCTCCGAGTATTAAGATAATTTGAGAAGGGTTGGAAATGTTGTTTGATAGCAATGATATAGGCCTATATATAATCGAATATAGATAATTGCCAAATATCAAAATCAATCAAGGTGCGTGAAGCTATATTTTATTAGAGGCTCTCTTCCTACTGTATTTGTCTTTGTGTGTGTAGATATACATACTTTGCATTGTCGAGTTCACCCTAATATTAACTGGTTAGAATAGATCCCCTAAGCCCACCCTTCCTCATCTCTAGTAAAGTTGACACTGTAGCATCCATATAATATAACTATGCATAAATCAAATGCAAGGCCCAGCCCCCCCCCCCCTACACTGCTTAATCCTCCATATAAGGTTGGAAATACCTTTTAATATCAATAGGCCCAGCACCCCCCCCCCCATACACTGCTTAATCCCCCACCCTCCATATATAAGGTTGGAAATACCTTTTAATATCAATAGGCCCAGCACCCCCCCCCCCCTACACTGCTTAATCCCCCACCCTCCATATATATATAAGGTTGGAAATACCTTTTAATATCAATATACCCTCAAAACGGAAATTCCTAAAGCCCGACCACATCCATACCAAAGGCACCTCTAAATTAACTGATGTTTTGTGGACAGTTATTTGTGTTTGCTAAATTATGACTTTTTGAAATTAATGCATAGGTATAATACAGGTTGTGTTCTAACAACTGGCTAAAATGTCCTTTGTTTGTCCTTTCCCCTATTTTAAAAAAATATATATACAATACTTGGTCTTGCTCAAAGGAGCGGTGTATGGGAGTTTTAAAAATAAATTATATTTTTTAACATTATTTATTTACAATATAAGCTCTTGTTTGTACATTCAACATTCTTCTTCATCATCATCATCATCATCATCGTTTACATCATCATTATCATCCAATAAAGAACCGTCTACTAAATAATTGTACGTCACATACGTGATAGATTAAAATAAAATAAACCTGTGTGCTATAAGCTTAAAGGGACAATAACACTCTTGCTGGCTTGGCAGCTCTAGAAAATAAATAATAGTCTTATTCTAAGTACCAGATGTTTATGTGTCCTACCTGTTGTGTAAATTATCCATTACATCATATTTTAATTATCCAGAGGGTTCAAAAATATTTTAAAATCCAAGTCACATTTGAAAAGGTTTACGTTAACCTTTTCAAATCATGTAGTTGAATTTTTCCATTTTTTTAAATTAGGTGTGTTACAATGAAATTTGTATAATCAATTTATTTGAATATTGTAAAATAATACAATTTGTTGACCAGAATAAAGATTGGGACATATTATTCAATTACAACAAGAGTGTTATTGGGGCTTTAAAAGACAAAATACAGACTATAAAACCCAGACAAACAAATGAAAGACCATGTACTGCATCTAGACTGACTACCAAGTCTATACATAATTAATTGTATAACACATGTGTGATAGATTAAAAGTTCAGATATTACGATGTGTTTAGTTGTGGGTCATCGTTCAGTTTTGCTGCACAATGTTTAAATACTGTAATAAGTTTTAGTACTGACCTGTACGGTGAAATATTTTTCAGGATTCCTACGACGGCAGGTATCTATATGCCTGTCATTGTCCTGGAATTATTTTCCAAGATCACTACGGTAAACAAATTCTGGATATTTAATGGCGATGGGACGGTTCCGAAGCAAAGCTTTCTTGAGATCCACATAACGTTTCGGCTCCAATTATAAAACGTTTATCTATATATCCATTTAAATTTTATTTCCCACGCTGACATGACACATCACGAATGATAAATCTCGCGCATCTGATTTTCGTGTGTGTACACGTCGACTCCCTGTCCTGATTAAATCCTATTGTTTAAATGTCTTCGCAATTAAGACTAGCGGCAGCTTGGATATTGCACCAACCATATATTACATAGGATCTATAGAAAGCATTTTTGGTTGAAGGGTAGTGCGATTATCTTTGGC
Organism: Patella ulyssiponensis; assembly: GCA_963678685.1. Taxonomy (NCBI): domain Eukaryota; kingdom Metazoa; phylum Mollusca; class Gastropoda; family Patellidae; genus Patella; species Patella ulyssiponensis. The sequence goes on from OY783226.1 coordinate 38,163,166, forward strand.
AATAAACATAGAACGTTTGTGGAATTAATACACATGTGTCTGAAGCTAACAACATGTCTATTGTGTAAGGCAATACGTGAAAATAAACTAATAATTCTATTTCTTTTTATTATTATAGCACGGCCCTTTTTTGCTGAAAATCAAATAAAAACAGAACGCTTATACGTCACAAAAGCCGTTTCGTTTCGTACTTTACTTCGTACCTCAAATTTATTCGTACCTTTCCTTTATTGTTGAAATCAGTTTAAAGAAATTGAATATTAATATACCGAACCAGAATATGTACCGCAAATTCATTAGTTCCCAAATGTAATTGAAAGAAATTGAAATAAAGGCTGTACATAATTCGATTTGACGGCTGCGCTAAATTTCTGCCGAAAGTGAATTAGAATATACACGTGATCTGTATACCTCAACTGAATCGCATCTTTTCCTATATCCTGTTGAAATAATGTGAAATCATAAACGATCACCTGCCTATTGTTTAATGTGGTGTTGATATTGAACCAATTGTGCTCATTGAGTTGTAATTATTGACAATTGATTGGTTAAAAAAACAACTGAAAAATATTTTATCTGGTGTTGATTATTGCACCCATTATTGCCTACGTGCAAATATTGGCGTCCGCGTTTCTTTGATCTGTTAATATGCACCGTATATACTGTTATATCACGGGGTATTAACAATACGGAATCTATTTGATGGATTTGCATCGTGACACTTTTTTTTTTTATCTTCATAATATTTCAACAGACTGTGGTATACTTTAAATGTTTTATATTCCTATTATTATATCAATGCATACAATTTGCTTTTTGTTATTAAATCATCGTAGCTAATTCTCGTTCGGCAGCCATTTTTATAAATTTAGCATAGCCTTGGATTTGATCAAATCATTTATTTATGCTTAAAATTTGAGGTTTAAATTGAAATGTGGTCGTATATTGTCGTCGCCCCCATCCGTCCGTCCGTCGGTCCGGCGTCCACAATTGCTTGTGGACGCTCTATAGGCTAAAGTTAATATCCGATTGACTTTAAATTTATACACAGTGTTTAAGGTCATGAGACGAAGAAGCCTATTGTTTTTCAGCGATTTCCGATAATAACTACCAGAGTTATGGCCCTTGATGACTTCAAAAAATCTTGTGGACGCTCTAGAGGCCAAAGTTAATATCCGATTGACTTTAAATTTATACACAGTGTTTAAGGTCATAAGACGAAGAAGCCTATTGATTTTCAGCGATTTCCGATGATGAGTGCCAGAGTTATGGCCCTTGATCACTTCAAAAAAATCTTGCGGACGCTCTAGCGGCCAAAGTTAATATCCAATTGACTTTAAATTTATACACAGTGTTTGGGGTCATAAGACGAAGAAGCCTATTGATTTTCAGCAATTTCCGATAATTAGTGCCAGAGTTATGACCCTTGATCACTTCAAAAAATCTTGTGGTGGCTCTAGAGGCCAAAGTTAATATCCGATCGACTTTAAATTTATACACAGTGTTTAAGGTCATAAGACGAAGAAGCCTATTGATTTTCAGCAATTTCCAATAATTAGTGCCAGAGTTATGGCCCTTGATCACTTCAAAAAATCTTGTGGACGCTCTAGAGGCCAAAGTTAATATCCGATTGACTTTAAATTTATATATGTTTAAGGTCATGAGACGAAGAAGCCTATTAATTTTCAGCGATTTCAAATAATTACTTCCATAGTTGATCACTTCAAAAAACCTTGTGACACTATAGAGGCCAAACTTACCATCCGATTGACTTCAGATTGATACACAGAGTTTAAGGTGTTGAAACTAATAAGTATTTTGATTTTCAATGAATTTTGATAACTGAACAGCTAAATCCATGATATTAAATGATTCGTATACTAATTGTTAGCGTGGGGCAGAACTTTTTAAAAAGCAAGCAAATTCTAATGATTTTCTGATAATTACATAATGAGTTGTTACTCGTAATCAGATTTTAGTGTATTACAAACGTTTAATTCCCAAAAAAAGTAAAATTATGTGACAACCCTTGTTGACTGCCCGGACGATTTAGCTGCTGTGGGCGTATGTTTCGTTGCCTGGCAACCTGTCTTTGTTAATATTACGCGACTTCCGGTGCGTGCAGAAAGATTTGACGGTATCAAAAAAAATTACAATTGAGACCACGGAGCATATGCACTTTGTTTTATACAAATCGAACAATAAATAATTAATCCAGGTACGAAAAACTAAATTATCCAATGGCGGCTAACACAAATTACGGAGATAAAATTCTTTCTCACTCCTGCTGAAGTAAGATGATACTTTAACCCTGTGTATTTAATATATGTCATCTATTTATTTTGGGATTTCGGTGGGGGACATCAGCCTCACTGTTGGCTTTTTTTCATTATACTGTACACTTTGAAATCGTACGTGACACGTCTGAAGCTTTACCAAATTTAGCAATGCTCCTTTATCATATACATCTACACAGCGATAGCTAAACAGCATAATAGTTTATGTACCAAGGAAAATACCGTATATTATAGAGATTATTATTACTCAGATGTAAAGCACATTAATAGTCGATATTCAATAACAAAAATTCCAGATTAAAGATATATTGATGAAAGAAGCCCATTCCATGCCTTCTGCTACTTCATCAGAATTTTTAAGGAAAGCTTTAAGAGAGAAACAGTTAAAAAGAAATGGTAAGCTTCATTGATTTCTGTTTATTTCTAAGAAAATTATGTAATAATTCCCAAAATGAATTTTAAAATACACATGAATAGTTTGGATAGCACAGACATATAGTTGAATGCAAAGATTAATCCAAAGTTTTAACAATACTAATTGTATAACTATCCATTGCTCTATGCCATATTTTGTTACAGTTAATATACCAATGCAGCCTGAATGGTTGTTTCAAAGACCAGCTCTGACATTAGATTTTATGGTCGGGGTAGATGAACAGACAGATCCGGTAAAATTATTATCCTTATAATTTATTTTTTGATGCCTTTCGGTCTTTCAAATGATCTCGATATTTTGAAAACTTAATGGATTATGGCCCCCGATTGTACGAAGCGTCACGTTTTTATTAGTGTACATTTTCATTTGGACGTATTATGCCTTAGCCCCTGGATGTCCATCCGTCCATCAGTCCATCCACAATTATTGTTTGTGGACTCCTACAGGTCACAATTCTTATCTGATTTTGGCAAAACTTGAAATATAGGTTTATCCCCATAAGATCTCGGCTGCTTTCAATATTGGCATGTATCGGATCAAAACTTTATGGATTATGGCCCATGATTGTACGAAAAATCACTTTTTTAGCTTGTGGATCCTATAGAGGTCACTATTTTGAACAGATTTTGATGAAACTTGACATACATGTTTATAACCCAAAGATCTTGGTTGTTTTCGATATTTGCGCCCATCGTATTTTAACTTCCTGAATTATGGCCCCTGATTGTTTGAAAAATCCCTTTTTATACGCCCACATTTTCATGTGGACGTATTATGACGTCGCCCCTGTCTATCAGACCTGTCAACCCCTCAGAGCTGAAATGCAGTAGGGTAGTGTGAAAAAGGCAGTAGAAACCATGATTTGGCAGTAGATTTCCAAAAACGCGTAAATTTGCACTTCCAAGGGTAATTAATTTGGAAATGTCAAATGATACATTGAATTGTAGGCCTAAACAATACAAAAATTGCATTAAATGGGTAATAAATGAAATACACAAGCATTAGCAATGAACCATATCTAAAATTATTTATTAAACCAAAATTGAATATGTACCCTACAGAAAGAAATAATTAGTATTTATTAGTAAAGTAAAAAATAATTAAAATTAGCAGTCCAGTAGTAGGCCTACTGGCAGTAGATTCTACCATTTTTCTTTTGTTTTAACTTAGTATGATTTTAAAAAATATCCTTGTGTGACGTGTGTTTCCCATTCCGAGAGTTTTTGTCAATTTTATTTAATGTAAGATAATTGTACTTATTATATAGATTCTATAGCAATTCTTGATTAGGAATAGAGAGAGGATGGCGTAAAAAGTAAGTTTTGCATAACGACTAAATAAGTAAATATTGGCATCGATTTAATCATGCTTTTCATGCAGTGTCGTGACGTTTATCCTCTTACAATACAATACACAGTGTACGGGATTTTTTCTCCCGGGATTCCGTAAATCTGCTTTTAAATTTATTCGAGGGAGCCTTCCATGTAAGTCGTATCGGCAAAACGTATTCTCATCTTGAAATTAAAGTTCCAGGTTGTGTTGCATTCGAAGTATTGTATTACATGCTGTACCGACTGTACGTACGCGCGCAAACGAAAATGTCAGCCATTGCTGCCGTAAATTGGTCGCTATTTGTTTAGTTTATCGCTACGCATTTTAAGAGTATTTGGAACACGTGGCAATAATATATCCGCTTTATTAACTCTCAAAAAGGTTGAAACGAATTTGAGAACAAATCTCTTAGCTAAATTACACCTTACAACACCCCAAGTCGATGTTGATAACAGAAAGTCGCAATCTTTTTTGTTTACATGCAAAGAGTTGCTTACCTTAGTTCCAAAGTTTTGGCGAGAAAATTAAAAAAAACTCTTTGTTTAAAAATGCGGTAGAGGCCATTTCGCGGCATTTTACCGTGTGATGCGGTAGAGTTGACAGGTCTGCCGTCCGTCCACAATTTGTTTGTGGACTCTCTACAGGTCACAATTCTTATCTGATTTTGACGAAACTTGAAGTAAAGGTTTATCCCCATAAGATCTCGGCTGCTTTAGATATTGGCATGTATCGGATCAAAACTTCATGGATTATGGCCCTTGATTGTACGAAAAATCACGTTTTTAGCTTGTGGACCCTATAGAGGTCACAATTTTGAACCGATTTTGATGAAACTTGACATGCATGTTTATAACCCAAAGATCTTGGTTCCTGTCCGTCCGTCCACAATTTGTTTGTGGACTCTCTACAGGTCACAATTCTTATCTGATTTTGACAAAACTTGAAATATAGGTTTATCCCCATAAGATCTCGGCTGCTTTCGATATTGGCATGTATCGGATCATAACTTGATGGATTATGGCCCCTGATTGTACGAAAAATCACGTTTTTAGCTTGTGGACCCTATAGAGGTCACAATTTTGAACCGATTTTGTGGAAACTTGACATGCATGTTTATAACCCAAAGATCTTGGTTCCTTTCAATATTTGCGCCTATCGGAACGTAATTTCCTGAATTATGGCCCCTGATTGTCTGAAAAATCACCTTTTTATACGCCCACATTTTCATGTGGACGTATTATGTCGTCGCCCCTGTCCGCCCGGACGTCCGTCCGTCCACAATTTGTTTGTGGACTCTCTACAGGTCACAATTCTTATCTGATTTTGCCGAAACTTGAAATATAGGTTTATCCCCATAAGATCTCGGTTCCTTTCGATATTGGCATGTATCGGATCGGAACTTCATGGATTATGGCCCCTGATTGTACGAAATGTCATGTTTTTAGCTTGTGGACCCTATAGAGGTCACAATTTTGAACCGATTGTGATGAAACTTGACATGCATGTTTATAACCCCAAAATCTTGGTTCCTTTCGATATTTGCGGCCATCGGATTGTAACTTCCTGAATTATGGCCCCTGATTGTCCGAAAAATCGCCCTTTTTAGCTTGTGGTCCCTCTGGAGATCAAAATTATTATCCGATTTAAAAAACCGTTCGATTATATCACCGTTACATGGTAATGAAGGTTGAGTTCAAATTTCGTGAAAATCGGACCAAAATTGACAAACAAAATGGCAGCCGTTTGTACGCGAATAGTGTGAAAATATGTTATATCAAGGTTGTGGACCCTATAGAGGTCACAATTTTGAACCGATTTTGATAAAACTTGACATGTATGTTTATAATCCAAAGATCTTGGTTCCTTTCGATATTTGCACCCATCGGATCGTAACTTCCTGAATTATGGCCCCTGATTTTCCGAAAAATTGCCCTTTTTAGCTTGTGGTCCCTCTGGAGGTCAAAATTATTATCCGATTTAAAAAAACGTATGATTATATCACTGTTACATGGTAATGAAGGCTCTGTTCGAATTTCGTGAAAATCAAACCAAAATTGACGTACAAAATGGCCGCCGTTTGCACGCGAATAGTGTGAAAATATGTTATATCAAGGTTGTGGACCCTATAGAGGTCACAATTTTGAACCGATTTTGATGAAACTTGACATGCATGTTTATAACCCGAAGATCTTGGTTCCTTTCGATATTTGCGCTCATTGATTCGTAACTTCCTGAATTATGGCCCCTGATTGTACGAAAAATCACCCTTTTTAGCCTGTGGTCCCACTGGAGGTCAAAATTATTATCCGATTTAAAAAAAACGTTTGATTATATCACCGTTACATGGTAATAAAGGTTGAGTTCAAATTTCGTGAAAATCGGACCAAAATTGACAAACAAAATGGCAGCCGTTTGTACGCGAATAGTGTGAAAATATTTTATATCAAAGTTGTGGACCCTATAGAGGTCACAATTTTGAACCGATTTTGATGAAACTTGACATGTATGTTTATAATCCAAAGATCTTGGTTCCTTTCGATATTTGCATCCATCGGATCGTAACTTCCTGAATTATGGCCCCTGATTGTCCGAAAAATTGCCCTTTTTAGCTTGTGGTCCCTCTGGAGGTCAAAATTATTATCCGATTTAAAAAAACGTTTGATTGTATCACCGTTACATGGTAATGAAGGCTCTGTTCGAATTTCGTGAAAATCAAACCAAAATTGACGGACAAAATGGCCGCCGTTTGTACGCGAATAGTGTGAAAATATGTTATATCAAGGTTGTGAACCCTATAGAGGTCACAATTTTGAACCGATTTTGATGAAACTTGACATGCATGTTTATAACCCGAAGATCTTGGTTCCTTTCGATATTTGCACTCATTGATTCGTAACTTCCTGAATTATGGCCCCTGATTGTACGAAAAATCACCCTTTTTAGTTTGTGGTCCCACTGGAGGTCAAAATTATTATCCGATTTAAAAAAACGTTTGATTATATCACCGTTACATGGTAATGAAGATTGAGGTAGAAATTTCGTGAAAATCGGACCAAAATTGACAGACAAAATGGCCGCTGTTTGTACGCAATTAGTGTGAAAATACGTTATATTAAGGTTGTGACCCTATACAGGTCACAATTTTGAACCGATTTTGATGAAACTTGACATGCATGTTTATAACCCAAAGATCTTGGTTCCTTTCAATATTTGTGCATATCGGATTGTAACTTCCTGAATTATGGCCCCAGATTGTACGAAAAATGACCCTTTTTTTAGCTTTTGGCCCCTCTGGGGTCAGAATTATTATCCCATTTAAAAAAAGTTTGATTATATCACCGTTACATCGTAATGAAGGTTGAGGTCGAATTTCGTGAAAATCGGACCAAAATTGACAGCCTTTTCTTGTCAGGCCATCCATCCTTCATCACTAACAAGGGGAAATCACGCCAGAAAATCTAGATGAACTTTGTCACCCAATGCAGGGATCAAACACCTAACCTCAAGGCTACCGAGCCAGCATCTTACCCACTTAGCAACATGATCCCCAGTCGAATTTGAAGCCTACTGAAATGAACCTTTATAACCCAAAGATCTTAATTCATTTCGATATTTGCACATAGGAAAAATCACTTTCGGTATTGCTTGTTCTCTATCCATCTCTCGAAAATGTGGGCGTATCCTGCCTGGCAGTGCCAGCCTATCTTTTAGCTTGTGGTCCCTCTGGAGGTCACAATTATTATCCGATTTAAAAAACCGTTCGATTATGTCACCGTTACACCCTAAAGAAGGTTGAGTTCGAATTTCGGGAAAATAGGACCCAAATTTCCATACAAAATGGCCGCCGTTTATACGCGAATACTGTTAAAAAATGGTATATCAAAGTTGTGGTTATTCGATTTTGATGAAACTTGAAATTCATGGTTATAACCCAAAGATCTTGGTTCCTTTCGATATTTGCGCATATCAGATCGTAACTTCCTGAATTATGGCCCCTGATTATACGCAAAATCGCCTTTTTTTAGATTGTGGTCCCTCTGGAGGTCACAATTATTATCCGATTTAAAAAAACGTTTGATTGTATTACCGTTACACCGTAAGGAAGGTTGAGTTCGAATTTCGGGAAAATCGGACCAAAATTGCCATACAAAATGGCTGCCGTTTGTACGCAAATACTGTTAAAAAATGGTATATCATGGTTGTGGACCCTGTAGAGGTCACAATTTTAATTCGATTTTGATAAAACTTGAAATGCATGGTTATAACCCAAAGGTCTTGGTTCCTTTCGATATTTGCGCATATCGGATCGTAACTTCCTGAATTATGGCCCCTGATTGTACATAAAATTGCCTTTTTTTTTTAGCTTGTGGTCCCTCTGGAGGTCACAATTATTTTCTGATTTGAAAAAAACGTTTGGTTATATCACCGTTACACCTTAAGGAAGGTTTGAGTTTGAATTTCGGGAAAATCAGACCAAAATTGACAGACAAAATGGCCACCGTTTGTACGTGAATACTGTTAAAAAATGGTATATCATGGTTGTGGACCCTGTATAGGTCACAATTTTAATTCGATTTTGATGAAACTTGAAATGCTTGGTTATAACCCAAAGATCTTGGTTCCTTTTGTTATTTGCGCATATTGGATCGTAACTTCCTGAATTATGGCCCCTGATTGTCCGAAAAATCGCCTATGGTCCCTCTGGAGGTCACAATTATTATCCGATTTAAAAAAAACGTTTGACTCTATCACCGTTACACTCTACGGAAGGTTGAGTTCAAATTTCGAGAAAACAGGACCATAATTGCCAGACAAAATGGCCGCTGTTCGTATGCGAATAGTGTAAAAATATGGTATATCAAAGTTGTGGACCCTGTAGAGGTCACAAATTTAATTCGATTTGATGAAACCTGAAATGCATGTTTATAACCTAAAAATCTTTATTCTTTTTGATATTTGCGCATATCAAATTGTAACTTAATGAATTATGGCCTTTGATTGTAGGAAAAATCACTTTCGGTATTGCTTGTTCTCTATCTATCTCTCGAACAATTATTATCTGATTTTAAAAAATGTTGCACCCTAAGGAAGGTTGAGTTCGAATTTCGTGAAAATCGTACCGAAATTGCCGGACGAAATGGTCGGCGTTTGTACTCGAATAGTCTAAAAATATGGTATATCATGGTTGTGGACTCTCTACAGGTCACAATTCTTATCTGATTTTGACTAAAAGTCAAATTTCTAGGTTGTGTACCGTCACACCATAATCATTGTCGGCTTCGAATTTCATGAATATCAGACTGGAACTGACCAACAAAATGGCTGCTCCCAATACAGTATGAAATACAGGACTTAATGATGTAGGAAAAGTCACTTTCGGTATTGCTTGTTCTCTATCCATCTCTGGAAAATGTGGGCGTATCCTTTCTACATTTGTGCCCATCGGATCGTAACTTCCAGAATTTTGGCCCCTTATGTCCGAAACAGCGCCCTTTTTAGCTTGTGGTCCCTCTGGAGGTCAAAATTATTATCCGATTTAAAAAAACGTTTGATTATATCACCATTACATGGTAAGGAAGATTGAGTTCAAATTTCGTGAAAATCGGACCAAAATTGACAGACAAAATGGCCGCCGTTTGTACACGATAAGTGTGAAAATATGTTATATCAAGGTTGTCGACCCTATAGTGGTCACAATTTTGAACCAATTTTGATGAAACTTGACATGCATGTTTATAACCCAAAGATCTTGGTCCCTTTTGATATTTGCACCCATCGGATCGTAACTTCCTGAATTATGGCCCCTGATTGTCCGAAAAATCGCCTGTTTTAGCTTGTAATCCCTCTGGAGGTTCAAATTATTATCCGATTTTAAAAACCGTTTGATCATATCACCGTTACATGGTAATGAAGGTTAAGTTCAAATTTTGTGAAAATCGGATCAAGATTGACGGATAAAATGGCCGTGGTATGGTAGATAGGTTGTGGAACCTGTAGAGGTCACATTTTTAAATCAATTTTGATGAAACTTGAAATACATGTTTATATCCTAAAGATCTTGATTCCTTTCGATATATGTGCATATCGGATCATAACTTCCTGAATTATGGCCCCTGATTATATACGAAAAATTGCCTTTATTAGATTGTGGTCCCTCTGGAAGTCAAAATTATTACCTGATTTAAAAAACTGTTTGATTATATCATCGCTACAATGTGATGAATGTTGAGGTCGAATTTCGTGAAAATCAGACCGAAACTGACACGAATACTATAAAAATATGGTATATCAAGGTTGTGGACCCTGTAGAGGTCACAACTTTAATCTGATGTTGATGAAACTTGACATGCATGTTTATAATCCAAAGATGTTGGTTCCTTTTGATATTCAACGGATAATATCAGCTTATGACCCTTTAATTTTAAGTAATAATTAATGCCAGGAACTGTTTCATATCATATGATATACTATCTTTAGCCTTATATAATTTCATAAAAGTTTCCTAACAAGCAGATATGTGTATACGATGCAATTAGATCCTTCGTTTATATGTATGAACATTGTATATGCCATTTTATGTCACTATGCAATAAGTCCTATATGAATATCATACATCATAATAATTAAGATCTTTTTCACCAAGCACTGTACGCTCTTTGATGTCCAGAGACTTACATTATGGCTTCACCAAGTAGGTTTCACCCATCATGTATGTTTTTATTAATTTCTCTTTGATCCTTTAGCCGTTGTTGTTACTACACTATGTGCCATCATAATTAATCTTAGTATATTACTTTTTGATAACCAATTAAGCTAGGGTTTCATCATTGTTACTTATGGTTTCTCTTATTATTGTTTAATGTACCTATATATAACACTGTCCCATTTTTCCTAATTTGTAATTTGTATGCTTGTCGAAACGTTGGTGTGTGTATAAAATAGTGATTGTTATCCATAGAACTGTGTTTTGTGGGATAATATCAGATTGTATCTTCCTGAATTATAGCCGCTGATTGTACGCAAAATTGACTTTTTTAGCTTGTGGTCCCTCTAGAGGTCTCAATTATTATCCAATTTTAGAAATAATATTAAATGTTTCGTATACTAAACGTTAGCATGGGGCAGAATTTTATAAAAACCAAACAAATTCTAATGATTTTCTGATAATTACTTAATATGCGACAACTCTTGTTGACTGCCCGGAAGATTTAGCTGCTGTGTGGGCGTATGTTTCGTTGCTTGGCAACCTATTTTTTGTCCCCCGTTTGGTTGATGCTTTGGGACACGATAACTTTAGTTCTAATTAAGTGAGATTGATGAAACTTGGTGTATAGTTTCATTACAGTAATACCTTGACTAAGTTCGATAATGAGCATTTTCTGCTCAGGGTAAGCAGAGCGATACGCAATTTGATTGGTCGAGACTTTGGAACACAATAACTCTCCTTCTAATTGAGTTAAAATGTTCAAACTTGGTGTATATGTTTATTAGGTCAATGCCTTGATGGAGTTCGAAGATGAGCATTTTCCGCTTAGGGTAAGCAGGGATAAGCAATTTGATTGGTTGATGCTTTGGGACACGATAACTTTAGTTCTAATTAAGTGAGAGTGATGAAACTTGGTGTATAGTTTCATTACAGTAATACCTTGACTAAGTTCAATAATGAGCATTTTCGGCTCAGGGTAAGCAGAGCGATACGCAATTTGATTGGTCGAGACTTTGGAACACAATAACTCTCCTTCGAATTGAGTTAAAATGTTCAAAATTGGTGTGTATGCTTATTAGGTCGATGCCTTGATGGAGTTCGAAGATGTGCATTTTCTTCTTAGGGTAGGCAGAGATAAGCAATTTGATTGGTTGATACTTTGGGACAAGATAACTTAGGTTCATCTTGATTGATGATTTTTATGCCAATACAATGACTGCATTCTCATTCAGTAATGGATTCGACAGTAACAGTGTATGGAAACGATTGACTCAGACACAAGGGCCCTTTCCCTTGGCCAGAGGGGCCCTTTTGTCAAGCTTGGGGGCCCTTTGTCTGCCTTTAGGGTCCCCCTAACTAGGGTACATTTTCATTTTTCTCGTCGGTTTTAGCATTTTTCTTTATAAAACACTCTTGGATGACACTTCGTGTACAGTTTGATTGCTCGATATGTTTGAAAAATAAATGTGCGATTAATTAATATGTGTCATCTATTTATTTTGGGATTTCGGCGGGGGACATCAGCCTCACTGTTGGCTTGTTTAGCTTGTGGTCCCTCTGGAGGTCAAAATTATTATCCGATTTAAAAAAACCTTTGATTATATAACCGTTACATGGTAATGAAGAATGCCAATGAATTTCGAGAAAATTGACGGACAAAATGGCCGCCGTTTGTACGCGAATAGTGTGAAAATATGTTATATTAAGGTTGTGGACCCTATAGAGGTCATAATTTTGAACTGATTTTGATGAAACTTGAAATACATGTTTATAACATAAAGATCTTAGTTCAATTGCATATTTGGTATTATAAAGATATTATAATGAAGGATCAGTCCGTATTTAAGGAAAATCGAAATGAAACTGCCCGACAAACAGTGTTAAACTATGTAATACGAAGGTTGTGGACCCTCTAGAGGTCACAATTTTCGTCCAGTTTTGATGAAACCTAAAATATATGTTTATATCCCAAAGATCTTGGTTCCCCCCGATATTTGCGCACTTCAGACCATAACTTCCTGGTTTAGGGCCCTGATTGTACAGAAGATCATGGGGTGTTTTTTTTATCTTGTTTTCTATCCATCTTTTGCCAAATGTGGGTCTATCTTGCATGGCAACTGCTGGTAAATTCTTGCCAAAGGATCGTTATATTTACCAATACTTTGCTTTAAGCACAATGATCAACAAATACCAATGTTGTAACCAATGATCGTCTCATTAATTATAAAAGATTGATGGTTTACTGTAGAAAGAAAGAAACAAAGCATCCACAAAATACAGGGTTGAAATTGACATCAGAAGCCTCCAGAAACTAAGAAATTACTTATCATTATATATTCTAGAACATAGTATCTCTAGGTACACTACCGTTGTTAGTACAAGAAGAAGCCATAATAGATGATATGCTGTGTTGTATGCAGGTAATGTTAACTTCAGTGATCTCTGTTAAATGCATATTCCTGTAGCAATGGCCCGAGAAATCTCTCTCTGACCATTGCTGGAATAGCGTCTGTTTCTTGAACTTTTGCGGGAGTGTGTCTATTCTCCCCGTTCAATGAAAGCTATCACTTAAGTACAGAAACATGACAGTCCTTCGTTTAATCTGAGTCTTCCCTAAAACTTTGGACAGTGATTTAAGGTATTAAAAACGGTGAAAGTATGTTCGTTTCCAAAGAGTATTGTTTACATTTCATTGGACTTGATAGCCTCGTTTGTCACACAATTAGTTTTACTGCAGTATTCTCCTATGCACGGGTTAATTAGGCATAATAAAAGCGTGAGCCGTAACGTTATGTAAACATATTTGGTCCAATACTGGCACTCGTTTTAAATGTAAAGCTTTTGTATGGTAGGTAGTGATTGGTTGGTAGTCGGACTACTGACCTATCAAAATTTAACACAACAATATCCACTCATAATAGCAGTGTGTAGTGAGATTACCTGTAATCAAACGAAACGCTGCGCGGAGTATGTGTCAAATGCGACATTGTACAGGAACGTTACCATATGTCGGATTACGCATGGTGTCGGAAAACCCAGTTTTCTCAAAATGTAGCTTTGGATCACCAGAACGTTATTTCCCTTTAAAATGATAAACCTTTCTGTACATTCAAAATTATATTAATTTTTATTTCATTTAACATGCATAAGCATTTTGAATATGTCAAGTCTGTCGTTAATTTATCTTCTTCGTCGTCTTTAGTTGATTGCAAACTTGTCTTTGCGTTCATGTGTTCATTAATAATCTGTGTCCAGGTCGTCGTCACACGGTTTGGAGAGATCCGATGGCTGAACAATCGTAGGTTATTCAGGGTCAATTGGCATGCGCAACGAATGTTTATTCAACTCTGGTCATTTTGTAATACACATGCACTGGTCGCATACTCAACCATCTAAGGCATCACTATTTCAATATTTGGCTTATACCTATATCTTCTGTTATTTAATCCCGTCTTCCATTAGCCCAGGTTAGGTGCAAAAGAGTAGGACGTTAAACCCCATTTCATTTCCTTTCTGTTATTTAATTGTGAGACTTTGTAATGGCACCAATATTGAAATATTTATAAACTCAAAATGTTGTTAATGTACAGCTTTAATACAGAACAATATTAATCTTTTAAGTGAGAATATTTTTTATAAAACCACTATAATAAATGATGGCAGGAGTTAGTTAGGCATCATTTTTATACCTCCACATTCATAATGTGAATGTATTATGCCGTCGTCCCGGTCTGTGTGTGTGTGTCTGTGGGTCGCCTACAGGGCGCAATTCTTCATGGATTTTCTTCAAACTTTGTATACTTATTCCTTATACCCCATAGAATATCCCTATTGTTTTTGGTGCATGCCCGACCCCCAAGGGCAGAGCCACGCCCATTTCTAGTATTTGTTTGTTTGTCGTCTGCAGGCCACATTTCTTAACTTATAATCTTGAAACTTTGCATACATATTCTTTGTACCCTAAGGAACATACTTATCGTTTGGGGTGCATGCCCAACCCCCAGGGCAGAGCCAAGCCCATTTTCTTTTCGTGTCTTTGTGTCGCCTACAGGGCGCAATTCTTACTGGATTTTCTTCAAACTTTGTATACTTACTCTTTATACCCTAAGGATGATCCCTATCGTTTGGGGTGCATGCCCAACCCCCAGGGGCAGAGCCATGCCCATTTTCTTTTTGTGTGTCTGTGTGTCGCCTACAGGGCGCAATTCTAACTGGATTTTCTTAAAACTTTGTATACTTACTCTTTACACCCTAAGGATGATCCATATTGTTTTTTTGGTGCATTCCCCCAGGGGCAGAGCCGCGCCCATTCCTTGTATTTATTTGTTTGTCGTCTACAAGCCACATTTCTTAACATATCATCTTGATACTTTGAATGCTTATTCTTTGTACCCTAAGGAACATTCCTATCATTTGGGGTGCATGCCCAACCCCCAGGGGCAGAGCCACGCCCATTTTCTTTTTGTGTGTCGCAAACAGGCCACAATTCTTAATCGGTCATCTTGAAACTTAAAATACTTATTCCTTATACCCTAAGGATAATCCCTTTTGTTTTGGGTACATGCCCGACCCCCGTGGGACAGCAACCCCCATTTCTTGTATTTGTTTGTATGTCGTCTACAGGCTGTATTTCTTAATGTATCATCTTGAAACTTACTACAGGGCGCAATTCTTCATGGATTTTGTTCAAACTTTGTATACTTATTCCTTATACCCCAAGGAAGATCCCTATTGTTTTTGGTGCATGCCCGACCCCCAGGGACAGTGCCACGCCCATTTTCTTTTTGTGTGTCTCTGTGTCACCTACAGTCCACAATTCTTAATCGATCGTCTTGAAAACTTTTTTTATACTTATTCCTTATACCCTAAGGCTGACCACTATTATTTTTGGTGCATGCCGGACCCCCTGGGACAGAGCCACGCCCAATGCTCTTGTTTCTTGTGTTCGCCTACAGGATGCAATTCTGTTGTTTACAGGCCACGATTCTTAATGGATCGTCTTTAAACTTGGGATATGTATTCCTTATAGGCTAAGGATGACAACTGCATGTCCCGACTCCCACAGGCAAGACACGCCCAATTTTTGTGTTTGTCGTTTACAGGCCGCAATTCTGAATGAATCAGCTTTGTACTTGGCATATGTATTCCTTATAGCCTGAGGGCGTCCACTATTGATTTTGGTGAATGTCCTGACCCCCAGGAGCAGAGTCACGCCCACTTTTTGCCTTTAGCGTTAGGAAGGCACAATTCTGAATGGATTATCTTGGTATACTTATTCCTTATACTCTAAGGACGGCAACTATTGATGTTGAGGCACGACCCTCAACGCTAAACAAACCAAATGCCTAGCCTTCTTGACAAAGTACCATATCAATCAAAGCAGGAATGTGGACGTATATTGTAGCATTAGCGTTATGTTTATACAACCAAATGGACGCAAAATGACGTAGTTGCTGTAGCAGTATATTTGCCTGGCAACCTATCTTATAGCACAATTTGACTACTTTAGATTATTTTCTTATTTTACAGGGAATAGAAGGAAAGTATATTTTAGCTCGGGCCCTTACCGAAAGATATGCTTCTAAAGAATTTATGATAGATCAGAGTTTAGGTAAATACCATACAAATCCATAGAATAAATGTATCAAAATTTATAATTTGCCTTTTCAAGTGTGATTATTTGGATTTGTTATAAATATAAAAGGAAAATGAACAAAATAATGAAAATAAATATTTATTTAAATATTTTTGTTTTACATTTTAGATCCTTCCTTACAAGAACTAGTGAAAAGAATTCTACCCTTATGTTCAAACTATTCTACCATTGTTAGATTTATTGAAGGTAAATATTATACATAAACTACTCTATATACCTGTACAAAGAGCCAAGCTCCAATGAATTTCGAATTTCAAGACTCATTGATTTGTGAGGTAAAATAGTTTGCATTTAGATGGCCTTGTGTGTATTTCTGTGTGCTTTAGATCATAAGGTCTGCCAAGATATGGTAAATAATATTCAAAATTCCAAAATTTATATAGTGTATTGAGCGTGTAACTACCACTCATCCCCATTATAGTTAATAATAGACTAAATTGATTAGGTAATTAAGTGATGAACGTAGTTATCGTGTTATACCATCTATACACCTACCTTGAACAACTGCTTAATCTGCCATGATTGACTGACTTAATCTTTTATCGGACAATTCATTAATCTAATCTTAAATAGAAGTCATTGCTTCCGCTTCGTCGGACTATTCATCAATACAATAAGAGTGATTATAATTGTTCCCTACCTTTCGAAGTAAGTGGGGTCTATTAAAATGGATTCGTCCGTCTGTCTGTCTGTCTTTCCGCCACACTCTTTGGGACACAATAACTCTCCTCATAATTGAGCTAGAATGTTCAAACTTGGTGTAGGTGTTTTATAGGTCGATACCATGATGGAGTTCGAAGATGAACATTTTCTGCTTAGGGTAAGCAGAGATAATTTGATTGGTTGATGCTTTGGGACACAATAACTTTAGTTCTAATGAAGTGAGAATGATGATACTTGGTGTATAGATTCATTACATCAATACCTTGACTAAGTTCGATAATGAGCATTTTCTGCTCAGGGTAAGCAGAGCGATAAGCAATTTGATTGACAGAAACTTTGGAACACCTTAACACTCCTTCTAATTGAGTTAAAATGTTCAAACTTGGCGTTATGTGTTTATTAGGGCAATGCCTTGATGGAGTTCAAAGATGAGGATTTTCTGCTTAGGGTTAGCAGAGATAAGCATTTTGATTGGTTGATGGTTTGGGACATGATAAATTTAGTACTTTTTAATTAAGTGAGGGTGATGAAACTTGGTGTATAGTTTTCATTGCATCAATACCTTGGCTAAGTTCGATAATGAACATTTTCTGCTCAGGGTAAGCAGAACGATAAGAAATTTGATTGGCCGATACTTTCGAACACAAAAACTCTCCTTCTTACTGAGCTATAATGTTCAAACTTGGTGTTGGTGTTCATTAGGTGAATGCCTTGATGGAGTTCGATGATGAACATTTTCTGCTGACAATAAGCAGAGGTAAGCAATCTGATTGGTTGATGCTTTGGGGCACAATAACTTTGGTTATAATGAAGTGAGAGCAATAAAACCCACAATGTAGATTCATTACATCATTACCTTGACTAAGTTTGATAGTGAGAATTTCCTGCTTAGACTAATGGCTAAGGAGCAGTATGCAATTTGATTGGTCAAGACTTTGGAACATAACAACTCTGCTTTTAATTGAGGTAGAATGTTTAAATGTTCATTAGGTGAATATCTTGACTGAGTTCAATGGTTAACATTTTGAGCTGAAGCTAAGCAGAGCTTATCAATTTCATTGGTTGATGTTTTGGTAAACGAAAATCTTGATTCTATCTGATAAGAGAGGGATGAAACTTAGTGTATAGTTTAATTCCTCCTCACTTTTGAAAAAAATAAATGTGCGATCAGGGGTCTCAATAACCGGGTTCGCATTGCAGTTTGCGAACCAAATCTTTCC
The DNA here is from genome assembly GCA_963678685.1 of Patella ulyssiponensis. NCBI lineage: Eukaryota > Metazoa > Mollusca > Gastropoda > Patellidae > Patella > Patella ulyssiponensis. The sequence continues at coordinate 38,181,476 of OY783226.1, forward strand.
CGTTTCTAATGAATATGCTGCAAAGTAGCTAACTTGATTCGCACAAATGCTAATCATAATTTTTTCTTCTTTTATTTCTCACATGGACAATTTTATATGGGTAAGGCCACAGTACTGGTACACAGGTAACTACATTGAGCAAAACCTTTATAAAATTCACAAATTCAGTATTACCTGGATTTTTTTTATTTGCATACTTAGAAAAGACCCTGCAGAGATAACATATGCTAAATTAAAGTGTTTCTTTAAAAGTCTAGATGATAAATTGTCTTTGTCCATCACTAATTTCCCACATTTTGTGAAAAAATTTCTGTAAATCTGAATGCAGCACTGACTGATAATCGTATTACACGTTTAACTTTTAATTCAAAAAATTATGTCGGTGATTCATGTTAGAGTAGTATAAAAAGACTTTCCTCAGGCAATGGTCACAATTTTATTTTATTTATTGTCTATGTGAATTTAAGCAAAATACTTGCGGCTGTCGCACGTAACGCCTTGGTGTCCAATTCCGTTACGTACGTTTTCCAACGTTTTAGTGCTCAACGGTCGGTTGAATGAAGCGGGGGGTCATGTCGTAAAATGCGTATGAAATCCACGCTTTTTGTAACCGCGAAGAGGGTGATGATATTTTTCATTTTCAGTTATTTCTGTGTGTCAACTCATCAGTACTTGATTTCGTGTCCAATATCAAGTTACGTGCGCAAACACTGACAAACACTTTATAATTAACACGACTTAATATTTACGACAATTATAGACTCGAATAAACAATACAGACCTAATTGCGACTATCAGATCAGTTTACGGCAAAATGGCGGGGAACATTGAAGCAGGTGAGTCGTTAAAAAGTTTTGTCCCTATTTGTCCGAAATGTTACGTGCTCACTATCAAAAATGGTCCGATTATGCACATTCTCAGATACATTAACCACGAATGAAATAATTTTTAATAATCACGGTTGCTTTTCAAATACAAAAACGTATTTCCGAAGACATTCATCTGAACGATTGGCGCGCAAATATTCATTCTGGTTCAGCAGAACAGTACGCAGGTAACCGGGACAAGTTATGGTCTTCTGTAATTGCATTTTTTTGCGAAATTCCCAGAGACATTAGAGAAGATTAGACAGTCCTTTTCTCGGATTGAATTTTTAAAGGATATTTTGACATTTGTAGCCTACAGAAACTTAGGTGGTTTTCTGAAATTAGGCGAATTTTAGGATGTATGTAACTGGACAGCATTGATGCAAAAACGAAACAGGACAGTGTGTAACAAGATAAATAATTATGGTCTAAGTTACATTTATACCTCTCGTCTTGGGGACCTTAAAATGTGTCTAAACAACATCAATATTGACTGAAAGGGACCAATATTAATTCTGAATATTGTGGATAATTTTGAGCTAGAGATTCAGTTCTTTTAATTAAATAGTGAATTCTTATATTTTTCAGATCACTTCAATGGAGCCGCTTGGAGTTACTTATTTCAAGAAATTCAACCAGGGTTTTTATATTCATGAAGATGTTGATTACTACATATGTACAGATGACATTCTATCAACTATTAAAAGTCCTGAGCTCCAACTTTGTGGATCACGCATTTTTAATAAGTTCTGTTGTTGAAGTCGATACATTAACAATGTTTTGTTTGACAAGATAGTGTTGATTGTCAAGTACCATTGTCACGTTAATTATTATATTCAGGCGGCATTCTATCAATCATTAAAAGTCCCAGGTTCCATCTTTGTGGATCGTGCATTTTTTATTTTTATAAGTTTTGTTTTTCAAGTCGATACATTAACAAAATTTATAAGCCAACAGCAATGGTGGTTTAAAAAATTTGTAATTGGCAGATAAGTTGCCTTTCGGAAGAAATCGTTATCGACTGATGCCGAGCCATTTGGTCGATATTTGTTCAAAATGACTTGGTAAATAATTCTTAATATCATTTTAATTGTAAACTTATTAAATCATTAATTTGCTTGACACTAGGTACAATTATTTTTTGAGAGTTCAGGTGTCTTGATGCGTTTTTTAAAGAATAATTGCATGATGATCAAAAATGCATCAATACATCATCATGCAGTAGACTTATTCCAGAAATAAAGAGATTGCAATGATCCTCCTTTTATCACTGTCACTGATGTGAGATAGTTCAAATTTTACTACTTTGCGTCATTTTCCCCCCTTTTATGTAACTCTTTACGGTTTAGGTACAGTACTATACGCATGATTGGGTGGAAAGGTGTGGAAGAATGTCACATGATTGCCAGTGGTGACAGATGAGAAGCTATTGCTTTGATGTTGTATCAATCACAACTATTTATTATTCATTTGTTGTTTAAAAATAATGCATCTTTAATAATTTATTTGAATTATAATGTATATAAATTTATAAATTCCTACATAAATAATTGTTTTAAGTTTTTTTGGTCAAGGAACTGGCTATGTTAATAGGTAAATTATTCTGATCGTATCCTTCATCGTGAAATATGTTTGCAGTTTCTATGCATGTAGATCAGATTTTATGAGACCAAGGTGCAGTGTTGGATGTTGACAAAATGCAGGAGGTCACAAGTTTGTTGCCTAAGAAAGTTGCATTGGGGAGGGGGGGGGGCAACATAGATCAGAAAACAATCCCAGATCACATGAATACCATCTTTAAGTGTGTGTCTGTGAAGGCATGATATTGATAGAAATCAAAGTAAAAGCAGAATGTGGAGAACTGAATTTTACACATGGCAGGTACATGTCTTTATCATGCTGGTTGGTGCTCTGAACAGTAACTTGAACCTCGTTCCAAAACCCTCACTCCCATAGCAATCATTTTGAAATGTTAAAAAGGAAAGGATAAACCTTATCTACCATAAAAACATGCAATTTAGAGCAATGTGCTTTTGATTGTTGATGTGTAACAATGAGCACTTTCATGCTGTGTCTTTTCTCAATACATCACCGATGCACGTGACATTAGAAGAGTTCCTTTCAAGTGATATTTTGTTGTTCTTAAACCCTCGTGTGTTGCTATAAGCACAGTTGCATAACATTCAAAATATTTACCAAATGGAATATAAGACCGTGTAAAGAAAAAAATAACAATTTCAGGGCAAAAAACACTTTAAAATGGAAACACCAATGTCCATGTTACATACATACCCACATTGAAATTATTCAGTGTGAAAAGAAATTGCCTTGCAATTGGTAAACTATGATTTCCTGATTTCTTTGGGGTAATTTTTATACGCCCACATAGAAATGTGGACGTATATTGCCGTTGCCCCCGTCCGTCCGTCCGTCTGTCGGTCCGTCCGTCCGTCCGTCCGTCCGTCCGTCCATCGTCCACAATTTCTTGTGAACGCACTAGGGGCCAAGGTTAATATCCGATTGACTTTAAATTTATACACAGTGTTTAAGGTCATGAGACGAAGAAGCCTATTGATTTTCAGCAATATCCAATAATTACTGCTTGAGTTATGACCCTTGATCACTTTGAAAAATCTTGTGAATGCTTGAGAGGCTAAAGTTAATATACGATTGACTTTAAATTTATACACAGTGTTTAAGGTCATAAGACGAAGAAGCCTATTGATTTTCACGGATTTCCGATAATTAGTGCCAGAGTTATGGCCCTTGATCACTTCAAAAAATCTTGTGGATGCTCTAGAGGACAAAGATGATGTCCGATTGACTTCAAATTTATACACAGTGTTTAAGGTCACGAGACAAAGAAGCCTATCGATTTTCAGCGATTTCTGATTATTAGTGCCAGAGTTGTGTCCCTTGATCACTTCAAAAAATCTTGTGGATGCTCTAGAGGCCAAAGTTAATATCTGATTGAATTTAAATTAATACACAGTGTTTAAGGTCATGAGACGAAGACGCCTATTGATTTTCAGCGATCTCTGATAATTATTGCCAGAGTTATGGCCCTTGATCACATCAAAAAATCCTGTGGACGCTCTAGAGGCCAAAGTTAATATCCGATTGACTTTAAATTTACACACACTGTTTAAGGTCATGAGACGAAGAAGCCTACTGATTTTCAGCGATTTCAAATAATTACTTCCAGAGTTATCTCCCTTAATCACTTCAAAAAACCTTGTGACGCTATAGATGCCAAACATATCATCCGATTGACTTCTGATTGATACACAGAGTTTAAGGTGTTGAAACGAACAAGTATTTTGATTTTCAGTGAATTTTGATAACTGGACAGCTAAATCCATGATGTTAAATGTTTCCTATACTAATTGTTAGCGTGGGGCAAAACTTTATAAAAAACAAACAAATTCTAATGATTTTCAGATAATTACAAAATGAGTTGTTTCTCTTAATCAGATTTTAGTGTATAACAAATGTTTCATTCCCAAAAAAAGTAAAAATATGCGACAACCCTTGTTGACTGCCCGGACGATTTAGCTGCTGTGGGCGTATGTTTCGTTACCTGGCAACCTATCTTTTCTATCGATAAGCAGTTTTCATACGCTTTTTCCACCTTTTTATAAAATGTCCATGTTACATGCTGTTTTATCATTTCTCATTTCCAATTGGGTTGTGGAGATGGTTTGATTCTGATGTTAAAAATTATTTACCATTAATAACTTTTAGATTTCTTATATTGTTGACCATTAAAATAATGCTGTTGACTTTGAGAGATTATGAAAGTAAAGATTGTGTCCTGGTTAAGGCTGGGAATCGATATGAAATTTCAATATCGATTATCGGCAAGAAATTTTCAGCGATTATCGATAATAATCGATTATCACTTTTCCGGAAAAATTCCGAACTTTACCGACCTGTTGTTATTGTGTTAGTTGACACAGGCTACCACTATTTTGTTGTATTTGTTCTTCAACAGTCATGTTCAATAATAGTATTGTATAATAAAAATATTCGAAAACATATTCAGTCTTTGTTACTGTTATCTAAACACATCATATTTATTAATATTCTGATACAATCTGTCAATACTCAAGCGTAATAAAAAAAAACAAACGAAAGTAAATTGAAGTTATTTATCTTCATGACTAGAGAGTCCAAGAAGGTAGATAACTGTTACGGTTGTCGGTTCCGTAAACGTAAAAACCAAAACAATTCCATACCTCGCTTTTTGCCTGTCCCGGGAAGTCAAAAACGTGTATGGACTGTATCTGACATGATTTAGTAATTAAAGCCGAGTTGATCATTAATAATACAATTAGTTTTATTGTGTAGTTTCTCTACAAATCAATCAAGAGCAAAGAAGGGAGATAATCCTAATTTTATTATATCACGTCTTGACGTCGTGTATTCATTCATTGGTCTGCTAATGACAGACTACGACAAGTTTATTTGTGTGAAAGTGACCGTAACTTGCCGTCAGAAGGTAAATATACCGATAATCGATATTTGAATTTCATTATCGATTATCGTATCGCTAAATAACTTCTACCGATTATCGATTATATCGATATTTTTGCACAGCCTTAGTCCTGGTTACATACAGTTCCTTGTGCAAATAATATTGTACTCAATAATTAAAAAAGAGTTGTTGTAAAGCTTTTAAACTGAACAAGACCACTCTATTTCGAACTTAAATGTACCAGTAATCTATATTTTAATGTTTTATTGGAAATGTAAGGCTAACTGGCATGGAACTTTAGTCCATGTTACCTACAGCATTGCAGATGAAATCTTTCAATAACATATTCACTTCCTAGAAAGTTATCCCAATACCATAGCAAGGTTGTGACAAGGATCATATTGCAGAAATTCAGACAATATCTATTTGAAAAAAATGAATTTTAATTTTCTGTTTCACAGACAAAATTCTTGTACCATTTTCTGAAATTTATATTGATAAATATTGCCGTATTGAAAGCATGTTTTTATTAAAATACTACGAACACTATACAATTCTTATGTTTACCACACGTGATCCCAGCGAGCCAATGAAACGACAAAAAAGATTATACCATTTGTCCACATGTAAGAGGGACGAAAGATACTTTGTTCACGGCCTAATTTTTCTACTACGTTTTCGAGCAGTGAATACGGCCGTTTTATAACCGGGAAAGTTTGGTATCAACGTATAATATGAACAAGCGAATGTGGGTTAATGCTAGTATACTTACTACTAAGGAATATACACTGAAATTTTATATAGAACGAATAACGGTCATGGGAATATCGAACCGGTCAGCTTGTCAAACCGAACCGTAACTGGTTGACCGAGTAACTGTTTACATCCTTACTTTTTAACTGTAAAGAGTTGCGGACAGTTTTTATAACGATTTTTCGACATGTCTTCGCCAGTGTAATCACAACCATCTAGTATCTAATATCTATTACTGCCACTCGGAAAACCACGACAGATTCCGGAACCTACATCTAGTCTCGGCTGTATGACGAATTCCGCCATATTGGAACTACTTTAAAGGTCCCGGATGATACATGGCTGCGCCCATGGTGTCTTGTTTGTTTGTTATTAAGTCACGTTTTCCTGTTAAAGTAAACACTAGGGACCGGGTATCGTCCAGATTTTACAAAAAAAGGAAAGAAACTACCCTTACGGTTTAGAATCTTACACATGTATCCAGTTAATAGATTGCCATCTAGAATCTGTTAAATGCCGTCAAGATTCATCAAAAACCGCCCAGTTTCTGCTTCCGTGTAGATTTCGAAACACCGTTTAGTTTCGACCTAAATCGTCTACTTTACGACCGTTCAGTTTCTCGAGACGTTTTTAGAAATGAACACTACAATTTAGATTTGAAAGGGGTTTAGTTTTTAGACACGGCATTTGTTTTCCCGGACTTTGTCCAGAAATGAACCAAGTGTTTGATAACAAGGCGTTCAGATTTTACGCCAAATTACCACTTTACCGAGAGCCGTCGGTGTGGTTACAATTTATAGAAAAAAGATTTAAAAAATATTCACTGATTCAACTTGGTCATCGTTTATTCTTTCTGTTATTCATATTCCATCAAGAGGTAATTTTATAAAAATGGCTGATGTGTTACTACGTGCACAAAACAACGATAATTTTTCATTGGTTAGAGCCGTATAAATGCAGGAAATTTTACAGTAGCTATTGGCTAACAGCATGCATAAACAAACTCATATTGCATACTATTTATAGTATTATTTAGTTAGCTGGAATTATTTTCAAGTCGACAGCCATAGTATGCAAGTCTAAAATAATTATATTCGTGAAAAATTGTCTTACATTAGCGGTCTTCCACACAGATCTAGGTTAATCCATGTTATGTGCACAATGATAAAACTATAGCGTACGTATACCAGAAATCAAAGATTACAGGTGCAGATCGTTTTACTACTACTACCTGGTGTTTTAACGTCCACTTCCACAGAAGCGATATCGCAGACAAGACATAGGAGAGCCGAGGCTTCTTCCTGTTTTTAGAATATGATTTTGCAATCTTTCCATTTGCGGCCTTGAGCCATGGAGTAGGTTTAGTGAGAAGTTCTTCCCTTTATTTAATAAAATACATATTGTTTGGTAGTTGATCTGTAGAGACAGCATTTATGCAGACATTTATGCGTCTCGTATACATGTGATTGGCCACAAGCAAAATGTCAGGAGATTTTTGTAAAAATGTCATTAGAGTTAAGGTCAAAAGAGGGAGACTTTATCACGCGTTAAAATTACCCATCCACCATGAATAAAAGACAAATTAATTTACATATTTTATATATTTTAATATCATTTGATTGTTATAATTACACAAACTTAACAAAACACGTGAAAACACACAATAAACACACTGTGTTCTCATTTAAACATTAGAAATATTTGTTCCACTTATGTAAATTCCTATATTTTAATATTTCTTTTATCAATCGGTTCCAAAAATAACTAATGGATTTTTGTTTTTATAACATATTTGACATTCAAAAACCAGGAATGGTAGCTACCACATTGTTTTCAGTCATTGAAGATGCCATACATCTTTCATAAATACTACTACTAGTAGTAGTACTATAGACTTGTCATTTGTAATCGTTTTTTCCAAGCACGTAACATGAGATAGCCTCAATCATAGGTAGCGACCGGTTGACAAAATTAATAATATTTATTAACCACGGCACACTACAAACAAAAGCTCAGTCAAAAGGAAACATAATAGTTTAATGTGATTAACTAATATTAAAAAAGAGAGGACAGTCAAGTGATGCCATGTGCCGGTTGGGGTTCAAAGTTGACGACATACATGTACGGGTCATAGCTGACATGTTCAAATATTTATGGTATAACTAATCATTTAAAGAATTAGGACGGGGGTATTTTTAAATCATTTAGGCTAACCTGCTTGCAACTGGACAATGCGTGATGTTAAACTGATGTCAAAAATATGTGATCTGTGAAACTTAAAGTAGACCAACCGGTAAGACTGATGGAGAAATAAAATACCAAGAATGAATGAATTGAGTTGTGCTGTATAACACTAATAATTTAGACCTGTGTCACAAAAATGAGCGTTTATAAATATTGATCAAATGTGAATAAATTTGTTGTTGAAATTTGTTAACGTAACCGATATTTCAATTAGTGTAACCAGCTAGGTGTAATCGGTCGCATGTTTTTTTTGTTTTTTTTCGAACTTGACCGCACGTACCCGATTGGTATCGTTCACGTCAAATTTCGTAGCCTGCAACTGATTGCTAAACTTTATTAATTTCGTATAAAAACAATAATTATCGTGTTATTTAAATGGTATTGTTCCAAATACTAAAACATCAGAAATGTATTCAGGTCGTGTTACTAATTATATAGTAACAACATTCAATACCGTACATTAGTCTACAATATCACCTTAAGTGGAAGTGGACGTTAAACTCCCAGTAACTAACTAACAATACCGTACGAGATTGTCGGTTGTCGTTAACAAAAAAAAAGTCTGTCTCGTTTAATTTCGAAGCTATTTGATTACAATTTTTACTCCCAAAAAATAAAATTACAAGAATTGAAAAAGCGGGAGTATTGTCTCCTGATCTGGAGCTCGGGAGATCAGGGGTGAAATCGGGAGACTCCCGCGAATTGCGGGAGGTATCACATGTATGGTCTCGTCTCTGGATTGGTAGAAGTCATCTTTTGGGGTTTAGTGTTTAGGTGCCAGGCCCGTCTTATCTTGACCTCCCCTTACTCCACTTATGCCACTTTGCAGGTTTGGTTCTGGCGTGGTTTCCCCTTGTCAGTGATGCAGAAGGAGGGCCTGACAAGGACAGCTGCCTAGTCGTTCGGATGGGACATAAAACCAAGGTCCCGTGTACACATTGGAGTGCACGCAAAAGATCCCTTGGCAGTTGGAATTCGATATAAGAGTAGGCCGTAGCGCAGCTGCCCGGGCAAAATTTCCCTCATAGCACACTGTATGGGGTATGCCCGTCTTCCATTAGCCCAGGTCAGGTGCAGAAGAGTAGGACGTTAAACCCCATTTCATTTCATTTCATTTGCAGGTTTGGTGTCTTTGTAGTGGATTAGTGTTTAGATGCCGAGCCTGTCTACCGTGACCCTCCCTTACTCCACTATCCTGCTACTTTGGTGTATATCCCCTATGTAGTTTAGTGTTTAGAGGCCGAGCTCGTCTTATCGTAGCCCCCTCTTACTTCACTATTCTACTTAATCCAACGGTGTTCATTAAATCGTGAATTAGTTCGAAGATTTGCAGCTTCAGATCTGGTCTTGGAAAGAGTAGGTTCTTAGTGTTGAGCGGTATGTTGTTGGTCTCCATCATCTCCACTAGTTCCGTAGTACATATGCTAAAATTGGAACGATACAGAGAAGATTAGCATGGCCCCTCCACAGATCATTTTATTTACCATCCTTTTTATACGCCCACATGTGGTCGTATATTGTCGGCGGTCCGGCGTCCACAATTGCTTGTGGACGCTCTAGAGGCTAAAGTTAATATCCGATTGACTTTAAATTTATACACAGTGTTTAAGGTCATGAGACGAAGAAGCCTATTGTTTTTCAGCGATCGATTTCCGATAATAACTACCAGAGTTATAGCCCTTGATCACTTCAAAAAATCTTGTGGACGCTCTAGAGGCCAAAGTTAATATCCGATTGACTTCAAATTTATACACAGTGTTTAAGGTCATGAGACGAAGAAGCCTATCGATTTTCAGCGATTTCTGATAATTAGTGCCAGAGTTGTGGCCCTTGATCACTTCAAAAAAACTTGTGGATGCTCTAGAGGCCAAAGTTAATAGCCGATTGACTTTAAATTTATACACAGTGTTTAAGGTCATGAGACGAACAAGCCTATTGATTTTCAGCGATTTCTGATAATTACTGCCAGAGTTATGGCCCTTGATCACATCAAAAAATCCTGTGGACGCTCTAGAGGCCAAAGTTGATATCCGATTGACTTTAAATTTACACACACTGTTTAAGGTCATGAGACGAACAAGCCTATTGATTTTCAGCGATTTCAAATAATTACTTCCAGAGTTATCTCCCTTGATCACTCAAAAAACCCTGTGACGCTATAGAGGCCAAACTTATCATCCGATTGACTTCAGATTGATACACAAAGTTTAAGGTGTTGAAACGAACAAGTATTTTGATTTTCAATGAATTTTGATAACTGAACAGCTAAATCCATGATATTAAATGTTTCGTATACCAATTGTTAGCGTGGGGCAAAACTTTATAAAAAGCAAACGAATTCTAATCAGATTTTAGTGTATTACAAATGTTTCATTACCGAAAAAAGTAAAAATATGCGACAACCCTTGTTGACTCCCGGGACGATTTAGCTGCTGTGGGCGTATGTTTCGTTGCCTGGCAACCTATCTTTGATGAATCTTGACGACATTTAACAGATTCTAGACGGCAATCTATTAACTGGATACGTGTATTAGATTCTAAACGGTAAGGGTAGTTTCTTTCCCTTTTTCGTAAAATCTGGACGATACCGGGTCCCTAGGGAAACCGGTACCCGCATCGCAAACGTTTGGGCGTAGGTACATATCACTTACTGTCATACAGCCAAGACTAGAAGTAGGTTGCGGAATCTGTTCAGGTTTGCCGAGTGCTATTACTGCTAGAAGCCATGTTTTAGCGCCCATATGTTACATGGAGTTACATCCCCCTGATTTGTTTTTAAAGACAAGCGGTCTTTTCATAAAATGAAAGTAGGTAAACCGTTGATTTTCTTCACAAAATGGGATAGATATTATGGAATATAAAACCGAGATTTGCAGCAGGGAATTTTGGATCGATGACAGTAGTAATCTCTGTAGCGGCGTAGTTGCAGTTGGTTAAATTATGTCCAATTTACTGCTGTATCATTGATGCATTGTAAGTAAGTGTCGATGTTGTTAGCTCCCGATGCATCGGCTCGTAAAATATCATATTATGATTGATATCAGCATTGACGAGTAAATGACTGTTAAGTCAAAAGAATGAGATGGTTGTGAATATTCAATGTTCGAAAGACGAATCAGCCCAGAAATGATAACGAAATTATTCTGATAGGACTACTACTACTACTACGGGTTTTACGGCTTAATAACATTGAGAGTGGGGATACACAGCAATGAGCAGACATTGAAATATTTATGACAATAATTTTGAAATAGTGTGTCTGAAATAAAGCTTTGCATTATATTTTAAAATTCAACAAATAAATTTTATTCCAATCACAGTTTTCCGAAATGGTAGTCAATGGATATTCAAACACTGCTAATCAAAACTGGACATTGCTAATCAATTTGCCTGAATTTATCTAACTTTATTAGCAGTTCGAAAAGTTACCGAGACCCCTGTGTGCGATTAATTAATATGTGTCATCTATTTGTTTTGGAATTTCGGCGGGGGACATCAGCTTCACTGTTGGCTTGTTTTAATCTATGTGTTTACCTCGTGGTTTCTACATTGACTTGTCAGACATTTTAATCACAGCATGTATCAACCGACAGCATGTAGAAAGTCGTAGATGTCACCCCAAATCAATGGACAGTGTCACTTTCCTGCGATCTCGATTGCCGTGCGAAAATCGCTTACAAGGCAGTGAAGCTATGTGCTATGAGTCACATAAGTCATACGCTGAAGGAAGCTATGCCTTTTTATACGCCCACATTGAAACGTGGTCGTATATTGTCGTCGCCCCCGTCAGTCCGGCGTTCACAATTGCTTGTGGACGCTCTATAAACTAAAGTTAATATCCGATTGACTTTAAATTTATACACAGTGTTTAAGGGCATGCGACAAAGAAGCCTATTGTTTTGCAGCAATTTCCGATAATATCTACCAGAGTTATGGCCCTTGATCACTTCAAAAAATCTTGTGGACGCTTTAGAGGCCAAAGTTAATATCCGATTGACTTTAAATTTATATACAGTGTTTAAGGTCATGAGACGAAGAAGCCTATTGATTTTCAGGAAATTCCGATAATTACTGTCCGAGTTATCTCCCTTGATCACTTCAAAAAATCTTGTGGAAGCTCTACAGGCCAAAGTTAATATCCGATTGACTTTAATTTTATACACAGTGTTTAAGGTCATGAGACAAATAAGAAGCCTATTGATTTTCAGCGATTTCTGATAATTACTGCCAAAGTCATCTCCCTTGATCACTTTCAAAAATTGACTTCAGATTGATACACAAGTTAAGGTCTTGTGACGAACAAGTATATTGATTTTCAATGAATTTTGATAACTGATTAGCTTAATCCATGAGTTTTAATGTTTCGTATACTAAGCATTAGCATGGGGCAGAACTTTATCAAAAACCAAACAAATTCTAATGATTTTCTGAAAATTACTTTTTGAGTTATTAATCTAATTCAGATTTCAGAGTGTTATAAATGTTTCATTACCAAAAAAAGTAAGAATATGCGACAATTCTTGTTGACTGCCCGAATGATTTAGCTGCTGTGGGCGTATGTTTCGTTGCCTGGCAACATATCTTTGTTACGTACAGGAATTTAATATTTTGTTGACATGTAATTTTTAATTGTGGTATGAATCCCTCTGCTTAAATAACAATAAGGGTTATGCCCCTTTATTTTCGGTAAAATGTCCGTCAATTAAAATTGTGAAATACCATCAGTCCATCACTGATTATTATTGAAATAAAATTGAACCATATATGTCCTGCAATCTAGTTTGTGTTGTGTACATTAAACCTGATTTCTCTCTCTGTAATTCATTGATTGTTTTAAAGGGGAAGAATTTACCTTTGAATTGGAAATAAAATATAGATAGAATCACTCTGTATTGAGTTAAATCTGGTCATAAATTAAATTAAAATCATCCAAATTTTAGATGTATATTATTTCAACCTGTGCTCTTTGAAACAAAATATCACAAGATTAGTTTTATCATACAATTCTTAATACCATATATATGAGTTTTTATTTCTAGAGAAGTCAGGATTTGAATATGGATTAGTAAATCATGCTTTAGCTGCTTCAATGCGAGCACTAATTAAGGTATATATATTGAATGTTATTTTATTACTCAAATGTAACTTTAGATTTCTAAATTACAGGATCTTCTCTAAATTAAATTTCAGTTTTGAAGTGTTTTTTGATATTTATTTTTGTTATCTACAGGACTATATGGTTCTTGTAGCTCAACTAGAATATCAATATAGAACAGTGAGTATTTCCATTATATTTCTTCTCACTGGATGATTAAGACTGAATGTATTTGTACTTTATGTGAAAATAACTCTTAATAAGTAACTAGAATGTGAAGCTAACATCCATGTTGATGCCACTATTATAAAAGTGTTTCAGTCTTAATACCTTATTTATTCCCCTTGTCACTGCTCCGAAACCCATCTTCAATAGAAGGTTTGATTTCACTTTAACTCCATACATCTTATCAAGGCCTTCACGTAATGCTCTACATTTCCCATCACTAAAAGTTTAGTGGCTGAGGAAAAAGTGGTTTTCCCCCATGTCGGTGGTGCCAGACAGAGTGCCTGGCAACAGACAACGTATAGTGGTTTGAATGGGACAAAAAAAATGTGATCCCATTTACACATTGGTGAGTGCGTTAAAGATCCCTTGGCAGTTAGAATTTGATATAAGAGTGGGCTGTAGTGCCACTCTCCAGAAAAATTTCCCTCATAGTACACTCACTCTTATCTCGTATGTCTGTCTTCATTAACCCAGTCGGAGCTGAACAGACGGATCTAGCAAGGGTTAGATGTTGTGAAACTTGCAGTCGTAATTACTTCAGGAACATGTTCCATATTATTAAAATGGGTTTGTCCGTCAGTCCGTCTGTCCATCACACTATTTGGGACACAATAACTTTGTTTCTAATTAAGCTAGAATGTTCAGACTTGGTGTAGGTGTTTATTAGGTCAATGCCTTGATGGAGTTCGAGGATGAGCATTTTTCGCTTAGGGTAAGCCCGAGATAAGCAATTTGATTGGGATACAATAACTTTAGTTCAAACTAGACCTGCGAAGCAGGAATGACAGGTTTCACCAGTGCCACGTTTCAAACTAGACCTGCGAAGCAGGAATGACAGGTTTCACCAGTGCCACGTTACCCTTGAACTTACTTCACTTCCGGTGCCTCGTAACCCTTGAACTTCCGGTACTGGATGCCATAAAATCTGTTGATGAAGGAAAGATCGGAGTGTTGGTCCTTTTGGATTTATCAGCAGCTTTCGATACTATTGACCACGGCTACCTACTGGATCGACTGTCATCAGATTATGGACTAACTGGATCCATTCTTAAATGATTTTCATCCTATCTCACTGGACGATTTCAGTATGTTGAAGTTAACAACTGCTCGTCAAATCATCAACAACTCATATGTGATGTTCCCCAGGGATTTGTTTTGGGCCCGATAATCTTCTTAATGTATACTAAGACGTTAGGTAAACTTATTCATGATCACAATCTGTTCTATCATTTTTATGCTGATGATTCTCAGCTCCTATTAGCAGAAGACGCTGCTGCAACCTTAGCTCGATCCTTCATCTGTCCAGAAGAGACTATTGTAATTTGATATTAACTGGTATTACGAACAAACACATTTCAAAACTCCAAAGATTACAAAACCGCACTGCTTACATTGTCACAAAAACTAAATCAAGATCACACATCACACCAGTCTTGAACAAATTACATTTGCTCTGTGTTCGAGAAAGGATCAACTTTAAAGTCTTATCGTTAACCTATCAATCAATAAACAAATCCGTGCCAGGTTACCTTCAAAATCTAGTACCACTGTATCAACCTAAACAATCATTAAGATCAGAAGGGAAACTATTATTGGATGTACCTGCCTATAATTTGAAATCATTTGGATCTAGAAATTTGGACACAGCACATCAATTGTTTGGAATACACTTCCAGAAAATATCCGACAATGGTCAATGTGAATCTGTGTCAGTTTTTAAATCCAAAGTGAAAACTTGGTTATTTAGTCATTATCATTAACGCTCCAAAGTGAGAACATCTTCTAGCACCTAGTGCATTCCATAGTGGATTGAGTAGTTGCACGATACAAATATCATTATTATTATTATTACCTATGAAACCGTTAAACAGATTTCCACATAAGCATTGCACACATGAAATAAAATGGACGCAGAATCAACCAAATCCAGCAATTAATTAATTCTATACATTTGTAACATGTAAGTGATCCTATTATTTCTGGTGATAATGAAAATGTTAAATTAGTTTTATGAATTCAGAAATGGCATCATCACATGGCGAATATTTGATGAAAATCGAATAATTGACACTTTCATGGGCCAAAAACCTTCAAAAGTGACTTGTAGAAAACCGCCTTTTTCTCTGCAACCGAACAAGTTTTATTATATCTATAGGACCGAATGAGTATTGTTTATATTGTATTTCATGCATTTATATGAGGAAATTATTATCGGGGATGGGGGATATTGCTTGTAACAAGGTTTGAGCAAAGTTACATCAATATTGTGGC
This sequence comes from Patella ulyssiponensis, assembly GCA_963678685.1. NCBI lineage: Eukaryota > Metazoa > Mollusca > Gastropoda > Patellidae > Patella > Patella ulyssiponensis. The sequence goes on from OY783226.1 coordinate 38,197,410, forward strand.
AGTTTTTTGATACCCATCTTTGATCATTACAGTATAAGATAATTTGTATTATTATTATTATGTTATCGTAGTTCAAAATTGTATTAGAAATCATTCAATAATCATTATAATCATATTTATATATTTTTGTACCTTGTCATTTATTAATAGGATATATTAATAAATGGCCCATTTAAATTCATTTACTGTGTTGTTGTATTTATATGTGCTTTGATCAAACTGAGCAAGATACTGTGTTGGCATAAATGATATTTTAATCTTAAAATGTTTTTGTGCTAAACCGTATTTGCTACTTTCATTTTATTCTGAAATGCTTGACTACATATATATTTGTATTCAAGGGATAAAACTCTCAACTAATTGTAATAACCCATTAATTGGCACCAATGGAACCAAAAAAGTGTGTAGAAAACACCCACGCCTCCCTACCATATTGATCATGGTTCGAGAAATACAACACTTTTTATGGTTATTGTCCCCAGGCATCGATATTTCTGCGCACATGCGCACGGCGTGCGCAGGCACATTTGCTTTAAAAAACTTTTTTGCAGGCACATTTTTAACAAATTATTACTGTCACGTAAATCATGTAAAAAAAAGAATATTATATATTTTATTTTTTTTTTTTTTTTGTTTACTTTGATTACCGTATAATAATTTACTAGAATAAGCTAGTCGATGATAAAAACATCGGCACACGACGTTAGCGATTCCACCTGTGACCTCTGCTTAATTTAGTGACAATTCTAGTCGAATGCCGGTCGATGAATAAAAGAATAGCACGCGACATATGAACTATCACCTGTGACCTCGGCGACCCGTAAACACCAGTACCGTGTAGTAACCACACTTACACCTGATAATTCTATAACGATGGCTTCCTATCGAGTATCAAGTGGAAAAAAGAACAAAGTCTCTTGCCGAGTTTGTGGTGATGTTATTTTATTTCAAAATTATAAAGTGCATATACAGAGAAATCACCCCGCCGAAGACTGCAATGACCTACGATCAAAAACAGACAAGTCCATGACATTCTTTTTCTCAAAACCTGCTGATTCTAAGCCTTCGTTCGGTGTCCGGTTCTCATGATAAAATGGCAGCCATTGCCGAAGCTGTAGATGTTGATAAGTCGGATACTGAGCAAAGTACAGAACTTGTTTGAACCTGGTAGTCTTCTATTCTATGTTTATATCAACCCCAAACAACAACAATATGCACATCAAACATAATCTTTATTATTAAAGTAATCTATAATACATTAATACAATTTAGAAACCATAATAAAAAAGGTACTAAAATTTATTTATAATTTCTTCTTTTGCCGAGTCCAACCCAAGAAGCTTTCGTAAGCCCCCCCCACAACCCACAATCAATCATACTATATACCTGGCAATTGAATACTCTCTTTTTGAGTATGACCCTGCAGGCACATTTTCAAGTGTGTGCGCAGGCACACTCAACTTTTATAGAGCCCTGATTGTCCCCCGCCTTTCGAAGAAAGTTGGGGGACTATTAAAATGGGTTCGTCCGTCTGTCTGTCTGTCTGTCACACTTTTTGGGACACAATAACTCTCTTCCTAATTGAGCTAGAATATTCAAACTTGGTGTATGTGTTTATTAGGTCAATGCCTTGATGGAGTTCGAAGATGAGCATTTTCTGCTTAGGGTAAGCAGAGATAAGCAATTTGATTGGTTGATGCTTTGGGACACGATAACTTTAGTTCTAATTAAGTGAGAGTGATGAAACTTGGTGTATAGTTTCATTACAGTAATACCTTGACTAAGTTTGATAATGAGCATTTTCTGCTCAGGGTAAGCAGAGCGATACGCAAATTTAATTGGTCGAGACTTTGGAACACATTAACTCTCCTTCTAATTGAGTTAAAATGTTCAAACTTGGTGTATATGCTTATTATGTCAATGCCTTGATGGAGTTCGAAGATGAGCATTTTCCGCTTAGGGTAAGCAGAGATAAGCAATTTGATTGGTTGATGCTTTGGGACACGATAACTTTAGTTCTAATTAAGTGAGAGTGATGAAACTTGGTGTATAGTTTCATTACAGTAATACCTTGACTAAGTTCGATAATGAGCATTTTCTGCTCAGGGTAAGCAGAGCGATACGCAAATTTAATTGGTCGAGACTTTGGAACACATTAACTCTCCTTCTAATTGAGTTAAAATGTTCAAACTTGGTGTATATGCTTATTATGTCAATGCCTTGATGGAGTTCAAAGATGAGCATTTTCCGCTTAGGGTAAGCAGAGATAAGCAATTTGATTGGTTGATGCTTTGGGACACGATGACTTTAGTTCTAATTAAGTGAGAGTGATGAAACTTAGTGTATAGTTTCATTACAGTAATACCTTGACTAAGTTCGATAATGAGCATTTTTTGCTCAGGGTAAGCAGAGCGATACGCAAATTTGATTGGTCGAGACTTTGGAACACAATAACTCTCCTTCTAATTGAGTTAAAATGTTCAAACTTGGTGTATATGCTTATTAGGTCAATGCCTTGATGGAGTTCGAAGATAGGCATTTTCCCATTAGGGTAAGCAGAGATAAGCAATTTGATTGGTTGATGCTTTGGGACACGATAACTTTAGTTCTAATTAAGTGAGAGTGATGATACTTGGTGTATAGTTTCATTACAGTAATACCTTGACTAAGTTCGATAATGAGCATTTTCTGCTCAGGGTAAGCAGAGCGATACACAAATTTGATTGGTCGAGACTTTGGAACACAATAACTCTCCTTCTAATTGAGTTAAAATGTTCAAACTTGGTGTATATGCTTATTAGGTCAATGCCTTGATGGAGTTCGAAGATGAGCATTTTCCACTGAGGGTAAGCAGAGATAAGCAATTTGATTGGTTGATGCTTTGGGACACGATAACTTTAGTTCTAATTATATAAGTGAGAGTGATGAAACTTGGTGTATAGTTTCATTACAGTAATACCTTGACTAAGCTCGATAATGAGCATTTTCTGCTCAGGGTAAGCAGAGCGATACACAAATTTGATTGGTCGAGACTTTGGAACACAATAACTCTCCTTCTAATTGAGTTAAAATGTTCAAACTTGGTGTATATGCTTATTAGGTCAATGCCTTGATGGAGTTCGAAGATGAGCATTTTCCGCTTAGGGTAAGCAGAGATAAGCAATTTGATTGGTTGATGCTTTGGGACACGATAACTTTAGTTCTAATAAAGTGAGAGTGATGAAACTTGGTGTATAGTTTCATTACAGTAATGCCTTGACTAAGATCGATAATGAGCATTTTCTGCTCAGGGTAAGCAGAGCGATAAGCAATTTGATTTACCGAGACTTTGGAACACAATAACTCTCCTTCTAATTGAGTTAAAATGTTCAAAATTGATGTGTATGCTTATTAGGTCAATGCCTTGATGGAGTTCGAAGATGAGCATTTTCTGCTTAGGGTAGGCAGAGATAAGCAATTTGATTGGTTGATACTTTGGGACAAGATAACTTAGATTCATCTTGATTGATGATTTTTATGCCAATACAATGACTGCATTTTCATTCAGTAATGGATTCGACAGTAACAGTGTATAGAAACGATTGACTCAGACACGAGGGCCCTTTCCCTTGGCCAGAGGGGCCCTTTTGTCAAGCGTGGGGGCCCTTTTGTCTGCCTTTAGGGTCCCCCTAACTAGGGTACATTTTCATTTTTCTCATCGGTTTTAGCATTTTTCTTTATAAAACACTTTTGGATGACACTTCGTGTACAGTTTGATTGCTTGATACGTTTGGAAAAAAAAAAATGTGCTATTAATTAATATGTGTCATCTATTTATTTTGGGATTTCGGCGGGGGACATCAGCCTCACTGTTGGCTTGTTCTTTGTACCCTAAGGAGCATTCCTATCATTTGGGGTGCATGCTCAACCCCCAGGGGCAGAGCCACGCCCATTTTCTTTTTGTGTGTCGCCTACAGGCCACAATTATTAATCGGTCATCTTGTCGCCTACAGGGCGCAATTCTTACTGGATTTTCTTCAAACTTTGTGTACTTACTCTTTGTACTCTAAGGATGATCCCTATCATTTGGGGTGCATGCCCAACTCTCAGGGGCAGAGCCACGCCCATTTTCTTTTTGTGTGTCTGTCGCCTACAGGCCGCAATTCTAACTGGATTTTCTTAAAACTTTGTATACTTACTCTTTACACCCTAAGGATGATCCCTATTGTTTTTTGGTGCATGCCCGACCCCCAATGGCAGAGCCACGCCCATTCCTTGTATTTATTTGTTTGTCGTCTACAAGCCATATTTCTTAACGTATCATCTTGAAACTTTGAATGCTTATTCTTTGTACCCTAAGGAACATTCCTATCATTTGGGGTGCATGCCCAACCCCCAGGGGCAGAGTCACGCCCATTTTCTTTTTGTGTGTCGTCTACAGGCCACAATTCTTAATCGGTCATCTTGAAACTTAAAATACTTATTCCTTATACCCAAGGGTGATCCCTTTTGTTTTGGGTGCATGCCCGACCCCCGTGGGACAGCAACACCCATTTCTTGTATTTGTTTGTCTGTCATCTACAGGCTGCATTTCTTAATGTATCATCTTGAAACTATGAATACTAATTCTTGGTACCTTAAGGAAGATCCTATTGTTTTTGGTGCATGCCCGACCCCCAGGGACTGTGCCACGCCCATTTTCTTTTTGTCTGTCTGTGTGTCACCTACAGGCCACAATTCTTAATTGATCGTCTTGAAAACTTTTTTTATACTTATTCCTTATACCCTAAGGCTGACCACTATTATTTTTGGTGCATGCCGGACCCCTTGGGACAGCCACACCCATTGCTTTTGTGTCTTGTGTTCGCCTACAGGATGCAATTCTTAACAGATCCTTTTAAAACTTTACATACCTATTCCTTATACCCTAAAGATGACCCGTATTGTTTTTGGTGATTTCCTAACCCCCAGGGGCAGAGCCATGCCCATTTTTACTTTGTGTCTGTGAGTGTTGTCTACAGGCCGCGATTCTTAATGGATCGTCTTTAAACTTGGGATATGTATTCCTTATAGCCTAAGGACGTCAACTGCATGTCCCGACTCCCACAGACAAGACACGCCCAATTTTTGTGTTTGCCGTTTACAGGCCGCAATTCTGAATGAAGCAGCTTGGTACTTGGCTTATGTATTCCTTATAGCCTGAGGGCTTCCACTATTGATTTTGATGAATGTCCCGACCCCCAGGGGCAGAGCACACGCCCACTTTTTGCCTTTAGCGTTAGGAAGGCACAATTCTGAATGGATTATCTTGGTATACTTATTCCTTATACTCTAAGGACGGCAACTATTGATGTTGAGGCATGACCCTCAACGCTAAACAAACCAAACGCCTAGCCTTCTTGACAAAGTACCATATCAATCAAAGCAGGAATGTGGACGTATATTGTAGCGTTAGCGTTATGTTTTCATATAGAAACCATCTTCAAAACAACTTCCCCTCAAATTGGTCACAGATTTTAGGTCTCGTACCCAACTATCCTTCAGAATTCAGAAAATATAACTCCCATGTCTGTAAGTAAAATATCAATAGTCAGAACAGCCGAGTAATGGCGTCCTTCACAATAAAAAGACTTCGGCTGAATTTAGCCGTGTGTTCCGATGCTGATGATCTCAGACCTATTTTGGATTGGGATATAGTCACTTTACTACACTTGGGGTCCGGTCTTTTGATGAAAATTCAGATGTTTATCACAAAATAAAGACCGAAAAAAGAAAGACTTCTGAGGGGGAAATTATTTTCCTGCTCTTATGCAGTCGTGCACATAATTCGCTGCAACATAAACGTATATATGAAAGGGTCAAATTGGTTACTACGGCAACCATAATGTGAATATTTTGGTATACTTTGTTATTTTCCAAAAATTTATTTTTATTTTATTGTGAATAAAAATCGTGTACAGATGATTTTTACATTTATGATAATAATATGGCAGCCATTTTGAAACACACTCGTAACCATGGTAACCATAAAACCTAAACCGAAAACATGCAAAAATCACAAATCATATACAAATCATATACAATGGATATACATCTGCCATTTTACAGTTGTGGTACATTCATATTCAGTTATGCATGTTTTTTCACAACAGGGTCTAAAACTTAACTTTTACTCAATATTTGCATAGCTCTCTATGGATATGAAGTGGTTAATTTCTCCAAAGGGAAATAAGTTATAAAATTTCTAAAGTCAATTTTTGACCAAATAGGTTAACGGTACCACAGCCATTGATAATCAATATTATGTAGGTGGAGTTAACGCCTGTCAATCGGCCATTCCTGTAAAAGGTGAACCTACCAATTAACTCCCATTTCTAGTTAAAATTACAATGGTAATAACTTTGTTCAGAATTAAATAATTTGACTGAAATTTTCAATATATACTTCTTTCATCATCTATTTTTGATATGTTATAACAAGAATGGTCAACTCTTTATAAAAATCTCCCATAATGTATCTAAATTAGTAAGAATGTTCGAGTCATAGTAGGTGTTTAGGTAAATATATTGACTAAGTTCAATTACGAAGAATCTGTGCTAAGGCTAAGAAAAGGTAAGCAGTTTGATTTGTTTTGGAACACTATAACGTCTATAACCATATTCAGGATTCTTGACTAAACTAAGTTCAATATTAAACCCTTTCATCTCCGGTTTAGTTGAGAGGTGATAAACAATTAGTTTGATTGATGCTTTATACTTGTAAAAAGATAAATTTGCAAATGATTAATGATTGTCATTTTATTTATTTTTGCATCAAGTCTAGGGACATCAACCTGATACTTGCCTTGTTTTTTATACGCCCACATTGAAATGTTGTTGTCCCCCGCCTTTCGAAGAAAGTTGGGGGACTATTAAAATGGGTTAGTCCGTCTGTCTGTCTGTCTGTCCATCTGTCTGTCTGTCTGTCCGTCTGTCTGTCCGTCTGTCCGTCTGTCTGTCCGTCTGTCCGTCACACTTTTTGGGACACAATAACTCTCTTCCTAATTGAGGTAGAATGTTCAAACTTGGTGTATGTGTTTATTAGGTCAATGCCTTGATGGAGTTTGAAGATGAGCATTTTCCGCTTCGGGTAAGCAGAGATAAGCAATTTGATTGGTTGATGCTTTGTGACACGATAACTTTAGTTCTAATTAAGTGAGAGTGATGAAACTTGGTGTATAGTTTCATTACAGTAATACCTTGACTAAGTTCGATAATGATCAGGGTAAGCAGAGCGATACGCAATTTGATTGGTCGAGACTTTGGAACACAATAATTCTCCTTCTAATTGAGTTAAAATGTTCAAATTTGGTGTATATGCTTATTAGGTCAATGCCTTGATGGAGTTCGAAGATGAGCATTTTCTGCTTAGGGTAAGCAGAGATAAGCAATTTGATTGGTTGATGCTTTTGGACACGATACACACTTTTTGGGACACAATAACTCTCTTCCTAATTGAGCTAGAATGTTCAAACTTGGTGTATGTGTTTATTAGGTCAATGCCTTGATGGAGTTCGAAGATGAGCATTTTCCACTGAGGGTAAGCAGAGATAAGTAATTTGATTGGTTGATGCCTTGGGACATGATAACTTTAGTTCTAATTAAGTGAGAGTGATGAAACTTGGTGTATAGTTTCATTACAGTAATACCTTGACTTAGTTCGATAATGAGCATTTTCTGCTCAGGGTAAGCAGAGCGATATGCAATTTGATTGGTCGAGACTTTGGAACACAATAACTCTCCTTCTAATTGAGTTAAAATGTTCAAACTTGGTGTATATGCTTATTAGGTCAATGCCTTGATGGAGTTCGAAGATATGCATTTTCTGCTTAGGGTAAGCAGAGATAAGCAATTTGATTGGTTGATGCTTTGGGACACGATAACTTTAGTTCTAATTAAGTGAGAGTGATGAAACTTGGTGTATAGTTTCATTACAGTAATGCCTTGACTAAGATCGATAATGAGCATTTTCTGCTCAGGGTAAGCAGAGCGATAAGCAATTTGATTTGCCGAGACTTTGGAACACAATAACTCTTCTTCTAATTGATTTAAAATGTTCAAAATTGGTGTGTATGCTTATTAGGTCAATGCCTTGATGGAGTTCGAAGATGAGCATTTTCTGCTTAGGGTAGGCAGAGATAAGCAATTTGATTGGTTGATACTTTGGGACAAGATAATTTAGGTTCACCTTGATTGATGATTTTTATGCCAATACAATGACTGCATTCTCATTCAGTAATGGATTCGACAATAACAGTGTATAGAAATGATTGACTTGGACACGAGGGCCCTTTCCCTTGGCCAGAGGGGCCCTTTTGTCAAGCGTGGGGGCCCTTTTGTCTGCCTTTAGGGTCCCCCAACTAGAGTACATTTTCATTTTTCTCGTCGGTTTTAGCATTTTTCTTTATAAAACACTTTTGGATGACACTTTGTGTACAGTTTGATTGCTCGATACGTTTGAAAAAAATAAATGTGCGATTAATTAATATGTGTCATCTATTTATTTTGGGATTTCGGCGGGGGACATCAGCCTCACTGTTGGCTTGTTGTATATTGTCATCCGTTTGTCCAGCATCCACAATTGCTTGTGGACGCTCTGGAAGCTAAAGTTTATATCTGTTTGACTTTAAATTTATACACAGTGTTCAAAGTCATGAGATGAAGAATTCAATTGATTTTCAATGATTTCCGATAATTACTGTCAGAGTTATGGCCCTTGATCTTTTTGAAAAATCTTGACAATGGTCTAGCGGTTAAAAGTTGATATAGATCTTAACACAGTGTTTAAGGTCATGAGGCAAACAATTGAAACAAATTCTAATGATTTCTCATTATCAGATTTCCATGTTTTCATTCCTGAAAAAAAAATATGCAACAACCTCTGTTGACGACTATGCTGCTGTGGGTGTATGTTTCATTGCCTGGCAACCTATCTTTTTACTTCAGGGTAATCTAACACTTCAAAAAGTATGGTTCTTTCTTCAACCAACAATGAGAACACTGGATATTCTTGCATCAGTTTCTAACTCTGTCAACAGAGTAAGTACTTTACAGATTACTGTTGAGAATGAATATAGAATCTTAAATTGTATCAAAATTGACTAACAACCTTTGAGGCAATACAGATGCCAGAGACAAAAGCTGTAAACATAACATTGATTCAAGCGCCGGATGAAAAATTAATTTCTGTCGACTGTGAATCTGCTTTTACACGCCCACATTTTTATGTGGATGTATATTGTCATGGCCTTTGTCTGTCCACAATTTGTTTGTGGACAATCTACAGGTCACAGTTTTTATCTAAGTTTGACAAAACTTGAAATACAGGTTTATCTCCTAAAGATCTTTATAGTTTCTTTCAATACTGGTATGTATACTACTGTAACTTAATGGATTATGGTCCCCGATTGTATGAAAAATTCCTCTTTTAGCTTGTGGACACTCCATGTGGGCTTATAAAATTATTATCACTGTTACACCGCAAGGATAGAATTTCGTGAAAATATATCACCGTTACACTATAATGTTGGCTGAAATCGAATTTTGTAAAAATTTTGTATGTAATACCAAGGTTGTGGACCTCTAGAGGTCACAATAAAACTTAAAATAAATATCCCAATGCTCTCAGTTCCTTTTTATCGGACCGTAACTTCATGGATAATGACCCCTAGAGGTTAGAATTTATATCCGATTTAAATTTAGAAAAATGTATAAATATAACACTGTTACTACCTATTAATGGTCTAGAGGCTAAAGTTAATATCCGATTGACTTTGAATTTATACACAGTGTTTAAGGACATGAGACGAAGAAGCCTATTGTTTTTCAGTGATTTCCGATAATAACTACCAGAGTTATGGTCCTTGATCACTTCAAAAAATCTTGTGGACGCTCTAGCGGCCAAAGTTAATATCCGATTGACTTTAAATTTATACACAGTGTTTAAGGTCATAAGTCGAAGAAGCCTTTTGATTTTCAGCGATTTCCGATAATTAGTGCCAGAGTTATGGCCCTTGATCACTTCAAAAAATCTTGTGGACGCTCTAGCGGCCAAAGTTAATATCCGATTGACTTTAAATTTATACACAGTGTTTGAGGTCAAAAGACGAAGAAGCCTTGATCACTTCAAAAAATCTTGTGGATGCTCTAGAGGCCAAAGTTAATATCCGATTGACTTTAAATTTATATGTTTAAGGTCATGAGACGAAGAAGCCTATTAATTTTCAGCGATTTCAAATAATTACTTCCATAGTTATCTCCCTTGATCACTTCAAAAAACCTTGTGACACTATAGAGGCCAAACTTATCATCCGATTGACTTCAGATTGATACACAGAGTTTAAGGTGTTGAAACGAATAAGTATTTTGATTTTCAATGAATTTTGATAACTGAACAGCTAAATCCATGATATTAAATGATTCGTATACTAATTGTTAGCGTGAGGCAAAACTTTTTAAAAAGCAAGCAAATTCTAATGATTTTCTGATAATTACATAATGAGTTGTTACTCGTAATTAGTGTATTACAAACGTTTCATTCCCGAAAAAAGTAAAATTATGTGACAACCCTTGTTGACTGCCCGGACGATTTAGCTGCTGTGGGCGTATGTTTCGTTGCCTGGCAACCTATCTTTATCCGATTTTGATGAAACTGAAAATATATGTTTATATCCCAAAGATCTGGGTTGTTGTCAATACTTGCTCTGTTTTTTTGTTTTTTTTTTCGATACTTGCATGCATCAGACCCTAACTTCCTGGATTATGGTCCCTGATTGTATGTAAAATCTTTATAGCTTGTTCTCTCTCCATTTCTTGCAAAATGTAGACGTGTCTTGCATGGCAATAGCGGGGTGTGTTATTTAACAAATTTTCTGGAAACCAAGACGTACGGCGCTTAAAATATGTGGAGGAGTATGAAAATCCATAATACGGAAAAAAATTTGACCCCCGAGCACCCTGACTAGTGCTGATATCAAGTGAAATTTTATGCATCGATGCATCGGACGCAAACATCGATACTCGCATCGATGCATCGGGAATTTTTTGCCGCTATTTTGTTTTTCAAAAATTTCACAAATAACATTAGTATTTATGTTATGATAGAAACATAGATTTCCTGAACATTATCATTATTATAGAAATGTTGATTATTTGAATAATTTATTTCGACAATATTCTTCAAATATCGTTCAATTCACTTGACACTCGTTAGCCATTGTCGTGACTGTCAACGTGAGGGCGTGTGTAACTGTAAGGCAATAAGAGCCGATGCGGTTTGCAGGTCGTATCAAACAAAGCCTGTCTATACTCTAGAGGGATTTATGAAATACGTTCTTTATTGTCCGTTACAAAAATAGACTAAATCGTTTTAACACTAGCATTAAAACCGGCCGGGAAATATTATCCTCCTGACGCAGTTCTAAGTTCGTTTGGCTATGGACAGCTGATATTTTATGTAGTGAATTTGACCTCGGGTCGAAGGGCATGATAGTCAGCGGAAGTAACCAACAAAGACAGTTATAGTAGTCACTGGGAAATCGAGACAGACGTAACGGAAGCATAACGTAAACAGTTGAAGCTGGGCTAGCCTAATATTATAATACTACGTGCGGGATTCAATGAATTATTCCGTTTTACTATGTTGTTTTATTTTCAATTAAAAAAAAAGTATGGAAAATGTGTTATTTATTCTAGTGAACGAATTATGAACACCTCAGACACTTAAAGGTAATTATTGGTATATTTGCCGATGCATCGATACTACGAAAAAAGGCAGAGAATCGCATCGACAGCGTCCGAATCGATGCATCGGCGATGCATCGATGCTTGATATCAGCACTAACCCTGACCCCCATGTACATACCCTCTGAAAATGGGGTACCTCAAATTAGCCAAAATATCAGTTTTTTATACGTCCACATTCATAATGTGAACGTATTATGCCGTCACCCCTGTCTGTGTGTGTGTGTGTGTGTATGTATGTATGTATGTATGTATGTATGTATGCGTTTGTATATGGTGTATATCGAGGACACACATCGAATGAAATACGTTCTTTATTGTCCGTTACAAAAATAGACTAAATCGTTTTAACACTAGCATTAAAACCGACCGGGAAATATTATCCTCCTGACGCAGTTCTAAGTTCGTTTGGCTATGGACAGCTGATATTTTATGTAGTGAATTTGACCTCGGGTCGAAGGGCATGATAGTCAGCGGAAGTAACCAACAAAGACAGTTATAGTAGTCACTGGGAAATCGAGACAGACGTAACGGAAGCATAACGTAAACAGTTGAAGCTGGGCTAGCCTAATATTATAATACTACGTGCGGGATTCAATGAATTATTCCGTTTTACTATGTTGTTTTATTTTCAATTAAAAAAAAAGTATGGAAAATGTGTTATTTATTCTAGTGAACGAATTATGAACACCTCAGACACTTAAAGGTAATTATTGGTATATTTGCCGATGCATCGATACTACGAAAAAAGGCAGAGAATCGCATCGACACACATCTGAATACACACCTTCTAATCGCGGACCTCTGTCAAACCAAGGACGTCCTCGGTTCAACCGAGGACGTCCTCGGTTCAACCGAGGACTTTTTGAACTGAAACCAGGACTGCCACGATGTTCAGAAGCCTGGATTTGATATCCCCTTAAATTTTAAGGTCGATCTGAGATGTTCCGCTTTAGGCGGTATTCTACAGTTAGGGTGTATCTGTCGTGTGTGTGGTCTCAAAAGGCAAAAATATGATTGTGTGTATCAAGTCCGCAGTTAGTGTTTATTGTACAGCGAGTGTATCAAGTCCTCGGTTAACCGATTTCAGCCATACACATCATATATGGTCACGTGGGATAAATATGTTTTAATCCTGCTATATCTTAAATTTATAACCATTTTCAACCCGTGCACAGAGGAGAAAGAGACCGAAGATACGGTAATGATGCTTCAGCAGGTTCACCTTCGGAAACCTTGTTACGACTTTTACTTCATCTAAATGATTTAAGCTCGAACGCCTTTCCGAGCCCGTCCGAAGACAGGCCCAGTCTAACGGCCTCGCTTAGTCATTCTATCGGAGGTAGCGACCCGCGGTGTGTACAAAAGGCAGGAACTTAATCGGCGCCGGCTGATGACGGCCGCCTACTCGGAATTCCTCGTTCACGGAGTTGCAAGCCCCGATCCCCAGCACGAAGACCATTGGCACGGTTAACCCGTTGTAGGCGAGACTGCCCCCGAAGGAACAATCCCAACCTCCCCTCTCGGGGCGGGTTCCTCGTACTCGGTTGTTAGTTTTCACCATACACAAAGTCCCCATTTGTCGGTATTAAAACATAATGTGCGTCCTCGGTTGGTCACATTAATAAATAACTGTTACATCGCGGTATTATGCACCGAACATCAATTATAAAATGTTAATTTGTCTTTTTATCCCATGTGTGGTCAAAGGGGGGACAAAAATTTAGTTATTTAAAGGTTTAAGACCACAGTGAGTTTCACGTCCAGAGGTCCTCGGTTGGTTACATACACTCTGTAAGACCTCAGTCAGATTAGTTTAGAAAATTACAAGTTTTAAATGGCTGAATCAATAAAAAATGTTTTTTGTCCCCCGCCTTTCGGAGAAAGTTGGGGGACTATTAAAATGGGTTCGTCCGTCTGTCTGTCTGTCTGTCTGTCTGTCTGTCTGTCTGTCTGTCTGTCTGTCTGTCTGTCTGTCTGTCTGTCTGTCCGTCTGTCTGTCCGTCCGTCACACTTTTTGGGACACAATAACTCTCTTCCTAATTGAGCTAGAATGTTCAAACTTGGTGTATGTGTTTATTAGGTCAATGCCTTGATGGAGTTCGAAGATGAGCATTTTCCGCTTAGGGTAAGCAGAGATAAGCAATTTGATTGGTTGATGCTTTGGGACACGATAACTTTAGTTCTAATTAAGTGAGATTGATGAAACTTGGTGTATAGTTTCATTATAGTAATACCTTGACTAAGTTCGATAATGAGCATTTTCTGCTCGGGGTAAGCAGAGCTATACGCAATTTGATTGGTCGAGAATTTGGAACACAATAACTCTCCTTCTAATTGAGTTAAAATGTTCAAACTTGGTGTATATGCTTATTAGGTCAATGCCTTGATGGAGTTCGGAGATGAGCATTTTCCGCTTAGGGTAAGCAGAGACGAGCAATTTGATTGGTTGATGCTTTGGGACACGATAACTTTAGTTCTAATTAAGTGAGAGTGATGAAACTTGGTGTATAGTTTCATTATAGTAATACCTTGACTAAGTTCGATAATGAGCATTTTCTGCTCAGGGTAAGCAGAGCGATACGCAATTTGATTGGTCGAGACTTTGGAACACAATAACTCTCCTTCTAATTGAGTTAAAATGTTCAAACTTGGTGTATATGCTTATTAGGCCAATGCCTTGATGGAGTTCGAAGATGAGCATTTTCCGCTTAGGGTAAGCAGAGATAAGCAATTTGATTGGTTGATGCTTTGGGACACGATAACTTTAGTTCTAATTAAGTGAGAGTGATGAAACTTGGTGTATAGTTTCATTACAGTAATACCTTGACTAAGTTCGATAATGAGCATTTTCTGCTCAGGGTAAGCAGAGCGATACGCAATTTGATTGGTCGAGACTTTGGAACACAATAACTCTCCTTCTAATTGAGTTAAAATGTTCAAACTTGGTGTATATGCTTATTAGGTCAATGCCTTGATGGAGTTCGAAGATGAGCATTTTCCGCTTAGGGTAGGCAGAGATAAGCAATTTGATTGGTTGATGCTTTGAGACACGATAACTTTAGTTCTAATTAAGTGAGAGTGATGAAACTTGGTGTATAGTTTCATTACAGTAATACCTTGACTAAGATCGATAATGAGCATTTTCTGCTCAGGGTAAGCAAAGCGATAAGCAATTTGATTTGCCGAGACTTTGGAACACAATAACTCTCCTTCGAATTGAGTTAAAATGTTCAAAATTGGTGTGTATGCTTATTAGGTCAATGCCTTGATGGAGTTCGAAGATGAGCATTTTTTTCTTACGGTAGGCAGAGATAAGCAATTTTTGGATGACACTTCGTGTTCAGTTTGATTGGTCGATACGTTTGAAAAAAATAAATGTGCGATTAATTAATATGTGTCATCTATTTATTTTGGGATTTCGGCGGGGGACATCAGCCTCACTGTTGGCTTGTTCATTGGGCTGCTCCTGTGGTCAAAGGGGGCCTGTTCTCGGATATAGAGTGTTGAACCAACTCAATTTATATTATTGACATACACCTGTAACGTCCTCGGATGTGAGAGTGTATGTACTCGGTTGCTGGTGTTCACCATACACAAAGTCCCCATTTGATGGTATTAAAACATAATGTGCGTCCTCGGTTGATCACATTGATAAATAAATGACTGTTCTACCGCGATATTGTGCCATACATCAAGTTTTAACAGTTATATTGAATTTCTCCAATGTGTGGTCAAAGGGGAGACAAAAATGTAGTTATTTACAGGTTAAAGACCACAATAAGTGTCAAGTCAACAGTATGGTAGTATAGAGCAAAATGACCTCGTTTGGCGGCGTTCCCAACACACACCGTGTGTGTCCTCGATTAGGTGTATCTAGCATAGGGACTCGTTTGGCCGTATTTCCCCGAATATTCGCAAACTCCTGTGTGTCCGCATTTCTTCCGTAAAAAGTCAAATTCAAAAAATATATGAATTTATGTATAATTTATACCTTTTCATAATCCTTTGATGTAATAGAGTTCAGAAATAATGGTGTTTTTCAGCTACATGCAGTATTTATCAAGACCTCGATTAGGAGGATCCAGTCAAAGTCCTCGATTTACACCATATACATCTATGTGTGTATGTGTGTGTGTGTCTGTGGTTCGCCTACAGCGCGCAATTCTTCATGGATTTTCTTCAAACTTTGTATACTTATTTCTTATACCCTAAGGAAGATCCCTATTGTTTTGGGGGCATGCCCGACCCCCAGGGGCAGAGCCACGCCCATTTCTAGTATTTGTTTGTTTGTCGTCTACAGGCCACATTTCTTAACTTATAACCTTGAAACTTTGCATACATATTCTTTGTACCCAAAGGACCATCCCTATCGTTTGGGGTGCATGCCCAACCCCCAGGGGCAGAGCCACGCCAATTTTTTATTTCGTGTGTCTTTGTGTCGCCTACAGGGCGCAATTCTTACTGAATTTTCTTCAAACTTTGTATATTTACTCTTTACACCCTGAGGATGATCCCTATTGTTTGGGGTGCATGCTCGACCCCCAGGGGCAGAGCCACACCTATTTCTAGTATTTGATTGTTTGTCGTCTACAGGCCACATTTCTTAACTTATAACCTTGAAACTTTGCATACATATTCTTTGTGCCCAAAGGAACATCCCTATCGTTTGGGGTGCATGCCCAACCCCCAGGGGCAGAGCCACGCCCATTTTCTTTTAGCTTGTCTTTTTGTCGCCTACAGGGCGCAATTCTTACTGAATTTTCTTCAAACTTTGTATATTTACTCTTTACTCCCTAAGGATGATCCCTATCGTTTGGGGTGCATACCCGACCCCCAGGGGCAGAGCCACGCCCATTTTATTTTTGTGTATTGCCTACAGGCCACAATTCTTAATCAATCATATTGAAACTTAAAATACTTATTCCTTATACCCTAATGATGATCCCTTTTGTTTTGGGTGCGTGCCCGACCCCCTGGGACAGCAACGCCCATTTCTTGTATTTGTCTGTCATCTACAGGCTGCATTTCTTAACGTATCATCTTGAAACTTTGCATACCTATTCTTGATACCTTAAGGAAGATCCCTATTGTTTTTGGTGCATGCCCGACCCCCAGGGACAGTGCCACGCCCATTCTCTTTTTGTGTGTCGGTGTGTCACCTACAGGCCACAATTCTTAATCGATCGTCTTGAAAACCTTTTTATACTTATTCCTTATACCCTAAGGCTAACCACTATTATTTTTGGTGCATGCCGGACCGCCTGGGACTGAGCCACGCCCAATGTTTGTGTTCGCCTACAGGATGCAATTCTTAATAGATCCTTTTAAAACTTTGCATACCTATTCCTTATACCCTAAGGATGACCCCAATTGTATTTGGTGATTTCCTATTCACCTGGGGCAGAGCCATGTCTATTTTTACTCCGTGTCTGTGTGTGTTGTCTACAGGCCATGATTCTAAATGGATCGTCTTTAAACTTGGGATATGTATTCCTTATAGCCTAAGGACGACAACTGCATGTCCCGACTCCCGGAGGCAAGCCATGCCCAATTTTTGTGTTTGTGGTTTACAGGCCGCAATTCTGAATGAATCAGCTTGGTACTTGGCATATCTATTCCTTATAGCCTAGGGCGTCCACTATTGATTTTTGTGAATGTTCCAATCAGGGATCTTAATTGGCTGTTTTTTGTCGGCTTTAGCCGATTGATCTTTAATCTAGCCGGTTTGTAAAACAATGAACCGGCCACTATGGTATCATTAATCAATCAACTTTCGGTCGATAAGTTAATTATTACTCGTCGATTAAGAAACCCATCAAAGAATCAGTCAATACAATATGAATACCTTCAGCTTCAATCCGTATCGGCTCATTTCCTAAATAAACAACTTAATTAGTTGAGTCAATCAAGTAAAAGAATGTATATAATCCAATGTCGGTTCATTCATTTCTATCTAACACAATGTTGAAGTACTTGAACACCTCACAGAATGACAATAGAAAACGTAAACGAGTTTTAGCCGACGATAGTGATGGCGGCATTGACCTTGAACTTCAAGCATGCACGTCGTCATTGGAAGTTCCAAATGTCAGAGAAACTCCCACGTCCAATATAGGTCAACCAAAGTCGAAGTCCGGGAGATATTTTAATTCCGAATGGTTAACTACTTTCAAATGGCTTTCGTTTGACAAAATTTCACAGAAAATGTTTTGTCTCGTAAGTTATTAATTTAGTCTTCTTTTTTAAGTCACGTAATAACCTACTGATCTCGTATATTAATAATTATTATTATTATGTTAGCGTTGAGTAAAAATCTGGTAATAACTAGGGCTGCAACGATTCATCGCTGAATCGCAATGTTTTAAAAATCTACGATGCACATTACAATCAATGTCCGTATCGTGATTCGTTATCCAAATAAAAATTTCACAAAAATAGACTAATATTCCTTTAAATGCGTAAACAAGTCCATGAGCAAAATAACTTTTTTACTTTCAGAGAGTTTTTGACACTTGAAGTGGCTTATTAGTTGACCAAATAAATGCCACATTTAAAGTTAACTATAAAAAAGGCCTATTTTTTAAAATTTATTTCCTATCATGATATTAATCGTATCGTAGACTATGAATCTTGATGCGCATCGAATCATGGCCTGGTGTGTCGTTGCAGCCCTAGTAATAACCTACTGACCCGTATATAATTATTATGTCAAGTAATAGCTGATCATGACAATTGCCTACGTGACTTTTCGCACGTCGGCATATTTCCGAGTTCCGACTATACACAGAAACTAATTTGTGCTAATTTGTTATTATTGATATGTGCTTACATTCTTTTTATTTTTATATATTGACAAATGATCACAATAATACAATTGTAAAAAAACATATTTATATTTACTGGTAGTTTTTCTTTTTACTAAATTATAACTTCCGTTTGGTTGGATGAAAGCGAAAGTAGGAATGTGCATTATGCAAGTTGCTAAAATTTGACTATAATAAATTTGGATATTATTTTGATGTATGAATACAGGTATGCAATTACAACAAAGGTTTTGTTTATTCGAAGTTTAAGCTATTATTATTCGGAATACGTTATGCAATTATTAACGTGAATAAAGTATGCATAAACCAACATGTCTGTTGTTGAAAATACAACTATCCGTTAGGCTTACCCTTGGCCGGGTTCATTTCAAAATGGATTAAGAACCCTGGTTCCGATCCCCAGGGGCAGAGCCACGCCCACTTTTTGCCTTTAGCGTCTGAAAGCCACAATTCTGAATGGATTATCTTGATGTTGAAGCACGACCCTCAACGCTAAACCAAACAAACGCCTAGCCTTCTTGACAAAGTACCATATCAATCAAAGCGGGAATGTGGACGTATATTGTAGCGTCAGCGTTATGTTCTTTCATTTCACCACTAACAAGTTTGTTTTGAATGCCTTAAATAGGTTCATATGCAGGTTTTTATGATCTGTTAGTCAGAATAATGACATTAAAAATGATCTGTAACAATCCAATATGGCGGCAATCCAATATGGCAGCCAAAATGGCGCTGCAAATATGGATTTTGTGCTTTTTGATCCAACATAGTGTTGTAGTATGTCGACTACTATGTTTGCGAGGTCGTAGAATCCGAATTTGTAGTGATATCAAACAAATAAGGAACCACTGACAATATATTTATCATGGGGTGAAATATTCATCACTTCGAATACGGTTACATATTATCATTATTTTCTTGGACTGAATTCAAATCACTCATCAGTACATTTGCTTTACAGCTAAGATTGCTTAGGTAAACCTTCAAAATTGGCCCCATAAACAGATGCTGGAAACTTTTTTATGGTCCTATAATGAACAGAAAATGTCACTTTGTTTAGGTATTAATAAGACTGCTCCTCGAGCATATCTTACTTCGATATAATCAAATGATTTTCCGCATTTATCAAGGAATAAGATTGCTATTTCCTTGCTACAAAAGCTTCTGTTTCTCGTCGCAGGCTTTCATTACAACAGGAATTTCATACTTAGCGATAATACTATATCCTCGGAATGCATCAGAAGATTGTGATTTAATCAAGTGCTTTGAATTGGCTTTCACCCGTTACTGCAAAAACCTTTGTTTCTCTTCCCCGTTTTCATTACAGCAGGAATTTCATACGTAGCGATATCACTATATCCTCAGAAGGTACCAGAAGATTGGGATTCGTTCAAGTCCTGGGAATTTGCTTTCACTTGCACAGTGGATGCTCATTTCAAATTTTTAGCGCCTCTTTGTTTGGGCTCATAGTTTATGAAACCCACTGCCTATTCCGAATCTAGATGGTGTATTGGAGCACCTTCTAGTATTTCTGAATCCATTCCTGAATATCGGATTCAATGAGCCTGCAGTTAGCTTTATTTCTCAAGAACGTCTCGATCAAACAAAGTACAGTCAAGATATCTTTGGATTTGGGTCTTGTAGCGGAGCGTCAGATATTGCAACGAGGTGCCAAATATTTGAAATGTGCAGATCCCAGGACTTGATCGATTAACAATATTCTGGTACTCCGAAGATATAGTATTATCGCTAAGTATGAAATTCCTGCTGCAATGAAAGCCTAGGACGAGAAACAGGAGCTTTTGTGGCAAAGAAATAGCAATCATATTCTTTTACAAAATGCGAAATAATCATTGATTATATCGAAGTAAGATATGCTCAGGGTGTAGCCTTATCAGCACCTAAACAATGTGACATTTTCTGTTTATTAAAGTAAAGGACCATAAAAAGTTTCCAGCATCTGTTTATGGGGCCAATTTGAAGGTCTACCTAAGCAATCTCAGTTCTAAAGCAGATGCACTGATGATTTGAATTCAGTCCGAGACAGCTTCACTTTGCCAAAATAATGATACTATGTAACCATATTCAGATTGATGAATATTTCACCATAAGATAACTATGTTGTAACTGGTTCCTTCTTTGTTTGAAATCACCACAAATTCTGATTCTACGACCTCAAAAACAGTCGACATATTACAACACAATGTTTGGTCAAAAAGCACAAAATACATATTTGCAACGCCATTTTGGTCGCCATATTGGATTGTTGCCATATTGGATTGCTGCGGGTCAATTTCAATGTCATATTGAGA
The DNA here is from genome assembly GCA_963678685.1 of Patella ulyssiponensis. Taxonomy (NCBI): domain Eukaryota; kingdom Metazoa; phylum Mollusca; class Gastropoda; family Patellidae; genus Patella; species Patella ulyssiponensis. The sequence goes on from OY783226.1 coordinate 38,218,308, forward strand.
CTCACAGACAACGAAAACCTGCATATGAACCTGTCCAAGGCATTCTAAACAAACTTGTTAATGGTGAAATGACAGAAAAACTGATATTTTGGCTCATTGAGGGGCACCCATATTCAGGGGGTATGTACATGGGGGTTAGGGTTGTCGAAAGTCAAAAAAAAAATTTTATATTATTTATTTTTATACCTCTCCACATGTTTTTAGCACAGTACCACAGGAATCGACTATTAACACACACCCCTAATGGCAACTGCTTGTTAGGGTTTCACACTGCGTAGCTTGTGTGAAACACTATTGTTTTTGTTAAAATTATTATTCTTATTAGGCTTTCAGACTTTCTGAAAGACTATTGTTTTTACAAAAATTATTAGGCTTTCAGACTGAAAGACTATTGTTTTTACAAAAATTATTATTATTATTTTTTTCCGCAGGAGCCTATTTCTCCATGATCGAAAACAGATATCGATCTGGAACCAACATTTCTATCGGGAAAACATGTGGTGGCTACTTGATAAACTATTTTTCAAACCTCTGCACATACCGGAAGTGGCCGAACTTTGTACTTCGTCTAAAAATTGAAAATAGGCCATAGTTTCATCAATTCTTTACCCATTTTAAAACAAATGACATTTTCGGGAACCCTGAATCTTTTCGGGAACCCTGAATCTTTTCGGAGATAATGGCTATCTCACATTTTTCAATTTCGAAAATTCGTTTAGGACTTCTATCGTTCTAAAATTGAAAACACGTTGTTTATGAAACAATTTTTGTTATTTTTCAAAATTTTCAAATTTGACCTACATTTTTGGATTCCTGTAGTCTATGCGATTCCAGTAATATAAGTTTCATTCAGAGTTATCGCCCTTTTTTTTTGAATTTTTTCGAATTTTCTGCCCATTTTGTAACCCTTATATTTTTTGGAAAAGATAAATCGATATTTCTGAAACCTCTGGAACATAAAGCCATATAGTCCGACAGTTGGATAAAGCAATTTCAACACCGATCCGTAAACCGGAAGTAGTCGAAATAATTTCTGATGTTTGGAAAAAAATGCAAAAAATGGGTGCTTTGGGGAAAAACGTGATTATTTTGTCCGATATCAACGGATTAAAGGGATTAGGGTATCGTTGGGTTGCACGGGAATTTGGGTATCGTATGATCAAGCGCTGAAATAAGGGGCCGGACACGGACAATGTCCGGGCGAATTGACCCCCTTTGACAGGCCGAATTGCCTTTCGTCCGGACATAAATGTCCGACCGATTTTGAGTAAAACAGTAAGCCAAAAATAGTAATTTCATTCGCGAATTCGAGTCGATCGCTAATTATTACTAGACTCGAAAATCCAGACACAAAAATATCAACGACCCGAGTCATAGTGAAAATGTTACTATTTATATCTCGGCAGCGTGCAGATAAAATAATCAATAATTTTTAGAATCGGCTATTTTACGCTGGTTATATCAACGACCCGAGTCCTAGTAAAAATATTACTATTTTTTTATAGAATCGGCTCAAAATCCAGGCCCAAAAATATCAACGACCCGAGTCATAGTGAAAATGTTACTATTTATATCTCGGCCGCACGCGGATAAAATAATCAATAATTATTAGAATCGGCTTTTTTACGCTTGTTATATCAACGAACCGAGTCATAGTAAAAATGTTATTATTTGTTAGAATAGGCTCTTTTTCGCTGGTTATATCAACGACCCGAGTCATAGTAAAATTATCACTATTTACATACATGTATCTTGGCCGCGTGAAGATAAAATAATGGATAATATTGAGAATCGGCTCTTTTACGCTGGTTATTCGAGCCTACGTGTAGTAGCTAACTTTGCGTTACTTTCGTATATGATTAGCTCTAAATCAAACCTAACATGACATGTAATTATACAAATTATTAGTAATAAAAGTAATAATATTTAAAATGTTACAAGACTTTTTATACGAAAATTAAAATATCTCACTTTGTTGGACACTTCCGATCATCGATGTGAATGTAAATAGACGAGCTTTGAAAACATGTCGAATAAAATAACTTCTTATTTTCCCCAACCCGCGGACACGGGATATCCCGGCTAGTGGGACCGTTCCAGAATATTTTAAAACTGGTACTGTGTCTAATGTCTCTCAAAATGACACTTCTAATCAGGGGCCATCGCCGTCACTAGTTCGAAAATTACATACAATAAGAACCGTAGAAAAGTGGATCAAACCTGACGTAGCAAAATGCAATGCTGACGTGTGGTTAACATACGAAGAAGACGATGGTTTTGTGACTACATTAAATTGTGAACTCTATATAAAGTATTTTAAAAATATGAATTATATGAGGGAATTTTCCACTGCATGGAATAATGGTATTTGTCAGGCTGAAAATCTGAAATGTCCGGCCGAAAATCAGTTCAGCCTGACATGATGTCAGGCTGAACCTTAGCAGTTATTTCAAGGCTTGCGTATGATACCCAATTCATACAGATACGACGACCCGGAAGTAAAATATAGCACGCTGAAAATTAAGTATTTTCTGATTTGGAGCGTTTTTGGATGCCTGTATCTCGAAAACTTAACCGCAACTTTTTTTTAAATTTTTTCTATCGAGAGACCTTGTGGTAGTCTTGTGTAGGAAACATTCCATTACGACTTTGAAATATCTGGAATAGGTGAAATAACGGACTGAAAATCGAAAAAAAGTCGAAAAATCGTGAAATTTTGGAAAATGTTCTACTATTTTTTTATTTTAAGAGATTTTCAAAAAAAGGCTGTATATTCAGATAGCTGATCTAATTACGATTCTAACGATGTATAATATGTATGTAGTTATTGAAATTTAATTTTCGATATTTTAAATTTTTTTGCATTTTTGGCACTTTTGAACATAGGATTTCTCAGGGACATTTATCTGATAAGATAATGTAATTTATCATTACAGAGCCCTGAGTCTATTTTAGTGTCCAAACCGGCTATTAAAACTATTCCGACAATAATAACCATACCGGAAGTATTCAAAAAATGAAAAAAAAGAGTAAAAACATTGTCGCACTTGCGAAAAACTTGATTTCTCCCTTAGGTGATAGCGGACCAAAAGAACTAAAGTGTCGTTGGATAGCCCTATATTTGGACCATCATATGGTATGTAAATAATACGATTTCGATGGTAAGGAAATAAATTATTGTATGCCAAAAATCTAGTATTTTCCGATTTTTTAACATTCTGAGACGCCCTTTTCTCGAAAACGATGCCGCAGATTTTTCTTAAACTTTTCTTACCCAAAGTCTTATCGGTTGTCTATATAGTGAATCCAAAATGAAAAGCATTGAAATAATATAGGTGGTCCAAAAATGGCCTCAAACTTTGAAAAAAATTGAAAAATCGTTAAATTTTTGTAAACGCTCTTTAATTTATCTTTTTTTCCAAAACTACTCAATGGATGTTTCTGACACTTCTGGTACAGAAAGTTAAGTATCCAAAGAACTTCGTAAAGCTGTCACGACAATGATCGTAAAACTGGAAGTAGTCGAAAAAAAATGTCCGATATTTTGAAAAAAATTAATTTTTTTACGAAAACCTTTTTTATTTATGAATATTTTTTGATGGTATTTTACAAAGGGTTAAAATATCATCGTACTTGAGCAGAAATGAGAAAAAAAAATTGTCTCGGTAATTTGCGTTAGCCGCCATCGGCTAATTTAGTTTTTTGTACCCAGAAAAACTATTTATTGTTCAATTTGTATAAAACAAAGTTCATATGCTCCGTGGTCCCAATTGTAATTTTTTTTGTTGCAGTGAAATTTTTTTGTCGGCAACGGAAGTGACGTAATATTAACAAAAACTACAATTTTGACAGTTCGGTACCACTTTTTGAAAGCAAATATTTTTTTTTTTCAAAACTGATATAACTAAAAGGATGCACCCTGCAACGGGGTATAAAATCTTTAGCTTAGATTTTTTAATTTCAATTTCATTTTCGGGCAATTTCGAATAAAATGTAAAATAAAGTGTAAAATTCAGTTATTTACAATTCATTCAGCGTCTTCATATTTTGAAATATTTATTTGTTATTTTCATAAACTGGTAGCAATAATCCAGACGAAGAGAATGTATGCGAAAATTAGTTTGTAATATGAGCAGTTGCCGAGAAATATGCAATTTTGCATGCATCACTTTTCACGTTATTTTGCCTATAAAAGAGTGAATTATTATTCGATTTGCAATATTTTTTTTCCATTTGATGCCTAATGCCAATTTGGACTAGGTCAAGCCAATTTTACATTTTCACTGTAACCGGAAATGGCGTCATTTGGGCAAAAACTGTATTTTTAACCTAAAAAACAAATATTTTATTCTAATGAGTCTGCCTTATAATATTTTTAAAATTATGATATTTGATTCCCATCAACGAATAGAATGAAGCCATACGACCATACAGATACCACAAAATGGTTTCTAACTTGTACGGTTAGAGAGAAATAGGCGATCTTCTATAAGTCATTTTTCAAGGTTTTTGGTCTATAAAAGTGTCAATTATTATTCGATTTTTATAATTTTTTTACCATTTGATGCCTTATGCCATTTATGACTTCTATGAACCAAGTTAACATTTTCAATATCACCGGAAGTAATGTAATTTTTGCAAAAAACGTATTTTTAGTCTCCAAAACAAACATTTTTTTGAAGGGATTTATATTTATTATTCGTTTAACTTTATAACATCTGACTCTAATGGGCAGTAAGACTGAATCAATACCATCATATTGATATCAAGAAAAGGCTTCTAGTATGTTCCCTTGTCGAATAATAACCAATTTTCCCAGAGCCGCTTTTAAGTTTTTTACCTTCTTAATTTCAGTTTATGGGTTATAGGTTAATTATTTATTGCCCGATATGTATAAAACAAAGTTTGTATTTTGTATGTTACGAATTTTCGACTTATTTTTCACCTATAAAAATTTCTTTCGGCACCGGAAGTGACGTAATTTTGCCATAATTTACAATTGTGACCGGTCTTTTAGCCAGCAAGTATTACTTTTACATATGATAGAGGGTGTCACTGAAGCAAAACAACTAAAGTATAGTTTGGTAGCCCAATGGATCAGCTATGGTATAATAAACTTCCTGTATGATTCCTGAAAGCCGGTTCAGTGCTGCTTGCAGGTCTAGTTATTATTATTATTCAGATTCCAATTTGAATAGATCTCAGCAACTAATTGTCGCATCGTTACGATTTCTTCGGTTTTATTGGGAAAGTGGGTGTGACTTAGAGGATAAAGCTATTTTGAACGTTGTGCGACAATGCGAAATGTCCGAAATCACCGAAGTTAGCGTTTTTATACGCCCACATTGAAATGTGATATAAAATAAGTAGTAGAATACAATATCAAAAAACCATCGTTTTATCCAACGTTTCGTCAGTAAAAATACTAACTTCCTCAAGGTAAAGAAAACTAAATACAAAATGACTGGAAGTCAGTTATGACATCATAGGAAGTTATGACATCGTGGGAATGATGACGTCATAGACTTAGATACATAACAAGAAAGGTTAGCTTAACTAAAACTATTAATGATTTTGAAACCCCCTTGATTTAACTCATTTAAACCATTAGGCCAAACTGAATTAAGTCTATGAATCCACAGACTTTCTGCTGTGTTCAATTTTTTCTGATCATTATCAGGAATTTTTTGTACTATGGTACACACGAAATCATGACCAGGTATATTAAAATGGGAGGCTACATGGGGGGAATGGCCAGGTTTTTTAAGCTTTATATTGCTTCTATGCTTATTAAGTCGAGTGCTGAAAGAAGTAATGGTTTGACCTACATATTGCATATTACAGGTTTTGCATGTTAAACAATATACAACATAAGAACTGGCACAGTTGACAGAGTCTCTAATCTTGAATGATTTCATGTCTTTACTGGTTACTTCTTGAATATTGCACATAGTCTCGCATGATTTGCATAATTTTTGTAAACAAGGTTGACAGCCGTATGAAATTTTGTCCTTAATATGGTTCTTACTAGTGTCAGAAGTTCTCAACTTATTTTCTTTCAAGATATTGCCAATAGTATGATTCTTTCTCTCTGCTATTATTATTTTGCTGCTATTCATAATTTTTGTCATACGTGAACTTGTGTCTAAAATACTTCTGTCTTTAATCATTTGGTGAAGCTGAGGTTGTCGAGGGTCAAAGGTAGTTGTCCAAGGAATAATGTTCACATTAGTATCGGTCTTGGATTGGTAGGTCAATAGTTCAGTCCTGGTCTTCTGATCTGCTCGGTTAAATGCCTTTAGAATAATTTTCTTAGGATATCCTTGTTTACGAAAATTATGCAAATCATGCGAGACTATGTGCAATATTCAAGAAGTAACCAGTAAAGACATGAAATCATTCAAGATTAGAGACTCTGTCAACTGTGCCAGTTCTTATGTTGTATATTGTTTAACATGCAAAACCTGTAATATGCAATATGTAGGTCAAACCATTACTTCTTTCAGCACTCGACTTAATAAGCATAGAAGCAATATAAAGCTTAAAAAACCTGGCCATTCCCCCCATGTAGCCTCCCATTTTAATATACCTGGTCATGATTTCGTGTGTACCATAGTACAAAAAATTGAACACAGCAGAAAGTCTGTGGATTCATAGACTTAATTCAGTTTGGCCTAATGGTTTAAATGAGTTAAATCAAGGGGGTTTCAAAATCATTAATAGTTTTAGTTAAGCTAACCTTTCTTGTTATGTATCTAAGTCTATGACGTCATCATTCCCACGATGTCATAACTTCCTATGATGTCATAACTGACTTCCAGTCATTTTGTATTTAGTTTTCTTTACCTTGAGGAAGTTAGTATTTTTACTGACGAAACGTTGGATAAAACGATGGTTTTTTGATATTGTATTCTACTACTTATTTTATATCAACTTATCTGAATATCATATGCATCATTTTGACTTTCTCAAAATCGATCCCATCAAATCGTCTGTATTTGGTTTGTGTTTCCTGTTTCTATTGATTGGAAGTTTCACATTGAAATGTGGTCGTATATTGTTGTCGCCCCCGTCCGTCTGTCCGTCCGTCCGTCGGTCCGGCGTCCACAATTGCTTGTGGACACTCTAGAGGCTAAAGTTAGTAACCGATTGACTTTAAATTTATACACAGTGTTTAAGGTCATGAGACGAAGAAGCCTATTGTTTTTCAGCGATTTCCAATAATAACTACCAGAGTTATGGCCCTTGATCACTTCAAAAAATCTTGTGGACGCTCTAGAGGCCAAAGTTAATATCCGATTGGCTTTAAATTTATACACAGTGTTTAAGGTCATATGACGAAGAAGCCTATTGATTTTCAGCGATTTCCGATAATTAGTGCCAGAGTTATGGCCCTTGATCAATTCAAAAAAATCTTGTGGACGCTCTAAAAGCCAAAGTTAATATCCAATTGACTTTAAATATATACACAGTGTTTAAGGTCATAAGACGAAGAAGTCTATTGATTTTCAGTGATTTCCGATAATTAGTGCCAGCGTTATGGCCCTTGATCACTTCAAAAAATCTTGTGGACGCTCTAAAATCCAAAGTTAATATCCGATTGACTTTAAATTTATACACAGTGTTTAAGGTCATAAGACGAAGAAGCCTATGTATTTTAAGCGATTTCCGATAATTAGTGCCAGAGTTATGGCCCTTGATCACTTCAAAAAATCTTCTGGACGCTCTAAAAGCCAAAGTTAATATCCGATTGACTTTAAATTTATACACAGTGTTTAATGTCATAAGACGAAGAATCCTATTGATTTTCAGCGATTTCCGATAATTAGTGCCAGAGTTATGGCCCTTGATCACTTCAAAAAATCTTGTGGACGCTCTAAAAGCCAAAGTTAATATCCGATTGACTTTAAATTTATACACAGTGTTTAAGGTCATAAGATGAAGAAGCCTATGTATTTTAAGCAATTTTCGATAATTAGTGCCAGAGTTATGGTCCTTGATCACTTCAAAAAATCTTGTGGACACTCTAAAAGCCAAAGTTAATATCCGATTGACTTTAAATTTATACACAGTGTTTAAGGTCATAAGACGAAGAATCCTATTGATTTTCAACGATTTCCGATAATTAGTGCCAGAGTTATGGCCCTTGATCACTTCAAAAAATCTTGTGGACGCTCTAAAAGCCAAAGTTAATATCCGATTGACTTCAAATTTATACACAGTGTTTTAGGTCATAAGATAAAGAAGCCTATTGATTTTCAGCAATTTCCGATAATTAGTGCCAGAGTTATGGCCCTTGATCACTTCAATAAATCTTGTGGATGCTCTAGAGGTCAAAGTTGATATCCGATTGACTTCAAATTTATACACAATGTTAAAGGTCATGAGACGAAGAAGCCTATTGATTTTCAGCGATCTCTGATAATTATTGCCAGAGTTATGGCCCTTGATCACATCAAAAAATCCTGTGGACGCTCTAGAGGCCAAAGTTAATATCTGATTGACTTTAAATTTACACACACTGTTTAAGCCTACTGATTTTCAGGGATTTCAAATAATTACTTTCAGAGTTATCTCCCTTGATCACTTCAAAAAACCTTGTGACGCTATAGATGCCAAACTTATCATCCGATTGACTTCAGATTGATACACAGAGTTTAAGGTGTTGAAACGAACAAGTATTTTGATTTTCAATGAATTTTGATTACTGAACAGCTAAATCCATGATGTTAAATGTTTCCTATACTAATAATTGTTAGCGTGGGGCAAAACTTTATAAAAAGCAAACAAATTCTAATGATTTTCAGATAATTACATAATGAGTTGTTACTCTTAATCAGATTTTAGTGTATTACAAATGTTTCATTACCAAAAAAAGTAAAAATATGTGACAACCCATGTTGACTGCCCGGATGATTTAGCTGCTGTGGGCGTATGTTTCGTTGCCTGGCAACCTATCTTTAAAAATATTGCAATAATTTCAACAATAATCATGGGATTTTAACTTTCGATACATTTTGGCATAGCCGGAGACATGGCACATAGCTACGCCACTTTCGACTTTTGATTTTTGGCAAATCTTCGAAGATATTGAGCGCCAAATTTCGAAAATTTAAAATTTTACAAAAAACTTTTTTATTTATAAATATTTTTTAGTCGTGTTGTGCATAGAATTAAAGAGTCATCTGACTAGCGCAAAAATGTTAAAAAAATTTGTCTCAGTAATTTTCCTTGGCCGCCATTGGCTAATTCAGTTTTTCAGTCCTAGATTAATTTTTTATTGTTCGATTTGTATAAAACAAAGTTCATATGCTTCGTTGTCTCAATTGTCATTTTTTTTATTACCAAAAGTGTTATCTGTCGGCACCGGAAGTGGCATAATTTTACCAAAAACTACAATTTTGACAGTTAGGTACCATTTTTCGAAAACAAATATTATTTTTTTGAAAAATTATATGACTAAAAGAGTGTGTCCTTTAACGGCGCAAAAAATGTCGGAAGCAATTTTTTTTATTTCTATTTCATTTTCTAGCAAATTGGATTAAGAGGTGAAAAAAGGCGTAAAATTGACCTATTTACAACCCATTCAGGCTTTTCAGATTTTAGAATATTTTTACTTAACTTTTATAAACCTGTAACTATAATCCATACGAAGAGAATGTATGTTAAAATTAGTTTCTAAAATAAGCAGTTGCCGAGAAATGGGCAGTTTTGCATAAGTCACTGTTTTCTTAATTTTGCCTGTAAAATAGTCAATTATTAATGGATATTCACAAAAGTGACATCATTTGATTCAAAAAGCAAGTCTGCGTTATATCATGTTGATTACTATTTAAAATTGACACCGGAAGTGACGTCATTTAGTCAAAAACTCAATTTTTAACTTTTAAAATCGATATTTTTTTCAACCAAGAATTATGTCACATATAATAATAAAATTAATTTTTGGTTTAAATTCACATATTAACAAAACTCATACGGTCAAAAAGATATAAAATTGTTTCTAACTTGTTCGGTTGCAGAGATATAGGCGATTTTCTAAAAGTCACTTTTGAAGGTTTTTGGCCCATAAGAGTGTCAATTATTATTCGATTTTCATTAAATTTTCACCCTTTGAAGCCTAATGTCATAAACGATGTTATAAAACTAATTTAAAGTTTTCATTATCACCGGAAGTAACGTCATTTTGGCAAAAACTGTATTTTAAGCCTTCAAAGCCGATATTTTATTCAAATGAGTCTGATTTGTAATATTTATACAATTATGATATTTGATTCCAATCAACAAATAGATTAAACCCATACGGTCATATAAATACCAAAAAATGGTTTCTAACTTGTACGGTTGCCGAGAAATAGACGATTTTCTACACGTCACTTTTCAAGGTTTTTGGTCTATAAAAGTGGCAATTATTATTCGATTTACATAAAATTTTCACCATGTGATGCCTTATGCCATTTCTGATTTCATAAAACTAATGGAACATTTATATTATCACCGGAAGTACTGTAATTTTGTCAGGATCAATTACATGTAACAAATGTATAAAATGAAATGATATTGCTGGATTTGTTTGATTCTGTTTCCATTTTATTTGATGTGTGCAATGCTTATGTGGAAACCTGTATATTGGTTTCATTGGTACCGGAAGTGACATATGCTCAAGAGTAACGTGGCACCGAAAGTGACACAAGTTCAAGTTCAAAGGTAACATGGCACCAGTGAAACCCGTCATTCCTGCATGCAGGTCTAGTTATACCTTCATATTACTATGATGTACTTTTTGACCAATTTTCGTCCAATTCCCGGTTCCAAAGAATAGAGGGCTAGCTCTTTAATGTCTTTTAATCTTCTTCATTAGAAAATCCTGTTTGATAAACATAGGATAATAACTGTAGGAAAACAGGTTGTTTTTAGAAATAAAAAAAATGCACTATTTGACCTTTGGTTAAATTTGTCAGAAAAATGTTTCTGTCCCATGTGAGAATTATGCAACCTATAGCATCAAATGTTAGGTGCTCTGTCATATGACATATCATGCAAGTTTGATCAAGAACAATGCAATAGATACACCCTGGACAAACAAACACATAAATCTACATACTGCCATCTCGACAATAACTGTAAACTGGCCATTGAACCAACAAAGTAATATTTTTTTGTTTTACATTAATTCATTTCTGTTATGTATATATATTATTTATTATAGGGTGAATGTATAGGAGGTGGTGTACTGAGTTTATTACATGAGAGAACTTGTAGCCTTATAGGGTAAAGTATCACTAATACTAATATTACATTCATCCCCTAAATTGAAATATACAGTATATTTAGAAATATACCCTTTAAAGTCATTATGGCCATTGTGAACTAATTGTCCCCCGCCTTTCGAAGAAAGTTGGGGGACTATTAAAATGGGTTCGTCGGTCTGTCTGTCTGTCCGTCACACTTTTTGGGACACAATAACTCTCTTCCTAATTGAGCTAGAATGTTCAAACTTGGTGTATGTGTTTATTAGGTCAATGCCTTGCACTGAGAAATAGGTAAGGGTTAAACTGTACGTTTGCCGTAATAAAAATGATCACAAAGTGTCAATAAATAAATTTTGGATTATAACTCCTCATTATGGCTTAAAATCTCTAGATAAGGTGTGTTAATTAACAAGGGTGAAAAATGGACTGCAAGGCGAGTTAATTATCGGTAGGGTTGAACAACTCTCGGACGGTGCGTTTTCTGTACTGAGTGTGTTAATTAACCGACGGGATAAAAACGAATGACACAGTGTGTATTGTTTAATTGGTGTGTTTTAGGCGAGTTAATTATCGGTAGGGTTGAACAACTCTCGGACGGTGCGTTTTCTGTACTGAGTGTGTTAATTAACCGACGGGATAAAAACGAATGACACAGTGTGTATTGTTTAATTGGTGTGTTTTCTCGATAGTTGTTATAACTGCGTCAAAAGGGTATAATCAAGGACCAACAGGCTTTATCTGGCGCGTGAGTGTTAAATCAAAACTTGGGAAGGAAAATTAATTTTACCGTGCGATTTTTCATTCGCCGGTGTGTTTTACGCAAATAGGTCTTTGTATAAGGACAGGTCTTCATATTTGGAGTTGTACGGGGCCGTTTCTTCATTGCGTCTTTTGTATTTGTTGATGAACATAAGACTCAGTACTGTTTTATAGTCACGCCATTTATAACAGTGCATAATAAAATATAAATATGGACCTTCATCTGTCGTAAAATGGCGAAAACAATGTCGTCATTTATAAGTATCTAGCAGTCAGACCCCAATTTGAATATATCCGGGTACATAGCGATAATCTAAATTTACAGCATGTCTATATATATTCTTTTGTTCTGACAATTTATTGTTTTGCCTGTTTAAATGGGTACCAAGTAAACGGTAAATCGTTGCCAGTTTATTGTTTTGCATGTCGAAATGGGTACCGTGCAACCCGTAACTCATAGCCAGTTTATTGTTTTGCGTGTTGAAATTAGTACAACGTACGTAACTCGTATTTATTTCATTGCAACTTTTAATAGATAAAGACAAATGTTCAACGAGTTTGCAATTTTATTTATTATTATAAACAAAACAACTCTAGAAATGTTAGCAGTTCAATAATAATTATTATATAGCCAGCGTTGGACGGACAGATAAAGTAGTGATTAGTACCACGTAACTCATTCCCAGCGTATTGCTAGGACTGATCGCTTGGCACCCCCGTAAATAAAACCACAGAAACTTGTAAAAAACAAACAACAAAGCCAAGTGGTGCGTAAAAACTTATTACTGTATCACAATTAATTATTTGATTGTCTGCGATACAATAGAAAAAAAACTATATTTATATCAATAACATATACTTTATACAGTTACAATAAAATGCTTCTCCGTCAGAATAAAATCGAGTTAAAACTGGAGGTCAAGCGATTTGTAGCTCTAAAAATGATTTAAGGAAATTATGATTAAGCATAGAACTAAATTCTATTGATTAAGCAACATATGATCAATTGAGTGGTAATTAAAACAGCAGGCCTAAAATATAAATTTACAATAGAATACAGATAAACAATAACAATGATCATTTGATCGCTGTAATTATCATTTGCGGAAAATGTACATGTGGGTTTTAATTTTTATTGTATAATTGGTATAATTTGTTACTGATGAAATTGAGACAACGAATCTTTTACACATACCGTAAGGATTTTTATTGTCGTTTCCGAAATCTATAAATGTCTGGCTTGCGTTTTGATCTATACATGTACATCGTTAATGGACAAAATAAAAAAAAAGAGTCATTTTCTTTCGCGTTTACAAGCGGGGTCGTCAAGAAGAGGCATCACGGAAAAGCCCGCAACACTTCAAGAGTGATATCAGCCAATGACTCTGTAATAGAAAATAAAACATATTTTACAATTTGTATTGGGGATTGACGGTGCCATAAACTGGGTAGCACTGGGCTTCGCGCCTGGAAGTCGAATTCCCGTCTACTATGTGGTTCATTTGGAATGTAAAATATACAACCAATAACGATGTTATTTGAAATTATATGTTATCGGCATGGCCATGGAATGGGTCGGAAACGTGCGTACAAAGAACGGGTCGGAGTAGCGAAGATTCTCGAGTGAGAAAACGGTGGTCATTTGTTTCATTACTAATACTTCCGCCAAAATGTGCTAAGGTGAACGCTGAGTTTATTAAAAAAAAATATTATTAAAATTAAAAACGAAAATCAAAGGTGACAACTTGAAATGACCAAGTGACAAGTAAAAAAATATTTCTAAAAGTTTACAAACATTTCAACCCGTAACTTAGTGGAATAAACTGTAACAATTGCCAAATTCCAACTAACTACAGGTATAGCAGCTAATCCATTACAGCACGTGTTTCCTGTGCTTCGATCGTCTGTCAACATCAAAGAGCAGAGCCAACCGTGCAACATCAAAGGGGTATTCCGTGTGAAAAGCGTGCATGAATCGACAGTACTGTAAAACAAAGGCTGGATTCACAATCACAGAAACCTGTGGTTTTAGCAGGCCTTGAGATTTGACAATCGAGATTAAAATATATCAGATAATCAAATTGGAACTAAGTATAAAACACGTTGTATTCATCAAGAAATGAAATTCGTATAAGAACGCATATATTATGTAACTACATGTAGGCCTACACCAGGTATAAATCCATATAAAGACCTATAACACTTAACAAAGACTGATCTGCGTAAAACAGATGTTTGATGTTTATGAAAGAAAAGACTGCCGCTAAAATTATAAAATCTTTATTATTTAAATCAACCATGCACAAATCTTATATAATCAACCGAATCAAATCCTAGTCAAACTGGCCCAAATAGATGGTGTCGAAATAAATCGGATAACGGGTGTTGAACCAGCTCGATGTCGAAACAACTTGTTCCCGTAAGTTCACATATTGACTTATACATTGGAGGCTGAGCCGTTGGGTCCAAAATGAAAAATAGAAATCAGCATGGTATTGTATCTATCTGTCCCGTGGATCCAGCAAAAATTATAAAACTTTTGAACGATAGATCTGCTCCCGATAGAACTAGACGATATTAATACTTGGGATGTGTTGCGAACATTTAAATAGTTCATCAATAACACTGACTATATTTCTTACCATTTTCTAAAATACAATATTAGAGCACTGGTATCTTGTATATGCTGTCAAACTGGGGGAAAATATTTCCATCTTTTTGTTCTGGTTGATTGATCAGAATGTTTGAAAACCTTGACCTATATAGGTGTTATGTAATGCGGTTTATAGAGTTTAGACACAGACACTTGATTGGTGTCATAAAGTAATAAACTAATTAACAAGTTACATGGATTATTTATTTCAACTAAAATGTGTATTACAATTACAGTTGTTAATTTTGTTTATAGATTAATTAATTAAATGTTTTTGATAACTTAAAAAATCGTGCAAAATGAAAAATAAGGTAATTTATGTTTAAAACTTATATGGCATGTAAATAGAATACATAGACGCGTGTATAGTAAAATTTACGACAACCAGTAACTAACTCTTGATACTGGCGTATCTTTTTTATGGAATAATCTACCATTTACTTAGTTGCATATAACTATATTCTCTCTAAAAAAAGGATATTTAAAACAAAGTCATTTAACCTGGCTTTTAATATTTTTTTATATGATTAAATTGTCACTTTGTAAAGCGTCCCTAAACAAGTTACGAAGAGCACACTATAATTATATATGCACGTGTAGTGTATCAATGTCCGTTCTTAAACTTTCATATGTATTAACAGTAACAAAATTTCGATTTATAGTATTATTATTACTTTGTCCCCTTTATTTGCAAAACATCTCCCCGGCGTAAATAATAAATTATATTTGAATTATTTCTCCGTGCCAGTTGGAAACATAATTGTCTAAGGTCTAATTGAACCGTGAAGTTTAAATCAAGTATCAAATCGAATTAGGAAACAGGTAAATGTATTTTTTCATAGAATAACAATGCTGTTTGTTTCAAATCTGCATTGGACTATTCACGATCTATTTATTGTGATTTATATTTGATATCTGTGAATGATATCCGACTATCATAAAAAGGGCCCTTTAAAAATTAACATCTAATAACAAGATATAATATGTTCATTCAGAAATTATTCAGATATCCTATATTATCTGCTAGCTATTATAAACTTACAATACACACAAACAGAGTAAGCTATATGATCAACGCTTCCCGAAGAGCTACCAATTTATCAGAATTTTCAAAGAAAAAATTGCCAAATGTTATAGGTTATTATTAGTATCGTCTCAAATAAAGCAACCGAACAGTTTTCCAGTACGTGCGAATAAGCTCGTGCACGTCTCTACATGTAAACAGAAGTGTTGCTTTGATCATGGAAACGTAATTGGGATTGTCGAATCTGCACGGACAACGCATGAACCGGAGAGACGTGAAGTCTGAAATGCCAATGGATGGGTTGACATTTGAATTATATTATTTTTTGGATCATGAATACGGTTACATGGTACAAATTTGAAGACACAAATAATAACTTGTCGGAAGACGAGATTTAGTAAATATTACGAGAATAAGTATATTTACATACGGTAAAGTTACAAGTTTAGTTCTGGAATTATTGTGTGTCCCATGGTAAATAATAAACGGATTTCTACGATTATGAACAAACTACTCAACTTAAGTTATTATAAACTTACCTATGTGTTTAAAATCACCTCCGGTTAAATAAAATCCATTATACAACTAAATATACCAACGAATAAAAAAGTTCTCTCTTGTAAAATTGAACTGATCACAAACTTTGACACCGAGAAATAAAAAATGGAAGCTTATTACGTCACTTATCGGAATAGATCATTTCGTATGAGGGGGTCAAAGCAAGGCTATTTTTGTGTTGATGCGTTCGATTACTGGCGCCGCGCTTACTCTAGCCACCGCGAATGCGTTCGGGTTACTTCTGGAAGTAACCCATTATTCAACATGGAAGCAAATAAATTATTTAATCGAAGCTATATTTGCCGATAAAGTTTAGGCGACGGAAGAATTATTGTTGACAATTGTCTCAGTAGTGTTGTGTTTATTTTGGTGATTCCACATCTTGGTTTAACGATTTCAAGAATTAGAAAAATCCACTCGCAGAACTGAGATGTTTATTAAATATTATTTTTTTCTTGATAACGGGTCAGTTTCCCCAAATCAATGTATGGAGTCATAAGCCATGGTGGCTACAGAGAGCAGACTGGGTCTCCAAGTAGGAATTCTTCCTACTGAATTTGGTATCTGATTAGAGGAAAGTCTTCAAAACCCTAGCGTCATGTGTACACCCAGACCAGCCGATGTGAACATGAGTAAATCGAACTCGATGATCACATAGCTTACAGCCTGGAGTACGACTGAGTGACCTTTTTGCGGTTTATGTATGATATTCGATAGTCATTCATATTGGGCGCCATATTCGAATATGACAGCCATCCATACCTCCGATTATTCCAATCCGGGAAATTTACAATATTTAGCAAATCCGTAATAAATTTCTTCACGTTTGTGGGGTAATGGGCAATTGTAACACGGACAGGAGATCTTCCTTTGTTCTTTTCGCAGATTGTTTTACCTCTGCTAAACTCACTGGGGCGTAACTCTGCAATAAATAGACATTTGCAGTGTTGTTGCACACTTTTGCTGGTTTACGCTAGTTTTAGTAGAAATCATATAGAGAAGTTGGCTGGGTTTTCCGTGCAATAACAACGATCATGTTGAGCAGGTATCAGTATTACAATCATTTATATCACGCTTCATTCGCTACCAGGTTTAACACAGGTCTCTGTGCGATCATAACCTTGCCCTTCTAACTACAATTCTTGTTAACTATGGAGCTCGTTAACAAAGCTAACCAAAGGTTACATTGGTTGAACGAAAATGTGATTTAAAGTATGTTCTGCATAATATGAGCTTTATTTCGCTTCTCTGGATTTGATAATTCCAATGAGATACCATTGAAAAAGTCTATAGTTTGTTGATGGATTATTGTCTGCTCGTTGTTATTCATCAGAACATCGAGCACAATTAATTGTTTAGTGGCGTTCATCTTCCATTTTGATATCCGAAGAAAGTGCCGCGCTGTTTGATTACCCATTCCCACTGCGCATGTCGAAACGTACTCGAGGATCCTGGCCGAGTAAGCACGGAGCAAATAATCAAACGCGACATGTATGAATAAGCTTTTGCTCTGAGACCCAGTAATGAGTTTGAGCGTTTACAAACATAAATACGACCATAGTCCGATATTTTGTTTCCGCCTTGTATTAATTATTTGGTTAGAGAGTTCTGGGGGAATTTTTTTCTTTTGAATTACATTTGTTTTACTGGCCTTGAATATCACCGTTGAATATTTTTAATATTTCCTGATGATGAACTTAAGCAGTCCTGCCAGTTAACCCCGACAATCTGCTGTGGACGAGGTAGGCCTAAATTCCGATGTATTTTACATTTGCCTCGGCAAAATTAATAGCCGAGGCCATTGAATCATTGAATAGGTATATAACGTTTTTTATTATAGATAAATACCAATAATTATTATCACCAAATCATACCGCGCATCGGTTTTATTATCGGTAGATAGTTCCATATCTTTCTATTTCTCTTTAAATATTATTTCTGGAGTGTTAGAATTTTATAATCGTGAAATTCACAAGGCTGTTTATCCATAAGATTTTGAAATCCACGGAGAATTGAATTTTCCGATGGCATTTCGTAGATCGCGATCATGTCCCAGCTAATCAACGCTTTGAATTATATTGCCGTAAAAGGTACCATGTCATATGAGTTATTGTATGCTACACAGATGGTTAAATTTAGTGCCGCGAAACTTGCACGAATTTTCCCCGCGGTCTGCATAATTAACACACAAAACCAAATAATAGGCCTACACACAATCTGTCGTGTGATTTTTTGTTTTAAATACATTTTTATAAAGACGATAAACGATGTTTAGACATCCCGAACTGTTCGTATCAAGAATGTTTCGATTTCAGTATCTGTCGAATGAACAAAAACAAGTAATTTAATCAGGAACATTAATGATATGAACAGTCGGAACGTGAATAAAATATGGAAATTATTGAGAAGCGGCGGTCTTTTTCATACGAAATATGATCAATTAAAATTATGATTGACTGGGCTGTAATGTGTTTTATAAAAATATATATAATATACACGGGTGAAATTACAGGGTGAAAAGCAATATTATACATGTATTTACGAGTATTCGTATAATCGGTAAATAAAATTTAGTAGACTGACAATCAAATGGTTTAAGATTAATGTCATTGTCTCCAGTTGCTATTTTCTTGCCCAAACTCAAACGATCGAAAAGGCAGTGTGCTGTTTTGATTACAACACACGTGGTTATCATAAATTACCCCCTTCAACATAATTACGATGGTTTAGTCCATAACGTCACGTGTGTAATGTTGTGATGAACACAGACGAAAATACAAGCAAAAACATTGAATTTTCAAGAGAAAACCTCTTTTTTCCGTGGGGATGTTTAATTGTGCAATGAATTTTATTTAACCGGAGGTGATTTTAAACACATAGGTAAGTTTATAATAACTTAAGTAGAGTAGTTTGTTCATAATCGTAGAAATCCGTTTATTATTTACCATGGGACACACAATAGGATCGTTGGAGTGTATGCAATGTAAATTTAGTGAAAAGCTAAAGTAAAGTTTAAATACCATTTGTGTGGGAATTACCACTGTTTGGTTGGTTGTTGTGTCGTAATATTTATCAACATGGAGATTTCTGTTTTATGGATATTGCTATTGAAGGTAAGATGGGGCCCGGGACATACCAACTGGGCGGGGGCCCCATTGTTGTTTGTTTAAATTGTTCGCACTGACCGCGGATCGTACTAGTATATACTCCGCCCCTTGCTTTGAGTGCCTGGGATGTTTTCCTCCGGGATTTTTTTTTAAAATTAGGATTAATTTCAGTGCAACTGAGACAATTTAGGCAGCAGTTTCATTGACGTTTAGAATTCGTTGGCAATTTGAGTATTTTAAGCTCCGTCCGGGATAGAATTGGGGGGGGGGACATTTGTCCCACCACTTTGCCGAGACTCGGTACGGATTTGAAAGGAGAAACCACTACCTGAAGAAAAGAAAAATGAAGGAACAAACGAATAAGTAAATATACACATACGGAAAATTTAGCTTACTCGCTGTGTACCCGGGGATATTTGAATTTTGGATTCTGTGTGGGATATCTATATAGTTATGACGACATTATATTCACCTTTCCGCACATTTTTATTTCATTAAATGCAAATTTATATATAAATAACGTGAAAGTATAAAACACGTACGGGTTCTATACAAATACAAAAAGACGAGATGAGAGAAACGTGAATCATATAGCGAGCACACGTCCATATAGGCAATTTTATAAATGGCGATACTATAAAAAAAAGTAGTGCGTCTTATGTTCATCAACAAATACAAAAGACGCATTGAAGAAACGGCCCCGTACAACTCCACATATAAAGACCTGTCCTTATACAAAGACCTATTTGCGTAAAACACACCGGCAAATGAAAAATTGCACGGTAAAATTAATTTTCCTTCCTAAGTTTTGATTTAACACTCACACGTCAGATAATGCCTGTTGGTCCTTGATTATACCTTTTTGGCGCAGTTATAACAACTATCGAGAAAACACACCAATTAAACAATACACACCGTCCGTGTCATTCGTTTTTAACCCGTCGGTTAATTAACACACTCAGTACAGAAAACGCACCGTCCGAGAGTTGTTCATCCCTACCGATAATCAACTCGCCTTTGCAGTCCATTTTTCACCCTTGTTAATTAACACACCTTATCTAGAGATTTTAAGCCATAATGAGGAGTTATAATCCGAAATTTATTTTTTTATGAGGCAAACGTACTTATTGACACTTTGTGATCATTTTTATTACGGCAAACGTACAGTTTAACCCTTACCTATTTCTCAGTGAATTAATGTATTGGTTAGAAATTTCGGCATTTACCTGTGACAATAATTTTAGAGATATATAAGGGCATAGAATGGTTGATGCGTCACGCAAAGGTCTGTATGTGTGAATATGGGCGACGATTCGATGTCGATATTTAGTAATAAATTTGTTTATTAAACTGCCAAGGATTTATTTTAAATATTACATCATAAAAACAGACGAAGTTCGAAGATGAGCATTTTCAGCTTATGGTAAGCAGAGATAAGCAATTTGATTGGTTGATGCTTTGGGACACGATAACTTTAGTTATAATTAAGTGAGAGTGATGAAACTTGGTGTATAGTTTCATTACAGTAATACCTTGACTAAGTTCGATAATGAGCATTTTCTGCTCAGGGTAAGAGCGTTACGCAATTTGATTGGTCGAGACTTTGGAACACAATAACTCTCCTTCTAATTGAGTTAAAATGTTCAAACTTGGTGTATATGCTTATTAGGTCAATGCCTTGATGGAGTTCGAAGATGAGCATTTTCCGCTTAGGGTAAGCAGAGATAAGCAATTTGATTGGTTGATGCTTTGGGACACAATAACTTTAGTTCTAATTAAGTGAGAGTGATGAAACTTGGTGTATAGTTTCATTACAGTAATACCTTGACTAAGATCGATAATGAGCATTTTCTGCTCAGGGTAAGCAGAACGATAAGCAATTTGATTTGCCGAGACTTTGGAACACAATAACTCTCCTTCGAATTGAGTTAAAATGTTCAAAATTGGTGTGTATGCTTGTTAGGTAAATGCCTTGATGGAGTTCGAAGATGAGCATTTTCTTCTTAGGGTAGGCAGAGATAAGCAATTTGATTGGTTGATACTTTGGGACAAGATAACTTAGGTTCATCTTGATTGATGATTTTTATGCCAATACAATGACTGCATTCTCATTCAGTAATGGATTCGACAGTAACAGTGTATAGAAACGATTGACTCGGACACGAGGGCCCTTTCCCTTGGCCAGAGGGGCCCTTTTGTCAAGCGTGGGGGCCCTTTTGTCTGCCTCTAGGGTCCCCCTAACTAGGGTACATTTTCATTTTTCTCGTCGGTTTTAGCATTTTTCATTATAAAACACTTTTGGATGACACTTCGTGTACAGTTTGATTGCTCGATACATTTGAAAAAAAATAAATGTGCGATTAATTAATATGTGTCATCTATTTATTTTGGGATTTCGGCGGGGGACATCAGCCTCACTGTTGGCTTGTTCTCTAACTTTTCAATATGTTACCCAATTAGAAACATTAGACGCATTCGTAAAAGAATATTTATGATAACACGGCTGTGGTAGAAAGCGCTCTACCCAATGAAAATTTGGGAAAAAGTTAAAGCCAATCTAAGGGACGAGAATTAACATTAAAGTCAATTTGGAAATCATTGGTGATCTGTGGTATTCAACTATCACACAGAGTTATGCCCCCTGTAGTTCACGTAACAAGGTGGAAAGGTGGCTTCCAGCAATGAAACATTTGCCTCCAGCGAACCACAAATCATCGATATGGGAACATTTTTTGATTAACAACGCCAGATGGAAAAGCCGTTGATAATAAAATGACGTGTCACCTTTAAATATCATGTACTTGTTTTTATTATTATACACAGACATTGAAATGTGGTCGTATATTGTCGTCGCCCCCATTGGTCCGGCGTCCACAATTGCTTATGGATGGTCTAGAGGCTAAAGTTAATATCCGATTGACTTTAAATCTATACACAGTGTTTAAGGTCATGAGTCGAAGGATCCTATGGATTTTCAGCAAGTTCTGATAATTACTACCTGAGTTACGGCCCTTGGTCACTTTTGAAAATCTTGTGGACGCTCTGGAGAAGTTAATGTCCGATTGACTTTGAATTTATACACAGTGTTTAAGATCATGAGACGAAAAATCCTATTGATTTTCAGTGATTTCCGATAATTACTGCCAGAGTTATGGCCCTTGATCACTTTGAAAAGTGTTGTCCGAATGACTTTAAATTGATACGCAATGTTTAAGGTCATGAGACGAAGAAGCGTATTGATTTTCAGCGATATCCAATTATTACTGCCAGAGTTTTATCCCTTGATTAGTTTGAAAAATCCTGTGAAGCTTTAGAGGCCAAACTTATCACCCGATCGACTTCAGATTGATATATAGAGTTTAAGGTCTTGATACGAACAAGTATTTTGATTTTCAATGAATTTTGATAACTGAACAGCTAAATCTATGATATTAAATCTTTCGTATACTAAACGTTAGCATGGGGCATAACTTTATACAAACCAAACAAGTTCTAATGATTTTCTGGCAATTACTTAATGAGTTGTTACTCTTAATCAGATTTTATTGTATTAGGTTTCATTTTTTTTTCTGCCAATTTTTCATTTTAATTTATTAGCCACATTTTTTTCCTGCCCCAAAAAAAGAAAAAATATCTGTTAAGACTTTTTCAGTAATTTTTTCTTTACATAAGTACATACACAATATACATATGATATTACAATTTACAAAATTCTTATCTGCTTTGCAGAAGCGCCCTTTTGAAAGTTTTTCAAAATCTGGGTTAACCACTTTTCCATTACTTAGTACCATTCAACATTCAAGGATGTAATATTATTAGATGGACGAGAGCTGATCATGTCAGTGTCATCTGTAAACTTGGAGCAGTTTGGTGGTGACATGCTAAACAAATCTGACACTCTCCTATCGGACGTTGACGAAGGCTGTTCAATTTGTCGCTTACGACCCATGGCATGTGACTTGATGATAACTGACTTTTGACAACCCAAAGAATATACACGCAATTATAAACTGTAACAACATAGTCAACATACCTGGCTTTATTTATAAACGAGTAACAATAAGTAAAAAAAAAATTAAACAGACGTCATAATTCAATAATCCCAAACAAATCGAAAGAGTATTATTCACAGTGTCCGCCATTTTGAATATATATACACTGAGAAGTAGTAATGGTGTTTCTTGTACGTTTTGGATTTAGTTTTCTAGCGATTATGGTAAATTTGTACGATTATCGGTAAAATTCTAATTATCGCAACAAATCTAATACCGTGAGGCTAAGATCTGTAGATACGGTGTGTTAATTAACAGGGGTGAGAAATTAACCCATTTAACCCTGAGCCAATTAAAAGATTAGCTACCCTAACCCTAAGCTCATTGAACCAGCAGGGCCCATCTTCCTAAGCCAATTACAGGATTATTGTTAATCCTAATACCCTCTACAAAATTGCAAATAATAAAAAAAATATTTATTATACATAAAAATACTCTGTTATAAAAATGTACCCACCTCTCGGACCGTTTTTCACCCTCGTTAATTTACACACCTTTTTACAGTTTTAAACCGGTAATACCGAGTAATAGTCCGAAAATTAATTATCTTCCGACATACGTACAAATAACAACGAGGATTAAGATTTCTATAAGGGCTGTGCACCTTTTAACTCCTTAGCAGTTCTCAGTGCCATGAGATGCGCATGCGTAGCCATCGAACTTCATTAGCATGCTAGCTTTCGCAGTGTAAGCATCGCTGAACTTGAACTCTTGATAATTCAGAGTTCTTTTGTTAATACATTCACAATTGAATGTACATAAGAATATTTTATTCACAATTGAATTAACCAAATTTATAATTGGTAGAAGCCAAATACTTTAGACATTTTCGTCACTAGCTAAATTTCTGACGAAAAATCTAGACCACGTTGTCTGAAAATCTAAAATGGCGGATAAAAGTGGTTTCGATATTGCCGCAGCTTTGTTTGATGGTAACAAAACACCGGCTAAAAATAGTCAGAAGAAGCGAGGCAATATGGCTAAAAACAATAACGTTAAAACGAGTAATAAAGACACTGTTGAGCCAAAAGACTTACCACTAATTGACTTGGAGAAAACTCCGCTAAAAGTAGGTCAACAAAATGAACACATGATCAGTGGCAGTGACCATTATGATCGAGATACAGACAGTACGGGTGATACGACAGGGCCCAAAAACAAATCTGAAAAAACGGTTTCAACGGTTGAGATGAATAGAATGCGCTCTGAATTAAAAGGTTTACTTGTCAATTCCGTCAAACAATTATCGAAGAATAATTCACCTCGGGACAGTACAAACACGAAGCGACGTCATAATGTAAACATTCATGATATTTCTCAGAGTGAAGATGAATCAGACTCCGGTAAATCAGGGGATATGTCAAATATGACTCAGAGACGCTATAAAATTCCAAAATTGTCCGACAAACGTCAAGAAGATGTGGGTGAGCAAATTAATGAATTGCTCGAGGAAAATGATGACAATGAACCGCCGGTGGGCGATTGTGAAGTGGAAGATAATGTTGAATTCGTAGCGAGTCTCGAAAGTGAATACATTGTGCAAGATAAGGTTGGGAGAGACATTAATCCTAATTTAGCTAAAATAGTTAATAATTTGTTTAACAACAATACTTTGGAGGGTCAAGTGAATGATAAGATGGAAAAAGCAACCAGACCAGCTAATTTGGAAGTGTATTTTTCCAGAGTAAATAAAGAAATATGGGGCTGTGGAAATGTTAAACCCAGTACACGGTCAAAGGACATTAAATTGCAAAAGTTGGGGGTAAATCTCCTATTCAGTAACTACTCTAACTGATCAACTGTTGACTTTAAAGAAACAAATGCCTAAAATGGCAAAACAAGATTTGAATGAAGCGACAGAGGGCAACAAAAAAGTTCAGTTACAAATAACCGAGGCCATTCGAACAGCTATGGACTCGTTGGCAATACTGGGTGCTGCTTTGACAGATTTTAATCAAGGTCGTAGAGATTTATTTAAGCCAGATCTGAGGCCCAAAACTAAACCGATTTGCAATTTTTTAAACAATTTGGAAGTTGGAGTGGGACAATTGTTGTTTGGTGAAGATCTTAATAAAAAATTGAAAGATCTTAAAGATACTGATCAGGCACTTGGATTCGGCTTTTCTAATCAAGGTACTAGTTATCAAAGATATAATAACTTTGGTGGTTCCAATAGGAACTATACTAATTAACGACCTAAATACGGCTACAATAACAGCTACAATAAAAGTGGACCAAAGCCTTTTTTTTAGAGTCGGGCTACAGGAGAGGGCCACAGAGGGGGAAGAGAGCTCCACCACAGAGGAAGAAGTAATTCGCTCTGTTGAGAAAAATCCAAAACTTTTGAAGGTAAGTGATTGGAAATTTACTCATAGATCATGGGAAATATTTATAAGTTGTGTAAAACTTTATTTGCCAAATTTTATACTCAATTATAAGGCTGGCAATTTGAAAAATAATTTATAGAGTTTTGGAAAACAATGACCTCTGACAGAAATATTTTAAAAGCCATTTGTGGTACTCAATAAACCAAATCAAGTAACTGTCAGTTATCCATATAAGTTTGCAAAAGATAAACAAATAGCAATTTCTGATCAAATATTTAAGATGATAAACAAAAACATTATTGAAGTATCAAAGCATGAAAACGGTGAATATATATCTAATATTTTTACAAGAGATAAGAAGGATGGGTCATTAAGAATTATATTAGATTTGAAAGAATTGAATGATGAAGTCATTTATAGACATTTTAAGATGGAAACTTTACAACATGCTGTTGATGTAATTAAGCCAAATTGCTTTATGGCATCAATTGATTGGACGGATGCATATTTTTCTGTAAATATTGCTCAGTCACATAGAAAATATCTTAAGTTTTTTTTTAATAATATTTTGTATCAATTTACATGCCTCCCCAATGGCTTGGGCTCGGCACCTCATTTATTTACGAAAATAACAAAAGTTTTGTTTTCTCATCTAAGAAAGATGGGTCACATGAACACATCTTTTATAGATGACTGTTTGCTTGTGGGTGACACATTAGAAGAGTGTAAATTAAATGTAATAGACACAGTCAATAGTTCAATACAAGCTGGATTTACTGTACATTCTGGAAAATCAGTATTTGAGCCAACACAAGTAATTATTTATTTAGGCTTTATACTAAATTCTGTAGATATGACCATAAAATTGACAACTGAAAAAGCTCTTAAATTAAGAAATTCTTGTCAGCAGTTGCTTGTTTCTAAAATTATCACCATTAGACAGTTAGCAGAAGTGGTTGGTCTGATGGTAGCCTCGTTTCCGGGTGTTCAATATGCACCATTATTTTATCGCAGATGTGATAATTATAAAACTGAGGCATTAAAACAAAACAAGGGCAATTTTGATGCAAAAATTGAATTGCCATATGACTGTAAAACCGATTTGAATTGGTGGGTTAAGAATATACTTATTGAATTTAAAATGATGAAAAATTCTAACCCCGATTTTATTTTAAGATCAGACGCCTCAAGATTAGGGTGGGGTGGAATATTTGATAATCGGGTCACTGGTGATCATTGGTCTATAGATGAGAAGACCAAACATATTAATCATTTAGAATTGTTAGCAGCAAAGTACACTTTGATGACATTTTGAAAAGAACTAAAACATGTTCATGTGCAGATGCAAATTGATAATACTACTGCAGTCTCCTATATTAATTCTCAAGGTGGAAAAGTTTCTGTATACCATGAGATTTCTAGAGAAATGTATGAATGGGTCATGTCTAGAAACATTACTTTATCCGCTACCCACATTGCAGTCGTGTTAAATGTAGAGGCAGATGAACAGTCGAGACTAAAACATGATTATTCAGAATGGGAACTGAATTCTAGTGTTTTCCTAAAGATTTGTGATCACTGGGACTTGCCTACAGTGGATCTGTTTGCATCTCGGTTGAATTTTAAAGTTCTAAATTATTATGCCTATAAACCTGATCCATTTGCTAGTGCAATAGATGCATTCTCTGTATCATGGAAGAATTCTTTCTTTTATGCTTTTCCACCTTTCTGTCTTATGGGTCGAGTGTTAACTAAGATTGAACAGGATAAAGCTACTGGCATACTTATTGTTACTTGGTTGATCACTCAGTATTGGTTTACCAAATTGACTAGAATGTTAATAGATTTTCCTTTTATTTTGCCTAGATCAGAAGTCTTGTTAAAGCCCCAATCCCGAATTTCATAGAATCTGAAAATTACAAGTTTGTGTACGTGTGAAATTTAAACGCCAAAATACAGAGGAATTGTGTATTTACCTTGTTTGAAAGGTTCAGTTCAAAATATTGAGTCGTTTGGACGTGAACGTCAAAAATCGCACCAAAATCGCTAATCCGGACACTAGCATTTTTAAACAGTTCGGGTCGTTCCACTTGATAAAAGCGACTACATTCGATACCTATTGTACACTTCATAAATAGAGAGCTTGGATTTAGTCTGATTGTAAGCGATAATACGAGGGAAGAAATCTGATTGGCTGTTTATTTTTACACAGCCAATCGTTAATAGTTTACTGGTACATCCGGCAAAAATATGAATCAATCGGGTAGAAATGAAAGTTGCGAGTTTCATATTGTTCAATCCATAATGGATAACCATCCAAAGCGTAAAAGAGAGCGAACGGTGACAGATTCTGCAAAAAAAAATAAAAAAGAGAGAGTATATGCAACGCTAAAGAGAACAGAAAAAAGACGAATGTGTGTAAATATGCGGCGAGATAACCAGATGGAATGATTTCAAAACCAGTTTTGACTGCAATGAATGTATGATGACGAAGAAGTTGCCAATGTTACTTCATTTTTTGACCGGTAAGCAAACATTTTTTATTTATCTGGATCAATTTATTTTCAAGAGTAGGCCTATTTACAAAAAATCCAATCAGAGAGGAATCAAACAGGCCTGCTGACAATATCTGAAGTGTATGCAATGTTAATTGGAGGAATTATTAGTAAATTATAGTAGGCTTACTGATCATAAATAACAAAAACAAAATTACTCTATCTTCGGATCTTCTATTTTTGTCAGAGACATATGTAATACCTCACAGCTTTTGTTTTGAACGATTTATTTATTTTATTTTATTAGTAATATTACGTGTGGGCTAGTAATCGTCAATTAGTTTTATCTTTGTTGGGACTAAAAAGGGCCAAGATTATTTTTGATTTATTATTCTATTCTGATGTGTGGTTGTTTCAATGATTCCATTTTTATACGCCCACATTTTCATGTGGACGTATATTGTCGTCGCCCCTGTCCGTCCGTCCACAATTTGTTTGTGGACTCTCTACAGGTCACAATTCTTATCTGATTTTGACGAAACTTGAAATATAGGTTTATCCCCAAAAGATCTCGGCTGCTTTCGATATTGGCATGTATCGGATCAAAACTTCATGGATTATGGCCCCTGATTGTACAAAAAATCACGTTTCTAGCTTGTGGACCCTGTAGAGGTCACAATTTTGAACCGATTTTGATGAAACTTGACCTGCATGTTTATAACCCAAAGATCTTGGTTCCTTTCGATATTTGCGCCTATCGGAATGTAATTTCCTGAATTATGGCCCCTGATTGTCCGAAAAATCACCTTTTTATACGCCCACATTGAAATGTTGTCGTATATTGTCGTCGCCCCCGTCCGTCCGTCCGTCTGTCGGTCCGTCGGTCCGGCGTCCACAATTGCTTGTGGACGCTCTAGAGGCTAAAGTTAATATCCGATTGACTTTAAATTTGTACACAGTGTTTGAGGTCATGAGACGAAGAAGCCTATTGTTTTTCAGCGATTTCCGATAATAACTACCAGAGTTATGGCCCTTGATCACTTCAAAAAATCTTGTGTACGCTCTTGAGGCCAAAATTAATATTCGATTGGCTTTAAATTTATACACAGTGTTTACGGTCATAAGACGAAGAAGCCTATCGATTTTCAGCGATTTCCGATAATTAGTGCCAGAGTTATGGCCCTTGATCACTTCAAAAAATCTTGTGGACGCTCTAAAAGCGAAAGTTAATATTCGATTGGCCTTAAATTTATACACAGTGTTTAAGGTCATAAGACGAAGAAGCCTATTGATTTTCAGCGATTTCCGATAATTAGTGCCAGAGTTATGGCCCTTGATCACTTCAAAAAATCTTGTGGACGCTCTAAAAGCTAAAGTTAATATCCAATTGACCTTAAATTTATACACAGTGTTTAAGGTCATAAGACGAAGAAGCCTATTGATTTTCAGCGATTTTCGATAATTAGTGCCAGAGTTATGGCCCTTGATCACTTCAAAAAATCTTGTGGACGCTCTAAAAGCCAAAGTTAATATCCGATTGACTTTAAATTTATACACAGTGTTTAAGGTCATAAGATGGAGAAGCCTATTGATTTTCAGCGATTTCCGATAATTAGTGCCAGAGTTATGGCCCTTGATCACTTCAAAAAATCTTGTGGACGCTCTAAAAGCCAAAGTTAATATCCGATTGACTTTAAATTTACACACAGTGTTTAACGTCATAAGACGAAGAAGCCTATTGATTTTCAGCGATTTCCGATAATTAGTGCCAGAGTTATGGCCCTTGATCACTTCAAAAAATCTTGTGGACGCTCTAAAAGCCAAAGTTAATATCCGATTGACTTTAAATTTATACACAGTGTTTAAGGTCATAAGACGAAGAAGCGTATTGATTTTCAGCGATTTCCGATAATTAGTGTCAGAGTTATGGCCCTTGATCACTTCAAAAAATCTTGTGAACGATCTAGAGGCCAAAGTTAATATCCGATTGACTTAAAATTCATACACAGTGTTTAAGGTCATAAGACAAAGAAGCCTATTGATTTTCAGCGATTTCCGATAATTAGTGCCAGAGTTATGGCCCTTGATCACTTCAAAAAATCTTGTGGATGCTCTAGAGGCCAAAGTTGATATCCGATTGACTTTAAATTTATACACAGTGTTTAAGGTCATGAGACGAAGAAGCCTATTGATTTTCAGCGATCTCTGATAATTATTGCCAGAGTTATGGCCCTTGATCACATCAAAAAATCCTGTGGACGCTCTAGAGGCCACAGTTAATATCTGATTGACTTTAAATTTACCCACACTGTTTAAGGTCATGAGACGAAGAAGCCTACTGATTTTCATTGATTTCAAATAATTACTTCCAGAGTTATCTCCCTTGATCACTTCAAAAAACCTTGTGACGCTACAGATGCCAAACTTATCACCCGTTTGACTTCAGATTGATACACAGAGTTTAAGGTGTTGAAACGCACAAGTATTTTGATTTTCAATGAATTTTGATAACAGAACAGCTAAATCCATGATGTTAAATGTTTCCTATACTAATTGATAGCGTGGAGCAAAACTTTATAAAAAGCAAACAAATTCTAATGATTTTCAGATAATTACATAATGAGTTGTTTCATTACCAAAAAAAGTAAAAATATGCGACAACCCTTGTTGACTACCCGGACGATTTAGCTGCTGTGGGCGTATGTTTCGTTGCCTGGCAACCTATCTTTTAGCTTGTGGTACCTCTGGAGGTCACAATTATTATCCGATTTAAAAAACCGTTCGATTATATCACCGTTACACCCTAAGGAAGGTTGAGCTTGAATTTCGGGAAAATCGGACCAAAATTGCCATACAAAATGGCCGTCGTTTGTACGCGGATACTGTTAAAAAATGGTATATCAATGTTGTGGGCCCTGTAGAGGTCACAATTTTAATTCGATTTTGATGAAACTTGAAATTCATGGTTATAACCCAAAGATCTTGGTTCCTTTCGATATTTGCGCATATCGGATCGTAACTTCCTGAATTATGGCCCCTGATTATACGCAAAATCAGCTTTTTGTACGTCCACATTCATAATGTGAACTTATGCCGTCGCCCCTGTCTCTGTGTGTGTATGTATGTATGTATGTATGTATGTATGTGTGTGTGTGTGTCTGTGGTTCGCCTACAGGGCGCAATTCTTCATGGATTTTCTTCAAACTTGGTATACTTATTCCTTATACCCCAAGGAAGATCCCTATTGTTTTTGGGGCATGCCCGACCCCCAGGGGCCGAGCCACGCCCATTTCTAGTATTTGTTTGTTTGTCGTCTACAGGCCACATTTCTTAACTTATAATCTTGAAACTTTGCATACACATTCTTTGTACCCTAAGGAGCATCCCTATCATTTGGGGTGCATGCCCAACCCCCAGGGGCAGAGCCACGCCCATTTTCTTTTCGTGTGACTTTGTGTCGCCTACTGGGCGCAATTCTTACTGGATTTTCTTCAAACTTGGTATACTTATTCCTTATACCCCAAGGAAGATCCCTATTGTTTTTGGTGCATGCCCGACCCCAGGGGCAGAGCCACGCCCATTTCTAGTATTTGTTTGTTTTTCGTCTACAGGCCACATTTCTTAACTTATAATCTTGAAACTTTGCATACACATTCTTTGTACCCTAAGGAACATCCCTATCGTTTGGGGTGCATGCCCAACCCCCAGGGGCAAAGCCACGTCCATTTTCTTTTCGTGTGTCTTTGTGTCGCCTACAGGGCGCAATTATTACTGGATTTTTCTGCGCATATCGGATCGTAACTTCCTGAATTATGGCCCCTGATTATACGCAAAATCAGCTTTTTGTACGTCCACATTCATAATGTGAACTTATGCCGTCGCCCCTGTCTGTGTGTGTGTATGTATGTATGTATGTGTGTGTGTGTGTGTGTGTCTGTGGTTCGCCTACAGGGCGCAATTCTTCATGGATTTTCTTCAAACTTGGTATACTTATTCCTTATACCCCAAGGAAGATCCCTATTGTTTTTGGGGCCCATTTCTAGTATTTGTTTGTTTTTCGTCTACAGGCCACATTTCTTAACTTATAATCTTGAAACTTTGCATACACATTCTTTGTACCCTAAGGAACATCCCTATTGTTTGGGGTGCATGCCCAACCCCCAGGGGCAAAGCCACGTCCATTTTCTTTTTGTGTGTCTTTGTGTCGCCTACAGGGTGCAATTATTACTGGATTTTTCTGCGCATATCGGATCGTAACTTCCTGAATTATGGCCCCTGATTATACGCAAAATCAGCTTTTTGTACGTCCACATTCATAATGTGAACTTATGCCGTCGCCCCTGTCTGTGTGTGTGTATGTATGTATGTATGAAACTTTGCATACACATTCTTTGTACCCTAAGGAACATCCCTATCGTTTGGGGTGCATGCCCAACCCCCAGGGGCAAAGCCACGTCCATTTTCTTTTCGTGTGTCTTTGTGTCGCCTACAGGGCGCAATTATTACTGGATTTTCTTCAAACTTTGTACACTTACTCTTTATACTCTAAGGATGGTCCCTATCGTTTGGGGTGCATGCCCAACCCCCAGGGGCAGAGCCACGCCCATTTTCTTTTTGTGTGTCGCCTACAGGCCGCAATTCTTACTGGATTTTCTTAAAACTTTGTATACTTACTCTTTACACCCTAAGGATGATCCGTATTGTGTTTTGGTGCATGCCCGACCCCTAATGGCAGAGCCACGCCCATTTCTTGTATTTATTTGTTTGTCGTCTACAAGCCACATTTCTTAACGTATCATCTTGCAACTTTGAACGCTTATTCTTTGTACCCTAAGGAACATTCCTATCATTTGGGGTGCATGCTCAACCCCCAGGGGCAGAGCCACGCCCATTTTCTTTTTGTGTGTCGCCTACAGGCCACAATTCTGAATCGGTCATCTTGAAACTTAAAATACTTATTCCTTATACCCTAAGGATGATCCCTTTTGTTTTGGGTGCATGCCCGACCCCCGTGGGACAGCAACACCCATTTCTTGTATTTGTTTGTCTGTCGTCTACAGGCTTCATTTCTTAATGTATCATCTTGAAACTACGAATACTAATTCTTGGTACCTTAAGGAAGATCCCTATTGTTTTTGGTGCATGCCCGACCCCCAGGGACAGTGCCACGCCCATTTTCTTTTTGTCTGTCTGTGTGTCACCTACAGGCCACAATTCTTAATCGATCGTCTTGAAAACTTTTTTATACTTATTCCTTATACCCTAAGGCTGACCACTATTACTTTTGGTGCATGCCGGACCCCCTGGGACAGAGCCACGCCCATTGCTTTTGTGTCTTGTGTTCGCCTACAGGATGCAATTCTTAACAGATCCTTTTAAAACTTTACATACCTATTCCTTATACCCTAAAGATGACCCCTATTGTTTTTGGTGATTTCCTAACCCCCAGGGGCAGATCCATGCCCATTTTTACTTAGTGTCTGTGTGTGTTGTCTACAGTCCACGATTCTTAATGGATCGTCTTTAAACTTGGGATATGTATTCCTTATAGCCTAAGGACGTCAACTGCATGTCCCGACTCCCACAGGCAAGACACGCCCAATTTTTGTGTTTGTCATTTACAGGCCGCAATTCTGAATGAAGCAGCTTGGTACTTGGCTTATGTATTCCTTCTAGCCTGAGGGCGTCCACTATTGATTTTGATGAATGTCCCGACCCCCAGGGGCAGGGCCACGCCCACTTTTTACCTTTAGCGTTAGGAAGGCACAATTCTGAATAGATTATCTTGGTATACTTATTCTTTATACTCTAAGGACGGCAACTATTGATGTTGAGGCATCACCCTCAACGCTAAACAAACCAAACGCCTAGCCTTCTTGACAAAGTACCATATCAATCAAAGCAGGAATGTGGACGTATATTGTAGCGTTAGCGTTATGTTTTTAGCTTGTGGTCCCTCTGGAGGTCACAATTATTATCTGATTTAAAAAAACGTTTGATTATATTACCGTTACACCGTAAGGAAGGTTGAGTTCGAATTTCAGGAAAATCGGACCAAAATTGCCATACAAAATGGCCGCCGTTTGTACACGAATACTGTTTAAATATGGTATATCATGGTTGTGGACCCTGTATAGGTCACAATTTTAATTCGATTTTGATGAAACTTGAAATGCATGGTTATAACCCAAAGATCTTGGTTCCTTTCGTTATATGCGCATATCGGATCGTAACTTCCTGAATTATGGCCCTTGATTGTCCGAAAAATCGCCTATGGTCCCTCTGGAGGTCACAGTTATTATCCGATTTAAAAAAACGTTTGACTCTATCAACGTTACACCCTACGGAAGGTTGAGTTCGAATTTCGAGAAAATCGGACCATAATTGCCAGACAAAATGGCCGCCGTTTGTACACATTTCTAGATTGTGTACCATCACACCATAATCATTGTCAGCTTCGAATTTCATGAATATCAGACTGGAACTGACCAACAAAATGGCTGCTCCCAATACAGTATGAAATACAGGACTTAATGATGTAGGAAAAATCACTTTCGGTATTGCTTGTTCTCTATCCATCTCTCGAAAATGTGGGCGTATCCTGCCTGGCAGTGCCAGCCTATCTTTATAGCTTGTGGTCCCTCTGGAGGTCACAATTATTATCCGATTTAAAAAACCGTTTGATTATATCACCGTTACACCCTAAGGAAGGTTGAGTTCGAATTTCGGGAAAATCGGACCAAAATTGCCATACAAAATGGCCGCCGTTTGTACGTGAATACTGTTAAAAAATGATATATCAAGGTTGTGGACCCTGTACAGGTCACAATTTTAATTCGATTTTGATGAAACTTGAAATTCATGGTTATAACCCAAAGATCTTGGTTCCTTTCGATATTTGGGCATATCGGATCATAACTTTCTGAATTATGGCCCCTGATTGTACGCAAAATTGCCTTTTTATACGCCCACATTTTCATGTGGACGTATTATGTCGTCGCCCCTGTCCGTCCGGACGTCCACAATTTGTTTGTGGACTCTCTACAGGTCACAATTCTTATCTGATTTTGACGAAACTTGAAATATAGGTTTATCCCCATAAGATCTCGGCTGCTTTTGATATTGGCATGTATCGGATCAAAACTGCATGGATTATGGCCCCTGATTGTACGAAAAATCACGTTTTTAGCTTGTGGACCCTATAGAGCCCCTGATTGTCCGAAAAATCACCTTTTTATAAATGTGGACGTATTATGTCGTCGCCCCTGTCCGTCCGTCCGTCCGTCCACAATTGTTTGTGGACTCTCTACAGGTCACAATTCTTACCCGATTTTGACGAAACTTGAAATATATGTTTATCCCAGGATAATTTTTTGTAGAACCCTTGCGCGTGAAGAGACAGACCACACGATTTTAAGAATATCAGACCAAAATTAAGGAAACAATATCAAAACAGGAATGTGTTTAATTACACCAGTGTTTATTGACTAATATGATTATGTCCATTTGTCTGCCTTGTACCCTGTATTTGGCCGTTTATGTCAGGATACCTCCTCCTTATTTTACAGACTATGCAGCTTGGTATTACTTGTCGGTTATTTCTTCCAGGTCGACCATGCCTCCAGTAAATTAACTGACGATAGGCAGCATGATGAAAACTTTTCTGTTCATCGGCATCCGGCATCCTAAAAAAAATGTCATTTCTTGTTTGTAATGCGATCTGCAGTACTCCCTCGTCTAAACAATACTGATCAATTTCCTGAAAGTACATGTAAAATGTAAATATGTAAAAATATATTATAGTGTTATTAGAACTATTAGTTGTTTATTGTCAAATGTTATTTTTGTATTTTGTAAACAGTTTGTCCTGAATGTAAATATTTAAGAGTACCTGATTAACTAACCAGTTGTTGATGTCATAATTATTTGGTTGTCATAAACTCACAACATAAGGAAATACTTCATTCATTGATATTTCAACTTTACATGCATGAAATGTAAGATTTTATAAATCACTTACAGGTCTTAGAGATAGGCAATTTTGAGCCAAAGGTGTACAACATAGTTTCTCCCTGTCTGTTGGCATTTCCTGGTAATTATTACAGGTACACCAGTCAGGATTTGTTGTCGGTGGTGGTGGTGATGTGAATGGTGTGTCTCTAGCTGGAATAGCCAATCTGTCGCAAACATCAAATATC
Source organism: Patella ulyssiponensis (assembly GCA_963678685.1). NCBI lineage: Eukaryota > Metazoa > Mollusca > Gastropoda > Patellidae > Patella > Patella ulyssiponensis. The sequence continues at coordinate 38,254,733 of OY783226.1, forward strand.
AAGCCTGGTTGCCTTTCTGTTAAGCCAACCAGCAATTACATTCTCCTTTTATCATCCAATTGTGATATTAACATCTGTAAATATTAAAAATAATCATGATGTAATGTCATAATTTTTTGTAGTTTTGCAATAAATAAGCTCACATGACAGTCAAAAAATTGCTTGATTTTGTTTTTATACGATATTTGCCTGCCGTGTAAATTATATGATTTGTCATCATTTGACACTCGAAAGAAATCATTCCTGGTTTGTAACCCGAGCTACACAACCCTTTCATACAGTAAGCATAATACAGCATAAGGGTAGTAAATAAACAACGGTTATCTACAGTAAGCATAATACAGCATAGGGGTAGTAAATAACAGTTATTTATACCTCCAGTCCATCAATTCTCTCAGATCTCAACCTTGTCACCCTTTCTTCCGTGGTCTCTGTAACCCCTGTAGCATCTCTTGGACGCCTCACAACACGTTTTTGCCCAGTTTTCCTACGCATTGGTGGGGGAGAAGGGTCTGTTGATGGATCAGTTGTAGCTTGTTCTGGTGTTGGCAAATTCGGCAAGCTTTCAATATCATCAGAACTTGATAGTGGTGTGGGTTAATTTCTTGATGTCTCGCTTACTCGGCATATGATGCAGAAAAAATCAATAGCTTTTCCTCCTTTAGCTGCCTCTACATAGCTTTTTCTAGACAATTCTGAAGAAAACGAAGATTCAAAACTCATGAAAACATCAATAAAAATAACTGAAGGATATTGTCATTTGGTTTATAAATTAGTCATTTTTTTCTTTGAATTTAAATCTAATATACAGCTACTCTAGATCTTTATTCATTGATAGTTTTTGGATTGATCTAAAAATTACACTTAGAAAGATACCTACTTGTACTACAAGTCCTGTGTGTCCACTGATCACACTTGTTGAATGAAATTGCCTGTTGGTTCTTCTTCACTGCCTTACTACACTTTTTACACACTTCTCAACCATTTTAAATGACAATTCTTCACTGCCTTACTACACTTTACAGTGAGTGAGTTACTGGGAGTTTAACGTCCACTTCCACCAAAGGTGATATCGTAGACTACCACACTTTACAACCATTTTAAATGACAATTTTTCAACTGACAAAAATTATCAGCCATTCCTTTTATTGGGGCTACCAGCTAATCACTAGAAGCCATCCCCTCCAATTATCTCTTCCAAATTACAAAGAAGCCATTTAGCATCTATTTGATTAAACGAAAATATAAAAACAGCAGCCCATCGTTAAGCTTGATCAAAGAATCACCCACAAGGAATCCGTCATCATGGTGGTTGTAGCAAATTGATTGACGTTTGTCATAACATGACGCCGAAACTTAGAAAATATAAGTGAAATATTTCAGGAGACATGAAACATGATCTCTTATAATTCCACGCCATATTCATATGATGTTTAGTTGTGGTTATGTCTATTATATCCATATTTAACACAGAAATGACGAATACAGTAACAAAAAACTATGAAACGTAATCAAACCAGCTATGAACGGCTAAAACTCATTTGACACCTGATTAGAAAAAAACAAATTGAAAGTAACGCGGAAATGCCACTGCGCATACTCAGCATATAGTCGCGTATTATCCAGTCACATTTTTAGGATGCAACCAAGACGCCTGTCTTCAAACACAGAGAAATACCGACGGTTGGAAATTTTTTGAAAATGTATTACAACGCTTGCGGGAGTTGCTAGGTGCTAAGTTAGAAGTTATTAAGGGCCTTTCATAAAAAATTAAGCAGTTTTAACCCCTAAAATGTAACTGGGATTATTCCTTTAACACATCCATTGAAGGAACCAATGGTTAACCTACCAAAGATGAAGTTTTTGGCTGTTTTGGTGTCGGGAGAGCACATGAAGACAGAACTCTTTCTAAGCAAGCTAGAGAAATCTTATCTTCCTCTTGGAGGCAATCTACCAAGCAACAGTACAGTGTTTACGCAAAACAGTGGTTTAGTTTCTGTACTAAAAGGAAAATTGATCTCTTTTCAACGGATACAGTAAATTTGATTGAATTTTTAACATCTCTATACAACAAAGGTTTGAAGTATAGTGCAATTAATACGGCCAGGAGTGCCCTGTCAGCTTTTGTTTTTATTGACCGTAAACCGGTTGAAACTCTTCCGGTGATTATCAGGTTTCTTAAAGGAGTGTATAATCTTCGACCTTCTTTGCCAAGAACAGGTGTTACTTGGGATGTCGATGTTGTTTTGAAACATTTAATAACTTTATCCCCAGTGAGGAAACTTTCTTTAAAAATGTTAACGTTTAAGTTACTTTGTTTAATGGCGTTATTATCTGGCCAAAGGATCCAGACCTTTCAGTTATTGAATATCAGGAATATTTCAATTACTAAAGGAGCTATTAGAATTAGAATTGGTGATTTTCTAAAACAGACTCGCCGCGGTTATCAACAGAGAGAAATTGTGCTTAAGTGCTACCCTCCAGATAGGAGGTTATGTGTTGTAACGGTATACAAGGAATATATTCTGAGAACCGAGACTTATCGTGGAGATTATACAAGTTTATTTCTGAGTCTGAATAAACCTTTCAAACCGGTATCCAAGGACACGTTGTCAAGGTGGTTAAAAACTATTTTGGGTTTATCAGGTGTAGACACCAGTATTTTTGTGCCTTATTCTGTGTGCTCAGCTTCCACTAGTGCGGCTAATAGAGCGAAGGTGCCAATTAATGTTATTCTTAAGACTGCTGGTTGGACAAGAAATACAACATTTCAACAGTATTATAATAAACCTTTAATTTAATTTAGTTGAATGTTTAAGTTTGCATTTATTGAAAGTAAAAGTGTAATATTTTTGATTGATTAAGCTTTGGGTTACTTGAGTAATTTGTTCATGATAGCAACTTTAAAAATCTCATGGGCATCTCTAAGTTACGTCATATAGCAGTGGTAGAATTTAATAATTAAACGAGACTTACCTGTAAGGTAAATGGGGTTCTAAAAAGGGAAATGTACATTTATGCCATTATAAATAAGACCGACATTAAACAGACTACAGTTTTCATCCACACTACAAAATTATCCTTTTCGTTGAACTTCTCATCACCGAATAACCCTAACCTAACCCTACCATGCAACCCTAACCTAACCCTAACAACAAAAACAATTTTCGCGAGTAATGCGTGCACAGCGATGCCGATAAAATTACATACCGGTAATAAAAATTGGATCCACTTGACCCGTAGTTTATTAGCATCGGGACACAGTACGGACGGCTAACTGCTATTTTTTCAAAGGATAATTTACATGTAAAAATTAATCTCAATAATGTTACGGAAAGTGATTTTTCCGAGATTTGAAACAGAGAAGAAGATAAACGTCATATACGACGTACCAAAAATGACAGCATGTCTTCGTCGAATGCAATATCCTCGCGCTCTCTCTTAATAATTTCTTCGCTATGGAAAGTGAATGAGAATCAAAATTTGCGGTATTTTGTAGATGTGAATATTAATCTCAATAGTTTCAAGGAAAGTGTTTTTTTTTCTCCGATATTTTAAACGGAGAAGAAGAAGACCCAGATACGACTTCTTACGATTTTTACTATGAAAAAATAATCAAAATGTCGGCCCGTGGTCGGCGAATACAATACCGAATTACTATGGCATTGGTGTTATTTGATATGTGAATTGTCTGTTGTCAAAAAGGCACCGATTCGTATTTGAGGACAAATAATTAAATCTTTTCTCTCTTAATTAGTTTATTACTACTCTTACTGTAAATACTAATCAACGCTTCCGAGACTGATGAGACAAAAGATATCTCTAATTAATTGATTGATAACTGACTCAACCAAGCGCAACAGACTGTAACGGGTATGCATAAGGGGAAATCAAAGCTTTGTGGTAAGAAAAAATTTTAGCGACGGTTAAAAAAGAATCGCCATACAGGAAAAAGATATCACCAAAATTATATTTTTATCGCAATTGCCGGAAATGGCGATCGACTGCGTGAGCGCTGATTACAAATGTTTCATTACCGAAAAAAGTAAAAATATGCGACTGCCCGGACGATTTAGCTACTGTGGGGGTATGTTTCGTTGCCTGGCAACCTATTTTTTATGTAAACATGGAAAGAAAAAAAGATGTGATACGTATTGTATCGTGAGGTCCATACTGTGGTACGTATCATATCGTGAGGTTAGCCTATTGTTGCAGCCCTCGTGCTCCTTGTGAATTTGTGAAAAGAAGAAGCTTATTTAATATCAACAATTTCTGTTAATTACGTCTAGAGTTATGGCCCTTGTTTCACTTTGTTGAACCCTGTGATCTCTCTAATGACAAGATATGATCCGATCTGTATGAAATTTATATGCATCGTTTAAATTAGTGACACAAAGCGGCCTCTGGAATTTCAGCAATTTCCATTAATTACTTCTGGAGTTCTGGCCTGTGTTTCTCTTTTCTGAACCTCTGCTTGAATGCTCTAACGACATATGCATCATTTGAATTAGTGAAAGAAAGAAGCCTATTGAAATTAAGCAATATCCGGTAATAACATGTAGAGTTTTGGCCCTTGTTTCACTTTGTTGAACCTTGTGAACAACCAAAGTTATTATCCAATCTCTATGAAATTTATTAGTGAAACAATGAAGTCTATTGAATTTAAGCAATTTCTATTAATTACTTCTAGAGTTATGGCCCTTGTTTCACTTTGTTGAACCTTGTGAACACACGAACCTCAAAAATTATCATCCAATCTGTATTAAATTTATGTACATCATTTGAATTAGTGAAACAAAGAAGCCTATTGAATTTCATCAATTTCTGTTAATTACTTCTAGAGTTATGTCCCTTGTTTCATTATGTTGAACCTTGCACAATGAAATGAAATGGGGTTTAACGTCCTTCTGCACTGCTCCGAAGGGAGATAATGAAGACGGGCATATGCCATACAGTGTACTATGGGGGAAATTTTGCCTGGACAGCAGCACTATGGCCTACTCTGTGAAGTGAGTGAGCGCTTGACAGGCAGCACACTTTATCAGCTCTGCAAGTTTTGTGATATTTCAAAGGCATTACTGGATACTACTTTATGATTTTTGGATAGCAGCTCGATAATGTTGTAAAGTGTAATATGATTAAATTTGGAACTAAATATTTCATCAAATTATGTTGATTTTGTGCATATTTGTGTGTCTTGGTGTACATAGTGAGCACTTTTCAGCCTATTTGTTGTTTAACCCCAGTAATTTTACCAATGACATGTTAACTAATCGGATTAATAGAGAAGTATTAACTGAACTTTCTAGTCAACAAAGTAGACTTGATCAAAATGTTTACAGAGTCTTGTGTGATCTCAGAATTAATACTGTTAAACCTACAAGGAGGGATAAAAGGGGTGGAAAAAGGAAACAAAAGAAATCAGATGACTGTTCAAATAGTTTGACTGATTACTCAGTTAGTGAAATTGATACTGTAAATAACAACAAAGAACTTAAGTCAAACTTTATAAAATTAGGACTATGGAATTCTCAATCTGTGAAAAACAAAACTACTTCTGTACATGAATTGATTTTGGAATCTGATGTAGATGCATTGTTTATTTCTGAAACATGGTTACGAGAAGATGGTGATCAATCCAAAATAGCAGCCCTATTACCAGATGGTTATAAAATAATTCATATTCCCCGAATTGGAAAAATAGGAGGTGGTTTAGGAGTAATATATGTTAAAGATCTTGTGTTAGACCAATTTAAAGTACCTTTGCACTTTAGTTCTTTTGAAGTCTTGTGTTGTGTCATAAGTTGTGGAAAAAAGACGCTCCGTTTTGTTTGTATTTACCGTCCCCCACCTTCAAAAAACAATAATGCCACAGATAAACTTTTTGTTTTGGAATTTACAAAGCTCTGTGACATGCTAAATGAAAAGAAAGAAAGCACTGTGATCCTTGGAGATTTCAATATTCACTATGATTCGAAAGAAAATTATCTAACGAAAAAGATTCAGAAGATTTTAGATGAACATGACTTTAAACAATATGTGACATGTGCAACTCACCATAGTGGCCACATAATTGATTGGGTACTTGCCAGAGATGAAAGTTTCATCTATAACATGGAAGTTGCCGATAAACAAGTCTCCGATCATTTCTTTATAACTTTCGATGTGGATTTTGAAAGACCAGTTGCTCCTTCTGTTGAAATTACTTTCCGTGATATCAAAAATATCAACATTGATGATTTTGTCCTTGAATTAAATCAGTCAATAAATCTCAAACCACCATTTACACTAGATTCATCACAGTTGTTAGACTCCTTGCACACTGTCCTTACCAGTCTTCTTGATAAACACGCTCCATTAAAATCAAAGATTATTCGCAAACGGCCAAATACTCCTTGGTTCTCTATAGAAATTGCAGAGGCTAGGAAAAACAGGCACAGTGCTGAGAGAAGTTGGAGAAAATTAAAATCAGAGACTAATCGACATATATTTAAATCAGCTCGTAATAATACTAACAAACTCATTGACAAGACAAAATCGGAGCATTACATCAATCACATAAATGACAACAAGCAAAACCCTAAAGTACTTTTCTCAACTTTAAACTATCTGTTGGGAAAACCTCAAGATGTTGTGCTTCCACGTGGTTCAGATTCAGAGGTAGCTAATAACTTTGGTAATTATTTTATAGAAAAAATTTCAAAGATTAGATTAGAACTGTCGCCAACTGGAACTGATGAATGTCTGGATAGATCCTACGATGGTAACACATTTGCTTCATTTCATAAGGTAACAGAATCCGAACTGAAAGACATTATATTGTCATCGAAACCTACTTCATGTGAATTGGACAAGATTCCTACACGTTTTTTGCTCCTGATACTAGATAACCTTCTTCCCGTGTTGACCGCTATTGTTAACTCTAGTCTTAATTGTGGTGTTGTTCCAGACTGTTTCAAAGAGGCTGTTATTAAGCCCCTTCTAAAGAAACCTTCCATGGATCCAGAAGTCTTGAAGAATTATAGACCAATATCAAACCTGCCTTTCTTATCAAAAGTATTAGAAAAAGTAGTCAAAAAACAACTCCTAAAACATTTGGAAACAAACAACTTAATGTATAAATACCAATCAGCTTATAGAAGCTTTCATAGTACAGAGACTGCCTTAAATCATGTTTTAAACACAATCAGGAGTGGGGTTGATGTTGGCAATGTAGCTATGCTAGTTCTCCTAGACCTGTCAGCAGCCTTTGACACTTTAGATCACAGCAAAATATTAAAAAGATTGGAACTGGAATATGGACTTAGTGGTAATGTACTCAACTGGTTTTTATCATACCTGACTGATCGATCACAAGCTGTCATTGTCAGGAAGTCCTTTTCGATTTCTGCATCTTTAAGCTGTGGTGTACCTCAAGGTTCAGTGCTCGGCCCAATACTATTTTGTATGTTTACACTGTCACGCCATCTGGGATCATTTCTGTTCGTCTTCCTCCTGCTGCTTCCATATTTACTGCTGAACTCCAGGCCATCCTTCAGGCTTTGGAATTCATTAAACCCTCTTCATCTATAAAACACATTATATTTACTGATTCTCTGTCCTCTTTGCAAGCCATAAGCAATAAACATCTTGTACACCCATTAGTAGCAGATATTTATAATCTGCTACTATCACAAGAGTTTATCGGCAAGGACATAGTCCTTTGTTGGCTCCCCAGTCATGTTGATATTAAAGGGAACGATCAAGCAGACTTAGCTGCCAAGTCTGCTTTAGATCTTCCCATATCACCATTTCTTTTACCTTACACCGATTTTAAGTCATCTATTAACTTTTTTATATATGACCGCTGGCAACGGTCTTGGGATCTTGCAGACACAAACAAACTTCATCACATCAAGCCTCTCTTAGGAGACTGGCCAAGCTCCTATCGTACGAGCAGGAGAGATGAAGTCGTCTTGTGTCGCTCTCGCATAGGTCATTCTTTTTTAACACATATTTTCATTTTAAAGCGAGAGCCTCAACCAGAATGTGAACACTGTCATGTTCCCTTGACAGTTAAACACATTTTGATTGAGTGCAAGCATCTCAAAGAAATAAGATTACGGCATTACCGTTGCCAATCACTTCATCAGTTGTTTGCCCAACCGGGTCTTTATTGTAAAGCCTTAGACTTTTTAAAGGAGACAAATTTTTATCACAAATTTTAATTGTATATATCTGATTTTCACGTTCATGTTTTAAATATATATACATAAAGTTTATATTTATTTTTATTTGATACTTACTGTGATATTTGTTTTTATTTATGTATATATATATATAATATTGTGATTATATTTTTCTAGTTTGTCTCGTTAATTTCATCATGTTTGGCGCAATATGGCCCGGTTGGCGCTGACGTGCCATTAAACAACATTTCATTCATTCATTTGTATGTTTACAAAACCACTTGGTAAACTTTTAACTCAGCACGATATGAATCACCATTTTTACGCAGATGATTCACAAATCATTGACTTCTGTCATCCAGACACTACCAGCCAAAACCAAGCGTGCTCCAGCATGGAAAAGTGTGTCACAGATGTAAAATCATGGATGGACAGAAACATGCTAAAACTGAATTCAGACAAGACCGAAATCTTATTGGTAGGCCCACCTCGAAGGTTACAAAATTGTACAGTCAACCATCTTGAAATTGAGCAGTCATCCATTGTCTTTAAAACATCTGTTAGAAATCTTGGTCTAATTATGGACAGTAATTTATCTATGGAATCCCATGTTAGTTCTCTTTGTAAAACGTGTAGTTATCATCTTCGTAATATTGGATCGATTCGTCACCTAATTACTGAAGATGCTGCTTCAACACTTGTTCGTTGTTTAATCCTTTCCCGACTTGATTACTGCAACAGTGCTTTAAATGGAATAACAAAAGAACAGTCACAACGTTTACAAAGAATTCAAAATAAAGCAGCTAGAATCATTTGTAAAACTAATCCCCGCGATCACATTTCTCCAGTATTAACATCATTGCACTGGCTCCGGATTAACGAACGAATTGAATTTAAACTGCTGTGTCTAACATACCAAGCAGTGAATGGGACAGCACCTTCATACTTAAATGAACTTATTCATCACCATTCTTCATCTAAAAACCTTCGATCAAATGAAAAATCTCTACTAACGGTTCCAAATTACAACCTAAAGACATTTGGTGCACGAACTTTTCAATACAGCGCAGCAGTATCTTGGAACAATCTCCCTATTCACCTTAAAAAATGCCCATCTTTGTCAACATTTAAAACCTCGCTGAAGACTTATTTATTTAGACGTTATATTTAGTAGTGCCTTTATGTTGAACTTACTTTATGCAGAGCTGAATCACAAGCGCTGTGAACATACTTTGAGTGTGGAATAGCGCTATACAAATGACATTATTATTATTATTATTACTCTTACATCAAATTCCAACTTTCAAGAGATGTTTTACGTGCATGCCAATGTGTACATGGGATCTCTGTTATTCGTCCCATCACTTGTCAGGCCCTCCGTCTTGCATCTGACACGGAACCACGCCGTTTGAACCTTGTAAACGCTTGAACGACAAAAGTTATTATCCAATCTGAATGAAATTTATATGCACCATTTAGTTAGTTAAACAAGTGTTATATGACCCTTGTTTTACTTTGTTGAACCTTAATTGTGAACACTTAAACAACAAAAATTTCATCTGATCTATATGAAATTTCTAAGCATTGTTTAAATCAGTAAAACGAAAAAGTATGTCGACTTTCAACAATTTCTATAAATTACTTCCACAGTTAGGGCCTTTTTATACGCCCACATTTTCATGTGGACGTATATTGTCGTCGCCCCTGTTCGTCCGGACGTCCGTCCGTCCACAATTGTTTGTGAACAGTCTACAGGTCACAATTTTTATCCGATTTCAATGAAACTTAAAATATACGTTTATCACCCTAAGATCTCGGTTCCTTTCGATATTGGCATGTATCGGACCGTAACTTCATGGGTTATGGCCCCTGATTGTACGAAAAATCACGTTTTTTAGCTTGTGAACAGTGTAGAGGTCACAATTTTGAACCGATTTGGATGAAACTTGAAATGCATGTTTATAACCCAAAGATCTTGGTTCCTTTCGATATTTGCGCCAATCGGATCGTAACTTCCTTAATTATGGCCCCTGATTCTCCGAAAAATCGCCCTTTTTAGCTTGTGGTCCCTCTGGAGGTCAAAATTGTTATCCGATTTAAAAAACCGTTTGATTATGTCACCATCCCATGGTTATGACCTTATAGAGATCACAATTTTGAACCGATTTTGATGAAACTTGACATGTATGTTTATAAACCAAAGATCTTGGTTCCTTTCGATATTTGCGCCCATCGGATCATAACTTCCTGAATTATGGCCCCTGATTGTCCGAAAAATCGCCCTTTTTAGCTTGTGGTTCCTCTGGAGGTCAAAATTGTTATTCGATTTAAAAAAACGTATGATTATATCACCGTTCCATGGTTATGAAGGTTGAGTTCGAATTTTGTGAAAATAGGACCAAAATTGACGGACAAAATGGCCGTCGTTTGTACGCGAATGGTGTGAAAATATGTTATATCAAGGTTGTGGACCTTATAGAGATCACAATTTTGAACCGATTTTGATGAAACTTGACATGTATGTTTATAAACCAAAGATCTTGGTGTAGTAATATAGTCTAGTGACATATTATGGACAAGGAATGAGGAGATAAGATATAGTTTGATGTTTCTAAACATATTCACATATATGCAGGTGTACTGAGATAAACTAACATTTGGTTGACGTATTGTTATATAAAAAGGGCTATCGAGACAGAGCATACTGATTCTATATTTCAACAACATGATAACAGATATCTTATGCACAATATTTCTGGAGTAAATTTTCATAACCATGTAAGGGCGGGTTTTGACCTCACGCTTTTAGAATGGGGGATGACGTCAAGGCTTTGTCTTGGACGTGCAGGGAGGGGGGGGTATAAATTCGAGTGTAGACCAGGCCCCATCAGAACTCACCCAGACATTCGAGCAGCCATTATCTGTTGAGAACAAGGGACCTGGGAAATCATTCAGCTGGAAATAAAGTTCTTATACTTTAAATACTGTGGTATTATTTTACGATCACAAGAACACAACAAAGAAGAAGTCCTATAGAAGAAGCAGTATAGTACTACATTGGTTCCTTTCGATATTTGCGCCCATCGGATCATAACTTCCTGAATTATGGCCCCTGATTGTCCGAAAAATCGCCCTTTTTAGCTTGTGGTTCCTCTGGAGGTCAAAATTGTTATCCGATTTAAAAAAACGTTTGATTATATCACTGTTCCATGGTTATGAAGGTTGAGTTCGAATTTTGTGAAAATAGGACCAAAATTGACGGACAAAATGGCCGCCATTTGTACGCGAATAGTGTGAAAATATGTTATATCAAGGTTGTGAACCTTATAGAGGTCACAATTTTGAACTGATTTTGATGAAACGTGACATGTATGTTTATAACCCAAAGATCTTGGTTCCTTTCGATATTTGCGCCCATCGAATCATAACTTCCTGAATTATGTCCCCTGATTGTCCGAAAAATCGCTTTTGTTAGCTTGTGGTCCCTCTGGAGGTCAAAATTATTATCCGATTTAAAAAAAAACGTTTGATTATATCACGGTTTCATGGTAATGAAGAGAGAATTTGAATTTTGTGAAAATCAGACCAGAGTTGATAGATAAAATGGCCGGCGTCTGTACGCGAATTGTGTAAAAATATGTTATATCAAGGTTGTGGGCCCTACAGAGGTCACAATTTTGAACTGATTTTGATGAAACTTGAAATACATGTTTATAACCTAATGATCTTGGTTCCATTGCATATTTGCCCATATCGGATCGTAACTTCCTGAATCATGGCCCCTGATTGTACGAAAAATCACCCTTTTTAGCTTGTGGTCCCTCTGGAGGTCACAATTATTATCTGATTTAAAAAAACGTTTGATTATATCACAGTTACACCGTAGTTATGGGTGAGTTTGAATTATGATTTTCTGATGATTACTTAAAATGCAACAACTCTTGTTGACTGCCTGGACGATTTGGCTGCTGTGTGGGCGTATGTTTCGTTGCCTGGCAACCTATTTTTTTCAGTTTTAATGCTCAAGCAACGAAAATTACAAACTAATCTTGTAGTTATTGACCACTTGAGAGCTAAAAAAAAGCAATGATAGAGATGTTTTCATGCAAAGGTCTTAATTTCTGTCTTTTTGTAGTGCATGTTATATTTTTACAGAGATGTCAAAAGTCAAGAACTTTGTCTCTACTTGACACAATCAGTAAGTTTGTATTAGACTACATAACTTTTAACAAATTATTTCACTGTAATACTGTACAGTATTTATTATGGGAGTTATTTGTCCGACACCTTTCAAAGAAAGCAATTGACAATTAAAATGGGTCTAACTGTCCATCTGTCTGTCCATCACACTTTTTAGGACACAATAACTCTCCTTCTAATTGGGCTAGAATGTTCAAACTTGGTGTAGGTGTATAGAGTTCAAGAGTGAGCATTTTCTGCTTAGACTAAGCAGAAGTAAACCATTTGATTGGCTGATGCATTGGGACACGATAACTTTGATTCTAACTGGTGGAGAGTGATGAAACTTAGTGTATAGTTTCACTACTAATAACTTAAAAACCTTGACTGAGTTAGATCGTGAACATTTTCTTCTTAGAATAAGTATAGATAATAAGTTTTTTTGCTCCATACTTTTAAAAAATATAAACATGCCAACTTCAAAACCTTGACTGAGTTATAGACCGGGAGCCCAGGGGGTCAACCTAGCTGAAAAGTGTACCAATTTTCTTCTATATGTTATCAATGCATTTATGTCTGGTATCATCAAAATGCAAGTCTGGCGGTGGGTATGGTATTTTACGCCCAAAGTGTGATACCCCTCAACTAGTCTAGATAAGCTCAATAGGTACTACATGAAATTCGCTCAACAATGTACCGTACATCTTCAAGTATCATAAAAACACTCTGACAGAGCTATGTAATTACCAGACGTGTAGTTAAGGGTAACCCACCGCACAAACTGCCAGGCAGTGGTCATTCAGGACCCCTGTGGTGGTACTGAACAACACCAAAGCTGTTTTAGGTGGTACAGATTTCAGCTAATCCAGCCTAGCTGTTGACTGGAAATTAGATAACTCTTGTCAGGGATACTCCAACACTACAAATGTCTGGTAATTAGATAGATCTGTCAGGGGTACCCCACCACTAGAAATGTCTGTCAGAGTGTTTTTATGATACCTGAAGATGTATGGTACACTGCTGTGTGAATTTCATGTGGTACAGTTTGAGCTAATCTCAACTAGTTGGGGGACATGTCATTTTGACTGTGGTACGCCACACCCCCCGCCAGCATCCCAGCAGACTTACATTTTGATGATACCAGATATACATGCATTGATACCATAAAGGAGAAAATTGGTACACTTTTCAGCTAGGTTAACCCCCTGGGCTCCTGCTCTATTAGATTGTGAACATTTTCTTAGAATAAGTATAGAAAACCAGTTTTTTTACTCCATACTTTTAAAAAAGATAAACGTGCAATTAATTAATATATGTCATCTATTTGTTTTGGGATGGTGGCAAGGGACACCGTTGGCTTGTTACTCTTGTGATTCCATCACATCATACTGTATGACATTCTTGTCTTGCATCCTTTCATTCATTTCATAAACAGCTAGAAATATTCAATCTATAGTTGGTTGTATTGTACATCTCACAACAACGTTATGTTTAGGGCTGTTCCGTTGGTTTTTTTCACACTATTTCAGGCTTGTGTTCCATACTTTGAAATATTAGAAAAATGGATTTATAAAGGAATAATTCGAGATCCTTATTCTGAGGTAAACATATTATAAATGTATATTTTTTAAGATGGATTTGTATGAGAAAGATCTTGTTATTTTGTCCAGTCATTAGAAATGTATACTTAAATCATAGTTTGCAGATTTTATGTCTTATTTCTAGTTCTTGGTAGAGGAAAATGAAACGATACAAAAAGAAAAATTACAAGAAGATTATAATGATGCATATCCTTGTATATAACCGTCTTTTTACATTAGGCATACAAATGACATGACATAATATAGGAAATAATAGGATAGGATCCATAAAATAATGTATGTCAATTGGTAAAATGCTTTAACCCATGTTTATTTTTCAATAAAGTTTTTCTGTAGTATTTGGTATTGATTTACATAGTTACATCTGCACTATGATTAATTATCAAAGAATACATTTTCTGTGATATTTACCTTAATAGTGGTACATATTGGGAACAACATTATACAATCTGTAGAGAAAGAATACCTGTGTTTTTAGAAATAATAGCTGATAAAATATTGAATACAGGAAAATATCTCAATGTTGTGAGATTATGTGGTAAGTTCGATTATCTGTGTATCATTTTAAGAAGCACAGGTTAGAGTCTTATAATTGTTTTGATTTTGAATTGATAATTTTTCTGAAAAATAAAGAGTTTTTGAAGTATAGAAATTTATTAAAATGACAAGACCATAGTCAACTCTTGATGCCATCGGTAGAATAGAATGGTTTGACAATTTAATGATTTAATTTTAAAATGGAGAAGCAAGGCTAAGACTCGAAAAGGTTGCAATCAATGCAAACATCTTGTCAATACGACAGCCAAACTTCACTCAAAGTAATTTGAATGAAATTTTCAATATATTCAGTTTGCATTGCCTATTTTTGAAATACTATAGCGACGGTGGTACTTTTTACCGCCGACCAAATGCTTTTTACTGCCGACCGTCGTGTAATTACCGCCGACTGCATTGTAATGACTTTCACGGTAATATAATTACCGCCGACCAAATGCTTAATGATTCCTTGTTTCCGCCGACTGTTTTACGGTGTTTTTTTTTTTTTTAAAAAAAGAATACAAGAATGTTATTTTTTATTTTAGGTGTAATCACGTAAAACTGTCAAAAAACATTCATATATATTTTAAGAGAGAGAGAGAGAAAAATGGGGTTTAACAGTCCACTCGACACAAACCGCAGCCACAAGCCAGAGGTGACCGGCCAGCTAGAGGTCGAAGCGCGGCACTCTAAACTACTAGGCCATCCCAACCCCCTATATATTTTAAAGAATATGGAAGGACAAAACTAGAATTTAGATATTGACGGGCAAATATATCAAGATTGTTTCAGCTACTGCAAAATAAATAACATTTTAGGCCTATCTTCTTTTGGTCGCGCTCCCTTTTGGAGTCTTTAAGAAATTTTGCAAAACATTTTTCTTTTTGCTCTTCGCTGAAAAAGCGCCACTTTTGTTCAGAAACAGAATATGCTTTATAGCGACCACAAAGTTCATAATCTCCTGAAAAATACAGGGTAGATCTTAAATTAATTAATTGAAAATTCACACACATATACAGCATCTCGATTAGTTCTGGAGCATTTTGGGGTTTTCAGTCAATGGCACATTAAAAAATATGGTTTGCGGATTTCGCGTTGTTATTTGTCCATAATTTGAATCGTCACCTTTTCTCTTTGGTATATAAACGAACTTTGTTATTCTATCTTTCACGGTTTCGAGGTACTTTTTTTAGGTCTGGGTATTTTTCGTTCACGGTTGAGATGTCATGCTTTCTTCTTTCGAAGTCTGTCGTGTCGTTTGAACACGCAAGTCCTTCGAAGTTCCAAAGAACTTATCTACAATTTGGGATCGCTCACTAGCATTAAGTCCCACTTTATTTTGTAAGTGAAAGACATGTCAGGCACTTAAACTTGTTCAATGCATCTTCGTTAATTCCACCGAAGCTGTAATGGTACCAGAAGTTGCAATCGTTACATTGGATGAGTTGGTGGTACAATTCTTACGACAATATTTCTGGACTTTATATACATACGGACGAGGGTTTGACAGTAAACAAAAAGGAACAGACTACACATGCCAAGTAGTAGCCAGAACAATCTGAATTAACACCTATAGTGTGGTATGGCATGTCATCCCGTCAATCTGATTAAAACACAGATCCAATTTCGTTTCGTTTTTTATAGTTCAAAATTTCGTTTTTACTTGTCTTCACTACTCTTGGATCTGGAGGACTTGTTATTTAACTGGTGTTCTGCCTGAAATGAGGGGTCAGCCAATCAAATGGTCTGTCGAATCGACCGTTTGACCTTTTCATGCGTGGAACTGTGGGTAGATATTACCAGCCAACGACGTCTATACTAACACCAGCGGATAGAAATCATAACAAAACACAAGTGGATTTTGAAAAGCATGGCGATCGCTAATTGGTTAATCGAATGACTGACGTTATCAGGTCAAATGTCCCGTGCTTGATACCTGACGTCAT
This sequence comes from Patella ulyssiponensis, assembly GCA_963678685.1. Taxonomy (NCBI): domain Eukaryota; kingdom Metazoa; phylum Mollusca; class Gastropoda; family Patellidae; genus Patella; species Patella ulyssiponensis. Next base: position 38,271,164 of record OY783226.1, read on the forward strand.
AGAACGTGAGCGTCCACTATAACTAGTTAGATCTACATGAGTGTAGGCCATCGAAAGTATAAAAAACGAAACGAAATATAGATCTATATTTTAATTAGATTGGTCATCCCGTAGGATTTGTATGCTAAAATTGATTTTTTTGTTGTTTTGGGTTGATTAAGGACCAAGCTATCCAAAAATGACGGGGTTCAAATTTTCTGACCTCTTGACCCCCTAGGAGGAGTGTCATTTTTTAAATCGGGACCCCTATGAACGACCACGTGGCTATCTCAGGAAATAGTGGTTGGAGTTTCATGATCTGAAGTTCATTCTCGTGTTTCTTCATCGTGCCAACCCCATTTATGATACTCTTAAAGTGGGGGGTGGAATAAAATTACAAATTGTTGTGTTCAAAGTTGACCCCCATTTTAAAACTTGGAGACATAGAAGACATTGAAGAATCAACAAAAAATTTTGAGCTTCAAAGGGTGTAACCCCCCTGTACACCCCCCTTGAAAATATCCGACCCTGATTTCCCGTATTTTTAACGGATTTTACCAATTTCTGTTGTTGTAAGGCGGCATAGATGTCTCAAATCGTTCGATTTTGATGGGTTTTGAATCTCTGAGTTCATATCTGATGTGAAAACGAACGTAACTTTATCTAAAATGGCGGAAATCCAAGACGGCAGCCAAAAATCCAAGATGGCCGACAAGATTTTATGCTATACCCTATCAAAATTGAATCTCACGACTTTAACAGTTGTATGATACATTTGGATTATTCAAATTATTATAATGAACTATTATAAAGTTGCCTGTGAATCATATAACTATGAAATTGGTATGTGCAATGGTGTTTTGAAATTGTTCCCATGAACAAATTGCAAATAATGTGTTGATGCCATATAGTGTGTATAAAAATAGATGTTTGAATTATTTGTCATGTATGACATGCGCTGGAACTCTTTATCATTAGGACGATGTTACTTCAATTCTGAGGGGTCACGTAGGCTGGGGGTTGGGTGTTCGATCCCTGCATTGGCCGAGAAAGTTAATCCATATTTATCGGTGTGGTTCCCCCTCGTCAGTGATGCAGGACGGATGGCCTGACAAGGACAGCTGTCTAGTCGTTCGGATGCGACAAATTAGCGTGCACGAAAAATATCCCTTGACAGTTGGAAGTCGATATAAGGAGTAAAAGCTCTGTACGCGAGCGGAGCACTAATTGTTTTGTACATCTTGTTGAACCGTTCTTATCGTTCACCACGCTGTCTTCTACAACATATGGGGTCCTCTTCCAGGATCGAAGTGAAGTTCCTGGATGTGATCACTCCTACCTTGTTTTTGCTTCAAAAGAACGGTTCCAGAGCACCAGTGTGTAATGCCGTAGAAACAGTGACCAGTCGGACGCAATGTGGTCATCAAAATGATTTTATCAAGATTAGCCAACGGTATTCAAAAACAAAAGTGTGATATTTTTGAATTCGGAGGATTCGGGACATGCACTTTAACAAATGGACGCTCAGAAACTGGAAAGGGCCCGATACACATAATAGACACTGAGAGAAGTGTTGGTTTCATGGGGTCCATTGGCATCGGTTGGTGAAGTAGACGACTAAATCACCAACCAAGACATATAAGAATACTTACGTGAGCAATTTGAAGGTGTATCTAAGTAAAGTATGTTGCAGTGGTCGATTTATACATTCATTGAGCAATCGATCGCCTAGCACCTATCCGGAAAATCTCCATGATATTGATAATGGTTTGAAAATTGCTACAATAAATGTTCTTTACATGGAACATTTGAATTTATATTAATGTGTGATAATGATGTTCCCTCGCAATGGTTACTTGCATAATGCCACATTGATCAGCAGTGAATATTCTCAAGGCCGCTACAGTCACTGATAAGGATGACATCGATGCGACTTAGTAAGTCCGCAATATTAACTTTCCTATTTTGTAAACGGGTATTAAAATGAGTAAAATTCACCATTCTACCCGAAACAATTACGTCTTATGTAAACAATGCACGCGCCACGGAGCCCATGATTGGTGCCGTGTGATGTGATTGCACGTGTTGAAGATAGTCATGTCATCTTTTACAGAGATATTAGAAGACTTTCGTAATTCTCTGTGAAAGAGATTGGCATAATGAAGTGTGAGATATAAAGACATTTGACATGAAGTTCAGTAAGATTCTATGTATCACATATGTTGGTTGATACATGTATCTGAAAATTAGATGACATCAGAAGACTGTGATGAAGTCAGAAGAGCATCTTGTGACTGTAATCAAATCCGGAGCCACATTTTGACAATAAAATCGTATTCTACGACCCCGAAAACCCTAGAATAGACGTATAACACAACCCATGTTCGGATTTTGTATAAAATTTGTTCTGACATCTTAGATTTTTGGCGGCCATCTTGGATTTTCGCCATTTTGAATATAACTACATATATAACCACACCCGCAATCAACTACACAAAACATAAATACAGAACAATTGGGTGTACTTACGACTTCCTTTAACGAAAAAAAATGGTAAAATCAAATAAAACTACCGAAAATCAGGGTGCGGTACCTTCAGGAGGGGTGTACAGGGGGGTAACCCTCTTTGCACCCCAAAATTTTTTGTTGCTTTTTCAATGTCTTCTATGTCTCCAAGTTTTCCGATGGGGGGCAGACAATTTCAAAATTAATTCCATCCCCTACTTAAAGCAATTGGAAATAGTTTTCATTGACTTTCGGTGGGGAATACCAACTTCCGGTGTCAAACTCGGATTGATTTCAGCCAATAATCTTTGCATTTTCATGATCTAAAGTTCATTCTGGGTTTTTTGTAATCGTGCCGACCCATCTATGATACTCTTAAAGCGGTGAATGGAAGTAGTTTTAATTGACTTCCGGTGGGGAATACCAACTTCCGCTGTCAAACTCGGATTGATCTCAGCCAATAATATTTGAATTTTCATGATCTGAAGTTCATTCTGGTTTTTTTTTCATCATACAGACCCCATCTATGATACCCTTTAAGCGAATGGAAGTAGTTTTCATTGACTTCCGGTTGGGATTACCTACTTCTGGTGTCAGACTCGGATTGATTTCAGCCAATAATCTTTGGACTTTCATGATCTGAAGTTCATTCTTCGTTTTTGTTTCATCAGTTTTGCGACTTTTGACATCTCCGGGAGGGGCCTTTTTGAAATCCAGACCCCTCTGAACCGAGTCCATGGCTATTTCTGCCAATATTATACATTTCAGGCAAATGGAAGTAATTTCCATTGACTTACAGTTGAAAATACAATTTCTGGTGTCAAACTCGGATTGATTTCAGCCGATAGTTTTTGGATTTTCATGATCTAAAGTTCATTCTGCGGTTTGTTCATCATGCGGACCCCATTCTAGGGCTCCAGTTTTGCGACTTTTGACATCTCCGGGAGGGGCCTTTTTGAAATCCGGAGCAGTTTTCATTTAATTCGGGTGGGGAATACCAATTTCCGGTAACTCAGCCTACCACTTTATGTGGCTTTTGAAGCATGGTAAAATGATTTTATTATGGTCACTTTTGGGTGACAGGAATGTTATGTCATGAGATTCAAGACACTTTGTCATTTGTAACTAGTAAACAAGTCTAATATAAACAGAAAGAATCTTAACAAGCCAGAAGTTGCCAGAAACGAAACAAAAAGATCCTATCTTGGAAATAAATAAATCAGCTATTCATCATCATCGCCCTCCTGCACACCCGTAATCATATTGATACGGCCCCCATCAAAACACGTGCAAAGTATAAGGCAGACCATTTTTGCTGCAACTGCATTGTCCCGTGCAGCCTGTTTTACAACCACATTTTGTGAGTTCAATTACACCAAGATGAGCAGGCAGATCACGATTCGGCACAGGAACATAAATGCCTTTGTCCAACTGCCAGCCGCTTTCTGCTAGGTACGACTTGTCGCGTATTGCGGTGTACTTTGTTCCTGACATGGGGCGACAATCCAGCAAGAGCTAGTGGAAAGAACTCTCACTCGAAAGTTTTCTGAACTGAACAATTGCCATCTACGTGCTGGTAGCTTTAAATTTTTAATGGAACGGATGAATTCCTTGACATGCGAAGGCAAGTCACCCTTCACCACTTCAGTTGAGATGTTACACTCTCCAAGCTTCTTGAAACAGATGATAACAGGGCCATCACCATCAAGCTTCATATGTGCACCAGCCCTTGTTTTCTTTGTGATGCCCACAAGTTTACCTCTCCAGTCAGCACCAGAGAAGCTGCGAAGTCCAATCGGACCTTAAAACTTATTACTTCCAATGACACGCACTCGCTCGATCACATCTATCTCTAGATCTCTGTGTTTTGCGACCTTCTTAGTTACAAACCTGAGACAACCCATGAGAATTGTGTGGGCATCGGCAAATCAGCTTTGGTGGCAAAATGTTTTTTATTTCACAGAATCAAGGTATGAATTAACTACTTGATTGCAAAATTTCAGAAGCCTCCTATGTTGAATTTTCGAGATCTATTACCGTATACATACTTAAAATACAGGGGAATCGGGACAGAATAGGCTCACTGCACGCACATAATTGTGGTGGCAAAATGTTTTTTATTTCACAGACTCATGGGACTAGCCTTAAAATTTCAGAAACTTCCTATGTTGAATTTTCGAGATATATTATTGTAAACATACTAAAAATATGGATGAATCAGGTTAGTGTAAGCTCGCAGGGAACTCAATGTTTATATCTCCGCATGAACAGGTGAAAGGTTCAAACGAAGTAGCAACTTTTTTACGATCTGCTTATGAAATTCATAAGTCTGCTTAAAATTTTCCCCATTTTCCCCTTCCTTCAATTAGACAGAGTGACTACGACCAGAACTACCGTAATTCAATCCTACTAGGGCCGTGTAACAACGTAGGGTATAAACTATGGGCTGTTTCCTCACTGGTTTATGGGAGTTGGTTGGCCGAAAAGTTAATGCGTGCGTGTTGCATCATAATGCTGTCATTAATTCAAGTGGCGTGGTTTCGTTTTCCCGCTTGTAGTAGGGTCGCCTATGATACAGCACGCACGTGCTAACCATTCGGCCATCCACCACCACCACCACCAGGTTCAAAGTTCTAGAGCACCCTGTGATGTGATGGGAGCTTGATCATCACAGCTCTAAGCATTGAACCGGTAAATGAATGGCAAGAACTCGATGGATTTTTATAGCCGTCGGGCCAGGACAGGATTGCACATGCAATAGGAGAGCGTTCGAATTACTAACTAGTTAGAACCAATTGCAGACGTACTGGGAACGGTGTAGAAATAGTTGCCTGCTCAGTTTTTCATTTTTTTTTCTATTATATATAAACTTTCCATTTAAGTAGTTAAGTCTCTGACCCAATATCATCCAAAGTCTTCGACATTGAAAACATAAATTATTTTTCAATTTTAATCAACATTGATGTTGTGGTCTTACCAGGAAAAAGTGGGCTTCTTATATCCAATATTTAAGACAAAATAAACATTTTACCATTGGTACATGAATCGTGTTCCATAATGCGGTTCATATTCCACATGCCAAACGGTGATGCCATATTCTTATCTTGAAAGCATGCGCAATAAATACTATCGGTGTCTGACTAGAATAACCAGGCACTAGAGATTACCATTTGTTTGAGACTTCTGGCGTATTTCGCCGACCATAACTGATTTGAAATTAGAGTAAAAACGGAAAAGTTTCAATGTAAATCAGTTTATATACATTGCGACACCCATTTCTTTCAATTTATAAGTCTCAAATATTAGTGATTTTGTTCCTTTAATGTTTAATAAGATAGGTTGCCAGGCAACAAAACATACGCCCACAACAGCTAAGTCGTCCAAGCATTCAACAAGGGTTGTCACATATTTTTCTTTTGTCAGTAAGGAGAACGTTTACAACGTTTAAAATCTTATTACAAGTAATAGCCCATTAAGTAATTATCAAAAATAGTTAGAATTGTTTGTCTCATGCCCTTCGTCTACAAGGACCATAACTCTGGCAGTTATTATTGGAAATCGTTGAAAATGACTAGGATCATTCGTCTCATAACCTTAAACACTGTATCAATTTAAAGTCAATCGGATATCAACTTTAGCCTCTATAGCGTTCACAACATTTTTCAAAGTGATCAAGGGTCATAACTCTGGCAATAATTATTGGATATTGCTGAAAATCAATAGGCTTCTTCGTCTCATTACCTTCAACACTGTGTATCAATTTAAAGTCAATTGGATATTAACTTTAGCCTCTAGTGCGTTCACAAGAAATTGTGGACGATGGGCGGACGGACGAGACCGACAGACGGACGGACGGACGAGGGCGACAGCAATATACGTCACATTTCAATGTGGGCGTATAAAGATGTTATTTTCTAATATGAAGATAACAATTATAATAATCGTGATAAATAGAGGTTTATATTGGCGCTAGGATTATGTTTGCTAATTTCATTTCGAATCCGGGAGAGAGATTCCGCTCGTTGTTTTTATACATGCTACCTACATCACTGTCTTGATAATTTATTCATTCATTTAGATACATGTCATTTTGACTTTGAAATTTCTTAAAATGGTTTGCTTCTGCAATTCAATGTACAAAAGTATCCTGATGATTTTATTGGTGCTTGCTTTTGTGTAAAATGTGTAGAGCCGATTAGTTACCCTGTTGTTCGTTTTATAAATGTATGATTGTCAAAGACTATGATGGAACTGATTGTTATCAACGAGTCTCTTATTGTTATACCATTGAAAATTAATTTTGAAGTGTTATTTTTCTATATTTTAGGGCGGTTTTTGCGTTGTCACTTGAAAATTGGAAATGAGTTTTCGTAAAAAAATTTTAAAAAGTTTAATAATAAATATATATTTTTCACTTTAGTTCGCATAAACTGCTTCATTCTGACTTTTATTTCATAGAAATTGGCAGAAAACGAGAGCAGGTAGGATAAAATTTATATAACGTCTGCGGCCATCTTTGATAACGTCATAGCGGAATAACCTACCACGTGGTGAGTGTCCACCCAAGTCCAAAATATTGACAAAGCCACCTACTAAACATTTCTACAAAAAAATTCTCCCTACTCAAATTGTCCTACAGAACCATAGTCAGATCCAGGACTATCAGAGTTTAACACCGGAAATTGGTATTTACCACCGGAAGTCGATTGAAACTACTTCCTTTTGACTTTAAGTGCATCATAGATGGGTTGGGCATGATGAAAAAAAAGAGAACAGAATGATTTTCAGATCATGAAAATCCAAAGATTGTTGACTGAAATCGACCCGAGTTTGACACCGGAAATCGGCATTTACCACCGAAAGTCAATCAAAAATAATTCTAATCGCTTTAAAAGTATCACAGATGGGATCGGCAAAGAATAATAATTAATATGATTTATATTGACCAGCAGAAGAGACGTGAGGTGACAAAGAATCGACCTTTCACTGCAGATAAGAGGGCTCAGTCAGTTGCCCTCTTTGTGGTCGTTTGTGTAAGATCTCATTTAAGGTCCCACTACTTTGGTGCTAGGTTGGACATTATCGTATTCGATTGTCGACCATAGTTATATATAAGAAAATCTATATTTTTTTTTTTTTATCAAGCTCTGTGTATTTAACCAAATGTATTTATTTGTCACTAATAATTTAATTAATTTCATATAGTCAGCGGTAACAAGGAATCATTAAGCATTTGGTCGGCGGTAATTATATTACAGTTGAAAGTCATTACAATACGGTCGGCGGTAAATAGTATTTGGTCGGCGGTAATTTCACGACGGTCGGCAGTAAAAAGTACCACCCCTATAGCGAGAACGACCAGCTCCTTATCTAAATCTTACAGAATTCCCGTTTAAATACTGCACCAAATACAAAATAAATAGCACCATTTACTTTCTTGTAAAAATTTATTTTAAATTTTATAATTGTGTAATATTGATAGTAAAGAAAATATATATTTTCTTCATTGTGATTACAGGTCGTGATGTAAAATGTCCACATGCTGGTGAAGTATTATATACTTTAAAAGATAAGAAATATTTTGAACTGATTGAGAAATCTTATAACTATGCCAGTAAACTCTTGTTAGATCTACTTATAGAAGAAAAAGAATTGGTAGCTAGATTAAGGTAAAAAATAAACACTTCAAAATTATATTTGTACATGCCATTTTAATGTTTATTCTTTTAGTGTATCACTGCATAAGTTCAGGGCTTCCTAGAAAATTCTTAAGCACATTCTTGTGCTTAGATTTCAAGTAGACTTTGCATTTTAAAAGTAAACTTATCACATTTTGTGTGTTCCCAGAAAATTCTTAAGAACGTCCTTGTGCTTAGATTTTAAGTAGACTTCAGTGTAAGCACAAGTACATTATTATGTGCTCCTAGAAAAAACTTAAGCGCAACTTTGTTCTTATCTAAGCACAAGTCTCAAGCAAGGTATAGGGCTTGCTTACCAACCGTAGGTCTGTTTCTGCCTCCAACAAAATGGCTGACAGTTATTTCACGGCATTTCCTACATCTTTTGATATGTAAGAGACAATTTAAAGGCAGAGAAAATCCTTTAGAAACATATTCTCGAGAAGTATGATATACAAAATTTTGCTTCTGTGCCGAAACCATTTTATTTTTTTTACCAATTAGTAAACAGCACAAGCACGCAGACTAATTTAAAATCAGGCGCTTCCGCTAATTTCCGTGTTTCTTTTTCTTTAAAATGGGTTCGTCCGTCTGTCTGTCTGTCCGTCTGTCCGTCACACTTTTTGGGACACAATAACTCTCTTCCTAATTGAGCTAGAATGTTCAAACTTGGTGTATGTGTTTATTAGGTCAATGCCTTGATGGAGTTCGAAGATGAGCATTTTCCGCTTAGGGTAAGCAGAGATAAGCAATTTGATTGGTTGATGCTTTGGGACACAATAACTTTAGTTCTAATTAAGTGAGAGTGATGAAACTTGGTGTATAGTTTCATTACAGTAATACCTTGACTAAGTTCGATAATGAGCATTTATGCCAATACAATGACTGCATTCTCATTCAGTAATGGATTCGACAGTAACAGTATATAGAAACGATTGACTCGGACACGAGGGCCCTTTCCCTTGGCCAGAGGGGCCCTTTTGTCTGCCTTTAGGGTCCCCCTAACTAGGGTACATTTTCATTTTTCTCGTCTGTTTTAGCATTTTTCTTTATAAAACACTTTTGGATGACACTTCGTGTACAGTTTGATTGCTCAATACTTTTGAAAAAAATAAATGTGCGATTAATTAATATGTGTCATCTATTTATTTTGGGATTTCGGCGGGGGACATCAGCCTCACTGTTGGCTTTTTTTGTTTTAGCTTGTGCCATATTTCATATGTGTACAGGGGACATGTCAAATGCATCTAAATCGACCATTTGCCTGGAAGGAGACGACAAATTTTTATGACGTAATTTGCATACCAAAACTGTTTTTATGACATTTGAGAGCACAATAGTCTCATTTTACCAGTCACAAGGTGCTTAGACTCATACTTGACTTGTACTTACGTAAGAACGGTCTTTAGAATTTTCTAGAGACGGTATTTTGTTAAGATTCTTACGTAAGAAAAAGTGAAGCATAACTTTTTGCTTACTTTAAGAATTTCCTAGGAACAGGGCCCAGATATGGTGATTTTTGTAATGTTGGCGAAACTTCTGCCTATATCTATATGTGTGTGGCTTTACTCATGTGTTTTTATACGCCCACATTGAAATCCTATTGATTTTCAGCGATTTCCGATAATTGCTACTAGAGTTATGGCCCTTGATCACTTCAAAAAATCTTTTGGATGCTCTAGAGGGCTTTTGGGGTAATGCATCAATTAATTGCAGTATAAGAGGCAATCCGACAATACCCACCATTTTGTTTTTCATAAGGCTGTGTTGAATTGAAACTATGTTTCTTGTCACTACCTTCGAGACAATCCAATAAGGGTGTGAGGCAAACACAACACAAAGTATACAAACCAACACAAACCATCATTTTAATTTTATTCTACCCCCAAAAGCTCAAAGTTAATTGATATTCTCAGGTATTAAACTATATGGTAAACTGAATGAATCAAATAATGAAGTTGTCTGAAATACTTTTTAAAACTTGAATGCCATCACCAAATAAAAGTTGGTTTGACCAATATCCCCTGCTAAATTAACTTTTTGATTCAACAAACAATTGGCAAACAATATTCAACACCAAATGTTTTACTTGGTGCAATACATCAGCAACTATTTTGCAGACTTCAAAAAAAAATTCTCCTGTTACACAAAGTCAGTATAGGAAGTTTCAATAAAATCTTACCATAACTTTCAGAGATATAATTTTGACTAAAATTGTTAACTGTAGAAAAAATGAAATGAAATGGGGTTTAACGACCTACTTTGGTATCTGTTAGGCAGATATGTTCCATTAATTTATTTTACTTTAATAAAATGACTTTTCATATATGTATTTCTTATAGATTATACAATATTTCAATATTGGCTTTTTTTATTTCTTGTGTGTATATTTACATGTATGTAACTTTGACACATATACATTTAACTTTGACAGACAATGACATAAATTTTATTCAAAACAACAGAACTTAGTAATGGTATTATTATTCTTTATTGAATTATGGGTGTCTGTTAAACTTATTGAGTGATCTACAAAAAATTTAAAGCCATTTTATTTGAAAGTCTTCAAAAATATCTACAAACAATGACGTATTTATCAAGAATATTAGCGATAAACTGACGAGAAGGAATATCTAGGACATCAGCTCAGTGCGCATGCCTAATAACCTGACCTGCTTGTTTCTGATTGGACACTTCAACCAGTGACCTTAGCGACCGACCAATCAAATAACTTATTCTTATAATAACTTCATTATGTATGCAAAAACTTGGCCGCGCCAATCGAAAGCCGAGAATTTCGCTCGTGGAATATCTGTTTTTAGATTTATATTAAAAGTTTTACTAGTTGAAATACATCTAATAGAGCAAAGTGGCCACGGGCGCATAAAATTTATGTAAATTGCAGCTATCCGCCAACGAAATCGACTGTTATAGCTCTGTATTAAACACGGCAACAGACCGCAACATAATGCCACTTATTTTTGTTTAGCTGGTAAATATTGATAAACGAGACATTACGGGGTATCTTATTTCTAAAATAATTGTTCACATGTCGGAAACATTCAAATAAAACTTCAAAATTTTTTGTGTTGAAAAGCTATGCGGCCGAAAATTGACCCCCCGATCCTAAGCACGTGGGCGACAAGAAACATAGTTCCAATTCAACACAGCCTAATGGCGACCAAACTGATAAAATTGATCCGACAATATCGACCATTTTGTTCCATCAAAATGGTGACAAAAATGACAATTTTTTTTTTGTGTCCGTATATTTGTACCCGTTTGGTGCATTGTCACTTTATATGTGTTAATTAGGCACGAACGTTGTAGCATCAGGGGTCGACCGGACTGTATACTCCATCTTGTTTTTCAAAATGGCCACCAAACCAATTATTGGAGTTCTTATATTTGGTATGCGTGTAATATATCATTTTAGGGGTTTTCGGGGGCGCTGAATACGAAAAACATAGTTTTTGGTCGATGAAACAAATATTTATCATTTTACATATTCGATGATTTTATGGTCACTCATCAGTTATTGTCACACCTTGCAGGGTAGCTTATACCAATGAAAAAATGGTATGCTATCAACACAACAGTATGCTAAAAACTCTCATAAATTTAATGAAACAAAATAACAAATTGTATTATAATGCAGCATAAAATATTACTAGTATCTTTTTTAATAAAATATAATAACAAATTGAGTTATTGTTATCATATTCTCCGATTCAGTACCTTCAATTTGATGTATAGGTTGTTTAAATCGAGCAGAAATTGACTGAGCTGTGACTGCTTGAAGCCATCCAACTTGCCAAAGTAAGTTTTGAGAAAAATCAAGTCAATGATTTGGTATGTTTCAAAACAAAATACCATAGCAACCAAGCCATTTATTTGCTATTTTGTCGTTGAATATTGGTTACTAGAGGTTTTCCGGGGTGCTGATGATGAAAATTGTAGTAAAAATTTCATCCGACAATTTCCGCCATCTTATTTTCAAAATGGACGCCAAAATGACAAATTTTCGAGTTTACATAAGTTATATGTTTATTAATGTCATTGAATGGGGTTTTGGGGTAATGCATCAATTAATTGCAGTATAAGAGGCAATCCGACAATACCCGCCATTTAGTTTTTCATAATGGCGACCAAAATGATCAAATTGTTCCGACAATATCGACCATTTTGTTCTATCAAAATGGCGACAAAAATGACATTTTTTTCTTGTGGCCGTATATTTGTACCCGTTTGGTGCATTGTCACTTTATATGTGTTAATTAGGCACGAACGTTGTAGCATCAGGGGTCAACCGGACTGTATCCTCCATCTTGTTTTTCAAAATGGCCACCAAACCAATTATTGGAGTTCTTGTATTTGGTATTTGTGTAATATTTCATTTTAGGGGTTTTCGGGGGCACAGAATACGAAAAACATAGTTTTGGGTCGATGAAACGAATGTTTATCATTTTACATATTCAATGATTTTATGGTCACTCATCAGTTATGGTCACACCTTGCAGGGTAGGGTATACTAGTGAAAAAATGGTATGCTATCAAGACAACAGTATGCCATAAACCAGGGTTCTTAATCCATTTTGAAATGAACCGGCCACGGGTAGGCCTAACGGATGGTCATATTTTCAACAGACATGTTCATGTTGGTTTATGCATACTTTCTTCACGTCAATAATTGCATAACGTAGGCTATTCCGAATATTAATTGCATAACGTATTCCGAATAATAATAGCTGAAACTTCGAATAAACAAAACCTTTGTTGTAATTGCATACTTGTATTCAAGTATCGATAATAAAATCAAAATTTATTGTCAAATTTCGGCAACTTGCTTAATACATATTTCTACTTTTGCTTTCATCCAACCAAACGGAAGTCATAATTTAGTAAAAAGAAAAACCATAAGTAAATACAAATAACTTTGTTTTATACGTAAAGGCGTGCCAATATATAAAAATAACAAAGTATATAAGCACATGTCAATAATATAACAAAGTAACACAAATTATTTTCCGTGTATAGTCTGAACTCGAAAATATGCTATACAAGCGAAAGGTCACGTGTCCAATTGTTCTTCAGATTAGTTTTATTTTCAGATTATCCGTAAAAAAGTAGGTTTAATAACTTACGAGACAAAACATTTTTTGTGAATTTTTACTAAGCGAAAGCCAGTTGAAAGTGTTAACCATTCGGTTCTGATATATGTTCCGGACTTCAACTTCGGTTGACCTATATTGGACGTGGGAGGATATCCAGCTTTTGGAACTTCCAAATGCAATAATGACACGCATGCTTGAATTTCAGGGTCTATGCCGCCATTGCTATTTTCGGCTATTCTTTTACTTGGCATGAAATAACTAAACCAAGTTGTTTATTTACGAAATGAGCCGAGTAAGGATTCACACCGAAGGTATCCATATTGCATTGATTGACTCTTTGATGGGTTAGTTAATCAACGAATAATAATTACCTCTTTGTAATCGGCCGAAAATAGTGGCCGGTTCATTGTTTTATCATTCGGTGAAATTTGATTTGTCATGATAATTAACTCTTTGTAAATCTGCCTAAAGTATACTATTCAAAAAAAGTAGGGGATATTTGATTTTTAAGTGTTATTAAAGTCACCTAATGAAACTGACGAAGAAACAAATGACAAAATGAAATGAAGTTCACATTCATCGATTTATTCCAAATGATCGTTAGACTAAGTAAGGCACAGACTGACCATTATAAGGGTAAAATGATACCCGGGGTCAAACAGCAAAGTTACCACAGCATCACAACAAAGTCAGTAACAGGTAAATCCTCCTCTGTTTGCCAAACAAGCATTGATCCGACGTGGCATACTCCTAATGAGACGTCTAAGGTCATTTTGGTCCAGATTGTCCCATTCCTGTTGCAACGCAGCAGCAAGTTCTTGGACATTTGCAGGACGTTGTTGACGTTGACGTAACCTCTGTCCAAGCATGTCCCAGACATGCTCGATGGGGGAGAGGTCGGGACTCAGTGCTGGCCAAGGTAATGTGGTGATGTTCTGTTGTTGGAGGTAACCTGTAACGATCCTGGCCCTGTGACATCTTGCGTTGTCATCCTGGAAGATGAAACGGCGGCCATGACGTCGTGCTAACGCCACAACATGGACTGCCAAGATGTTGTCCCGGTAGTATTGGCCTGTAACACGCCCTGCAACAACATGTAAAGCCGTTCTTCCAGCAACAGTGATGCCTCCCCACGACGCCACACCCTCCTACGTCTGTCCAAAAAATCAACAGTGAACCTTGACTCATCTGAAAACATCACATTGCTCCAGCGTCGATTATCCCAGTGTTGACGATCCCTACACCAACGACGTCTTGCCTGAATGTGATGATCTCTCAAACAAGGGAACACGCGAGGACGTCGGGCGCGAAGGTGACCCCTATGCAGTCGATTCCGAATCGTCTGGCCACTCACTCTCACACCAGTGTTTGAAGACGAGCGCTGATCTGATTTGCTGTGATGACACGATTTCTCAAGGCCAAGGTACGGATAAATCGATCCTGGGCTTGAGTTGTCGCCCTTGGTCGACCTGAGCGTGGTCTGTCCTGTACAGATTGTGTATCACGGTATCTGGACCATAGCCTGCTTATGACAGACTGAGAAACATTCATCGTCCGCGCCACAACCACCTGTGTTGTGCCGATCTGTAGCATGCCAAGGGCACGTAACCTTTCATTTTGGGTAAGCCGACGCATATCAAAATTTGTTTTCTGGTCACTAAAGTAATTAAACTGATGTTTCCACCCTGGAATTCAATGCCACAATGACTGTAACATTCAAAGTCAAATCTTGGGTTGGACCCCCATGATGATCCCAAGCATCACCTGCATTCCATGCGGCAGCTATTGGTGCGTTTGGGCGTCACATGTAACTGGAAATGTTTCTTCTGTTAGGTTCTATAGTGACTTTTTTCGTAGTCATTTGCATATTTTAGTATCCCCTACTTTTTTTGAATAGTATATTATTTTCTGATAATTAGATTGTTAGAGATTCAGAAAAAACATAAGATCAATACATTATCTTATTTATATTTTTTTCAATTGAAAAATCCTATACTGAAGAAAGAGCCAAATTATGCATTCAACTATTGTTGTGAACTGGTTCATTGTGGACGAATTAACTTTTATTTAATCAGGGGAGGTAATTTTATGTCACAGGATCGAAAATGGAGGTTCTTTCAATGTTTATCGATAATACAATCTGATTAAAACACAGATCCAATTTCGTTTCGTTTTTTATAGTTCAAAATTTCGTTTTTACTTGTCTTCACTACTCTTGGATCTGGAGGACTTGTTATTTAACTGGTGTTCTACCTAAAATGAGGGGTCAGCCAATCAAATGGTCTGTCGAATCGACCCTTTGACCTTTTCATGCGTGGAACTGTGGGTAGATATTACCAGCCAACGACGTCTATACTAACACCAGCGGATAGAAATCATAACAAAACACAAGTGGATTTTGAAAAGCATGGCGATCGCTAATTGGTTAATCGAATGACTGACGTTATCGGGTCAAATGTCCCGTGCTTGATACCTGACGTCATAGAACGTGAGCGTTCACTATAACTAGTTAGATCTACATGAGTGTAGGCCATCGAAAGTATAAAAAACGAAACGAAATATAGATCTATATTTTAATTAGATTGTCGATAATAAAGACCTGTAAATATCTATTTTCATCTAAATCAATTTAATACACTGCAATGGATATAGCCTATATGTATGACGCTTGTAAGCCCATGCGGCATATATTTTTTTTGACTTACGTATCGATGACTGGGCGGGCGTTATTTTTTTATTTTTTTTCATCAAGCTTTTACTGTGAAATTAACCAACTTTTGTCTGAAATAAATAAAAAATACATAATGTTTCAAAGTTACAATTTTATTAATAGATAAAATAAGTTATATTTTTATTAATAGATAAAAGCAATGGTTAACCAATATTTTTGGCGCTTATTTTACTCTTTTAAGTGAATCAAAATATATGTACAGTCTTTTACACAAAATTCAGTATGCAGTCACACAGACAATTGGGTAGCGTATTGACTTTACTCTTGCTGTTTGCGTAGGTAACCAGAAAGTCGAAATGGTCCCACACTTTTGTTTGGGAAGATGCAGGAGGTTTTTGAATTAGCCTAGTCGGTGAAGAAGAGAAGGACGTTAATCCCCATTTAAATTCCCTGCAGGATTGTTGCCCTAAATTCCCTAATATAAAACTATCTGTATATTGTAACTTAACTATTCCTTTGTATTATTGTGTTTATTTGTATATACATGTATGTTTTGTTTTGTTTTTATACGCCCACATTAAAATGTGGTCGTATATTGTCGTCGCCCCCGTCCGTCGGTCCGGCATCCACAATTGCTTGTGGACGCTCTAGAGGCTAAAGTTAATATCCGATTGACTTTAAATTTATACACAGTGTTTAAGATCATGAGACAAAGAAGCCTATTGTTTTTCAGAAATTTCCGATAATAACTACCAGAGTTATGGCCCTTGATCACTTCAAAAAATCTTGTGGACGATCTAGAGGCCAAAGTTAATATCCAATTGGCTTTAAATTTATACACAGTGTTTAAGGTCATAAGACGAAGAAGCCTCTTGGTTTTCAGCGATTTCCGATAATTAGTGCCAGAGTTATGGCCCTTGATCACTTCAAAAAAATCTTGTGGACGCTCTAAAAGCCAAAGTTAATATCCGATTGACTTTAAATTTATACACAGTGTTTAAGGTCATAAGACGAAGAAGTCTATTGATTTTCAGTGATTTCCGATAATTAGTGCCAGAGTTATGGCCCTTGATAACTTCAAAAAATCATGTGGACGCTCTAAAAGCCAAAATTGAAATCCGATTGACTTTAAATTTATACACAGTGTTTAAGGTCATAAGACGAAGAAGCCTATTGATTTTCAGCAATTTCCGATAATTAGTGCCAGAGTTCTGGCCCTTGATCACTTCAAAAAATCTTGTGGATGCTCTAGAGGCCAAAGTTAATACCCGATTGACTTTAAATTTATACACAGTGTTTAAGGTCATATGACGTAAAAGCCTATTGATTTTCAGCGATTTCCGATAATTAGTGCCAGAGTTATGGCCCTTGATCACTTCAAAAAATCTTGTGGATGCTCTAGAGGCCAAAGTTAATTCCCGATTGACTTTAAATTTTTACACAGTGTTTAAGGTCATATGACGAAGAAGCCTATTGATTTTCAGCGATTTCCGATAATTAGTGCCAGAGTTATGGCCCTTGATCACTTCAAAAAATTTTGTGGACACTCTAAAAGCCAAAGTTAATATCCGATTGACTTTAAATTTATACACAGTGTTTAAGGTCGTAAGACAAAGAAGCCTATTGATTTTCAGCGATTTCCGATAATTAGTGCTAGAGTTGTGGCCCTTGATCACTTCAAAAAATCTTGTGGATGCTCTCTAGAGGCCAAAGTTAATATCCGTTTGACTTTAAATTTGCACACACTGTTTAAGGTCATGAGACGAAGAAGCATACTGATTTTCAGCAATTTCAAATAATTGCTTCCAGAGTTATCTCCCTTAATCACCTATCATCCGATTGACTTCAGATTAATACACAGAGTTTAAGGTGTTGAAACGAACAAGTATTTTGATTTTCAATGAATTTTGATAACTGAACAGCTAAATCCATGATGTTAAATGTTTCCTATACTAATTGTTAGCGTGGGGCAAAACTTTATAAAAAGCAATCAAATTCTAATGATTTTCAGATAATTACATAATGAGTTGTTACTCTTAATCACATTTTGATAACTGAACAGCTAAATCCATGATGTTAAATGTTTCCTATACTAATTGTTAGCGTGGGGCAAAACTTTATAAAAAGCAATCAAATTCTAATGATTTTCAGATAATTACATAATGAGTTGTTACTCTTAATCAGATTTTAGTGTATTACAAATGTTTCCTTACCAAAAAAAGTAAAAATATGCGACAACCCTTGTTGACTGCCCGGACGAATTAGCTGCTGTGGGCGTATGTTTCGTTGCCTGGCAACCTATCTTTGAAATAGTCAAATATCTGTATCCCGGCTATCTGAAGTGTATTAATTTCAGACATAGGAGACACATTGAACAAACTATGCCCTACTGTGTGTGTTTAGAAGCCCGTAAACGTCGATTTTTCACTATGTTTCATATTCACTTCAAAATGGCGACCATCAGTTGACCTAAATCAAAATTCTGCTCTGAACGTTTTTTAGGCTTTCCTTCAAGGATTCAGAAAATATAACTCCTGTGTCTGTAAGTACAATATCGCAAAAGCTCTATGATTTTTCACGTTTCAAGATGGTGGCACTTCCGGTTCGATCGAAAAAAACTCCATATTTTGTGTACAAGTCAGTAATTACTTACCTAGTATCGAATAAAAAAAATTTAGGTCATTCTGGCATATTTTTCGACGATTTTTTTGAAAACTTTGATCCTTAATTTCACCAAGGGGAGATAATTTAGAAAAGTTCTAAGGACATCTTTGAAGTCACATTGGCAAGATCTACTCACATTCTAAATTTCATGAAAATCGCACAACTATTAAAGAAGTTGGTTTCAACTTCCGGTTCGAAATCACAGCGATAAAGTTTCGAAAATCCGAAATTGCAGATTTGAAGTAAATGTCTCAAAGAAAAAAGAATTAGTGAAATAGGTCAAATATTCACAAAGTTACAGCATTGTAGGTCAAATGTATTCGTTGGTAAAATTCAGTGATTTCGGATTCGTAAAACGTTTTGAAAATATATTTAATCAAGGTTCGCACCCCATTTTTGGGGAAGTAGGTCAAAATTTCAGAAAGATCCTATGGGTAGATTCTGAGAAATCAATTTGCAGAAAATACACACAAAAAAAAAATAATTATAAGAATAACTAGACCTGCAGCAAATCCAGCAATATCAATTCATTTTATACATTTGTTACTTGTAAGTGATCCTGTAGACAATCGCTTACTTTTATGGACCAAAAACCATGAAAAGTGACTTGTAGACAATCGCCTATTTCTCTGCAACTGTACAAGTTAGAAACCATTTTGTGATATCTGTAGGATCGTATTTGTTCAATCTATTTGTTCATTGGAATAAAATATCTGTTACGATGGCTAAAAATTCAGTTATTGCCTAAATGACGTCACCTCCGGTGACAGTGAAAGTGTTGAAATGGTTTGACCTAGTCAAAAGTGGCATTACGCATCAAATGGTGAAAGAAAATTGAAAATCGAATTATAATTGATTCTTTTACAGGCAAAATAATTTGAAAAGTGACTGATGCAAATTGCTTTTTTCTCAGCAAGTGTGCATATTACAAATTAAATTTCACATACATTCTCTTCGTATGGTTTATTGCTACCGGTTTATGAAAGTTACGAAGAAATATTTGAAAATATGAAGGCACTGGATGGGTTATAAATAGCTTAATTTTACACTGTTTTTCACATTTTATTCGAAATAGTCTGAAAAAGAAATCGAAATGTTTTGTGCGCCTTTAAAGGACTCATCCTTTCAGTTTTACCGGATTTGTAAAAAAATGATATTTGCTTTCAAAAAGAGGTACCGAACTGTCAACATCTGTCAAAATTGTAGTTTTTATACGCCCACATTGAAATGTGGTCGTATATTGTCGTCGCCCCCGTCCGTCCGTGGACGCTCTAGAGGCTAAAGTTAATATCCGATTGACTTTAAATTTATACACAGTGTTTAAGGTCATGAGACGAAGAAGCCTATTGTTTTTCAGCGATTTCCGATAATAACTACCAGAGTTATGGCCCTTGATCACTTCAAAAAATCTTGTGGACGCTCTAGAGGCCAAAGTTAATATCCGATTGGCTTTAAATTTATACACAGTGTTTAAGGTCATAAGACGAAGAAGCCTATTGATTTTCAGCGATTTCCGATAATTAGTGCCAGAGTTATGGCCCTTGATCACTTCAAAAAATCTTGTGGATGCTCTAAAAGCCAAAGTTAATATCCGATTGACTTTAAATTTATACACAGTGTTTAAGGTCATAAGACGAAGAAGCCTATTGATTTTCAGCGATTTCCGATAATTAGTGCCAGAGTTATGGCCCTTGATCACTTCAAAAAATCTTGTGGACGCTCTAAAAGCCAAAGTTAATATCCGATTGACTTTAAATTTATACACAGTGTTTATGGTCATAAGACGAAAAAGCCTATTGATTTTCTGCGATTTCCGATAATTAGTGCCAGAGTTATGACCCTTGATCACTTCAAAAAATCTTGTGGACGCTCTAAAAGCCAAAGTTATTATCCGATTGACTTTAAATTTATACACAGCGTTTAAGGTCATAAGACGAAAAAGCCTATTCATTTTCAGCGATTTCTGATAATTAGTGCCAGAGTTATGGCCCTTGATCACTTCAGAAAATCTTGTGGACGCTCTAAAAGCCAAAGTTAATATCCGATTGACTTTAAATTCATACACAGTGTTTAATATCATAAGACGAAGAATCCTATTGATTTTCAGCAATTTCCGATAATTAGTGCCAGAGTTATGGCCCTTGATCACTTCAAAAAATCTTGTGGATGCTCTAGAGGCCAAACTTGATATCCGATTGACTTCAAATTTATACACAGTGTCTAAGGTCATGAGACGAAGAAGCCTATTGATTTTTAGCGATTTCTGATAATGCCAGAGTTGTGGCCCTTGATCTCTTCAAAAACCTTGTGGATGCTCAAGAGGCCAAACTTGATATCCGATTGACTTTAAATTTATACAATGTGTTTAAAGTCATAAGACGAAGAAGCCTACTGATTTTCAGCGATTTCAAATAATTACTTCAAGAGTGATCTCCCTTGATCACTTCAAAAAACCTTGTGACGCTATAGATGCCAAACTTATCATTAGAATTGACTTCAGATTGATACACAGAGTTTAAGGTGTTGAAACCAACAAGTATTTTGATTTTCAATGAATTTTGATAACTGAACAGCTAAATCCATGATGTTAAATAAATGTTTCCTATACTAATTGTTAGTGTGGGGCAAAACTTTATAAAAAGCAAACAAATTCTAATGATTTTCAGATAATTACATAATGAGTTGTTACTCTTAATCAGATTTTAGTGTATTACAAATGTTTCATTTCCAAAAAAAGTAAAAATATGCGACAACCCTTGTTGACTGCCCGGACGATTTAGCTGCTGTGGGCGTATGTTTCGTTGCCTGGCAACCTATCTTTTATGAATTTACGTCATTTCCAGTGATGAAATATCTGTTTTGAAGGCTAAAAATACAGTTTTTGCCAAAATGATGTTACTTCCGGTGAAAATCTAAAATTACTTTTATGAAATCGTAAATGGCATTAGGTATCACACAGTGAAAATGTTATGAAAATCGAATAATAATTGACACTTTTATGGACCAAAAACCTTGAAAAGTGACCTTTTGAAAATCGCCTATTTCTCCGCAACTGAATAAGTTAGAAACCATTTTGTGATATCTATATGATCGTATGGGTTCATTCTATTAGTTGATTGGAATCAAATATCAAAAATTTAAACAACAAATACGACTAATTTGAATGAATTATTTGTTTCGAAGGCTATAAATAGAGTTTTTGCCAAAATTACGCCTTTTCCGGTGACATTGTAAATGTTTCATTGGTCTGGCCTAGATGAAATAGACATTGCACATCAAATGGTGTCACTTTTATGAAAATCCAATAATAATTAACTCTTTTACAGACAAACTAGCATAAAAAGTGACTCATGCAAAATTGCCCATTTCTCGGCAACTGTTAATTTTACAAACTATTTTTCTCATACATTATTGCTACAAGTTAATGAAAGTTGCGAAGAAATATTTTAAAATAAGAAAAGCCTGAATGGGTTTTAAATAGCCCATCTTTTCACCTTTTTTCTCCTTTAAATCGAAATGACCCGAAATGGAAAATCGAAATTAAAAAAAACGAGCATGATGATTTCTGTGCCTTTACAGGGCACACCCTTTCAGTCATACCATTTTTGAGAAAAATAATATTTGCTTTCAAAAAGTGGTACTGAACTGTCAAAAATTGTAGTTTTTGCTAAAATTACGTCACTTCCGTTGCCGAAAGTCAACCTTACTGGGAATAAAAAAAATGACATCTTAGACCACGGAGCATATGAATTTTGTTTTATATAAATCGAACAATAAATAATTAATCTAGGACCGAAAAACTAAATTAGTAAATGGGGGCCAAGGGAAAATACAGTGACAAACAATGTTGCCATTTTTGGTCAAATCAGATGATTCTTTCACTCTTGGCAAAATACCACATAAAATATTCATTATTTAAAAAAAAAATTGTAAAATTTTAAATTTCCAAAATTTGGCGCCTAATATCTCCGAAGATTCGTCGAAAATAAAAGATCTAAAGAACTGTAGCTATGAGCCTTATCTCCGACTGTGTCAAAATGTATCAAATATTACAATCCGACAATTATTGATAATGTTACGTCAAAATTTCAAAAAACGACAACTTCGGTGATTTTGGACATTTCGCATTGTCGCAGAAGGTCAGAAATAGCTTTAAAATTTAAGTTAAACCCACTTTCCCAGTAAAACTGAAGACACTGAATCAATCCGTCAAGTGTTTCTGAGATATGATCCGATGGAAAAATAATAATAAGAAGAACTAGTGCTGAATACAATAGCCGATCCATCGAGCTACTAAACGATACTGTAGTTGTTATGATTCAGTGACACCCTCTATCAGATTTGTAAGTAATATTTGCTTGCGAATACACCGGTCAAAATTGTAAAATCTGGCAAAATTACTTCACTTCCGGTGCCAAAAGAAATCATTATCGTTAACAAATAAGTTGAGAATTCGCAATTGAGAATTGTTTTATACACATCAGGCAATAAATAATAAACTTAGAATCCATAAACTGAAATTAAAAAGGTAAAAAACTTAAAGGGAGACAAAATATATCTCAAATTAACCGGCACTACCGAGATGAGAGAAATGGGGTTTAACGTCAACTAGACACAAACTGTCATTTTGGGACTAGCATGGTTTAATTTTATATCATTAATTCCTGTGTAAAATATCAAAAAATATTCATAAATAAAAAAGGTTTTCGTAAAAGAATTAATTTTTTTCAAAATATCGAACATTTTTTCGACTACTTCCGGTTTTTGGATCATTGTCGGGATAGTTTTAACAAGTTGTTCAGATACTTAACTTTCTGTCACAGAAGTGTCAGAAACATCTATTCAGTAGTTTTTTGTAAAAAAGATAAATAAAAGAACACTTTCAATAATTAAACGACTTTTCATCTTTTTTCAAAGATTGAGTCCATTTTTGGACCCCTTATATTATTTCAAACCTTTTCCTTTTGGATTCACGCCACAGACCACCGATATGACTCTGCGTTAAAAAAGTTTCAGAAAAATCGCACCATTGAGGTGCCATATAATAGTCAATTAATGGGGCTATCCATAGACACTTGACTTCTTTTGGTCCGGTAATATCTGACCGAGAAATTCAGCTTTTCGCAAGAACGCAAATTTTTTAAACCTTTTTTTCCATTTTTTGAATACTTACGGTATGGTGATTAGTGTCGAGATAGTTTTAATAACCGGTTTGGGCAATTAAATAGCCGCAGGGCTCTGTAAGGATATATTACATTATCTAATCAGATAAAATACACCTGAGAAATCCTATGTTCAAAAGTGCCAAAAATGCAAAAATATCGAAATATCGAAAATTAAATTTCAGTATTTCAATACATATTATACATCGTTAGAATCGGATTTAGGTCTGCTATCTGAATGTGTAACCATTTTTTGAAAATCTGTTAAAATAGAGCATTTTCCAAAATTTGACGATTTTTCGATTTTCAGTCCCTTTTTTCTCCCATTCCAGACATTTGAAAGTCTTTTTGGATGGCTTCATGCAAAATACCTCCAAAAGGACTCTCGATAGAAAAAATTAAAAAAAAATTGTAGGTTAAGTTTTCGAGATACAGACGTCCAAAAACGCTCCAAATCAGAAAATACTTGATTTTCAGCATGCCATATTTTGCTTCCTGCTCATCGTATTCGTACGAATTGGGTATCATTCAGTGGTCCAATCACCGCCCGACCAAATGATACCTTAATTTGTTTAATCCGTTGATATCGGACGGAGAAATCGTGTTTTTACCCAAAACACCAATTTTTCACATTTTTTTCAAAATATCGTATATTATTTCGACTACTTCCGGCTTACGGATTGTTGTTGAAATTGCTTTAAACGGTGGTTTGACCATATAGCTTTATGTTCCAGGAATTTAAGAAACGTCGATCCAGCCGTAAAACAACTTAAGCTCGCAAAATGTGAAGAAAATCGAAAAATAAAGGGCGATAACTCTGAATGAAACTTATATTACTGAAACCGGATTGCCTTCAGGTATCCAAAAATGTAGGTCAAATTTGAAAATTTTGAAAAATAACAAAAAATGTGTCTTAACATATTTTCATTTTTCGAACGCTAGAAGTCAGCGGCGAAGTTTCGAAATTGCAAAATTTTCAACTGCTATCGTCCGAGAAAAGACTCAAGGTTTCCGAAAATGTAATTTGTATGAAAATAGGTACAGAATTGACGAATCTACGTCCGTTTTTTAATTTTTTGGCACCAAACGAAATTCGGCCACTTCCGGTCTGCACAGAAGTTTCAAATACAGTCGATCAGGTGGCCACCATATGGTTTCCTGATAGAAAATTATGTCCCAGATCTGTATCTGTTACAGACACTGAGAAATAGGCTCCCCCGAAAAATAAAAAAATAATAACTAGATCTGCTACTGTCCCATGCAGATATGAAAGCTTTCATATTCATCGTCACGTGTCATCGATTATATCAAGTATCTCAAATAAAAGGATAAGAATAACAAACTATCAAAATTGGTCAAAAACTCGCGAAGTTACAAGTCTAAATATAGTATGAAACATTGAGTAATCTGAAAACTAAAGGGAAATAACTGATACTTGTGTTGCTGTAATCGGGATGACTTCCGATTTCAAAAATTTCAGAAAAATGAAATGAAAATGGTAAGAAAACATTGAAAAATTAAATGAAATAACTTTGAACAAAACTAAAACTTTTTGAATCAGGTTGAACTCAACTGTTTGAATATGTACGTTAAATATGTAGATTTGGAAAATTATAAAGACATAATATCAAAATCGGTCAAAAACTCACAAAGTTACAAATTTAAATGTAGTGAGAAACATTGCTCCCGGGCAAAAAAATAATCTTTAAACTAAAGGGAAATAACTGAAACTTGTATAGCTGTAATCGGGCTTCCAAGATATGTTATATAATTATGGTTTCCAATATGTTTGGTTATAAGTAGGAAATCGTGACGACTTCTTAAGCATGTTTTAAACAAAGGGTCATAGACTGCAATATACAAGAATGGCACTCTGCAATAAAAAAAACTGGCCAGAGATTTCTATGCAGAAATTAAATAATTGCTAGAACCAGAAAAATATTTATCCACTATAATAAATAAGCAACATAGAGAAAATGAAATGAAATTGAATGGGGTTTAACGTCCTACTGTTCTGCTCCTACAATGGGCTAATGAAGACGGGCATACGCCATAAAGTGTGCAATGAGGGAAATTTTACCCGGGCAGCGGCGTTACGGCCTACGAGGTTGGTAAGGCGACCATACTCCTTGTCACGTACAACCAAGAAATCGAAACAAGGCCAGTTGACTCAATGACAGACGTTATGATACAGAGCGCACGTGCTAACCATTCAGCCACGCAACCTCCCTAAAATCGGCAAATTGCTGACGTACAGCGAGAAACATTTCAACCGGGCCAAATTTTCTATTTTAACAGTTTAATTTGCACGGTACCTTTAGTTATCAACCGAATATTACAAAACTTTTAAAAATAAGCTCCCCCTGACCAGCTTAATCGTTCGCAATCAACGTTTGCCCTTTAAAATCGACAAATTGCTGACTTTATAGTGAGAAACATTACAACCGCTCCAAATTTTCTGTTTTATCACTTTAACAGTACCTTTGATTACAAACCGATTATTACAAAACTTTAAAAAGAGAAAGAGAGAAATGCGGCCTAACGTCCATTCGACACAAACTAGGTCATTTCGGGACTAACATATGTTTTTTAATTTTATTTAAAAACTGCCCTTGCACGTACTGGTCTTAAGCCGTTGGGAGGAAACCGAAGAACACGGAGAAAACCCACGAGGTTGGACATCATACACCATGTCACGTGCAACCTGGAGATCGAAACGACGCCCGTTGACTCAATGACAAACGTTACAATACAGCGAGCACATGCTAACCATTCAGCCATCCAGCCTCCCTGAATTCGGAAAATTGCTGACTTATAGCAAGAAACATTTCAACCGGGCGAAATTTTCTGTTTTAACAGTTTAATGTGCACGGTACTTTAATTACCAACCGATTATTACAAAACTTTTGAAAATAAGCTCCAACTGACCACTTTAATCGTATGCAATAAACGTTTTGCCTGAATTGAAAGTTCTGCACGGAAAAAGTTCATCTCGATTTCCCGGCGTGGTTCCCCTTGTCAGTGAGGCAGAACGGAGGGCCTGACAAGCACAGCTGTCTAGTCCTTCGGGTGGGACGAAAAACCAAGGTCCCGTGTACATATTGGAGTGCACGTAAAATATCCCTAAGCAGCTGGAATTCGATACTGTTGAATAAACTCTATACGATGACTAAATGCGTAGATTGTAGTCACCCACATTGCAGGTTTCGCTTAACAATGAAAGAGTGCCGTTGTCAATGTTCGATCCTTTTGTTCTTCTACTCCTGATATGTTGGACTGTTGATCGATGTTTTCATATAAAAGACTACCAATAAGACTCTTTGTAGAAGAAGTTCCCAAAAAATAGTATGTTGACTTTACGAGAAAGACCTCTAAACATGCTCCAAATTGTAAAAATACGACTTTTTGGATTTTCAATCTCTTTTTTTCGGCTATCCCTGATATTTAAAAAAAATGATACAATGATTTCACACAACAGGCTAGCTATTAGACTCTCTATTGACAAAAGTTTCACCGCCCTCCCTTCATTATAACCGAAGTTATCGTGCCCTAAAGAATCAACAAATTAGCATGCTTATCTCTGCTTACCCTAAGCAGAAAATGCTCATCTTTGAACTCAATCATAACATTGACCTAGTGAACGTCTACAACAAGTTTGAACATTCTAGCTTAATTACAATGAGAGTTATTGTGCTCCAAAGTCTCGGCCCTTCAAATTGCTTCTATTTTTCATTTTCAATTCAAAATGGTGACTCCGGGTTGACCTAAATCAGAATTCCATTCGCGACATTTTTTAGGCCTTCCTACAAGGATTCAGAAAATATAACTCCCGAGTCTGTAAGTAAAATAGCAAAAAAGCCTTATTGATTTTTCACGTTTAAAGATGGTGGCACTTCCGGTTCGATCGACAAACTCCATATTTTGTGTACGAATCAGTAATTCCTTGTCTAGTATCGAAAAAAAAAAACTAGGTCATTCTGACCTATATTTCGACGATTTTTTTGAAAATTTTGATCCTTAATTTCACCAAGGGGAGATAAGTTAGAAAATTTCTAAAGTCATTTTTCAAGTCGCATCATTAAGGCCTACTTACATATTAAATTTCATGAAAATCGTACAACGACTAAAGAAGTTGTCGAGTTGGTGTAAACTTCCGGTTCGAAATCACAGCGACGAATTTTCGAAATTCGAAAATCCGAAATTGCAGATTTGAAGTAAATGTCTTAGGATACTCAAAGAAAAAAGAATTAGTAAAATATATCAAATAGTCACAAAGTTACAGCATTGTAGGTCAAATGCATTCGTTCGTAAAATTCGGTGATTTCGGATTCGTAAAACGTTTTGAAAATACATTTAATCAAGGTTCGCACCCCATTTTTGGGGGGGTAGGTCAAAATTTTAGAAAGATCCTATGGATAGATTCTGAGAAATCCGATTTGCAGAAAACACACAAAAAAAAAAAATAATAATAATAACTTTAACAGAAACAATAAGCTTTCATATGTAATACATATGAAAGCTTAATAATTTTAGTAATCACAATAGGCTTTCAGACAAAAGTCTGAAAGTCTAATAATAATCCGAACAGTGTGAAACACTAATAATCTTAACAGAAACAATAAGCTTTCATATGAAATATGAAAGCTTAATAAGGGCTATACATAATTCAATTTTATCAAATCCAACGGCTATGCTAAATTTCTGCCGAACGATAATTGGAATACACACGTGATTTATACCTCAATTCATTCGTACCTTTTCCAATATGTTGTTGAAATAAATTGAAATCATAAACGATTACCTGCCTATTGTTTATTAAAGCAGTTTAAAAAATGAATGAAAACTAGACCTGCATGCAGGAATGACGGGTTTCACTGGTGCCACCTTACCCTTAAACATGTCACTTCCGGTGCCAAGTTACCCATGAACATATGTCACTTCTGGTACCAACGAAACCACTAAACAGGTTTCCAAATTAACATTGCACACAAATAAAATGGACGCAGAATCAACCAAATCCAGCAATATCAATTCATTTTATACATTTGTTACTTGTAAATGATCTTGACAAAATTAAATTACTCCCGGTGTTAATGAAAATGTTCAATTAGTCTTATAAAATCAGAAATGGCATACGATATCATACAGTGAAAATTTTATGTAAATCGAATAATAATTGCCACTTTTAAAGACCAAAAAACTTGAAAAGTGACTTGTAGAAAATCAGCTATTTCTCGGCAACCGTACAAGTTAGAAACCATTTTGTGGTATCTGTATGATCGTATGGCTTCATTCTATTTGTTGATTGACATCAAATACCATAATTTGAAAAAGATTTCAAAACAAACTCATTTGAATAAAATATCTGTTTTGAAGGCTAAAAATACAGTTTTTGCCAAAATGACATTACTTCCGGTGATAATGAAAATCTTACATTACTTGTATGAAATCCCAAATGGCATTAGGTATAACATGGTGTAACGTTTATGAAAATCGAATAATAATTGACTCTTTTATGGCCCCAAATCCTTCAAAAGTGACCTGTAGAAAACCGTCTATTTCTCGGCAACCGAACAAGTTAGAAACAATTTTATGATATCTATATGACCATATTAGTTGTGTTTATATGTGAATTTAAACCAAAAGTTAAAATTATTAATACATATTAAGTAATTATTGGTTGAATAAATCATTGATTTAAAAAGTTTAAAAAGCAGTTTTTGACAAAATGGCGTCACTTCCGGTGTAAATTTTAAATTGTAATCAACTTGATATGACGCTACATGCTTTTTGAATCAAATGATGTCACTTTTATAAAAATCCAATAATAATTGACTTTATTACACGCAAAATAAAGAAAACAGTGACTTATGCAGAACTGCCCATTTCTTGGCAACTGCTTATATTACAGACTAATCTTCACATACATTCTCTTCGTATTGATTATAGCTACAAGTCTATAAGAGTAATGTAAAAATATTTTAAAATCTGAAAAGCCTGAATGGGTTGTAAATAGGTCAATTTTACGCCTTTTTTCACCTCTTAATCCAATTTGCTAGAAAATGAAATAGAAATTAAAAAAACTGCTTCCGCCATTTTTTGTGCCTTGAAAGGACACACTCTTTGAGTCATATAATTTTTCAAAAAAATAATATTTGTTTTCGAAGAAGGAAAATAACTGTCAAAATTGTAGTTTTTGGTAAAATTATGCCACTTCCGGTGCCGACAGATAACACTATTGGTAACAAAAAAAATGACAATTGAGACAACGAAGCATATGAACTTTGTTTTATACAAATCGAACAATAAAAAAATAATCTAGGACAGAAAAACTGAATTAGCCAATGGCGGCCAAGGAAAATTACTGAGATAAAAAATTTTAACATTTTTGCGCAAGTCAGATGACTCTTTAATTCTGTGTACAACACGACTAAAAAATATTCATAAATAAAAAAGTTTTTTGTAAAATTTTAAATTTTCAAAATTTGGCGCCTAATATCTTCGAAGATTTGCCGAAAATCAAAAATCGAAAGTAGCGTAGCTACGTGCCATGTCTCCGGATATGCCAAAATGTATCGAAAGTTAGAATTCCATGATTATTGTTAAAATTACTGCAATATTTTAAAAAACGGTGATTTCGGACATTTCGCATAGTCGCAGAACGTTCAAAATAGCTTTATCCTCTAAGTCACACCCACTTTCCCAGTAAAACTGAAGAAATCGTAACGATGCGACAAGCAGTTGCTGAGATCTACTCAAAACAAAAGAAGAATAATAATAATAAGAACTAGACCTGCATGCAGGAATGACGGGTTTCACTGGTGCCACGTTACCCTTAAACATGTCACTTCCGGTGCCAAGTTACCCTTGAACATATGTCACTTCTGGTACCAACGAAACCACTAAACAGGTTTCCAAATTAACATTGCACACAAATAAAATTGACGCAGAATCAACCAAATCCAGCAATAACAATTCATTTTATACATTTGTTACTTGTAAATGATCTTGACAAAATTAAATTACTCCCGGTGTTAATGAAAATGTTCAATTAGTCTTATGAAATCAGAAATGGCATACGATATCATATAGTGAAAATTTTATGTAAATCGAATAATAATTGCCACTTTTAAAGACCAAAGAACTTGAAAAGTGACTTGTAGAAAATCGGCTATTTCTCGGCAACCGTACAAGTTAGAAATCATTTTGTGGTATCTGTATGATCGTATGGCTTCATTCTATTTGTTGATTGACATCAAATACCATAATTTGAAAAAGATTTCAAAACAGACTCATTTGAATAAAATATCTGTTTTGAAGGCTAAAAATATAGTTTTTGCCAAAATGACGTTACTTCCGGTGATAATGAAAATCTTACATTACTTGTATGAAATCCCAAATGGCATTAGGTATAACATCGTGTAACGTTTATGAAAATCGAATAATAATTGACACTTTTATGGCCCCAAATCCTTCAAAAGTGACCTGTAGAAAACCGTCTATTTCTCGGCAACCGAACAAGTTAGAAACAATTTTATGATAACTATATGACCATATGAGTTGTGTTTATATGTGAAATTTAAACCAAAAGTTAAAATTATTAATACATATTAAGTAATTCTTGGTTGAATAAATCATTGATTTAAAAAGTTTAAAATGCAGTTTTTGACAAAATGACGTCACTTCCGGTGTCAATTGTAAATTGTAATCAACTTGATATGACGCTACATGCTTTTTGAATCAAATGATGTCACTTTTATAAAAATCCAATAATAATTGACTTTATTACACGCAAAATAAAGAAAACAGTGACTTATGCAGAACTGCCCATTTCTTGGCAACTGCTTATATTACAAACTAATTTTAGCATACATTTTCTTCGTTTGGATTATAGCTACATGTTTATAAAAGTTACGAAGAAATATTTTAAAATCTGAAAAGCCTGAATGGGTTGTAAATAGGTCAATTTTACGCCTTTTTTCACCTCTTTATCCAATTTGCTAGAAAATGAAATAGAAATTAAAAAAACTGCTTCCGCCATTTTTTGCGCCTGGAAAGGACACACTCTTTGAGTCATATAATTTTTCAAAAAAATAATATTTGTTTTCGAAGAAGGAAAATAACTGTCAAAATTGTAGTTTTTTGTAAAATTATGCCACTTCCGGTGCCGACAGATAACATTATCGGTAACAAAAAAAATGACAATTGAGACAACGAAGCATATGAACTTTGTTTTATACAAATCGAACAATAAAAAAATAATCTAGGACTGAAAAACTGAATTAGCCAATGGCGGCCAAGGAAAATAACTGACACAAAAATTTTTAACATTTTTGCGCAAGTCAGATGACACTTTAATTCTGTGTACAACACGACTAAAAAATATTCATAAAAAAAAAAGTTTTTTGTAAAATTTTAAATTTTCAAAATTTGGCGCCTAATATCTTCGAAGATTTGCCGAAAATCAAAAATCGAAATTAGCGTAGCTATGTGCCCTGTCTCCGGCTATGCCAAAATGTATCGAAAGTTAAAATCCCATGGTTATTGTTAAGATTACTGCAATATTTTTAAAAACGATAACTTCGGTGATTTCGGACATTTCGCATTGTCGCAGAACATTCAAAATAGCTTTATCCTCTAAGTCACGCCCACTTTCCCAGTAAAACCGAAGAAATCGTAACGATGCGACACGTAGTTGCTGAGATCTATTCAAATTGGAATCTGAATCCTTGAACATGACACTTCCTGTGCAAAGTTACCCTTGAACATATGTCACTTCCGGTACCAACGAAACCACTAAACAGGTTTCCAAATAATCATTGCTTACATCAAATAAAATGGACGCGGAATCAACCAAATCCA
Source organism: Patella ulyssiponensis (assembly GCA_963678685.1). Taxonomy (NCBI): domain Eukaryota; kingdom Metazoa; phylum Mollusca; class Gastropoda; family Patellidae; genus Patella; species Patella ulyssiponensis. The sequence goes on from OY783226.1 coordinate 38,303,799, forward strand.
GCAATATCAGTTCATTTTATACATTTGTTACTTGTAAATGATCTTGACAAAATTACAATACTTCCGGTTTTAATGAAAATGTTCAATTAGTTTTATGAAATCCGAAATGGCATAGATATCATATAGTGAAAATTTTATGTAAATCGAATAATAATTGCCACTTTTAAAGACCAAAAAACTTGAAAAGTGACTTGTAGAAAATCGGCTATTTCTCGGCAACCGAACAAGTTAGTAACAATTTTATGATATCTATATGACCATATGAGTTGTGTTTATATGTGAATTTAAACCAAAAGTTAAAATTATTAATACATATTAAGTAACTCTTGGTTGAATAAAACATTGATTTAAAAAGTTTAAAATGCAGTTTTTGACAAAATGACGTCACTTCCGGTGTCAATTTTAAATTGTAATCAACTTCTTATGACGCTACATGCTTTTTGAATCAAATAATGTCACTTTTATAAAAATCCAATAATAATTGACTATTTTACAGGCAAAATTACGAAAACAGTGACTTATGCAAAACTGCCCTTTTCTCGGCAACTGCTTATATTACAAACTAATTTTCACATACATTCTCTTCGTATTGATTATAGCTACAAGTCTATAAGAGTTATGTAAAAATATTTTAAAATCTGAAAAGCCTGAATGGGTTGTAAATAGGTCAATTTTACGCCTTTTTTCACCTTTTAATCCAATTTGCTAGAAAATGAAATAGAAATTAAAAAAAACTGCTTCCGCCATTTTTTGCGCCTTGAAAGGACACACTCTTTGAGTCATATAATTTTTCAAAAAAATAATATTTGTTTTCGAAGAAGGAAAATAACTGTCAAAATTGTAGTTTTTGGTAAAATTATGCCACTTCCGGTGCGGACAGATAACACTATTGGTAACAAAAAAAATGACAATTGAGACAACGAAGCATATGAACTTTGTTTTATACAAATCGAACAATAAAAAATTAATCTAGGACTGAAAAACTGAATTAGCCAATGGCGGCCAAGGAAAATTACTGAGACAAAATTTTTTAACATTTTTGCACTAGTCAGATGATTCTTTAATTCTGTGCACAATACGACTAAAAAATATTCATAAATAAAAGAGTTTTTTGTAAAATTTTAAATTTTTGAAATTTGGCGCCTAATATCTTCGAAGATTTGCCGAAAATCAAAAATCGAAAGTAGCGTAGCTATGTACCCTGTCTCAGGCTATGCCAAAATGTATCGAAAGTTAAAATCCCATGATTATTGTTAAAATTACTGCAATATTTTCAAAAACGATAACTTCGGAGATTTCGCATTGTCGCAGAACGTTCAAAATAGCTTTATCCTCTAAGTCACACCCACTTTCCCAGTAAAACCGAAGAAATCGTAACGATGCGACACGTAGTTGCTGAGATCTATTCAAATTGGAATCTGAATAATAATAATAATAACTAGATCTGCTACTGTCCCATGCAGATATGAAAGCTTTCATATTCATCGTCACGTGTCATCGATTGTATCAAGTATCCTAAAAAAAGGGATAAGAAGAAAAGATTATCAAAATTGGTCAAAAACTCGCGAAGTTACAAGTCTAAATATAGTATGAAACATTGCATCCAGGCATAACAATAATCTGAAAACTAAAGGGAAATAACTGAAACTTGTATTACTGTAATGAGACGGATGAGAAAATGAAATGAAGATGGCGGGAAAATAATTAAAAATGGCAGGTTGGACAGGCGACCTCAGTCCTTGTCACGTACAACCGGGCATTCGAAAACACACTAGTTAACTCAATGACAGGCGCGCGTGCTAACCATTCAGCCGCCCAACCCCCCTTTGAAATCAGACACGTGCAATATGTCATATAGGAAGAATAACAAGTCGCTCACAACAAAATGGTAAATTAATGAGTTTAGGTCAAAAGGTTGAGCTACTGTTTTAGAGCATTAATTAATTGTTTTAAAGAGACACGTTAAGGGTTGTTCATAGTTAAATGAAAGTTTAATTTTAAATAAAATTAGGATTTAATAATGGCAGACTAATATTAAAATAAAGTTTTAAATTAAGAATAGATAATTAATTATTGGTCTAATGCAATGAAATGCTTTGATTTGACGGATTAAATGTACGATGGGTGTCCACACTATGTGGCTAAGGCGTTGGCCTGCTAGCCAGGAGGTCGGGTGTTCGATCCCTGCATTGGCCGAGAAAGTTCATCTCGATTTTCTGGCGTGTCCCCCCACCCGCCGTGTACACATTGGAGTGCACGTAAAAGATCCCTTAGCAGTTGGAATTGGATATTGTTGAAGCTCTATACAATGACTAAATGTGCAGATTGTAGCCATCCACACTGCATGTTTTGCTTAACAATGAAAGGGTGCGGTTTTCAATTTTCGATACTTTTATTCTACTACTCCTGATATTTTGGACTGTTGATCGATGGTTTCATATAAAAGACAACCGATAACTCTTTGTAGAAGAAGTTCCACAAAAATATTATGTTGACTTTAAGAGAAAATGACCTTTAAAAATGTTCCAAATCGTAAAAATACGACTTTTTGGATTTTCGATCTCTTTTTTCTGCTACCCCTGATACTTAAAAAAAAATGATACAATGATTTCACACAATAGGCGAGCTATTAGACTCTCGATTGACAAGAGTTTCACCACCCTCCCTTCATTATAACCGAAGTTATTGTGCCCTAAAGAATCAACAAATCAGCATGCTTATCTCTGCTTACCCTAGGCAGAAAATGCTCATCTTTCAACTCAATCATGACATTGACCTAGTGAACGTCTACACCAAAATTGAACATTCTAGCTCAATTAGAAGGAGAGTTATTGTGTTTCAAAGTCTCGGCCCTTCAAATTGCTACTACTTTTCATATTCACTTCAAAATGGCAACCATCAATTGACCTAAATCAAAATTCTGCTCCCTGCGATTTTTGGGCCATCCTTCAAAAATTCAGAAAATATAACTCCCGTGTCTGTAAGTAAAATAGCAAAAAAGCCTTAGGGATTTTTCATGTTTCAAGATGGTGGCACTTCCGGTTCGATCGACAAACACCATATTTTGTGTAGGAATCAGTAATTACTTGTCGAGTATCGAAAAAAAATTTCAGGTCATTCTGACCTATATTTCGACGATTTTTTTTAAAACTTTGATCCTTTATTTCACCAAGGGGAGATAATTTAGAAAATTTCTAATTATATTTTTGAAGTCAAATCGGTAAGATCTACTTATATACTAAATTTCATGAAAATCGTACAACTATTAAACAAGTTGTCAAATTGGTCTAAACTTCCGGTTCGAAATCACAGCGACGAATTTTCAAAATTCGAAAATGTGAAACTGCAGATGAAAATGATTTTTTTAAAGGTATTCAAAGAAAAAAGAATTAGTAAAATCGGTCAAAAAATAACAAAGTTACGACTATTCATTGTCATTTTTTTTGTTCGTAAAATTTGGTGATTTCGGATTCGTAAAACGTTTCGAAAATATATTTAATCAAGGTTCGCACCCCATTTTTGGGGGGGTAGGTCAAAATTTCAGAAAGATCCTATGGATAGATTCTGAGAAATCCGATTTGCAGAAAACACACAAGAAAAAAAAAATAATAATAATAACTTTAACAGAAACAATAATCTTTCATATGTAATATGAAAGCTTAATAATAATAACTTTAACAGAAACAATAAGCTTTCATATGTAATACATATGAAAGCTTAATAATCTTAACAGAAACAATAAGCTTTCATATGTAATATGAAAGCTTAATAATAACTTTAACAGAAACAATAAGCTTTCATATGTAATACATATGAAAGCTTAACTAGATCTGCTACTGTCCCATGCAGATATGAAAGCTTTCATAGTCATCGTCACGTGTCATTGATTGTATCAAGTATCCTAAATAAAAGGATAAGAAGAAAAAATTATCAAAATTGGTCAAAAACTCGCGAAGTTACAAGTCTAAATATAATATGAAACATTGCACCCAGGCATAACAATAATCTGAAAACTAAAGGGAAATAACTGACACCTGTATTACTGTAATGAGACGGATGAGAAAATGAAATGAAAATGGCGGGAAAGAACTAAAAATGGCAGGTTGGACAGGCGACCTTACTCCTTGTCACGCACAACGGGGCATTCGAAAACACGCTAGTTAACTCAATGACAGGCGCGCGTGCTAACCATTCAGCCCCCCCCCCCCCTTTGAAATCAGACACGTGCAATATGTCATGTAGGAAGAATAACAAGTCGTTCACAACAAAATGGTATATTAATGAGTTTAGGTCAAAAGGCTGAGCTACTGTTTTAGAGTATTTAATTGTTTTAAAGAGAGACGATAAGGGCTGTTCATAGTTAAATGAAAGTTTAATTTTAAATAAGACGAGCGTCTATCAATAAAATTAGGATTTAATAATATCAAAATAAAGTTTTAAATTAAGAATAATTAATTATTGGTCTGATGGCAATGCAATGTTTCGATTTGACGGATGAAATGTACGATGGGTGTCCACACTAAGTGGCTAAGGCGTTGGCCTGCTAGCCAAGAGGTCGGGTGTTCGATCCCTGCATTGACCAAGAAATTTCATCTCGATTTTCTGGCGTGCCCCCCCACCCCCGTGTACCCATTGGAGTGCACGTAAAAGATCCCCTAGCAGTTGGAATTCGATACTGTTGAATAACCTCTATACGATGACTAAATGTGCAGATTGTAGCCACCCACACTGCATGTTTTGCTTAACAATGAAAGGGTGCCGTTTTCAATTTTCGATCCTTTTATTCTTCTACTCCTGATATTTTGGACTTTTGTTCGATGGTTTCATATAAAAGACTATCGATAAGATTCTTTGTAGAAGAAGTTCCCAAAAAATATTATGTTGACTTTAAGAGAAAAGGACCTTTTAAAATGCTCCAAATCCTAAAAATATGACTTTTTGGATTTTCAATCTCTTTTTTTCTGCTATCCCTGATATTTAAAAAATGATACAATGGTTTCACACAACAGGCTAGCTATTATACTCTCATTTGACAAGAGTTTCACCACCCTCCCTTCATTATAACCGAAGTTATCGTGCCCTAAAGAATCAACAAATCAGCATGCTTATCTCTGCTTACCCTTGGCAGAAAATGCTCATCTTTGCACTCAATCATGACATTGACCTAGTGAACGTCTACACCAAGTTTGAACATTCTAGATTAATTAGAAGGACAGTTATTGTGTTTCAAATTCCCGGCCCTTCAAATTGCTGATCAGATAGATTTTTAGGCCATCCTACAAGGATTCAGAAAATATAACTCCCGAGTCTGTAAGTAAAATAGCAAAAAAGCCTTAGTGATTTTTCACGTTTAAAGATGGTGGCACTTCCGGTTCGATCGACAAACACCATATTTTGTGTACGAATCAGTAATTCCTTGTCTAGTATCGAAAAAAAAAATTATGTCATTCTGACCTATATTTCGACGATTTTTTTGAAAACTTTGATCCTTAATTTCACCAAGGGGAGATAATTTAGAAAATTTCTAATAATATTTTTGAAGTCACATCGGTAAGATCTACTTATATACCAAATTTCATGAAAATCGTACAACTATTAAAGAAGTTGTCAAATTGGTCTAAACTTCCGGTTCGAAATCACAGCGACGAATTTTCGAAATTCGAAAATGTGAAACTGCAGATGAAAATAATTTTTTTCAAGGTATTCAAAGAAAAAAGAATTAGTAAAATTGGTCAAAAAATAACAAAGTTACGACTATGTATTGTCAGTTTTTTCGTTCGTAAAATTCGGTGATTTCGGATTCGTAAAACGTTTTGAAAATATATTTAAACAACGTTCGCACCCCATTTTTGGGGGGGGGTAGGTCAAAGTTTCAGAAAGATCCCATGGTTAGATTCTGAGAAATCCGATTTGCAGAAAATACACAAAAAAAAAAAATAATAATAATCTTAACAGAAACAATAAGCTTTCATATGTAATATGAAAGCTTAATAATAATTTTAACAAAAACAATAGTGTTTCAAACAAGCTTCGCAGTGTGAAACCCTAATAATAATTTTAACAAAAACAATAGTGTATCAAACAAGCTATGCAGTGTGAAACCCTAATAATAATTTTAACAAAAACAATAGTGTTTCACACAAGCTACACAGTGTGAAATCCTAATAATTTTAACAAAAACAATAGTGTTTCACACAAGCTTCGCAGTGTGAAACCCTAAATATTTTATCTGGTGTTGATTATTGAACCCATTCTGCTCAGTGAGTTGTGATTATTGAAGATAATTAATGGTGGTTGTTAAAAACAATTGAATATACTAAGAATTCCAAAATGCGACACATTGTATTATTTATATCATTGTAAGGAGGGACTGCAAGATTTCTGCTAAGGTTGGGTTATTTGAGCCTAAAAATAGAACACAGCAAGTATCAAAGGTGCCTACGTGCAAATATTGGCGTACTTGTTTCTTTGATCTGTTATATTATGGACCGTACATCACAGGGTATTAACGATACGGAATCTATTTAATGGATTTGCATTGTGACGCCTTTTTATACGCCCACATGGATATGTGGTCGTATATTGTCGTCGCCCTGCCTGTATATCCGTCGTCCACAATTTCTTGTGAACGCTCTAGAGGCTAAAGTTAATATCCGATTGGCTTTAAATTTATACACGGTGTTTAAGGTCATGTGACGATATCGGATAATTACTACCAGAGTTATGACCCTTGATCACTTTGAAAAATCTTGTGAACGCTCTAGAGGCTAAAGTTAATATCCGATTGACTTTAAATTTATACACAGTGTTTAAGGTCATGACACGAAGAAGCTTATTGATTTTCAGCAATATCCAATAATTACTGCCAGAGTTATGACCCTTGATCACTTTGAAAAATCTTGTGAACGCTCTAGAGGCTAAAGTTAATATCCTATAGACTTTAAATTTATGCACAGTGTTTAAGGTCATGATACGTAAAAGCCTATTTATTTTCAGCAATATCCGATAATTACTGCCAGAGTTATGACCCTTGATCAGTTTGAAAAACCTTGTGAATGCTCTAAAGGCGGGGGTTTGGGATGGCCTAGTGGTCTAGAGTGCCGCGCTTCGACCTCTAGCTGGCCGATCACCTCTGGCTTGCGGCTGTGGTTTCGAGCCCTGGTGTGAGCGTATGTGGCATGGAGGTAGGGGCATTTCAACCTCGTGGGTTTCCTCTGGGCACTGCGGTTTCCTCCCACTGCTAAAGACCCCTACACGCAAGCGAATTATTGAAATAAAATGAAACCATATGTTAGTCCCAAAATGACCTAGTTTGTGTCGAGTGGACGTTAAACCCCATTTCTCTCTCTCTCTTGCTCTAAAGGCTAAAGTGAATATCCGATTGACTTTAAATTTGTACACAGTGTTTAGGGTCATGAGACGAAGAATCCTATCGATTTTCATTGAAGGCCTTGAGACAAACCAATCAGAACAATTCTAATCATTTCTGATTATGCGACAATCCTTCAATCCTTGTTGACTGCCCGGACGACTTAGCTGTTGTGAGCGTATGTTTCGTTGCCTGGCAACCATGGGCGTCACACATGGGGGGGGGGTCCGACCCCCCCCCCATTGTTTCTCTGGGGGAGGGTCGGAAGTGGTGAATATACTTGGACACCCCCCCCCCCAAAAAAAAGTGCATGAAATCTAATAAAACACTAAATTTAGGACATCAAATATTCCAAAATATTCTTGGGGGTCCATACAAGGTCAGCACAGCTTCTCCACCTCCTGAAGAAAACTGGCGCGGCTGTCTGTAAACCTGCTTTGGGCATTTCTTGTTTTGCTTTCCTAACTGTCATAATATAACACTAACTTTTCTTTTAATTGAATACCACGAATTTGTACTGAGTTGACTATGGATTAGAACATTTTGTCGGGAGCCACTCTACTTTGTGCAACATTTTTCGGGCATCGCTTATTACTTGTGAATGCAACTGCAACAGTGTCATGGTTGGAATTCAGAGTAGGATTTCGGTTACAAAAACCATTGGATACCTTTGGAGTTGCTTACACAGGCTAGAATAGCAGAAAACACATCAGATTTTCAAAATTTTCTCCGGGAAGGTGAGGCCCCCATAGCCCTTGACGATTGATTTGTTGTTTGGAATTCTGGTCTGCCAGGTAGGCTATATTGGACCAAATTTAAGTTGCTGTATTCACAGTCTGGAATAGCAGGAAAACGCGTTTGTGGCATTTAAATTTTGAAAATTTCATCCCAACGGTCCCGTCTTCGTGGATGTAAACGATTGATTTGAATTCAAGTCAGCCACCTTAATTAGGCTATATTAGACCACTTTGAAGTTGCTTTGTTCACGGACTGAAATAGCATGAAAAGGTGTTTGCAGCCGTCAAATATTCCAAAATTTTCTTAGGCAAGGGTGGGGGTCCATACAAGGTAAGCCATGCTTCTTCGCCTCTCAAGGAAGACCGGCACTGCTGTCTATAAGCCCGAAATTTGGGGGGGGGGGGGCATTTCGGATTCTGCCCCCTTAAATGTCATCGAGCCAGTACCCTTATGTGCATCCTCATAAACTAAAGTTATGTGATCAAGTTTTGTTTCATTTGGATCCTCCTCATAAAAATTCCCCTACTAAACTCTCTCTGTCGTATTGTTTATAGCTCAAGCGTAACATTAAATATATAAAAGTCATGAAAAAATATGAATACGACACCCCCGTAACTTAAAAATGATAAACATTGTATTCGTGTGATGTTTAAGTTTAACCACATAAAATATGCCAAAACAGTGTATACAGAAGATCGAAATTTTAAAACCCTCCCACACTCTCCCTATTACGCTAGGTCGGCTACTGCGCAACCTGGTGCCTCCGGCTTCCCAGATTGTCAACATATTATATAATTTCATTTGCGGACCCCACCAATATATATTTCACACCTATCTTTCTCAATATGTAATGAAGTTGTATATTCATATCACACACACACAGTTCCATAGTGTGCATGCAGTGAAAAAAACATAATGTCTTGTTTCGTACCGGTCCTTTTTATACGCCCACATTGAAATGTGTTTGTATATTGTTGTCGCCCCCGTCCGGCGGTCCGGCGACCACAAGTTCTACAGGCTAAAGTTAATATCCGATTGACTTTGAATTTATACACAGTGTTTAAGGTGATGAGACGAAGAAGCCTATTGATTTTCATCAGTTTCCTATAATAACTACCAGAGTTACCTTATTCACTTCAAAATATCTTGTGGACGCTCTAGAGGCCAAGGTTAATATCCGATTGACTTTAAATTTATACACAGTGTTTAAGGTCCAGAAACAAAGAAGCCTCTTGATTTTCAGTGATTTCTGATAATTAGTGCCAGAGTTGTGGCCGTTGATCACTTCAAAAATTCTTGTGGACGCTCTAGAGGCCAAAGTTAATTTCTGATTGACTTTAAATTTATACACAATGTTTACAGACATGAGACGAAGAGGTATATTCATTTTCAGCGATTTCCAATAATTACTGCCAGAGTTGTGGCCCTTGACCACGTCAAAAAATCCTGTTTACGCTCTAGAGTCCAAAGTTAATATCCGATTGACTTTAAATTTACACACAATGTTTAAGGTCATGGGACGAAGAAGCTTATTAATTTTCAGCGATTTCAAATAATTACTTCCAGAGTTATCTCCCTTGATCACTTCAAAAAACCTTGTGACACTATCGAGGCCAAACTTATCATCCGATTGACTTCAGATTGATACACAAAGTTTAAGGTGTTGAAACGAATAACTGATAAAACGAATTTAGATAACTGAACAGCTAAATCCATGATATTAAATGTTTGGTATACTAATTGTTAGGGTGGGGCAAAACTTTATAAAAGGGTCATTCCATATCATATCAAGTGGACCAATTTTGGGGTAATTGGGAAATCCACCCCCTCAAAAAAATCTGGAAAAAAAATATGTTAAAGTACATGGCCTAAAACTACCAAATACCAATTTTCAGCTTCCTAGGTCAAATATTGGCGGAGATATCACCATTTGGAAAAAAAGGTTGCCAATTGGTAATAAAATTCTCTTATTTCTGTTAGGTTTTCAGCTCCGTTGTTTATATACTTCTAAAGTGTCTAGAACCCCCTAACTTGGCAATATAATAGAACTGCAAACGTAGATTACGATTCTTTGAAAAGATTTGGGGTAGGGGGGTATCCCTACTGTAAGGGTTGCCATCAAAGTTCTAAAAAAAAATCTAATATTTTATTTTTCACGACTTTAGAGTGCTCTGGAAAAGCCATCGTTGTGTCTAGAGGTCTAAAAATTGCTGTGAACACTACAGGTCACAATTTTTATCCGATTTCAATGAAACTTGAAATATAAGTTTATCACCCTAAGATCTCGGTTCCTTTCGATATCAGCATGTATCGGACAATAACTTCATGGATTATGGCCCCTGATTGTACGAAAAATCACGTTTTTAGCTGGTGAACACTGTAGCGTGTCACAATTTTGAATCAATTTTGATGAAACTTGACATGCATGTTTATAACTCAAAGATCTTGGTTACTTTTGATATTTGTGCATATCGGATCGTAACTTCATGAATTATGGGCCCTGATTGTACGAAAAATTGCCTCTTTTGGCATGTGGTCCCTCTGGAGGTAAAAATTATTATCCGATTTAAAAAACGTTACACCATAAAGAAGGTTGAGTTCAAATTTCGTGAAAATCGGGACCAAAATTATTGACAAAATGGCCTCTGCTTGTATGCCAAAAGTGTAAAAATATGGTATGTCAAGGTTGTGAAAACTGTAGAGGTCACAATTTTGAACCAAATTTGATGAAACTTGATATGCCATAAAGTATTTTTGCGCTATACAAATTGAGACTTATCATTATTATTATGTTTATAACTCAAAGATCTTGATTCCTTTCGATATTTGTGCATATCGGATCGTAACTTCCTGAATTATGGCCCCTGATTGTACGTAAAATCGCCTTTTTATACGCCCACTTTTTATACAAACAATTTGTTTGTGGACTCGCTACAGGTCACAATTCTTATCCGATTTTGACAAAAGTTGAAATATAGGTTTATCCCCATAAGATCTCGCAACTTCATAGATTATGGCCCCTAATTGTACGAAAAATCATGTTTTTAGCTTGTGGACCCTATAGAAGTCACAATTTTGAACCGATTTTGATGAAACTTGACATGTAGGTTTATAACCCAAAGATCTTGGTTCCTGTCGATATTTGCGCCCATCAGATCGTAACTTTCTGAATTATGGCCCCTGATTGTCCGAAAGTACGACACAGATGGTTAATTCCATGCTACGTCGCTGCACAGCGTGCGTAAGAGCCAGTGGAGGACACACATGCTACTGACAACTGTGTTGTACTTATGGTTTTGACCCCTCTGACTTTGTACCGTATCATTACAGATTAAACATCCATAAGTGTACAAATGTGTTGTTATTGATGTGTTCCCATTTGAATATTGTTCACAATAAGGAGCAAAATGAATGAGATATGTTTACATCACTAAGTGATGCGTTTTCTATGGCGCTCAGTATATATAAAATTATTTGCGGAAATCGTGTCAAAATTGGTTCACGATATCCTGACAACAAAACCTGTGTACAAGGCATATGTCATTTTCAAACAAAACGATTTTGACAGTCTCCTTAGAAACCACAAAATGGAGCTCAAAACAAGGCTTCACAAAACTGTTTGCATCGCCCAAACGCAGTAGGGTACGACTTTTGGAGTTGATTATGTCCTTGCACGTGCACTAGGCAATTTCCATGAACAGCTTTGGCATAAAAAAACCTTCCATGACCGTGCTGCTCTCAGTTGGAATTTCAACATGGTCAGACGTCAGCTGAGTGAACTTGACAGAGGATTTGACACAAAGGAATGTGGCACAGAGAATCGGTTGTAGCCAGAGTGTGATTGGGAGACTATGGCAGCGTTTTCAGGCAACCAATTCAATTCAGAATTGCCCACGGTCTGGTAGGCCAAGATCAACGTCGCAACGTCAAAACCTGCATGTCATTCAAATGGCCTTACGCCTGCGCGTTGTTACAGCGATATGTCTGAGAGATGAAGTGTAAGTGGTGTTCAGGTATCGGACCATACCATAAGATATCGTCTGCTAGCTCACAACATTCGATCTCGACGACAAGCGATTCGACCACCTCTTCTTCAACTTCATAGGGCAGCACGTCATGACTGGTGCACACATCATAGAGGCTGGAGACGGCGACAATGGGGGCGGGTACTCTTCACTGATGAGTCCCGATTTGCATTACAGTTCAATGATGGCAGACTTCGCGGCAAGGAGAACGATTTGCTGATAGAGGGTGTAGTGCCGGACATTTTTAAGTCTGCTTTGGTCACGCCATTGATTAAGAAACCAACACTTGATAAGAACATTTTGAAAAACTACCGCACAATCTCTAATTTAAGTTTTGTATCTAAGTTACTTGAGAAAGTTATCTGCCATCAAATTGTTGATCACATTAGTGACAACAATCTATTAGAGACCTTCCAAAGTGCGTATCGTAAACACCACAGTACCGAGACGGCTCTTCTGAGAGTACACAATGATATCTGTCTTTCAATTGATGACCATCAGTCTGTGCTACTAATATTACTCGATCTGTCAGCTGCGTTTGACACCGTGGATCACGCTATACTTCTAGAAAGACTTAAAACAACTTTTGGCCTTTCCGGTAACACGCTGAAACTCTTACGATCATACCTAACCGGCCGAAATCAGACCGTCAGTGTAAGAGATGCCAGTTCTTCGACTAAGGATCTAGAATTCGGTGTTCCACAGGGTTCTGTGCTTGGACCGGTGTTGTTTAGCCTTTACACATCTCCACTTGGTTCGATCGTCAAGAAATACGGTCTTTCATTCCACCTCTACGCAGATGACAACCAGCTCTATGTGAGTTTCAGACCCGCAGACCCTGATAGCTTCCAAGTTAGTAAGTGCAACATTGAGCTCTGTGTTGACGAAATAAAACAATGGATGAAGTTAAATTTTCTCAAGTTGAACGACAAAAAGACAGAATACATGATAATTGGCTCTAAAACACAGGACCAGTTTTAATGTACCAAACGACATTCGTGTTGGTGATGCCACAATCTTCTCATCCGCTTACACTCGAAACATCGGTGCTATATTTGACAGTCACATGACTATGGAATCTCAAATTAAACACATATGTAAAATAGGACATTATCATCTCTGTAACATAAGTAAAATTAGAAACTATCTGCCTGATGATACAATCAAGACCTTGGTTCAAGCCCTTGTCACTGCTAGACTTGACACTTTAAACTGTCTGGTTACTGGTGTTCCACAGAAACTTCTCAACCAACTACAGTTGTTACAAAACTTCCAGACTCATTACACGTGCACCTTGCTACTGTCATATTACTGAAATATTAGTAAAACTCCACTGGTTACCTGTGCCCTATCGAATTGACTATAAAATTATACTTTTAACTTTTAAATGCATTAACAACATCGCACCAAAATATTTATCTGATCTCCTTCAATTTTATAAACCTATACGACAGCTCCGTTCCAGTTCAGACAAGTTCATACTAATAGAACGTAATGTTAAACAAGTTTCCTACGGAGAAAAGGCCTTTTCATTTAAAGCACCTAAACTATGGAACAAGCTGCCCCATCAATTACGATGTTGTACTTCTTTAACTGTTTTTAAATCAAAACTCAAAACGCATCTTTTTAAAATTGCCTTTTATGACACCTCTTAAATTTTCAATGATTTGATTTTTTACCATTTAGACGTTGTTTAAGTGTTGTACAATTTTTTTTAATTGTCCCCCGCCTTTCGAAGAAAGTTGGGGGACTATTAAAATGGGTTCGTCCGTCTGTCTGTCTGTCTGTCCTTCTGTCTGTCCGTCACACTTTTTGGGACACAATAACTCTCTTCCTAATTGAGCTAGAATGTTCAAACTTGGTGTACAGTAGAACTTGCTCGGGCGTGCACTCCTAATCAGCGAACACTTGCTTCAACGAGCACCAAAAAATCCCCCCGAGCGATTTTTAAGTAATTTAACCTCTACTAAACACGCACCTGTTCAACGCGTGCAACGGGCACCACGGTTAATTCCCTCCGTAAAAATTCTATTGTTTCAACGGTCACTCCTCTAACAAAACATCGCCCATTCAACGGCCATTGTTGAATGATACCATCTTGTCGTTCTTTCTTTGTAACACTCCCGCTAATCCCGTGAGTAGTAGTTAATTAACTGGACCCCCACTGATCAGGTAAAAAGAAAAGTAAAAATAACAATCAACCCGGGATTATCTGTTAATTAATCTTTTGTTTTATTAAACGACTAACCTGATAATTGTTTTTACACTTAATGGAACATTATTTGATACTGATTGAATAAAATGAAAGTACCGAGTTTTGTTACGATCATCTAGTATCTCTTTTCCATTGCAACTTTGTTGTTAAACAGACGTTTTAGCGCCCCCTATAATATTACATACAGATGGATTTTTTGTTCATGTGCTTTTTTGATAAAATAAAATTAATTCATCGATTTGCTTCACAAAAATGGATAAATATTATCGAATGCATCACAATGGTAGACAGTAGTATCGAAGGTTGGTACAAAATGACAAGTTTACAGAAGTTATGTTCGAGATTTGAGTAAAGAATTTTCGTTCTGCGCAAGATTCAGTGACGGTCAAATTTATCGATGCAAGTATTGATGTTCGCTCCCAATGCACCCAAGCGTAATTAATTTATGTCAGCACAAAAAACACCGAGATTTTATTAAGTGGTCGCGTAATCGCTAAAATAAACGGGGTGGGAAATTCTCAAATTCACGGCATTTTCAAACGCTTTTAGACATGATGAAAGTAAAAGAAATATTGGGGGGGGGGCAGAGACCCAGTACATGTATTGTTATTGTTATACTACATGAATAAAAAAATATATGCAATCTATATCTTTATTTTTTGTGGTAGGGGCAATATTTAATACCTCTATTCAAAGAGCACCTCCATTAAGCAAGCATTTTTGAATTTCCCTTGGGTGCTTGCTTAATACAAGTTCTACTGTATGTGTTTATTAGGTCAGTGCCTTGATGGAGTTCGAAGATGAGCATTTTCCGCTTAGGGTAAGCAGAGATAAGCAATTTGATTGGTTGATGCTTTGGGACACGATAACTTTAGTTCTAATTAAGTGAGATTGATGAAACTTGGTGTATAGTTTCATTACAGTAATACCTTGACTAAGTTCGATAATGAGCATTTTCTGCTCAGGGTAAGCAGAGCGATACGCAATTTGATTGGTCAAGACTTTGGAACACAATAACTCTCCTTCTAATTGAGTTAAAATGTTCAAACTTGGTGTATATGCTTATTAGGTCAATGCCTTGATGGAGTACGAAGATGAGCATTTTCCGCTTAGGGTAAGCAGAGATAAGCAATTTGATTGGTTGATGCTTTGGGACACGATAACTTTAGTTCTAATTAAGTGAGAGTGATGAAACTTGGTGTATAGTTTTATTACAGTAATACCTTGACTAAGTTCGATGAGCATTTTCTTCTTACGATAGGCAGAGATAAGCAATTTGATTGGTTGATACTTTTGGACAATATAACTTAGGTTCATCTTGATTGATGATTTTTATGCCAATACAATGACTGCATTCTCATTCAGTAATGGATTCGACAGTAACAGTGTATAGAAACGATTGACTCGGACACGAAGGCCCTTTCCCTTGGCCAGAGGGGCCCTTTTGTCAAGCGTGGGGGACCTTTTGTCTGCCTTTAGGGTCCCCCTAAGTAGGGTACATTTTTGGATGACACTTCGTGTACAGTTTGATTGCTCGATACGTTTGAAAAAAATAAATGTCCGATTAATTAATATGTGTCATCTATTTATTTTGGGATTTCGGCGGGGGACATCAGCCTCACTGTTGGCTTGTTTGATTTATTTTAATTTGATTTATTTTAATTTGACTTTTTTTAATTTGATTTATTTGATTTATTGTAATTTGATTTATTTCAATTCAATTCAATTTATTTTAATTTGATTTATTTATTTTAATTTATTTTAATTTATTTATTTATTTATTTATTTTAATTTATTTATTTTGAATTATCTATTTATTTATTTAATTATTTTATTGTAAAGCACATCTGGGCACTTATGTGAAAGATGGGCTATAAAAAAGTGCCATAATAATAATAATAATGTTGACGTCAGACAACGCCATCACTTTGGACGTGGTACGGTAATGGTGTGGGCTGAAATTTCGACGTCTGATCGACAGCATGCCTCGTCATTGTGTCGACTGCTTACGAGCACGTGGTGGTTTCACTCGTTATTAACAAAGTTATCGAATTTGAGACAAAAGTGTGCTTAAAAGTCTTGATTTACATGTTCCCTGTGTCTAATAAAATGTCAAACAAAAATAATTAACAAAGTTATCGAATTTGAGACAAAAGTGTGCTTAAAAGTCTTGATTTACATGTTCCCTGTGTCTAATAAAATGTCAAACAAAAATAATTGAATTGGTTGACCCTTAAAGACCACATCAAATGATTCAAAAAAAATTTACGTACGGGTACTCAATAGTTACAAAATCCATTTTACGGCAAGTTCAAACTAATCTGTTTTAAATTAATTCAGATATTTACGTTTTAGTATCCGTCTGCCAAAAACGGTTTTCAAATTTTCAATTACAACCTTAATCTGGTTGATTGGCTGGTGACGTCACAGGCACTACACATAGTATACACATCATCTGTACAATATATCACACAGCCAGTTGACACGTGTGTATTTGTCAGTCCAATAAACATTTGACTGGCGTAATCATTAACGCGTAATTATTTACACGTAAGTTACATATCACTATATCAGTCAAAGCATTTTCAAAAGCCGACCTTTCTCGTCTTGGGTTGTAATAGATTATATATTTGTGACTAGAATATTACCGAGTGTATTTCAAGATGCCATATTACCGTTGTGTTATTGAGAGTTGTGGAAATCCCAGCAAGGGAAAGGGGAATAATGTACCGGCGTTTCATAAATTTCCCAACAATGAAATCGTACGGAAAAATTGGAAAGGTTTGGAAACAATTCAAATCCTGATTGGCAACCTACAGTCACAACAGTGATAGGCAGTGAACATTTTACGAACGATTGCTTAATTACCTATACACACACCCGGCGTGTGTATTTATTAACGCCTGACTGATTCCTTAATCCCCCTAATTAAATAAAACAATTGACTACGGAATAATTTGTTTTGTAATACATTTTCATTCAAGATCCATTTTAAAATTTGTTTCATTATGTACGGCCGTTCTGTTTTCTCACGGCAGCGATTTTAATACAATCTACCATCGTGTGCAGTCCAAACGATTCGAGATACATTTTCGTCAGTATTGTGGTTCTAATTTAGAAGGGTAAATATCATTTTTTGTTACGCCGGACACATCAATTTGTAATAATGAATATCAAATACACTTGATCAAATGTGGAGTTCCTGGTGCCGTTTGGTGAGTGATTAAACTGTCAATTTAATTGTAAAATACTTGTATTCTTTATAAAAAAGTTAAATGATGTTAGACATTATAACCTTATCTTATCACAAACGTATATCCATCGAAGGATTTATATTTAGATGTTGTTTAAACACCAATCAACAAATAATACGAGGCTACTTTATTACAAAAACATCGGTGAGCAAAGAAAAAGATATTTACCTAATCAACATTCTTAATTACTTTACTGTTAAAAATTTAATCTGATTGATTAATGACAGGTACATGTATTAACGACACTACACTTACGATACACATAGATAGTTAGGTGATCCTTCTCAATCTGTTAATTCTAACGTATATTGAGATATTTCTTCGTATTTCATTTTTACGGTCTATTTCAGAGTAATAAAGTCAAATTCGCAAGCAGAAATAAAGGCGCCGTACGTCGATAACGGATCGGTCTTTTACAAATCGCGTTTCAATCACGTTTGAAATTTATGATATACTTTGCGTGACCACATCATTTTACTCCTATACTCGGGGAAATTCGAACCACAATACTCTTCTGACGAAAATATATCTCGAATAGATGGGACTGCACACATAGGAGAGTGTATGACATCGCTGCCGTGTGAAAATGAACGACCGTACATTATGAAACAAATTCTAAATTAGAACGACGACAGTTTGGACTGCACACGATGTGGTAGATTGTATTAAAATCGCTACCGTGAGTAAACAGAACGATCGTACATAATGAAACAGATTCTAAATTCGAACTATAAACTTCTGACGAAAATGTATCTCGAATCGTTTAGACTGTACACGATGGTAGAGTGTATTAAAATCGCTGCCGTGAGAAAACAGAACGACCGTACATTATGAAACAAATTCTAAATTGGATCTTGAATTAAATTGAATTATAAAACAAATTATTCCGTAGTCAATTGTTTTATTTAATTAGGGGGATTAAGGAATCAGTCAGGCGTTAATGAATACACACGCCGGCTGTATATAGGTAATTAAGGAATAAACATTCCGAATATGCATTCGGTCACTGTGACGTCACTGGCGTCTGAGGGGATTAAGAGTGTTTTCAATAATTGGCAAAGTCGTTTTTACGGGAGGTCTATTTTTACGACTTTGAATGAAGATAGCTGATTTAATTTTAGTGGGATTGATGTGAATTTACTGTAAAGTGGATAAAATAACCATGGACTGCTCACATAAAGAAGTTTTCAGGACCATTTTATGTGCACTTTAACTTCTTTTGAGTAGTATATCAAGGTTGTGGACCTATACAGGTGACAATTTTAACTGGATTTTGATGAAACTTGAAATACATGTTTATAACGCCTTTATTAGCTTGTGGTTTGTGTCACACAATAGACATATTGTTAGCTTCAGACACGTGTATTAATTCCACAAACGTTCTGTGTTTATTGCCCCAGATAATCGCACTAACCTTCAACCCAAAATGCTTTCTATAGATCCTATATCATGTAATATATGATTTGTGCAATACCCAAGTTGCCGGTAGTCTTAATTGCGAAGACATTTAAACAATAGGATAGAATTTAGTCAGGGCAGTGAGTGGATGTGTACACATATGTAAATCAGATGGGCAAGATTTATCATTTGTGGACGTGTTATGTCAGTGTGGGAAATAAAATTTAAACGGATATATAGATAAACGTTTTATGATTGGAGACGAAACGTTATGTGGATCTCAAGAAAGCTTTGCTTCGGAACCGTCCCGTCGCCATTAAAAATACAGCATTTGTTTCACCGTAGTGATCTTGAAAGATAATCCCCGGACAATGACAGGCATACAGATACCTGCCGTCGTATGAATCCTGAAAAATATTTCACCGTATCGCAACAGGTCAGAACTAAAACTTATTATAGTATTTAAAAACCTTTCAGCAAATCTAACATCGTGTGGCAAAATAGACATTCAGTGGCAAAACTGAATGATAACCCACAACTAAACACATCGTAATATCTGAACATCGCACTTGAAATTGGATGTTTGACAACAAAATTGAACACCTTGCGTAATTGGACACCATGACTAATTTTAATCACGGCACAGGGGGTTGGAACGGTCCAACTAATTATTGAACAGTCGTAATAATTAAGCGGGACGCTTATTATTCAACACTTGTCGACAAACTAAACACTAGTTAATTAGACGCTTGCTAATCAAAATTAAATATTGAGATTTAAATTGGATACAAGTACATATTGAACACTATTAGCCGAAATTCAACTATATTTATGAATAATTCTACACAGATTAGAAATAAACGCTATTTACGCACGATTCCGCAGTACCAATTGTACAGTGTTATTAGGTGAATGCCTACACACTGTTCACGTATGCGCATTTTACACTTACTCCAAGCAGAGCTAAGCAATTTCATTGGTCAATACTTTGGGACAAGGTAACTTTGATTCTAGCTGGAGAGTGATGAAACTTAGTGTATAGTTTCACTACCAGGTACTTCAAAACCTTGACCAAGTTCGATCATGAATATTTCCTGGTTAGACTAAGTATAGATAATCAGTTTGATAAATGATAAATGTGAAATTAATTAGTATGTGTCATCTATTTATTTGGGGATTACGGCAGGAGACATTAGCCCCTTGTTAGCTTGTTTACATGCATTTTTGATTTGTCACTGGAATTTTCAGGTCAATAAAACATTATTTTCTACTGGACAAGGGAGATTTTGTTGTACAGTTTATGGACATGACAGAAGAAGAAATGAAGAAAAATATTGATGATATCCTTCACATATTTGTATTCATCTTCAATAGAAGGCTTGATCTCGCTTTAACTACGTACATCTTATCAAGGCCTTCACGTAATACCCTACCTATTTCAGTACTAATTTTGATTGTGTACTACAAGCCCAACTTGTGAGTCTTATCAGATTCCTCGATCGTTGCTTTCAATCTAAAATGTCTACCTGTGATAATCGAGTTGCAAAGTTCAAGGTTCATTCAATGTAGTGATGGTTTTTACTGGAGTTGCCGATATCTGTTCAAAACAACTCAGTAAATGCCTTTAAAATATTATCTGCGTTGTGAACAAATCATTACTTTGTTTGACAAATGTTGCTATTTAGGCGTACCGGTAATCTAAGACTCAGGTTTCTCAATACGATTTTTGAGAATACCATTTATGCGCATATGCAGACAGACATTAACCTACAACAGTCCAACCGATCAAACCTTCGATTGGAATAGAGAATAAGTGTGATGATCAAAATCATAGAATTGGAGTACACAGCCAGTACGTCGCGGAGGCCCCTCTTAGATATCTTTTCAATACGTGCTGATATTACAAGATCGCAAACTAGAACAATTCCTAATAAAGATATTGAATTTTTTATTAAGTTTTCATTGTGTGTGTTTCCTGCAAATCGGATTTCTCAGAATCTAACCATAGTATCTTTCTGAAACTTTGACCCAAAAATGGGTGGTGAGTATTGTTTAAATATATTTTCAAAACAATTTGAGCATTCGAAATGACCGAATTTTACGAATGAAAAAACTGACAATGCATAGTCGTAACTTTGTTATTTATTGACCTATTTAGGGTTTCACACTGCGTAGCTTGTGTGAAACACTATTGTTTTTGTTAAAATTCTTCTTATTATTATTTTTTTTTTCCAATTTGCTTATATCTCAGGAACTACTTGTCGGATCGATGCAATGTCTTCAGTTTTACTGCGAAAGTGGGTGTGACTTAGAGATTAAAGCTATTTACGGCATTCTGCGACAATTTGAAATGTCCAAAATCACTGAAGTTGTCATTTTTTGAAATATTGCCGTAATATTAACAACAATTGTTGGATTTTATCGTTTGATAGTTTTTGACATAGCCAGAGACATGGCACATAGCTACGGGTCTTTAGATTTTTAAATTTCGCCGAATCTTCGGAAAAATAAGGAGCCAAATTTTGAAAATTTAAATTTTGACAAAAAACTTTTATATTAAAGGGACTATCCCGATAAAAACAGAGTCTCAAAAATTAAAATCCGAGTTTTATGAAATTTATGGACCAAAAAATAGAGGCATGGTGTATTTACCTTGTCTCAAAATTTCAGCTCACAATATTGAGTCGTTTGGACGTGAACGTCACAACTGCTTATCCGGACACGTAACCCTTTTAAGATTTCGGGTCAATTTTTTCATTGGGTGACCTGATAATCGATTCCCGTTTCTTGAGAGGTCTATACTGTGAATGACCCATGTGCTGTACTTGATAACAAAAGGTAAATTTCACCTACATATTATTTTTATAGCAAAAAAGTCTGGTTTTATCCAGGTACTGTATAATACAACGGTCTTCATTTCCAGATGAAAATTGTCACGTTTAAGTTATTTACAAGCGTATCACAAATATCGGGTTAGTTGGTCGGCCTTAGGTAATGGGTTTTAAGGGACTTTTACACAAAATTAAGCAGTTTTAATCTGCCAAAAGTTATTGGGATTGGCCCTTTAATGAATATTTTTTAATGACCTTTTACCAAGGGTTAAAGGGTCGTCTGATTTGGGCAAAAATGTGAACATTTTTTTTCTGGTTAATTTTCCTTGGTCGCTATTGGCTAATTCAGTGTATCAGTTCTATATAAATTATTTATTGTCCAATTTGTATAAAACAAAGTTTATATGCTCCATGGTCCAAAATGTCATTTTTTTTGTTACCGGCAAAGTTTCCTGTCAGCACTGTAAGTGACGTAAATTTAGCAAAAATTACAATTTTAACAGTTCGGTACCACATTTTGAAAGCAAAAATTATTTTTTTCAAATCTAATATGACTGAAAAGATGTGCCATATAAAGGCGCACAAAACATCGGGCTCAGTTTTTTTAATTTCGATTTCGTTTTCGGGCAATTTGGATTAAAGGGTGAAAAAAGGTGTCAAAATAAGCTATTTACAACCCATCCAGCGTCTTCATATTAAAAAATATATCTTCGTAACATTCATAATCTCGTAGCAATAACTCATACAAAGAGAATGTATGTGAAAATTAATTTGTGATATTCGCAGTTGCCGAGAAAAAGTCAGTTTTGCATGAGTCACTTTTCACGTTATTTTGGCTGTAAAAGAATCAATTGTTATGTGATTTTCAATTTTCTTTCACCATTGGATGCCTAATGCCATAGTGGACATGGTCAAACCATTCTACCTCATACGCTGCCACCGGAAATGACGTCATTTGCTCATAACTTAATTTTTAGAATTAAAAAACAATATTTTATTCAAATGGGTCGTACTTATTATTTTTTTCAAATTATGATATTTGATTCTATTCATCAAATAGAATGAACCGATATCACAAAACGGTTTCTAACTTGTACGGTTGCAGAGAAATGGGCGATTTTCCACAAGTCACTTTTCGAGGATTTTGGTCTATAAAAGTGTCGGTTTTTATTCGATTTTTATAAAATTTTCACCATATGATATCTTATGTCATTTATGATTTCATAGAACTAATTTAACATTTTCAGTATCACCCGAAGTAATTATATTTTGGCAAAAACTGTATTTTTAGCCTTCAAAACAGATGAGTCTGATTTGTAATACATTTAAAATTATGATATTTAGTTCGCATCAACTAATAGAATGAACCCATGAGATCATTCAGATACCACAAAATGGTTTCTCACTTGTATGGTTGCAGAGAAATAGACGATTTCCAACAAGTCACTTTCCAAGGTTTGGGGTCTATAAAAGTGGCAATTCTTATTCGATTTACATAAAATTTTCACCATGTGATTATTATTTCTGATTTTAAGAAACTAATTTAATATTGACTTGAGCAAAAATGAGAATTTTTTTGTCTCGGTTATTTTCCTTGGCCGCCATTGGCTAATTCAGTTTTTTAGCCCTAGATTAATTATTTATTGTTCGATTTAGATAATAAAACAAAGTTCATATTTATAAGCTCCGTTGTCTCAATTGTCATCTTTTTTGTTACCAACAGTGTTACCGTATTTTTCGGTGTATAAGGCGCATGCGTAGATAAGGCGCAGGGCGAGTTTGGCATAGGTATTTCAGGAAAAAATAAAAGTGCATGCTTTAGGCGCACCCTTCTCCGGCGTCTTGTGAAACACGTGCAATACCATACGTGATTCAAATGCACTTGGATCTCCAGTAACTGGGTCAAACTTACTGCTTACAGTTATACATGTAATTACCGATATTTAGCCGTATCAAGCTTTATATATATTTCTTTATGAAACAAGAAACGATATTTATAGTTTCTGCATTGCATAAGACTTTATATTTATTATAACATTAACTTTCTATTGAATTGTTTTATATCTTAAAAGGTAATTCTGGCGCTCGTACGGTAGTCAAATTGTCGTTAAAGTCCCGATAACTACAAACATGGCCGTTTATTACTTTCTGTTAAATTCACGAGGTATTGATGATAAACAAATGAAATAATAACTGTAGAAATAATTTATTATGATCAGCTACTCACGACTTAAATTCTGACTACCGGTAAAAGAGAAACAATACTTCCAGTCCATTTAAACTATCCAAACAA
Source organism: Patella ulyssiponensis (assembly GCA_963678685.1). Lineage (NCBI taxonomy): Eukaryota > Metazoa > Mollusca > Gastropoda > Patellidae > Patella > Patella ulyssiponensis. The sequence continues at coordinate 38,327,922 of OY783226.1, forward strand.
CGGACAATGAAACGGTGTCCATTGCCCTGCCCACTACACGCGGCATGACAATACCCAAATTGTAGCCATTTAGATCTATCAGTAACATAATACAATATTATTTTAATACCAATCAAAGAAACAATGATTTTGTGAACTATAAACAACTTCGTAAAGCATACCGTGACAACTCACCGGTAGATAATTAACGATACCGGTAATTTATAACAATGGATCAATCAGTGAATCCATGTTGCATGAAACTATCGGTAACTTGAAACGGCTTGATGTAAAATTTGCAGCTATGTATAGAAAATACCAACGAACATTCCATAAAATTTCTAAAAATTATTTATTTAGAATGGCTACGAGACGAACGGTAAAAGAATACCGTAACAGTGTCGCGGGTTTTGAATTTAATTTTGGCAAGTCGAACGTAAGACGGCTATGAATTTGTAACTTAGTAACCAAGTAAGGAAGCGCATAGATAGAGCGTGGCACGTTATCCACAAATAGAGAAAGAATTGGTTTACTATGTCAATGATATACGTCGAGCAGATTTGCCGTTTCGACGACAGGTTAGACTGAACAGCTTCAACACATGACATGTCAGTTTAACTGTAATCCCACCCTTACTACCGATGACTTATATTGAACCAATGAAAATGCTTGTATGAATGCGTACCCCGCCCTATACGTCAACTTGACTGATAGCACTATCGACCTTGAACGGGGACATGTGTGGACTGTTGGTAATGGCCAATCTACACGGAATAGCAGAAATATATGATGTGGAAATAGCAAGAAATATTAACGATACTTATGCTATTTTTTGAAACATCGTTAAAGTAGAATGGCTATCGGCCAATGGTGTTTGCATTGCCGGTTATGACTAACAATATACCGTACACGGATTAGCATAAAAGGACGACATCTTTTTTTGTGTATGAAATAACAGAAATACGGGCGATAATTATTGACATAAAAGATTATTGATGACATCAACGCATTTTAAAATATCTAAAACATTTATGACAAATATAAATGGACACAAAGGGAACAATACTGTCTTTAGTTTAAGTGGTAATATATCATAAACTTTTGAGGTAGCGTCACCGGGCCGACATTTGTTGATTGTAGGGCAATTATTTCTTGAACTCCCGACTTTGGTGTAGACACGGGAAAAACCTGGATTTGCTTAACGTTGTGTATTAGGCGCACCCCTTCTAGAAAATAAAATATTTGGTAAAAAAAGTGCGCCTAATACACCGAAAAATACGGTATCTGTCGGCAACGGAAGTGGCGTAAATTTACCAAAAACTACAATTTTGACAGTTAGGTACCATTTTTCAAAAGAAAATATTATTTTATTTAAAAACTGATAAACTAAAAGTGTGTGCCCTTTAAAAGCGCAAAAAAGTGTGAGCTCAGTTTTTTTAATTTCGGTTTCATTTTCGAGCAAATTGGATTAAGAGGTGAAAAAAGGTGTAAAACTGACCTATTTACAACGTGTTCAGGCTTTTCAGATTTTAAAATATTTCTATGTAACTTTTATAAATTTGTAGCTATAATCCATACGAAGAGAATGTATGTGAAAATTAGTTTGTAATATAAGCAGTTGCAGAGAAATGGGCAGTTTTGCGTAAGTCACTGTTTTCGTAATTTGCCTGTAAAATAGTTAATTATTAATGGATATTCACAAAAGTGACACCATTTGATTCAAAAAGCAAGTATGCGTCATATCAAGTCGATTACAATTTAAAATTGACACCGAAAGTGACGCCATTTGGTCAAAAACTGCATTTTAACTTTTAAAATCAATATTTTTTTTCAACCAATAATTATTTAATATGTAATAATAAAATTAACTTTTGGATTAAATTCACATATTAACAAAACTCATACGGTCATATAGATATCATAAAATTATTTCCAACTTGTTCGGTTGCCGAGATATAGGCGGTTTTCTAAAAGTCACTTTTGAAGGTTTTTGGCCCATAAAAGTGTTAATTGCTTTTCGATTTTCATAAAATTTTCACCCTTTGATGCCTAATGTCATAGTCGGTGTTATAAAACTAATTTAACGTTTTTGGTATCACAGGAAGTAATGTTATTTTGGCAAAAACTGTATTTTTGGCCTTCAAAACATATATTTTATTCATATGATTCTGATTTGTAATGTTTTTAAAATTATGATATTTGATTCCAATCAACAAATAGACTGAACCCATACGATCATATAGATACCCAAAAATAGTTTCTAACTTCTACGGTTGCCGAGAAATAGCCGATTTGCTACAAGTCACTTTTCAAGGTTTTTGGTTTATAAAAGTGGCAATTAGTATTCGATTTACATAAAATTCTCACCATATGATATGTTATGCCATTTCCGATTTCATAAAACTAATTGAACATTTTCATTATCACCGGAAGTAATGTAATTTTGCCAGGATCACTTACAAGTAACATATATATAAAATGAATTTATATTGCTGGATTTGGTTGATTCTGCGACCATTTTATTTGATGTGTGCAATGCTTATGTGGAAACCTGTTTATTGGTTTCTTTGGTACCGGAAGTGACATGTTCAAGGGTAACGTGGCACCGAAAGTGACACAAGTTCAAAGATAACATGGCACCAGTGAAACCCGTCATAGCTGCATGCAGGTCTAGTTTACTAATTCTTTTTTCTTTGAGTACCTTGTAAAAAACCATTTTCATCTGCAGTTTCAGATTTTCGAATTTCGAAAATTCGTCGCTGTGATGTGAACCGGAAGTTATGACCAATTTGTGACTATTTGACCTATTTTATTAAATCTTTTTTCTTTGAGTACCTTGAGACAATTACTTCAAAACGTTTTTTTAAATCGGATGATAATTGTGACCTCCAGAGGGACCATAGGCGATTTTTCGGACAATCAGGGGCCAGAAGTTACGATCCGATATGCGCAAATAACGAAAGGAACCAAGATCTTTGGGTTATAACCTTGCATTTCAAGTTTCATCAAAATCGAATTAAAACTTTGACCTATACCATGATATACCATTTTTTAACAGTATTCTCGCACAAACGGCGGCCATTTTGTCTGTCAATTTTGGTCCGATTTTCCGAAATTCGAACTCACACCTTCCTTAAGGTGTAACGGTGATATAATCAAACGTTTTTTTAAATCGGAAAATAATTTTGACCTCCAGAGGGACCACAAGCTAAAAAAAGGCGATTTTGCGTACAATCAGGGGCCATAATTCAGGAAGTTACAATCCAATGGGCGCAAATATCGAAAGGAACCAAGATGTTCGGGTTATAAACATGCTGAAAACGTGATTTTTCGTACAATCAGGGGCCATAATCCATGAAGTTTTGATCCGATACATGCTAATATCGAAAGCAGCCGAGATCTTATGGGGATAAACCTATATTTCAAGTTTCGTCAAAATCAGATAAGAATTGTGACCTGTAGAGAGTCCACCAACAAATTGTGGACAGACGGACGGACGTCCGGACGGACAGGGGCGACGACATAATACGTCCACATGAAAATGTGGGCGTATAAAAAGGTGATTTTTCGGACAATCAGGGGCCATAATTCAGGAAATTACGTTCCGATAGGCGCAAATATCGAAAGGAACCAAGATCTTTGGGTTATAAACATCCATGTCAAATTGTGACCTGTAGAGAGTCCACAAACAATTGTGGACGGAGGGACGTCCGGATGGACAGGGTCGACGACATAATACGTCCACATGAAAATGTGGGCATATAAAAATAAATCATTAAAATCGGTCACAATCTAGTGACGTTAATGTTATTTTTCACTCGTAAACAATTTTGTCGGCACGAAAAACATCAAAGGCAAAATTCCAATTTTTGAAATATTCAAATACCAAAAATTTAACCCGTATCCCGGCTATCCTGAAATATATTAATTTCAGAAAAAGGAGACGCATTGAACATACTATGCCTTATTGTGTTTGTTTAGAAGCTCGTAAATGTCAATTTTTCACTATTTGTCATATTTAATTGAAAATGGCGACCATCAGTTGACCTAAATCAAAATTCTGCTCTGAACGTTTTTTAGGCTTTCTTTCAAGAATTCAGAAAATATAACTCCCATGTCTGTAAGTAAAATATCAAAAAAGCCCTTTTGGTTTATACGTTTCAAGATGGTGGCACTTCTGGTTTGATCGCCAAACTCGATATTTTGCGTACGAATCAGTAATTACTCGTTTAGTATTGAAAAAAAAATTGAGGTCATTCTGACCTATATTTCGATGATTTTTTTGAAAATTTTGATCCTTAATTTCATTAAGGACAGATAATTTAGAAAATTTCTAATCATATTTTTGAAGTCGCATCGGTAAGATCTACTTAATTACATGCTAAATTTCATGAAAATTGTACAACTATTAAAGAAGTTGTCAAATTGGTCATAACTTCCAGTTCGAAATCACCAGATATGGATTTGGTAATATAATAAAGAAACATTTGTAGGGAATACGCCGGGATTGGGTTTTTAAGCCCAATTGGGTTTTAAAACCTCAAAGTCTTTGGAAATTTTTTTTAACTAACGCTCTTTCTATCCGAAGAAAGAGCTGTTTCATATTGGCGAATACCGAACAACGAGCCAGTTTGTTGTTCGGTATTCGCGAATACCGAACAACGAGCTGGTTTGTTGTTCGGTATTCGCCCATATGAAACAGCTCTTTCTTCGGATAGAAAGAGAGTTAGTTAAATTCTTTTTCCAAAGACTTTGAAGTTTTAAAACCCAAAACACACTCGTGGCGTATTCCTTACAAATATTTCTTTATTATATTACTAATTCCATATCTGGTGAATAACGAACAACAAACCAGCTTGTTGTTCGTTATTCACGAATACCGAACAACAATCCAGCTCGTTCGTTATTCGCGAATACCAAACAACAAACTGGTTCGTTGTTCGGTATTCACGAATACCGAACAACGAACAACAAGCTAGCTTCACGCCGCTTATAGGTTGTGGAACCTGTAGAGGTTACAATTTGAAATCAATTTTGATGAAACTTGAAATACATGTTTATAACCTAAAGATCTTGGTTCCTTTCGATATTTGCGCCCATCGGATCATAACTTCCTGAATTATGGCCCCTGATTGTATACGAAAAATCGCCTTTATTAGATTGTGGTCCCTCTGGAAGTCAAAATTATTACCTGATTTAAAAAAACGTTTGATTATATCACCGTTACAATGTAATGAGTGTTGAGTTCGAATTTCGTGAAAATCGGACCAAAACTGAGAGACAAAATGGCCGCCGCTTGTGCACGAATACTATAAAAATATGGTATATCAAGGTTGTGGACCCTGTAGAGGTCACAATTTTAATCTGATGTTGATGAAACTTGAAATGCATTTTTATAACCCAAAGATCTTGGTTCCTTTAGATATTCAACGGATAATATCGGATTGTAACTTCCTGAATTATAGCCCTTGATTGTACGCAAAATTGACTTTTTATACGCCCACATTGAAATGTGGTCGTATATTGTCGTCGCCCCTGTCCGTCCGTCCGTCCGTCCGTCCGTCCGTCCGTCCGTCCGTCCGTCCGTCCGTCGGTCCGTCGGTCCGGCGTCCACAATTGCTTGTGGACGCTCTAGAGGCTAAAGTTAATATCCGATTGACTTTAAATTTATACACAGTGTTTGAGGTCATGAGACGAAGAAGCCTATTGTTTTTCAGCGATTTCCGATAATAACTACCAGAGTTATGGCCCTTGATCACTTCAAAAAATCTTGTGGACGCTCTAGAGGCCAAAGTTAATATTCGATTGGCTTTAAATTTATACACAGTGTTTACGGTCATAAGACAAAGAAGCCTATCAATTTTCAGCAATTTCCGATGATTAGTGCCAGAGTTATGGCCCTTGATCACTTCAAAAAATCTTGTGGACGCTCTAAAAGCCAAAGTTAATATCCGATTGACTTTAAATTTATACACAGTGTTTAAGGTCATAAGACGAAGAAGCCTATTGATTTTCAGCGATTTCCGATAATTAGTGCCAGAGTTATGGCCCTTGATCACTTCAAAAAATCTTGTGGACGCTCTAAAAGCCAAAGTTAATATCCGATTGACTTTAAATTTATACACAGTGTTTAAGGTCATAAGACGAAGAAGCGTATTGATTTTCAGCGATTTCCGATAATTAGTGCCAGAGTTATGGCCCTTGATCACTTCAAAAATCTTGTGAACGATCTAGAGGCCAAAGTTAATATCCGATTGACTTAAAATTCATACACAGTTTTTAAGGTCATAAGACGAAGAAGCCTATTGATTTTCAGCGATTTCCGATAATTAGTGCCAGAGTTATGGCCCTTGATCACTTCAAAAAATCTTGTGGATGCTCTAGAGGCCAAAGTTGATATCCGATTGACTTTAAATTTATACACAGTGTTTAAGGTTATGAGACGAAGAAGCCTATTGATTTTCAGCGATCTCTGATAATTATTGCCAGAGTTATGGCCCTTGATCACATCAAAAAATCCTGTGGACGCTCTAGAGGCCAAAGTTAATATCTGATTGACTTTAAATTTACACACACTGTTTAAGGTCATGAGACGAACAAGCCTACTGATTTTCATTGATTTCAAATAATTACTTCCAGAGTTATCTCCCTTGATCACTTCAAAAAACCTTGTGACGCTACAGATGCCAAACTTATCATCCGTTTGACTTCAGATTGATACACAGAGTTTAAGGTGTTGAAACGCACAAGTATTTTGATTTTCAATGAATTTTGATAACAGAACAGCTAAATCCATGATGTTAAATGTTTCCTATACTAATTGATAGCGTGGGGCAAAACTTTATAAAAAGCAAACAAATTCTAATGATTTTCAGATAATTACATAATGAGTTGTTTCATTACCAAAAAAAGTAAAAATATGCGACAACCCTTGTTGACTGCCCGGACGATTTAGCTGCTGTGGGCGTATGTTTCGTTGCCTGGCAACCTATCTTTTAGCTTGTGGTCCCTCTAGAGGTCTCAATTATTATCCAATTTTAGAAATTATATTAAATGTTTCGTATACTAAACGTTAGCATGGGGCAGAATTTTATAAAAACTAAACAAATTCTAATGATTTTCTGATAATTACTTAATATGCGACAACTCTTGTTGACTGCCCGGACAATTTAGCTGCTGTGTGGGCGTATGTTTCGTTGCCTGGCAACCTATTTTTAGTTTTGATATCACGAACCGTGACAGGCATTCTTTATTTCATAGTTAATAAATTTATTACTTATCAGAAACAACGATAGTGACAGACATTACTAGCAGTGAACTAGATAGCACGAATTAAAAAAAATGATAATTTGGAACTATTTCTCGAAAATTATAACCGACGCTTAATTTTATTATCACGAACCGTGACAGACATTGTTTATTTCATAGTTGATAAATTTGTTATTACTTATCAGAAACAATTTAAATAAAAAAATTGAATAGCTTTATTAGGAATTGTGTATGACGAGAGTCTTAGATTATCGGTCCGCCTAAATAGCAAAGGTTGTCGTGTGCGTAGTTATTTAGAAAAAGGAGACCGATTTTGTGCCGTTTATCATTTCCTTTTTACGGCTGCTATGAGTCTTGTATTACTGGTACGTCTAAAAGGCAAAAAGCGCAACTCAAGTTTCCGCGCTTGACTATTTTGCTGCACCCTGTGTCAAACAAAATAATGATTTGTTCACAACTCAGATAATGTTTTAAAGGTATTTACCGAGTCGTAATGAACAGATATCGGCAAGTCCAGTATCGGCAAAATGGCTATCTATCGGCTGACACCGATTTCTCCCGATAGAGCACTTATCGGCCAATTACCGATATTGAAACCGATTATCGAACCATCACTATCGAAAATTGAAAACGGCGTATTTTTATGATTTGGGGCATGTTTAGGGGGGTTTTTTCTCGAAAAGTGAACGTAATATTTTTTTGGAAGTTCTTCTACAGAGAGTTTTATCGGTAGTCTTATGTATGAAACCATTGCGCAACAGTTAAAAATATCAGGAGTATGAGAACAAAGGGATCGAAAATTGAAAACGTCACCTTTCATTGTTAAGCAATACATTCAGTAAGAATTGATACAATCTGTACGTTTTCTCAACGTTTAGAGCATATTAAAAAGTCCTTTTTTCTCTCACAGTGACGATATTTGAGCTAAAAGTATTTCAACTTTGAGTGTTTAGTTCTTTTCAAAATATGGGTTTAGTGACCTTGTAACAGAAATAATTGATTTCTGTGTGTGATAATTAGTCTTTGAATTAATATTGTTTCTTCTTTGTCAAAATTACCTCATAACCGTAATCATCTCGACACAAATCGACGACTTGCGTTATTTATAAGCAAGTCCAATTTTTCTGAGGTTGCAGTTGTATCTTGCAGTAGTATCGTGCAGAAGTACGAATATTGCACCTGTGATAGAGAGAGAGAGAGAAATGGGATTTTAAGTCCACTCGACACAACTAGGTCATTTCGGGACTAACATATGGTTTTTAATTTTATTTCAATAATAAATTTAGCTGCTGTGTGGGCGTATGTTTCGTTGCCTAGCAACCTATTTTTAGTTTTGATATCACGAACCGTGACAGGCATTCTTTATTTCATAGTTAATAAATTTATTACTTATCAGAAACAACGATAGTGACAGACATTACTAGCAGTGAACTAGATAGCACGAAGTAAAAAAAATGATAATTTGGAACTATTTCTCGAAAATTATAACCAACGCTTAATTTTATTATCACGAACCGTGACAGACATTGTTTATTTCATAGTTGATAAATTTGTTATTACTTATCAGAAACAATTTAAATAAAAAAATTGAATAGCTTTATTAGGAATTGTGTATGACAAGAGTCTTAGATTATTATTTTATTTCAATAATAAATTTAAATCATAATTTAGCAGTGGGAGGAAACCGGAGTGCCCGGAGGAAACCCACGAGGTTGAGAAGGCGCCCCAATCTCCATGCCACATACGCTCACACCAGGGCTTGAAACCACAGCCGCAAGCCAGAGGTGACCGGCCAGCTAGAGGTCGAAGCGCGGCACTCTAGACCACTAGGCCATCCCAAACCCCACCTGTGATAGAAGGCATGATGTAGTTTGAACATGGACTCTATCTGTGAATATGAAAAATAGTGAAAAATCTATATTAATGGGCTTATAAATAAACACAATAGGCCGTAGTATGTTCAGTGAGTCTCCTATTTCTGAAATTAATACATTTCAGGATAGTCTGGCTCATGGTTAAATGTTTGGAATTTGAGTATTTCAAAAATTCGAATATCGCCCTTGACATTTTTCGTGCCGGCAAAGTTGTTTAGGAGTGAAAAATTGCCATTATCGTCTTGAAAATAATCGAAATCGGCCGGCATTTCATGAATTCATGTCCTATTTCCGAAATCAATACATTTCTCGTTAGCCTTCTTCAAAGAATGGATGGTGGCCTTGGAATCCATGCATTTTCAAATCACCGAAATTTACTGAGACTAATCAATAAATTGATCTACACAGCTGTAACTTTGTGATTTTGTGATTATTTTTCTATTTCTTTTTTCTTTAAGTATATTAAAACATTTACTTTAAATCTGCTATTTCCGAACTCCCCTTGGAAAAAATAAGAATCAAATTTTTCAAAATTTACTAGCTAAGACATTACTAATGCGTACACAAAATATGAAGTCTACCGTTCGAACTGGAAGTACAACAATCTTGAAATGTGAAAAATCCCTCAGGCTTTTGCGATATTTTACTTAGAGACATGGGAGTTACATTGTCTGAATCCTTCAAGAAATGCCTGAAAAACATTCAGAGCAGAAATTCGATTTCGGTCAAACGATGATCTCAGATTTAAATTAAATATGAAAAACGGTGAAAAATCCACTTTAACAGACGTGAAAATAGACACAATAGTCCGTAATATGTTCTATGCTTCTCCAATTTCTGAAATTAATACATTTCAGGATAGCCGGGATCAGGGTCATAAGACGAAGAAGCCTATTAATTTTCAGCAATTTCCGATAATTAGTGCCAGAGTTATGGCCCTTGATCACTTCAAAAAATCTTGTGGACGCTCTAGAGGCCAAAGTTAATATCCGATTGACTTTAAATTGATACACAGTGTTTAAGGTCATAAGACGAAGAAACCTATTGATTTTCAGCAATTTCCAATAATTAGTGCCAGAGTTATGGCCCTTGATCACTTCAAAAAATCTTGTGGACGCTCTAGAGGCCAAAGTTAATATCCGATTGACTTTAAATTGATACAGTGTTTAAGGTCATAAGACGAAGAAGCCTATTGATTTTCAGCAATTTCCAATAATTAGTGCCAGAGTTATGGCCCTTGATCACTTCAAAAAATCTTGTGGACGCTCTAGAGGCCAAAGTTAATATCCGATTGACTTTAAATTTATGTATGTTTAAGGTCATGAGACGAAGAAGCCTATTAATTTTCAGCGATTTCAAATAATTACTTCCAGAGTTAACTCCCTTGATCACTTCAAAAAACCTTGTGACACTATAGAGGCCAAACTTATCATCCGATTGACTTCAGATTGATACACAGAGTTTAAGGTGTTGAAACGAATAAGTATTTTGATTTTCAATGAATTTTGATAACAGCTAAATCCATGGTATTAAATGATTCGTATACTAATTGTTAGCGTGGGGCAAAACTTTTTAAAAAGCAAGCAAATTCTAATGATTTTCTGATAATTACATAATGAGTTGTTACTCGTAATCAGATTTTAGTGTATTACAAACGTTTCATTCCCGAAAAAAAGTAAAATTATGTTACAACCCTTGTTGACTGCCCGGACGATTTAGCTGCTGTGGGCGTATGTTTCGTTGCCTGGCAACCTATCTTTGTTAAGATACTTGATATAATCGATAACACGTGACGGTGAATACAGACATGAGATTTTTCCCCCAATTGGCTAATTTCGCCAATCGACCTAAAGCATTTTTTAAATTTTTATCAAACCATTAAAAAGCCACGTAAAAATTATTCAAACAAAAATTATTAGGGTATGGAAACTATTGAAAATGGACGGAACTCAAGCAAATAGCTTTCGTTTCAATCGGAGCACCCTTCGGTATTCTGCGCTAAGCCCATAACGACGGAAAAATTATTCGATGATCTGATTGGCTTTCGCTTCACATTTGGCATGATTCGGTTCAAATCGGTCAAAACGTGTCGGTTATCCTCGGTACAAGGTCATCGCTTTTACCTATTATGTAAATGAAGAAGGTTGTCAATAATCAACAGAACAGATGAAACACGTGTGCGAGAGACAGATAGTGGATCTAAAAATAAATGGAGGGACTCCCCGAGACAGGGTAAATGTGTGGTATAATTGTCGAGTGAAAATGTGCCAAAAACACCTGAAATGGCTTAAAACAATGCCTTATTTTCAAAAATTTCATGGGGGAGGATACCCTCAAACCCCCCTACATTGGCAGCATGACTTCGTCATGCTGCATTGATGGTTTCTGATCGGTTAAAAAATTTCAGCCAACTTCACTTCTCACCACTTACATGTCTGTAGAATATGAAAGCTTTCATATCTGCATGGGACAGTAGCAGATCTAGTTTGAATTATGTTTAATAAGCATTTAAATCTTTGTAAAATAAAGTAATCAACACTGCTATTATTGTATATATTTGATGTTTAAATAAAAAATTGTTATTATTATTTTCTTGACATAAAGAACATATCATGCCTACCAGATTAGAGACATTATTAGAATTAGCTTTAAGAACAAGTACAGCTAATGTTGATCCTTATAAAGATGATCTCAAGTATGATTTAGTATTCTTTGAATAAAGATATTTTTGTTTACGTAACCAACATCAATCTTCTTATATATATTTTATCATGTGTTAATTTCTAGAGAAGGTTCAAGCTATAAATTTATTAGTATTTGAATTCATTTAGCATACATCATAAATAGATTTTGTAAAGTTTTAAGGAATCCTGTCATCCAGAAAAATGTTTCATTATTTTATGTTTGTTATGATTTACAGACTAGAACTATTACCATTTGATCTCATAACTCAGCTATTTAAAATCCTCACTATAGATACCAAGTTGGAAAAAGGTAGGATTTTTATACGCCCACATTTTCATGTGGACATATATTGTCGTCGCCCCGTACGTCCGTCTGTCCACAATTTGTTTGTGGACTCTCTACAGGTCACAATTTTTATCCAATTTTGACGAAACTTCAAATATAGGTTTATCCCCATAAGATCTCGGCTGCTTTCGATATTGGCATGTATCGGATCGAAACTTCATGGATTATGGCCCCTGATTGTACAAAAAATCATGTTTTTAGCTTGTGGACCCTTTTGAGGTCACAATTTTGAACCGATTTTGATGAAATTTAACATGTATGTTTATAACCCAAAGAACTTGGATCCTTTCGATATTTGCACCCATCGGATAGTAACTTCCTGAATTATGGCCCCTGATTGTCCGAAAAATCGCCCTTTTTAGCTTGTGGTCCCTCTGGAGGTCAAAATTATTATCCGATTTAAAAAACCGTTTGATTATATCACCGTTACATGGTAATGAAGTTGAGTTCAAATTTCGTGAAAATCGGACCAAAATTGACGGACAAAAATGGCCGCCGTTTGTAAGCGAATAGTGTGAAAATATGTTATATCAAGGTTGTGGACCCTATAGATGTCACAATTTTGAACTGATTTTGATGAAACTTGACATGCATGTTTATAACCCAAAGATCTTGGTTCCTTTCGATATTTGCACAAAGGACCGTAACTTCCTGAATTATAGCCCCTGATTGTCTGGAGGTCAAAACTATTATCCGATTTATAAAACCGTTTGCTTATATTACCGTTACATAGTAATGAAGATCGAGTTTAAATTTCGTGAAAATCGGACTAAAATTGACAGACAAAATGGCCGTCGTTTGTACGCAATTAGTGTGAAAATATGTTATATCAAGGTTGTGGACCCTATAGAGGTCACAATTTTGAACTGATTTTGATGAAACTTGACATGCATGTTTATAACCCAAAGATCTTTGTTCCGTTCGATATTAATTGCGCCCATTGATTCGTAACTTTCTGTATTATGGCCCCTGATTGTACGAAAAATCACCCTTTTTGGCTGGTGGTCCCACTGGAGGTCAAAATTATTATCCGATTTAAAAAATCGTTTGATTGTATCACCGTTACATGGTAATGAAGATCGAGTTCAAATTTCGTGAAAATCGGACCAAAATTGACAGACAAAATGGCCACTGTTTGTATGCGAATAGTGTGAAAATATGTTATATCAAGGTTGTGAACCCTATAGAGGTCACAATTTTGAACCGATTTTGATGGAACTTGACATGCATGTTTATAACCCAAAGATATTGGTTCTTTTCGATATTTGCACCCATCGGGGATCGTAACTTCCTGAATTATGGCTCTGATTGTCCGAAAAATCGCCCTTTTTAGCTTGTGATCAAAAGGTCAAAATTATTATCCAATTTAAAAAAACATTTGATTATATCACTGTTACATGGTAATGAAGGTTGAGTTCAAATTTTGTGAAAATCGGACCAAAATTGACGGACAAAATGGCCGCCGCTTGTACTGGAAAAGTGTAAAAATATGGTATATAGGTTGTGGAACCTGTAGAGGTCACAATGTTAACTCAATTTTGATGAAACTTGAAATACATGTTTATAACCTAAAGATCTTGGTTCCTTTCGACATTTGCGCATATCGGATCATAACTTCCTGAATTATGGCCCCTGATTGTATACGGTACGAAAAATCACCTTTATTAGATTGTGGTCGCTCTGGAAGTCAAAATTATTACCCGATTTAAAAAACCGTTTGATTATATCACCCTTACAATGTAATGAATGTTGAGTTCGAATTTCGTGGAAATCGGACCAAAACTGACAGACAAAATGGCCGCTACTTGTACACGAATACTATAAAAATATGGTATATCAAAGTTGTGGACCCTGTACAGGTCACAATTTTAATCTGATGTTGATGAAACTTGAAATGCATGTTTATAACCCAAAGATCTTGGTTCCTTTTGATATTCAACGGATAATATCGGATTGTAACTTCCTGAATTATAGCCCCTGATTGTACGCAAAATTGACTTTTTATACGTCCACATTCATAATGTGAACGTATGATGCCGTCACCCCTGTCTGTGTGTGTGTGTATGTATGTATGTATGTGTGTGTGTCTGTGGGTCGCCTACAGGGCGCAATTCTTCATGGATTTTCTTCAAACTTTGTATACGTATTCCTTATACCCCAAGGAAGATCCCTATTGTTTTTGGTGCATGCCCGACCCCCAGGGGCAGAGCCACGCCCATTTCTAGTATTTGTTTGTTTGTCGTCTACAGGCCACATTTCTTAACTTATAACCTTAAAACTTTGCATACATATTCTTTGTACCCAAAGGACCATCCCTATCGTTTGGGGTGCATGCCCACCCCCCAGGGGCAGAGCCACGCCCATTTTCTTTTCGCGTGTCTTTGTGTCGCCAACAGGGCGCAATTCTTACTGAATTTTCTTCAAACTTTGTATATTTACTCTTTACACCCTAAGGATGATCCCTATCGTTTGGGGTGCATGCCCGACCCCCAGGGGCAGAGCCACGCCCATTTCTAGTATTTGATTGTTTGTCGTCTACAGGCCACATTTCTTAACTTATAACCTTGAAACTTTGCATACATATTCTTTGTACCCGAAGGACCATGCCTATTGTTTGGAGTGTATGCCCAACCCCCAGGGGCAGAGCCACGCCCATTTTCTTTTCGCGTGTCTTTGTGTCGCCTACAGGGCGCAATTCTTACTGAATTTTCTTCAAACTTTGTATGTTTACTCTTTACACCCTAAAAATGGTCCCTATTGTTTGGGGTGCATGCCCGACCCCTAGCGGCAGAGCCACGCCCATTTCTTGTATTTGTTTGTCTGTCATCTACAGGCTGCATTTCTTAACGTATCATTTTGAAACTTTACATACTTATTCTTGGTACCTTAAGGAAGATCCCTATTGTTTTTGGTGCATGCCCGACCCCCAGGGACAGTGCCACACCCATTTTCTTTTTGTGTGTCATCTACAGGCCACAATTCTTAATCAATTGTCTTGAAAACTTTTTTATACTTATTCCTTATACCCTAAGGCTGACCACTATTATTTTTGGTGCATGCCGGACAGACTGGGACTGAGCCACGCCCAATGTTTGTGTTCGCCTACAGGATGCAATTCTTAATAGATCCTTTTAAAACTGTGCATACCTATTCCTTATACCCTAAGGATGACCCCAATTGTGTTTGGTGATTTCCTATCCCCCAGGGGCAGAGCCATGTCCATTTTTACTTCGTGTCTGCGTGTGTTGTCTACAGGCCATGATTCTAAATGGATCGTCTTTAAACTTGGGATATGTATTCCTTATAGCCTAAGGACGACAATTGCATGTCCCGACTCCCAGAGGCAAGCCACGCCCAATTTTTGTGTTTGTGGTTTACAGGCAGCAATTCTGAATGAATCAGCTTGGTACTTGGCATATGTATTCCTTATAGCCTGAGGGCGTCCACTATTGATTTTGGTGAATGTTCCGATCCCCAGGGGCAGAGCCACGCCCACTTTTTGCCTTTAGCATCTGAAAGCCACAATTCTGAATGGATTATCTTGATGTTGAAGCACGACCCTAAACAAAACAAACGCCTAGCCTTCTTGACAAAGTACCATATCAATCAAAGCAGGAATGTGGACGTATATTGTAGCGTTAGCGTTATGTTTTAGCTTGTGGTTCCTCTAGAGGTCTCAATTATTATCCAGTTTTAGAAATAATATTAAATGTTTCGTATACTAAACGTTAGCATGGGGTAGAATTTTATAAAAACCAAACAAATTCTAATGATTTTCTGATAATTACTTTATGCGACAACTCTTGTTGACTGCCCGGACGATTTAGCTGCTGTGTGGGTGTATGTTTCGTTGCCTGGCAACCTATTTTTTTTAACTGTTAACAATTTATTGCATATAGATTTCTTGCATTTACTAGATTTGTCTCTTTCCCAGTTGGCATAGGTTAATTTGTGATAAATTTCCAAAGCTTCTTTATATTGGGTGGTTTTCATAATTCGTCACACATCACATATTTGTGTCTATTACTGTCTGTAAAGTCATCTTCAATTTATGTTGACTTCTGATCTAACGGATTTGCAAGTGATCCACAAACTAGTGTTGATCCTTAAAATATTTGAAAAACGTATCTGCAGCAAATTAGACGAAAACAACTACTTCCTGATTAGTAAAACAGTTTCTCTGTTATACTTATAGTGGTTTTGATTGGAAAAGTAGAAATATAATCTGCATATAAATATCCTAAACCTCTTTATCAGAAACAATAGATGGGAGGGCCATGGGCAAATGAGCCAAAGCAAATTATAAAGAATACTAGCACATATTAATGATATCGGACCAAAATAAATAGTTTGCAATACTTTTATACCACCACATTGTTGTCGGTCCGGCGTCCACAATTGCTTGTGGAGACTCTAAAGGCTAAAGTTAATATCCTATTGACTTTAAATTTATACACAGTGTTTAAAGTCATGAGATGAAGAAGCCTGTTGATTTACAACCATGTCCGATAATTACTGCCAGAGTTATGGCCCTTGATTGCTTTCAAAAATTTTGTCGACCCTTTTATGGATAAAGTTAATATCCGATTGACTGTAAATTTTTACACAGTGTTTAAGGTCATGAGACGAAAAAGCCTATTGATTTTTAGCGATATCTGATAATTGCTGCCAGAGTTATGGCCCTTGCAGAATCTTGTGGACGCTTAAGAGGCTAAAGTTAATATCCGATTGACTTTAAATTTATACACAGTGTTTAAATATTGGTGCCAGTCATTATTACATATGTGATAGAACTGGTAAAATACCTTCCAAATATTATTTTAACGCAGAGATCATTGCTACAGGAGATGTGTGACAAACTCTTGAATATATGGGAAGTGACGTTAAACATGACAAACACGAGTTGTCCTTCTATATAAGTGACTGAACTAACGTGTGATAACAGACACCCAGGCAAATTTCTTTTCACTGACAATTCCATTGACGATGAAAAGTTATTATATGTGAAGGTGAGAGGATATCTGACAATTCACAAAAAGAATTGGCTGTCAGTAGATAAATGATAACGAACATATTAGAAAAAAGTCAGTGCATTACCATGTTTTTGATAAGAGCTGCATGAATAAAAACAGGGCAATGCACAGGATTTTCCTATTTTTTTCGTTTTGTCTTAACTTGTGACAGCCAATTCTATTTTTGAATTGTGAGATATCCTCTCATAGTCTTTTAAACCAACTTTCCATCTTCAACGGAATTATCAGTGAAATGAAATTTGCCTGCGTGTCTGTTATCGCTCGTTAGTTCATAGTTTTACAAGTTTCTTGCGTAAATAGATTTTTAGACTTACAGATAGTTTCAGTTGAGCATGATTTGGTAATTAGTTTGAGCTACAAGTTAATAAATGAATTGCCTTTTAAATTACCTAATTATTTTCCTCTGTATTGATACCTATTTCTTTTTGGTTAAACTTCTATTGCATCAGCTGTAATACATGTAATCAAGCCTGGAAATAGGGCACCTCTCCCGTAATCTGGAAAAACCTAGAAAGTCAAATTTTGGTGAAAATTGAGTTAAGACCCATATTATCTCCCTTGATAACTTCAAAAAAATCTTGTGACGCTGTAGAGGCCAAACTTATCATCCGGTTGACTTCAGATTCATACACAGAGTTTAAGGTGTTGAAACGAACAAGTATTTTGATTTTCAATGAATTTTGATATCTGAACAGCTAAATCCATGATATTAAATGTTTCGTATACTAATTGTTAGCATGGGGCAATACTTTATAAAAAGTAAACAAATTCTAATGATTTTCTGATAATTACATAATGAGTTGTTACTCTCAATCAGATTTTAGTGTATTTCAAATGTTTCATTACCGAAAAAAGTAAAAATATGCGACAACCCTTGTTGACTGCCCGGACGATTTAGCTGCTGTGGGCGTATGTTTCGTTGCCTGGCAACCTGTCTTTCCAGATTACGGGAGACCTGTCACAGACATTGTCAGACACAGATTCAGGCTTTGTCGGACACAAAACCTCTGGTGCCTGTCATGTTGTCCGGCACTGATACGTCTTTTTATACGCCCACATTTTCATGTGGATGTATATTTTCGTCTCCCCTGTTCGTCCATCCGTCCGTCCACAATTGTTTGTGAACAGTCTACAGGTCAAAATATTTATCCGATTTCAATGATACTTGAAATATAGTTCTATCACCCCAAGATCTCGGTTCATTTCGATATTGGGATGTATCGGACTATAACTTCATGGATTATGGCCCCTGATTGTAAGAAAAATCACGTTTTTCGCTTGTGAACACTGTAGAGGTCACAATTTTGAACTGATTTTGATGAAACTTGAAATGCATGTTTATAACCCAAAGATCTTAGTTCCTTTCGATATTTGCACATTTTGAATCGTAGCTTCCTGAATTATGGCCCCTGGAGGTCAAAATTATTATCCAAATTAAAAAAACATGTGATTATATCACCATTACACCATAATAAAGATTGAGTTCAAATTTCGCGAAAATCAGACCAAATTGACGGACAAAATGAACGCCACTTGTACGCGAATAGTGTAAAAATATGGTATAACAAGGTTGTGGATCCTGTGTAGGTAACAATTTGAATCCAATTTTGATGAAACTTGAAATGCATGTTCATAACCCAAAGATCTTGGTTCCTTTCGATATTTGCGCATACCAGATCTTAACTTCATGGATTATGGTCCCTGATTCTACCAAAAATCACGCTTTGCGGTTGTGAACACTGTAGACGTCATAATTTTGGAGGGATTTTGATGAAACTTGAAATGCATGTTTACAACTCAAAGATCTTGGTTCCTTTCAATATTTGCTCATATCGGATCATAACTTCCTGAATTATGGCCCCTGATTGTACGAAAAATCACCTGTATTAGCTTGTGGTCCCTCTGGAGGTCACAATTATTACCGGATTTAAAAAATCGTTTGATTATATCACCGTTACACTGGAATGAAGGTTCAGTTCCAATTTCACGAACATCAGACCAAAATTGATGGACAAAATGGTATCGGACTGTAACTTTATGAATGAAACTTGAAATGCATGTTTATAACTCAAAGATCTTGGTTCCTTTTGATATTTGCACATATCGGATTTGTAACTTCCTGAATTATGGCTCCTGGTTGTACGAAAAATCACTTTTTTATACGTCCACATGAAAATGTTTGTGGACACTCTACAGGTCACAATTTGTATCTGATTTCAATGAAACTTGAAATATAGGTTTATTTCCCTAAGATCTTGGTTCCTGATTTTGTTGAAACTTGACATGTATGGCTGAAACTGTAACTTCATGGATGGCCCCTGATGGTACGAAAAATCACGTTTTTCGCTTGTGAACACTGTAGTGGTCACAATTTTGAACGGATTTTAATGAAACTTGAAATGCATGTTTATTACTCAAAGATCTTCTTTTCTTTCGATATTTGCACATACATATCGGATTGTAACTTCCTGAATTATGGCTCCTGGTTGTACGAAAAATCGCTTTTTTATACGTCCACATGAAAATGTTTGTGGACACTCTACAGGTCACAATTTCAATGAAACTTGAAATATAGGTTTATCTCCCTAAGATCTTGGTTCCTGATTTTGTTGAAACTTGACATGTATGGCTAAAACTGTAACTTCATGGATGGCCCCTGATGGTACGAAAAATCATGTTTTTCGCTTGGGAAGAGTGTAGCGGTCACAATTTTGAACGGATTTTAATGAAACTTGAAATGCATGTTTATTACTCAAAGATCTTGGTTTCTTTCAATATTTGCACATATCGGATTGTAACTTCCTGAATTATGGCTCCTGGTTGTACGAAAAATCGCTTTTTATACGCCCACATTTTCATGTGGACGTATATTGTCGTCGCCCCTGTCCGTCCGTCCGTCCGGACGTCCGTCCGTCCGTCCACAATTGTTTGTGAACAGTCTACAGGTCACAATTTTTATCCGATTTCAATGAAACTTAAAATATAGGTTTATCACCCTAAGATCTCGGTTCCTTTCGATATTGGCATGTATCGGACCGTAACTTCATGGGTTATGGCCCCTGATTGTACGAAAAATCACGTTTTTTAGCTTGTGAACAGTGTAGAGGTCACAATTTTGAACCGATTTGGATGAAACTTGAAATGCATGTTTATAACCCAAAGATCTTGGTTCCTTTCGATATTTGCGCCAATCGGATCGTAACTTCCTTAATTATGGCCCCTGATTCTCCGAAAAATCGCCCTTTTTAGCTTGTGGTCCCTCTGGAGGTCAAAATTGTTATCCGATTTAAAAAACCGTTTGATTATGTCACCATCCCATGGTTATGAAGGTTGAGTTCGAATTTCGTGAAAATCGGACCAAAATTGACGGACAAAATGGCCGCCGTTTGTACGCGAATGGTGTGAAAATATGTTATATCAAGGTTGTGGACCTTATAGAGGTCACAATTTTGAACCGATTTTGATGAAACTTGACATGTATGTTTATAACTCAAAGATCTTGGTTCCTTTCGATATTTGCGCCCATCGGATCGTAACTTCCTGAATTATGGCCCCTGATTGTCCGAAAAATCGCCCTTTTTAGCTTGTGGTCCCTCTGGAGGTCAAAATTGTTATCCGATTTAAAAAAACGTTTGATTATATCACCATTCCATGGTTATGAAGGTTGAGTTCGAATTTCGTGAAAATCGGATGAAAATTGACGGACAAAATGGCCGCAGTTTGTACGCGAATTGTGTGAAAATATGTTCTATCAAGGTTGTGGACCTTATAGAGGTCACAATTTTGAACCGATTTTGATTAAAATTGACATGTATGTTTATAACCCAAAGATCTTGGTTCCTTTCGATATTTGCGCCCATCGGATCGTAACTTCCTGAATTATGGCCCCTGATTGTCCGAAAAATCGCCCTTTTTAGCTTGTGGTTCCTCTGGAGGTCAAAATTGTTATCCGATTTAAATAAAAGGCTTGATTATATCACCATTCCATGGTTATGAAGGTTGAGTTCGAAGTTCATGAAAATCGGACCAAAATTGACGGACAAAATGGCCGCCGTTTGTATGCGAATGGTGTGAAAATATGTTATATCAAGGTTGTGGACCTTATAGAGGTCACAATTTTGAACCGATTTTGATGAAACGTGACATGCATGTTTATAACCCAAAGATCTTGGTTCCTTTCGATATTTGCGCCCATCGAATCATAACTTCCTGAATTATGCTCCCTGATTATCCGAAAAATCGCTTTTGTTAGCTTGTGGTCCCTCTGGAGGTCAAAATTATTATCCGATTTAAAAAACCGTTTGATTATATCACGGTTTCATGGTAATGAAGAGAGAATTTTAATTTTGTGAAAATCGGACCAGAGTTGACGGATAAAATGGCCGCCGTCTGTACGCGAATTGTGTAAGAATATGTTATATCAAGGTTGTGGACCCTATAGAGGTCACAATTTTGAACTGATTTTGATGAAACTTGACATGTATGATCTTGGTTCCATTGCATATTTGCCCATATCGGATCGTAACTTTCTGAATCATGGCCCCTGATTGTACGAAAAATCACCCTTTTTAGCTTGTGGTCCCTCTGGAGGTCACAATTATTATCTGATTTAAAAAAACGTTTGATTATATCACAGTTACACCGTAGTTATGGGTGAGTTTTAATTATGATTTTCTGATGATTACTTAAAATGCAACAACTCTTGTTGACTGCCCGGACGATTTGGCTGCTGTGTGGGCGTATGTTTCGTTGCCTGGCAACCTATTTTTTATACGTCCACATGAAAATGTTTGTGGACACTCTACAGGTCACAATTTGTATCTGATTTCAATGAAACTTGAAATATAGGTTTATTTCCCTAAGATCTTGGTTCCTGATTTTGTTGAAACTTGACATGTATGGCTGAAACTGTAACTTCATGGATGGCCCCTGATGGTACGAAAAATCACGTTTTTCGCTTGTGAACACTGTAGTGGTCACAATTTTGAACGGATTTTAATGAAACTTGAAATGCATGTTTATTACTCAAAGATCTTCTTTTCTTTCGATATTTGCACATACATATCGGATTGTAACTTCCTGAATTATGGCTCCTGGTTGTACGAAAAATCGCTTTTTTATACGTCCACATGAAAATGTTTGTGGACACTCTACAGGTCACAATTTCAATGAAACTTGAAATATAGGTTTATCTCCCTAAGATCTTGGTTCCTGATTTTGTTGAAACTTGACATGTATGGCTAAAACTGTAACTTCATGGATGGCCCCTGATGGTACGAAAAATCATGTTTTTCGCTTGGGAAGAGTGTAGCGGTCACAATTTTGAACGGATTTTAATGAAACTTGAAATGCATGTTTATTACTCAAAGATCTTGGTTTCTTTCAATATTTGCACATATCGGATTGTAACTTCCTGAATTATGGCTCCTGGTTGTACGAAAAATCGCTTTTTTATACGTCCACATGAAAATGTTTGTGGACACTCTACAGGTCACAATTTGTATCTGATTTCAATGAAACTTGAAATATAGGTTTATTTCCCTAAGATCTTGGTTCCTTTCCATATTGGCATGTATCGAACCATAACTTTGTGGATTATGGCCCCTGATTTTACGAAAAATCACATTTTTAGCTTGTGGACCCTATAGATGTCACAATTTTTATCTGATTTTGTTGAAACTTGACATGTATGGCTATAACCCAAAGATCTTGGTTCCTTTCGATATTTGCGCCCATCGGATTGTAACTTCCTGAATTATGGCCCCTGATTGTACGAAAAATCCCCTTTATTAGCTTGTGGTCCCTCTGGAAGTCACAATTATTACCCGATTTAAAAAATCGTTTGATTATATCACCGTTACCTGGAATGAAGGTCAAGTTCAAATTTCAAGAACATCAGACCAAAATTACTGAACAAAATGACCGTCGCTTTTGCGCGAATAGTGTAGTAAAAATATGGTATATCAAGGTTGTGGACCCTGCAGAGTTTACAATTTTAATTCGATTTTAATGAAACTTGAAATGCATGTTTATAACTGAAAGATCTTCGTTGCTTTTGATATTTGCACATATCGGATTGTAACTTCCTGAATTATGGCCCCTGATTGTACGAAAAATTGCCTTTTTATACGCCCACATTGAAATGTGCTCCTATATTGTTGTTGCCCCCATCCGTCCGTCTGTTCAGCGATTTCTGATATTTAATGCCAGAGTTATGACACTTGATCACTTCGAAAAATCTTGTGGATGCTCTACAGGCTAAAGTTAATATCCCACTGACTTTAAATTTATACACAGTGTTTAAGGTCATGAGACGATGAAGCCGATTGTTGGCAAATTTCGACAATTACTGCCAGAGATATCTCCCTCAGTCACTTTGAAAAATCTTTTGTAACGCTCTAGAGGCCAAACTTATCATCCAATTGACTTCAGATTGATACACAGAGTTTAAGGTCTTGAGATGAACAAGTATATTGATTTTCAATGAATTTTTATAACTGAACAGCTACCGGGTAAATCCATGATTTTAATTGTTTTGTATACTAAGCGTTAGCAGAACTTTATAAAGAGTATTATAAATGTTACATTACCAAAATAAGTAAGAATATGTGACAACTCTTGTTGACTGCCCGGTAGTGCTGGCACGATAAATCGGTGAATCGATGTATCGCGATTCACCGTCTCACGATACCTGTATTGAATCGCGGGATGCCGAATCGATTTTTCACGATTCTTTTTTGCTTTTTATCAACTATAATATTATGAACTTTAAAAACTTTAAATTATATACCCTAAACTTTATTTGAAACAATGACACTTCGCAAACGATGTCCAGTAGTCTTGACATGTGTGTTACTATAAATAGCGCACGACCGTGTTTCGTAGGTTTAGATTAACAACATTTTAACATCTTTTCGTTTTGTTTCCGAATTTTAAAGTTTGTTATAAGGCATAGTTAATAAAACATTCATATTTGAATACATAAAACAACATTTTACTCTCGAATTTTATAAATTTAGAACGTAAATATAATAGATAGTAGCTCTTGTAAAAATCAAAATGGCGGTAAACACAGTCGCAATAACAAATTCTCCAGCAAGTTTGGGAACATTTTGGGTTTTTAAAGGGTGACACAACGAAAGTTGTTTGTAGAATATGCAAAACTATTCTAAAATATTGTGGTAATACAATCAATCTCATCACTCACTTGACAAGACACCATAGTGTCCATAGTGGCGACTGTCTTCTTGTCTTAAGTTCGTCTGCTAGGATTAGAGTTTACTACTAAATAGTAGGCCTGATCAAGTTTATTTATTTCCTGGTTTTAATGACTTCATTAAAAACACAATCACATATTTAATTTGTTGTTTTATTGATAAATCTATGACCTAGTTATGAATCGCGATACGTATCATATCGTGGAACATGAATCGCAATACGTATCGTATCGTGACTGCAGTCGCAATACCCAGCACTACTGCCCGAACGATTTAGCTGCTGTGGGCTTATGTTTCGTTGCCTGGCAACCTATTTTTTATTGATATTATTAATACATGTCCGGCACTCGGTTGAAAATGTCAGGTACTATTTCATTAATGATAATGTCTGACATTTTGTCAGGTACATCTAAAACCGTTATTTCTAGGCCTGCATGTAATTAGCAAGGTTGTCTTTCTTTGAATTCCATTAATTTTTTGCTGAATTATAGCCCTTGATTGAATGCAATCTATCTAAAGTTTGTTTCTGTAACTTTACTAGATTAAACATTTGACTGAATTAAGTACACTGTTTTACATAGCTGATTTACATGTAGAGCACTTAAGTGAAAATCCATTTTTACAGAGTTTATTCTGTCTTTATGTATTTTGATTATTCACAAAAATGTATTCATCGGATCAGCCTCTTATAAATGTAGGCATTGTGAAGGGTTCAGTAGGAGACTTGTATTGCTTCAGCAATACTCTTAGAATTATTGTTATTTTATATTTTTACAGTATGAAAATTACAAAATGAATATTTAAACTGTAAACATCTCTTTTGATAGCATTTTATCAAATTACATATTTCGATTTATAATGTGTTACTATTTAAAGTTGCAATTTCATATTTTTAAGTTATATTTTTAAAATGTATTAAAATAAAGGCCTAAAATAGATTGTATCTATAGACAGTCCTACCTTGTTAAAGAATAATCCTATTAATCCTATAATTCATTATTGCCAGTTGAGAAATTGGCAAAAATATCATTTTCAAATTCAAACGTTTGAAGATAGCCATTCCATGGGGATGAATAGAAAAACAAGGGAGGTAATTGTGTTATTCTTTCCTGTGTCACAGATTTGTATGCCTTGGAAATAATGCCCATGATCGTATAATAGTGTGTTGACAACCTTTTGAGCAAAAGGCATAGAAATAATTATGTTTTGACATTCTTAGAAAATATGAAATTCCCGCTTTATGGGGGGATGGATGACCGAATGGTTTATTATAAGGTCTTTCATTGAGTCAGCTGGCATGGTTTTGTTTCCTCTGTTTTACGTGACAAGGAGTAGGGTCGTCTGTCCAACCTTGTGGATTTTCTCCAGTTTCCTCCCACTGCTAAAGACCATATATGTTAGTCCCGAAATGACCTAGTTTCTGTTGAGAGGGGAGTGGTTGGAATGGCCTACTGGTCTAGAGTGCCGCGCTTCGACCTCTAGCTGGGTGGTCACCTCTGGCGTGCGGCTGTGGTTTCGAGCCCTGGTGTGAGTGTATGTGGCATGGAGATAGGGGCGCCTTCTCAACCTCATGGGTTTCCTCCGGGCACTCCGGTTTCCTCCCACGGCTAAAGACCCCTACGCGCAAACGAATTATTGAAATAAAATTGAAACCATATGTTAGCCCCGAAATGACCTAGTTGTGTTGAGTGGACATTAAACCCCATTTCTCTCTCTCTGTTGAGAGGACCTTAAACCCATTTCTCGCTCTCTCTCTACTTATTTATATAATTTAATCATGTATGATATTATATATATTTTCAGATTATCGTATTGACCCAACTGATCTTCATCTATCAGGATTAGAATCTTTTTCATTTGATTATTTAGTCAAATGGCCGCTGTCTCTAATTTTAAATAGAAAGGTAAAGCTAGTGCATACTGTCCCCTGTTTTTGAAAAAAAATGAGTTCATCCATTCCTCTGTCATATTTTTTTTGATGTTCTAATTGAGCTAGAATGTTCAAAACTTGGTATAGGTGTTTTTTTTATCTTCCTACATTTTCATGTGGACGTATTATGCCGTCGCATCTGTTCGTCTGGACGTCTGTCCACAAATTTTGTGGACTCTCTACAGGTGACAATTCTTATCCGATTTTGATGAAACTTGAAATATAGGTTTATCCCTGTAAGATCTCGGCTGCTTTCTATATTGGCATGTTTCGGATCGAAACCTCATGGATTATGGCTTCTGATTGTACGAAAAATCTTGTTTTTAGCTTGTGAACCCAATAGAGGTCACAATTATGATCCGATTTTGATGAAACTTGAAATGTATGTTGATAAACCAAAGATATTGGTTCCTTTCGATATTCAGGCACATCGGATCGTAACTTCCTGAATTATGGCCCTTGATCGTACGAAAAATCGCCTTTATTAGCTTATGGTCCCTCTGGATGTCACAATTATTACCTGATTTAAAAAAACATTTGATTATATCACCGTTACAGGGTAATCTAGGTTGAGTTTGAATTTTGTTAAAATCGGACCAAAATTGACAAACAAAATGGCCGCCGTTTGTACGTGAATAGTGTAAAAATAAATTTATTGTATTTCAAGGTTGTGGACCCAATCACTAGGGACCGGGTATCGTCCAGATTTTACGAAAAAAAGGAAAGAAACTACGTTTACTGTCTAGAATCTAGTACATGTGTCCAGTCAATAGATTGCCGTCTAGAATCTGTTAAATGCCGTCAAGATTCATCAAAAACCGCACAATTTGTGCTACCGTGTAGATTTAGAAACGCCGTTTAGTTTTGACCTCGATCATCTACTTTACGACCGTTCAGTTTCTCGGGACGTGTTTAGAAATGAACACTACCATTTAGATTTGAAAGGGATTTAGTTTTTAGATGTTGTCGAGAAATGAACTGCAAGTGTTTGATTTATGTGGTTACAATTAATGGAAAAAAAGATTTTGAAAATATTCACTGATTCAGTTTGGTCATCGTTTTATTCTTTATAAAAATGGCTGATTTATTACTCAACGCGTGTGCAACACAACGATAATTTTTCATTGGTTAAAGCCGTATAAATGCGGGAAAATTTACAGTAGCTATTGGCTAACGCATAAACAAACTTATTTGCATACTATTTATAGTATTATATTTAGCTGGAATTAGAGTCGAGCAGGGTAGCATAGAATTATAATAATACATAGTATGCAAGTCTAAAATAATTATATATCAAGGTTGTGGACCCTGTGGAGGTCACAATTTTAATCCGATTTTGATGAAGTTTGAAGTAAGTTTATAACCCAAAGATCGCGGACCATAACTTCCTGAATTATGGCCCCTGATTGTATGAAAAATCATGGAGGTCACAAATTTATTCCGAAGTAAAAAACTGTTTGACTAAATCCCTGTTACACATTAATGATGGTTGAGTTTGAATTTCTTGATTATTGAACAGCTAAATCCATAATATTAAATGTTTCGTATAGTAAACGATAGCATGGGGCAGAACTTTATAAAAACCAACCAAAAACAAATTCTAAGGATTTTCTGATAACTATTTAATATGGAACAACTCTTGTTGACTGCCCGGATGATTTAGATGCCGTTGGCGTATGTTTCGTTGCCTGGCAACCTATTTTCTTTTCCGGTAAAGCAGAGTGATAAACAGTTGGATTGGTCGAGACTTTGGAATACAATAACATTAATTTTAATTGCATACCAAAATAAACAAAAAGGTTGGGATGTCCAAGTTTAGATTTGTTGTAGATTCCAGGTTTTTGAGGGGTACGAGACCTAAAATCCGTGACCAATTTGCGGGGAAGTTGTTTTAAAGGTGGTTTCTATATGAAAAAAACCTGCTGAAGCGATTAAGCTTGGGTGCCTCTCTCTAAAATGCTGGCGGAAGCCGCTAGAGGGCCAAATTCAAAATGGTGGTCAGATGTGGCGGGAAAAAATAAAATTATGTAATATAGGCTTCTGATGTGTCTATTCGTATGTTTTAAGGGTCTCTGAATCGAAATATTGTAATCAAAAATCCATCCAGCCACTAGTGTTGCCAATATGGCCGAAAAATCCAAGATGGCCACCATTTTTGGCCTGGTAAATAGTTTCGTGGTCGATGTCTTCAATTTTGATGAATATGTGTCGATAGATGGCAACCAGCAATAATACTCACCGATATTTATCATCTGATATACTCTACAGTCAACTGATTTTGATTTTAATTTAATCGACGCTTAATAATGTACCCATGTAATATTTAATCTAGCATGATAATCAACATCACCAACTTATCCAGTCAAAAATTTACTTCTCAGAATCACAGTCATCCGATTCAAAAGATAGGTCCAGTTTTGATTGTTCAGATTCAGAAGTTGTAGTTTCATCGGAATCTTCATCACTTGCACTATCACTGCAGTGAACAAGTAAGTCACTTAAACGTCCTGGTAATGCTGGGTTCACATATCTAATTGAGCCACACTGTCCATTATGGAGCAGTTTCCAACCATTACCAACGGAAGAGTGTGTGATCTCAGATTTTCAGTAATTTTAAGCATTAAATAAGCCTGAAAATAAAATAAACACAAAACACAACTATCGTTATGCGAACAGTTGTTTTATTGATAGCTCGACGATGAACTTAACTACTGAAAATCGGAAGGATGAGGAGGATGCCGCTATTGCATTTATTTTCCTTGCTGGTGCTCATCTCAGAAGACAACATTGTCACAGTCGTATTTCATTAGTATCAGTATCACTATCGGTCGCCCAAACTCTGCTGCGTGGCTCGCCTAAACTATTTACCTGTAATATATTAAGGCTCGCCCAAACTCTCTACCCGCAATGCACGTGCTTACAGGTAGCATATAAGCCCGCCCATCGGGCTTGTTTGGTAGATGAATTATGACTGTGGTACTGAGGACTCGATATTGCCACCAGGTACTTGGGAGAGTGAAATTATAGTTTCAACTTTGTTGTCTTGGGTTCCTCTGTGCAGGTTTCGTATGTTTTACTCATCGTTGTATATTTTAGTATGAGTAAATAAGTTAGTATGAGTAAATTTATGTACAAATGTCGACCAATTTTACAGGTCCCCTTTGGGTACCCACTGATTGTTCCTGGAATGGTATCGTCTAAGAATAGTTGACGATAAATGGTATCGTCGTTGAATAGTAGCCGATACATGGTATCGTCGTTGAATAGTAGCCGATACATGGTATCGTCGTTGAATATTAGTCGATTCATGGTATCGTCGTTGAATAGTAGCCGATAAATGGTATCGTCGTTGAATAGTAGCCGATAAATGGTATGGTCTTGCCAATGGGTGGACAGTTTCTTCTTGGAATGGAATCATCTAAGAATAGTCGCCGATAAATGGTATCGTCTAAGAATGGTCGCCGATAAATGGTATCGTCGATGGTTTGTTCCTGGAATGGTATCGTGGATGACAGGTCGCCGATAAAAGGTATCGTCGTTGAATAGTAGTCGATAAATGGTATCGTCGTAGTATGGTCTTGCCGATGGGTGGACAGTTTCTTCTTGGAATGGAATCGTCTAAGAATTGTCGTCGATAAATGGTATTGTCTAAGAATAGTAGCCGATAAATGGTATCGTCGACAGTTTGTTCCTGGAATGGTATCGTCGATGACTGGTCGCCGATAAATGGTATCGTCGTTGAATAGTAGCCGGTACATGGTTCGTCGTTGAATAGTAGCCGATAAATGGTATCGTCGTAGTATGGTCTTGCCGATGGGTGGACAGTTTCTTCTTGGAATGGTATCGTCTAAGTAAGAATAGTCGCCGATAAATGGTATCGTCGACAGTTTGTTCCTGGAATGGCATCATCGATAACTGGTTCCTGGAATGACATTTTGTAACGTCATAATTCATTTAGTGCGCGCACTCGTGAAAGAATTATGTTGTATATTTATGTTGTACTATATCAACTGAATTCTTTTTTTTATCTTAGTTTGCTGGGTCTGGCCAATTTTAGAACTCGCAATGAACTGGGTGAATTTCACACAAGTTTCCAGGCCTTGAAACAGGCCGGGAGATGCATCTCCATACAATATCGTACTGGTAATTGCGTGTTCCCTCTTGTGCAGCTGCAAAAGAATTGACATGTTCATTGTCTGTGTTCCCGGTTACAAGAGCACATGTTCCGTGCGCGAGGCCACATGTTCCCCCCTGGATACAACCTATGGGAACAGGCACATTAAAAAAACAAAGGTTCATTGTCCTTGTGGCGCGTTACAAGGTCACAAGGGAACACGCCACAAAGGAACACGCCACAAGTGAACAGCCTATGGATACAGGGCCTTATATGGGTCCATTAGTAAGCGTTGATTAAATTAAAATCGAAATCAGTTGACTATAGAGTATATCAGATGATAAATATCGGTGAGTATTATTGTTGGTTGCCATCTATCGACACAAATTCATCAACATCGAAGACATCGACCCCGAAACTATTTTCCAGGGCAAAAATGGTGGCCATCTTGGATTTTTCGGCCATATTGGCAAAACTAGTGGCTGGATTGATTTTTGATTACAATATTTCGATTCAGAGACCCTTAAAACATACGAATAGACACATCAGAAGCGTATATTACATAATTTTACATTTTCCCGCCACATCTGACCACCATTTTGAATTTGGCCCTCTAGCGCCTTTCGCCAGCATTTTAGAGAGAGGCACCCAAGCTTAATCGCTTCAGCAGGTTTTTTTCATATAGAAACCACCTTCAAAACAACTTCCCCGCAAATTGGTCACGGATTTTAGGTCTCGTACCCAACTAATATGTGACCAGCTAGATTTGGACCTTGAGTGTCTTAGAAGTCAGAGGTTATTTGCAATTGTCTGTGAGATGTCTGTCCTTTAAAAAGAGTGCCACGAAAGTCAGAGTCTACTGGTGTCTGTTTCCCTTGTGGAGGTATATTGTCGTTGCCCATGTCCATCCGTTCACATTTTGTTTGTGGACACTCTACAGGTCACAATTTTTATCGATTTTAACTAAAGTTGAAATATACGTGTATCTCTCAAAAATCTTGGTTCCTTTTGAAAGTGGCATGTATCTGGCCATAATTAGATAGCCATAAGAGGTTAAGAAAATATAAAAGTTAAAAAATGCTCTTAAGAAGAGATTATCATGAATTTCAGTGGCTAGTTTCTTTCGTATTGAATTCTTCAGACTGGTTGGACTCATTTTGCAGGCTTTTATCACTGAGAACTGCTAAGGAGTTAAAAGGTGCACAGCCCGTATAGAAATCTTAATCCTCGTTGTTATTTGTACGTATGTCGGAAGATAATTAATTTTCGGACTATTACTCGGTATTACCGGTTTAAAACTGTAAAAAGGTGTGTTAATTAACGAGGGTGAAAAACGGTCCGAGAGGTGGGTTAATTAATGCTAAGTGCGTTTTCTGTAGAGGGGTGTTAATTAACCGACCGGTAAAAAATGAATGTCAATGTTGTGTATTGTTTAATTGGCGTGTTTTCTCGCTAGTTGCGATAACTGCACCAAAAGGAGTATAATCAAGGACCAACATGCTTTATCTGACACGTACGTGTTAAATCAAAATTTGAGAAGTAAAACTGTTTAACCGTGCGATTAATCATTCGGCCGTGTGTTTTACGCAGGTCTTTGTAAAATAATTAGGTCTTTAGATAGGCGTGTGTGCTCGCTATGATCTACGTTTCCCTTATGTCTATTGTATGCCTATTATATATATAAAGTTGCATTTTATGAAATAAAAATATGGATTAATCTATCGTATACGGAAAGGCGAATGTAATGTCATTTATAAATACCAAGCAGTCAACATGAAATAGAGAGTAAATCCAGCAAAAACGGGCCACAATGCGTAAATTGTGCATCTTACCTTCAATAGCAATATCCATCAAACAGAAATCTCCTTGTTGATAGATATTACGACACAACAACCAACCAAACAGTGGTAATTCCCACGCAAATGGTATTTAAACTGAAATTATTTTAGCTTTTCAATAAATTTACATTGCATCAATCCAACAATCGTCATTCCAGAACTCGTAACTTTCAATAGCCGTTTTTATGCAATTACAGAAGAAACACATACGCCTGAGTGGACACGTAATCATTTTTCGAGACTTCGTAGTAATATTGGATTTCCTGGTTATGTTTTCTTCGTGATCGTAACATATAAAACTACAGGCCAGTTTGTTTCTACAACTATGTTATTAAGCTGGATTGGATTCGAAGAACCCTCGTTCTCCATAAATGATAGCTGCTCGGAATACCTGTTGAGCTCTTATCAGTCTTGCTCAACACCCTCTTTTATAACCCCCTTTTTTCTGCACGTCCTATAGGCTGACCTTGACTTTCATTTCCAGGCCAAATGGAATAAACCACCCCATTTCCTCAAGACCAGGGGGAGAACATTGCCTTATTTGGTCTACCAAAGCATATATCATAAACAGATGGAATTTGATGGATATTTTACCAAAATATCACCATTGTTTTACATATAAACATGTCCGCTTTTTTAGTACGTCGGATTTGAATCTATAAGAAAGAGTGAACCAACAATTTTTCAAAGACCCAATATAGTAAGTCACGCTACTTATAGATAAAGTTGCATTTAATAAAATAAAAATATTGACCCTAATCTATCGCATGAAATGCAAGAGAATTTAATATTTTGATTGTTGAATTCCCGTCTACTGTGGTTCATTTGGAATGTAAAATATACAACCAAAAACGATATTAATTGAAAGTATATATTATCGGCATGACCATGGAATGGGTCGGAAACGTGTGTACAACGAACGAGTCGGAATAGCGAAGATTCTCGAGTGAGAAAACGGTGGTCATTTGTTTCATTACTTCCGCCAAAATGTGCTAAGGTGAACGCTGAGTTTATTAAAAAAAATTTAATTATTAAAGTTAAAAACGAAAATCAAAGGTGACAACTTGAAATGACCAAGTGACAAGTAAAAAAATAATTCTAAAAGTTTACAAACATTTCAACGCCTGACTTATTGGAATAAACTGTAACAATTGGCAAATTCTAACCAACTATATCAGCTAGTCCGTAAGTGCACGATTTAACTGTGCCTCGTGTCAACATCAAAGAGCAGAGCTAACTTTGTGTTCATGACAACATCAAAGGGCAATTCCGTGTGAAAAGCGTGCATGAATCGACAGTATTGTAAAACAAAGGCTGGATTCACAATCACAGAAACCTATGGTTTCTTAGCAGGGTCTGAGATTTGACAATGGAGATTAGAGTATATCAGATAATTAAATTGGAACGAAGTATAAAACACGTTGTATTCATCAAGCAATGAAATGCGTATAAGAACGCATATATGTAACTACATGTAGGCCTACACCATGTATAAATCCATATTAAGACTTTCACTTAAAGTTACATTATGGGAGATAAGATAAAGAGCTCTTCATAACTTGTTTAGGGACGCTTTACAAAGTGACAATTTAATCATATAAAAAATATATTAAAAGCCAATATAATTAATTTGTTTTAAATATCCTTTTATTTTGAGAATAAAGATATTTGCAACATCTTAAACTAAGTAAATGGTAGATCATTCCATAAAACATATACGCCTGTATCAAGAGAGAGTTAGTTACTGGTTGCAGTAATTTTTACAATACACGCTTCTATGTATTCTATTTACATGCCATAAAAGTTTTAAACATAAATTACCTTATTTTTCATTTTGCACGATTTTTTAAGTTATCGAAAACATTTAATTAATAAATCTATAAACGAAATTAACAACTGTAATTCAGACAGCAAATTCTAATACACATTTTAGTTGAAGTAAATAATCCATGTAGCTTGTTGATTAGTTTATTACTTTATGACACCAATCAAGTGTTACGCAACACCTATATAGGTCAACGTTTTCAAACGTTCTGATCAATCAACCAAAACAAAAAGATGACAAAACTTTCCCCCAGTTTGACTGTATATACAAGATACAAGTGCTTTAATATTGTATTTTAGAAAACGGTAAGAAATATAGGCGGTGTTATTGATGAACTATTTAAATGTTCGCAACACATCCCAAGTATTAATATCGTCTAGTTCTATCGGGAGCAGATCTATCGTTCAGTGTCATAAGTTTTATAATTTTTGCTGGATTAACGCGACAGATACAATACCATGCTGATTTCTATTTTTCATTTTGGCCCCAACGACTCGGCCTTCAATGCATACTATCAATCGTAAGTCAATATGTGAACTTACGGGAACAAGTTGTTTCGACATCGAGCGGGTTCGACACCCACTACTGGAGTTGTTTCGACACCATCTATTTGGGTCAGTTTGACTAGGATTTGATTCGATTGATTATATAGTGTAGTGTATCAATATCCGTTCTTAAACTTTAATACACTGTATATGTATTAACTGTAACAAAATTTCGATTTATAGTATTATTATTAATTTGTTCCCGTTATTTGCAAAACATCTCCCCGATGTTGATAATAAATTTGATTTGAATTATTTTCCGTGCCAGTTGGAAACATAATTATCTAAGGTCTAATTGGACTGTGAAGTTTAAATCAAATATTAAATCGAATTAGGAAACAGGTAAATGTATTTTTGCATAAAATTACAATGCTGTTTGTTTCAAATCTGCATTGGACTATTCATGGTCTATCTATTGTGATTTATATTTGATATCTGTGAATGATATCCGACTATCATTAAAAAAAGGTCTTTTAAAAACTAATAACGAGATATATGTTCATTCAGAAAGTATTCAGATATCCTAACTTATTTGCTAGCTATTATAAAAACTTACAACACACAAACAGTGTAAGCTATATGATCAGCGCTTCCCGAAGAGCTACCACTTTATCAGAATTTTCAAAGAAAAATTGCCAAATGTTATAGTTTATTATTAATATCTTCTCAAATAAAGCAACCGAACAGTTTTCTAATATGTGCGAATAAGCTCGTACACGCCTCTACATATAAACAGAAGTGTTGCTTTGATCAAGGAGACGTAATTGAGATTGTCGAATCTGCACGGACAATGCATGAACCGGGGAGACGTGAAGTCTGAAATGCCAATGGATGGGTTAACATTGATTTGAATTATATTATTTTTTTGATCATGAACACAAATAATAACTTGTCGGAAGTATATTTACGAGAATAAGTATATTTACATACGGTAAAATTACAAGTTTAGTTCTGGAATTAGGATAGTTGGATTGATGCAATGTAAATTTATTGAAAAGCTAAAATAATTTGCGTGGGAATTACCATTGTTCGGTTGGTTGTTGTGTCGTAATATTTATCAACAAGGAGATTTCTGTTTGATGGATATTGCTATTGAAGGTAAGATGCACAATCTACGCATTGTGGCCCGTTTTTGCTGGATTTACTCTCTATTTCACGTTGACTGCTTGGTATTTATAAATGACATTACATTCGCCTTTCCGTATACGATAGATTAATCCATATTTTTATTTCATAAAATGCAACTTTATATATATGGTACGTAATAGGCCTACAATAGACATAAGAGAAACGTAGATCATAGCGAGCACACACGCCTATCTAAAGACCTCATTATTTTACAAAGACCTGCGTAAAACACACGGCCGAATGATTAATCGCACAGTTAAACAGTTTTACTTCTCAAATTTTGATTTAACACGTACGTGTCAGATAAAGCATGTTGGTCCTTGATTATACTCCTTTCTCCTTTTGGTGCAGTTATCGCAACTAGCGAGAAAACACACCAATTAAACAATACACAACATTGACATTCATTTTTTACCGGTCGGTTAATTAACACACCTCTACAGAAAACGCACCTAGCGTTAATTAACCCACCTATCGGACCGTTTTTCACCCTTGTTAATTAACACACTTTTTTACAGTTTTAAACCGGTAATACCGAGTAATAGTCCGAAAATTAATTATCTTCCGACATACGTACAAATAACAACGAGGATTAAGATTTTCTATACGGGCTGTGCACCTTGTAACTCCTTAGCAGTTCTCAGTGTATTTATACTGTTCCTAAACCGAAACGAAACTGGTTACTGATGTTTTTCTTATATTTGATTCTAATTGAGTGGAACTACTGGAACTTGGTGTATAGTTTCATGACATCAATACCCTGACTAAGTTTAATGATAAGTATTGTCTGCTTAAGCAAAGAAAAAGCTTGATTTGATTGGTCTATACTTTGGAACACTTTAACTCTCTGTTTAATTAAGGTAGCATGTTTTGGATGCACCAGTTAGGTGTTCATTAGGTAATTTCCTTCATTGAATTGTGGAAATCTATTAAATAAATAAGGTTTTTGTCAGGTGTTCTAAAAAGA
This sequence comes from Patella ulyssiponensis, assembly GCA_963678685.1. Taxonomy (NCBI): domain Eukaryota; kingdom Metazoa; phylum Mollusca; class Gastropoda; family Patellidae; genus Patella; species Patella ulyssiponensis. The sequence goes on from OY783226.1 coordinate 38,364,671, forward strand.
GAAATTATATACATATGTCTATAACTATAACGTGCTTTAAAGGCTCTAATTATCCCTTGATCTAGTGGTTGTAATATTGATGTAGTATTTGGTGGCAAAAATTTAATATTTACGTTACTATACGTGTCACAGATATGGGATGGTGCGTTGTGCATAAACAAAAGAATGTTACGTCGTTAACGCCTCATTTAACGATTAAGTTTTTCAATCCAATCAGAGTAAATGGCACCTGTCATCCAAGCTTTGCGATTGGCCGACCAATTGACTGGCAGGTTGGCCACCCCTTTAAAACATTGCGGGTTCTCTGCTTTACCGATCACATTAGGCTTTAGTTTTTCACCGATCGCGCTACAACAAAATAAGATTGTTAATCATTCTTTAGAAACTTTTCCCCCTTTAGCGCCCATTTTTTTTATCACATTATGATCAGTTTGGTGATGCTCTGAAAAAACAAACCCGTTTCATCACAATTAAAAATGTTTTCAGGAGAATAGTCTTCAACAATAGTCAGGATGCGCGAGCGGAATTCTTCAACGCTGTCGATATCAACACCCGCACTTTCGCCACTAACTTCAAAGGAGCTAAATCGCTAATTGCGTGGTTATTTCGAATGTCTGGTTATTCCAGTCTACATACGCCGTTTGATTTGGTGCAATGTTTCTAGCCTCGTTCCTCGAGTCTCTTGCTAGGACTGGGGCTGAAACGCATTATGGTACACGATTCGTGTACCAATGGTAAAATGTTTATTTTGTTTTAAATATTGGATATCAAAAGCCCATCTTTTCCCGGTAAAATGACAACATCAGTGTTGATTTAAATTGACAAACAATTCGTGTTTTGAATGCCGAAAACTTTGGACGATATTGAGTTAGAGACTTAGCTACTTTAAATCCTTTGATGTTAAAACGTTCTTTCCATGAAGTAAGCCAACCTTCCGATGCTTTAAAATCACCACAGTTCATTTCACTCGTAAAAAGTAACGCTTTACTCTTAATTATTGGGCCTGATATTGGAATGTGTTTACTTCTGGTGCGTACAAACCACTCGTGTCATTGTGTTGACATCTTCAAATTTAGAGTTGGCGTAAAATCGTTTCTTACTGCAGTTTAAATTATCAGCAAACTTCTGTTTAAATTCATCTTTCCGCTGTGATATGTCTGACACTGTGGTTTGGCCAATTGAATACTTAACGGCTAATTCCTTCTGTGTAGGTTGTGAAACTTTCTCGAAATCTGCTATAAGTTGCCGCTTTACATCTAATGTCAAATCTGTTCGGACACACTTTGCAGGACGATCACACATTTTGAATACAATATTGTATAATGATTCTTCAATCGAAGCACTTTTTGTATAATGTCACGGTATTTGACATGAGTAACTAAAATCAAATACCAAGCGCACTCTTACAAGAGATTAAAAAATTGTCAAATTAATCAACAAAGAATTTATAAAATTATCAAAGTAATCAACACAGACCGGCGATAGCGAGTTTCAATCTCACCGATAATTGATTGGTGATTGCTTAAAATCTTTTGTGCCTTCACACCCATCGAGTTTTAATCTCACCGATAATTGGTTGCTTCACACCCACCGTTTGAAGGAGAGATTATACCGTGCCGATTCAATGGAAATCATGTGGACAGACGGCTGATTGATGTCGTAAACAGGAACATACAGAGTCCGGTTTAACCAGAGATTTTTTGGCTGAAGTAATAAGGAAATAAATCGGGACATGAAAATCATGTCGGATGTCAAAGAGTGCCAGAGTTATCAGAGTTCGGATGTGACACTGTATATTGATTGTAACTGAAAATTCCCCCTCTATCATAAAATTAATACACAGCATTAGATATATTATCATTTTATATTAGATGACTATCGTTATATAATTCATATTACTGTTGCAGGCTTTAACCAGATATCAGATGTTATTTCGTCATTTATTTTATTGTAAACATGTTGAAAGACAGTTATGTAGGTAAGAAAATTTACTATGAAATTATTCTGCTTCTAAACAGAACTTGAGAATGAAAACTCTTATTGGGTTCGTCAATCTGTCTGTCCGTCCATCTGTCTGTCCGTCACACTTTTTAGGACACAATAACTCTCTTTCTAATTGAGCTAGAATGTTCAAACTTTGTGTAGGTGTTTATTAGGTCAATGCCGTGATGGAGTTTGGAGATGAGCAATTTCTGCTTAGGTTAAGCGGAGATAAACAATTTGATTGGTTGATTCTTTGGGACACTATAACTTTCGTTTTAATTAAGTCATAGTGATGAAACTTGGTGTATAGTTTCATTACATCAATACCTTGACTAAGTTCGACAATGAGCATTTTTTGCTCCAGGGTAAGCAGAGCAATAAGCAATTTGATTGGGCGAGACTTTGGAACACAATAACTCTCCTTCTAATTGAGCTAGACTTGGTGTAGGTGTTTATAAGGTCATTGCCTTGACAGAGTTTGAAGATGAACATTTTCTGCTCAGTGTAAGCAGAGATAATCAATTTGATTGGTTGATGTTTTTGGACACTATAACTTTAGTTCTAATTAAGTCAGAGTGATGAAAGCCTTGTTTCATTACGTCAATACCTTAACTAAGTTCGACAGTGAGCATTTTCTGCTGAGAGTAAGCAGAGCGACAAGCAATTTGATTGTTCGAATCTTTGGAACACAATAACTCTCCCTTCATTGAGGTAGAATGTTTAAACTTGGTGTAGGCATTCATTAGGTCAATGCCTTGATGGAATTGAAAGATGAGCATTTTCTGCTTAGGGTAAGCAGAGATAAGCAATCTGATTGGTTGATTCTTTGGGGCACGATAACTTTGGTTATAATGAAGTGAGAGCAATGAAACAGATAATATAGATTCATTATATCATTACCTTGACTAAGTTTGATGGTGAGAATTTTCTGCTTATGCTAAGGAGCGACAAGCTATTTGATTGGTCAAGACATTGGAACATAACGACTCTGCTTTTAATTGAAATAAATGAATGTGCGATTAATTAATGTGTCATCTATTTATTTTGGGATTTCGAAGGGGGACATCAGCCTTACTGTTTGTTTGTTTTGATTTAGAGGAAAGGCCTGGAGGAGACAAAACAAGCCAGTTACTTTTGTTTATTAATATTGACACAGTTATTTTGTGAACTGTGTACTAAATAATTATTCCTGTGTTTACAGTGTGTGGATTGGTAATAAATTTGCAAAGATGTACACACTTCAATCAGCTAAATGGTATTCTTCAGGTTTTGCTCTGCGACAACGTATGTTAAACTTTGTACAAAACTTTGAATATTATATGATGTTTGAAATTATTGAACCCAACTGGCATATTTTTATGGCAAATATGGAAACTGTAAGTATTCTTTGAGCTGAAATTTTGTATTGAGCTGAAATTTTGGTATTGCTGTATCTCTGGAGTTAGTGAACTGTAGGAATATATTTATGAAAATTTTAATACATATATTTGATGAATTTATATGCTTAAATGGGATAGAAAGCTAAAGTGAGTTCCAAAGATCGCTGTGTAAGTAACTTATTATGATCCTGTCTTGGCCTGTTCTCAATACGTTAAATGTGTATATGTTGTTTTTATACGCCCACATTTTCATGTGTTAAAAATATATAAAACTGCCATTTAAAACCATCATACATGTCCACTATCCTGACTAGTTTCGTCAAATAAATTTTAACTTTTTCAAAGGAACAGTTCAACAGAAACAGGAAACAAATTTGAATAATGATGTCATATGTTGATGACATCACTAAGTTGTAATGGTTGCCCTGTCGTTGGTAACATGTAAGTTCTTCATTTTCTAGAAAGGTGATCTATCACATGAAAATATGATGATACTATTAACAAAGGTGCCTATACACAAGTTGAAAATCCACAAATATTTACAGTAGGCATCCTTAAACCAATCTTCCAACGAATTTCTGATGGGATCACAATTACTAGGTAACTGGATACATAAACAGCATAAGTGTTGTGTTAAAAATATATAAAACTGCCATTTAAAACCATCATACATGTCCACTATCCTGACTAGTTTCGTCAAATAAATTTTAACTTTTTCAAAGGAACAGTTCAACAGAAACAGGAAACAAATTTGAATAATGATGTCATATGTTGATGACATCACTAAGTTGTAATGGTTGCCCTGTCGTTGGTAACATGTAAGTTCTTCATTTTCTAGAAAGGTGATCTATCACATGAAAATATGATGATACTATTAACAAAGGTGCCTATACACAAGTATGATGGTTTTAAATAGCAGTTTTATATATTTTTAACACAACACTTATGCTGTTTATGTATCCAGTTACCTAGTAATCGTGATCCCATCAGAAATTCGTTGGAAGATTGGTTTAATGATGCCTACTGTAAATATTTGTGGATTTTCAACTTGTGTATAGGCACCTTTGTTAATAGTATCATCATATTTTCAAAAAATTGAAAAAATATCAAAATGGCCCGGGACAAGAATGGCTTTTACATATGTTGAAAACATAAGCACAAACTATATTTACAAACTATAATCAGATTTTTAGGTGCTCATCTACCGGGTTATATTGGCTTGAAAATATGAGACAATTTTCGAAAATTTGTGTCTGAAACCATTTTCGCGGTCAATTTTCTGGGAATCTATTCAAGACTGGTGCGTTTTCATTCGTTTCATATGTAGTACTACTGGCAATCTCTGGATATACCAATATTTGGGTCTATAACTATTACTTTGTAGCACCTGGAGCACTTCAAAATCCAGACAATATACAACTGCACCAAATTTTTGTCATTTTCGTGGCCAAGTAGCATACGAACCCTACAACTCACCGGTAATCTGATTGCAGATTCATAATCTACACAAACAGTTCTTCAAGACTACCAAATTTGAGCGGTATATCTTCACTATAAAGGTAAAATCAAGATATCTGGAACTCAAGTAAATTAGTGATATATATTTTGTTTCGAAAACTTATTGGTAACTCATGAAACTTAAATGCCCGTATCTCAGTCAATTTTCATGCTACAGACCACATATTTTGGACAGTTTCTAGATTTTAGATGTACAATAACATATATTTTTTCCAGATTTTTTCAAGGGGGTCAATTTCCCAAATTTTTGAAAATTGACCCACTTGACATGGAATGACCCATAGGCACCTTTGTTAATAGTATCATCATATTTTCATGTGATAGATCACCTTTCTAGAAAATGAAGAACTTACATGTTACCAACGACAGGGCAACCATTACAACTTAGTGATGTCATCAACATATGACATCATTATTCAAATTTGTTTCCTGTTTCTGTTGAACTGTTCCTTTGAAAAAGTTAAAATTTATTTGACGAAACTAGTCAGGATAGTGGACATGTATGATGGTTTTAAATGGCAGTTTTATATATTTTTAACACAACACTTATGCTGTTTATGTATCCAGTTACCTAGTAATTGTGATCCCATCAGAAATTCGTTGGAAGATTGGTTTAAGGATGCCTACTGTAAATATTTGTGGATTTTCAACTTGTGTATAGGCACCTTTGTTAATAGTATCATCATATTTTCATGTGATAGATCACCTTTCTAGAAAATGAAGAACTTACATGTTACCAACGACAGGGCAACCATTACAACTTAGTGATGTCATCAACATATGACATCATTATTCAAATTTGTTTCCTGTTTCTGTTGAACTGTTCCTTTGAAAAAGTTAAAATTTATTTGACGAAACTAGTCAGGATAGTGGACATGTATGATGGTTTTAAATGGCAGTTTTATATATTTTTAACACAACACTTATGCTGTTTATGTATCCAGTTACCTAGTAATTGTGATCCCATCAGAAATTCGTTGGAAGATTGGTTTAAGGATGCCTACTGTAAATATTTGTGGATTTTCACATTTTCATGTGGACGTATATTGTCGTCGCCCCTGTCCGTCCGGACATCCGTCCACAATTTGTTTGTGGACTCTCTACAGGTCACAATTCTTATCCGATTTTGACGAAATGTCAAATATAGGTTTATCCCCATAAGATTTCGGCTGATTTCGATATTGGCATGTATCGGATCGAAACTTCATGGATTATGGCCCCTGACTGTACGAAAAATCATGTTTTTAGCTTGTGGATCCTATAGAGGTCACAATTTTGAACCGATTGTGATGAAACTTGACATGCATGTTTATAACCCCCTGATTGTCCGAAAAAGCGCCCTTTTTAGCTTGTGGTCCCTTTGGAGGTCAAAATTATTATCCGATTTAAAAAAGCGTTTGATTATATCACCGTTCCATGGTTATGAAGGTTGAGTTCGAATTTCGTGAAAATTGGACCAAAATTGACTGACAAAATGGCCGCCGTTTGTACGTGAATAGTGTGAAAATATGTTATATCAAGGTTGTGGACCCTATAGAGGTCACAATTTTGAAAACGATTTTGATGAAACTTGACATGTATGTTTATAACCCAAAGATCTTGGTTCCTTTCGATATTTGCTCATATCGGATCGTAACTTCCTGAATTATGGCCCCTGATTGTCCGAAAAATCGCCCTTTCTAGCTTGTGATCCCTCTGGAGGTCAAAATTACTATCTGTTTGATTATATCACCGTTACATGGTAAAGAAGACTGAGTTCAAAATTCGTGAAAATCGGACCAAAATTGACAGAAAAAATGGCCGCCGTTTGTACGTGAATAGTGTGAAAATATGTTATATCAAGGTTGTGGACCCTATAGAGGTCACAATTTTGAACCGATTGTGATGAAACTTGACATGCATGTTTATAACCCCAAAATCTTGGTTCCTTTCGATATTTGCGCCCATTGGATTGTAACTTAATGAATTATGGCCTTTGATTGCAGGAAAAATCACTTTCGGTATTGCTTGTTCTCTATCTATCTCTCGAACAATTATTATCCGATTTAAAAAAAACTCTGATTATATTACTGTTGCAGCGTAAGGAAGGTTGAGTTCGAATTTCGTGAAAATCGTACCAAAATTGCCGGACGAAATGGTTGCCGTTTGTACAGGTCACAATTCTTATCCCATCAGACTGGAACTGACCAACAAAATGGCTGCTCTCAATACAGTATGAAATACAGGACTTAATGATGTAGGAAAAATCACTTTCTGTATTGCTTGTTCTCTATCCATCTCTCGAAAATGTGGGCATATCCTGCCTGGCAGTGCCAGCCTATCTTTTAGCTTGTGGTCCCTCTGGAGGTCACAATTATTATCCGATTTAAAAAAACGTTCGATCATATCACCGTTACACCCTAAGGAAGGTTGAGTTTGAATTTCGGGAAAACCGGACCAAAATTGCCATACAAAATGGCCGCCGTTTGTATGCGAATACTGTTAAAAAATGGTATATCAAGGTTGTGGACCCTGTAGAGGTCACAATTTTAATTCGATTTTGATGAAACTTGAAATTCATGGTTATAACCCAAAGATCTTGGTTCCTTTCGATATTTGTGCATATCGGATCGTAACTTCCTGAATTATGGCCCCTGATTAGACGCAAAATCGCCTTTTTTTAGCTTATGGTCCCTCTGGAGGTCACAATTATTATCCGATTTAAAAAAATGTTTGATTATATTACCGTTACACCGTAAGGAAGGTTGAGTTCGAATTTCGGGAAAATCGGACCAAAATTGCCATACAAAATGGTCACCGTTTGTACGTGAATACTGTTAAAAAATGGTATATCATGGTTGTGGACCCTGTATAGGTCACAATTTTAATTCGATTTTGATGAAACTTGAAATGCATGGTTATAACCCAAAGATCTTGGTTCCTTTTGTTATTTGCACATATTGGATCGTAACTTCCTGAATTATGGCCCCTGATTGTCCGAAAAATCGCCTATTGTCCCTCTGGAGGTCACAATTATTATCCGATTTAAAAACAAACGTTTGACTCTATCCCCATTACACCCAACGGAAGGTTGAGTTCGAATTTCGAGAAAATCGGACCATAATTGCCAGACAAAATGGCCGCCGTTTGTACGCGAATAGTGTAAAAATATGGTATATCAAAGTTGTTGACCCTGTAGAGGTCACAATTTTAATTCGATTTTGATGAAACCTGAAATGCATGTTTATAACCTAAAGATCTTTATTCTTTTCGATATTTGCGCATATCAAATTGTAACTTAATTAATTATGGCCTTTGATTGTTGGAAAAATCACTTTTGGTATGCTTGTTCTCTATCTCTCTCTCGAACAATTATTATCTGATTTAATAAAACCTCTGATTATATTACTGTTGCACTGTAAGGAAGGTTGAGTTCGAATTTCGTGAAAATCGTACCAAAATTGACGGACGAAATGGTCGCCGTTTGTACAGGTCACAATTCTTATCCCATTTTGACGAAAAGTCACATTTCTATGTTGTGTACCGTCACAGCATAATCATTGTGGGCTTCGAATTTCATGAATATCAGACTGGAACTGACCAACAAAATGGCTGCTCCCAATACAGTATGAAATACAGGACTTAATGATGTAGAAAAAATCACTTTCGGTATTGCTTGTTCTCTATCCATCTCTCGAAAATGTGGGCGTATCCTGCCTGACAGTGCCAGCCTATCTTTTAGCTTGTGGTCCCTCTAGAGGTCTCAAATCCAATTTTAGAAATAATATTAAATGTTTCGTATACTAAACGTTAGCATGGGGCAGAATTTTATAAAAACCAAACAAATTCTAATGATTTTCTGATAATTACTTAAAGTTACATTATGGGAGATAAGATAGAGAGATGGTAGTTCTCACTATATATAAATAGTTAAAAACTAGATAGTTTAAAGGTAATTTGCTGAAAATTTCAGTCAAATTGATCAACTATTAGCCGAGAAAAAAGCGTTTGAAATATTCACATAGCCTCGGTCATCATTACTCAAATCATTAATATAAACAGCATAGTCTCGATTATCCACTTGATTGATTTAATTATCAACGGCCATTAAGCGGCATATAGGATTTTAATCCGCCAACATCGAAGGCTAGCCTTAACATCAAGAGTTTATTATGGTCTGGATATGTTAATTAATGTCTAATTGATTATTTAGATAACATTTCAGGCCTAAAGAAAGACCTGTAATAAGCAGATTTTGCTCTTGCATAATGCTATTTTAATATGCGACAACTCTTGTTGACTGCCCGGACGATTTAGCTGCTGTGTGGGCGTATGTTTCGTTGCCAGGCAACCAATTTTTATTCGAAGATTGCAACAAATTCTGCATTTTCTCAAAACAAATATTTTGCAAATTGGGACAATCATAAAATAACAAGTATTATACCTAGCCCTAGTGCTGGCAAAAAATATAGCCGATAATCGTTGGCGACTTATGGAAAATATCGATATTCAGTTTTGACTGGTTTTTGCCCGGAAAATTGAAAACACGATTATTGTCCGTTACGTTTAGGGCTGTGTCGATATATCGATACACCAATATGTATCGATACATTCCAGCGATATTTATTAGGTGTCACAGCTCCATTGCTCGCGTTGGAAGAAAATCGTTTTTTCCCCGATTTGTAACCTCTCTTCAACTTAACGTCACACAGTCGCTATTTCATCATTTGTAATAATTTTAAAATATTTTGGAAGCAGATAAATTGTTCTTTTGTGTGATATAATTTGTATATATGTTTTGACGTTACGCTAAAAAAAAATTTGTCAAATTTTTAAACGAGGGTACCCCACTTCAAGTGCTCAGCTCAGGTCTTTATTTTTAATATTTTTTTTTTCATTTTAATATCATTAGAAAGGTAATTGCTTTGTTGGTATTTCGAAATACCATGCCTTTTTTTTAAGTTGAAGGCTTCAATTCACGTAATCTTTTTTTGTGGCGATTTGCCAGGATATCACCCCCCACCGGTCGAAAGTTTGTTTTATTGTCGTATCAATGCTATTAAAATCAACAAAATGGGAGAATTTTAAGAACCTGAGCCGATCATTTGAAAATTGTATACAATGAGCAATTTTGTCCAACATAAATCACGTAGTTTTTGCCTTGTTATGACGTCATTTCAACACCAAAACTAAAATGTATTCCAAGGTCCTAAGACTCATATTCGCGGTAAATTATGTCGAAAGGCAAATCCGATGTTAATTTATGAAGTAAGCGTTGTGTTAAATGTATAACGGACTTGCCTGAAAATAAATAACATAGTTAAAATCCATTTTTTACGACTTTCACAGGGTTGACTTTATTTACATCACATGACTCATATTTGCGCGCTTTTATAACCAGGTGACAGGATAGGGAGGATCGAACTGAAATTTCCTTCGAGCTACCACACGTCTCTACGTTTGACACCAAACATTTGTCAAGAATGAAAAAATTCCGTAAAATTTATGACTGTTTCAATGCTCTGAAATCATAAATTCGCTGTTCAATGGATTATTCAAGCCCAATGTTAAAATATTTCTGTGCATGCAAATGGGAATGAAACCAGAAAATATCCACACAGGTCTCTATCTGTAGTCTTTACTGACCGAAGCCGTGAGTCAGGGTGATGACGATAATGTAGTAGTCTATGGATAATTAATACATACGATTTCTTTTCACTTAAAAATGGAATTGTACCCAAATAAAGTTGAACCAACAAAAGAATTAACGCCAGCTGAAATATTTTGAAAAATGGCTCTATTTCTGGATTTGTCGTTGGGGATTTACAACACTTCGTTTGAGATGATGGAGCCGATGAATAATTAGGTCAGTCATGTCAATAAATAATTTTAAAATAATATCAGTGTCGATACGGATACCCAATTTTGCAAAACTTTTTATTATTTAGCAGTAGTTATACTAATTATTATACAGTAGAACTTGCTCGGGCGTGCACTCCTAATCAGCGAACACTTGCTTCAACGAGCACCAAAAAATCCCCCCGAGCGATTTTTAAGTAATTTAACCTCTACTAAACATGCACCTGTTCAACGCGTGCAACGGGCACCACGATTAATTCCCTCCTTAAAAATTCTATTGTTTCAACGGTCACTCCTCTAACAAAACATCGCCCATTCAACAGCCATTGTTGAATGATACCATCTTGTCGTTCTTTCTTTGTAACACTCCCGCTAATCCCGTGAGTAGTAGTTAATTAACTGGACCCCTACTGATCAGGTAAAAAGAAATGTAAAAATAACAATCAACCCGGGATTATCTGTTAATTAATCTTTTGTTTTATTAAACGACTAACCTGATAATTGTTTTTACACTTAACGGAACATTATTTGATACTGATTGAATAAAATGAAAGTACCGAGTTTTGTTACGATCATCTAGTATCTCTTTTCCATTGCAACTTTGTTGTTAAACAGACGTTTTAGCGCCCCCTATAATATTACATACAGAGTTACACCCCCTGTAAATCGGTGATAAAATCAGCGATGGATTTTTTGTTCATGTGCTTTTTTGATAAAATAAAATTAATTCATCGATTTGCTTCACAAAAATGGATAAATATTATCGAATGCATCACAATGGTAGACAGTAGTATCGAAGGTTGGTACAAAATGACAAGTTTACAGAAGTTATGTTCGAGATTTGAGTAAAGAATTTTCGTTCGGCGCAAGATTCAGTGACGGTCAAATTTATCGATGCAAGTATTGATGTTCGCTCCCAATGCACCCAAGCGTAATTAATTTATGTCAGCACAAAAAACACCGAGATTTTATTAAGTGGTCGCGTAATCGCTAAAATTCACGGCATTTTCAAACGCTTTTAGACATGATGAAAGTAAAAGAAATATTGGGGGGGGGGGGGCAGAGTTCCAGTACATGTATTGTTATCGTTATACTACATGAATAAAAAAATATATGCAATCTATATCTTTATTTTTATACGCCCACATTGAAATGTGGTCGTATATTGTCGTCGCCCCCGTCCGGCCGTCCGGCGTCCACAATTGCTTGTGGACGCTCTAGAGGCTAAAGTTAATATCCGATTGACTTTAAATTTATACACAGTGTTTGAGGTCATGAGACAAAGAAGCCTATTGTTTTTCAGCGATTTCCGATAATAACTACCAGAGTTATGGCCCTTGATCACTTCAAAAAATCTTGTGGACGCTCTAAAAGCCAAAGTTAATATCCGATTGACCTTAAATTTATACACAGTGTTTAAGGTCATAAGAAGAAGAAGCCTATTGATTTTCAGCGATTTCCGATAATTAGTGCCAGAGTTATGGCCCTTGATCACTTCAAAAAATCTTGTGGACGCTCTAAAAGCCAAAGTTAATATCCGATTGACTTTAAATTTATACACAGTGTTTAAGGTCATAAGACGAAGAAGCCTATTGATTTTCAGCGATTTCCGATAATTAGTGCCAGAGTTATGGCCCTTGATCACATCAAAAAATCCTGTGGACGCTCTAGAGGCCAAAGTTAATATCTGATTGACTTTAAATTTACACACACTGTTTAAGGTCATGAGACGAAGAAGCCTACTGATTTTCATTGATTTCAAATAATTACTTCCAGAGTTATCTCCCTTGATCACTTCAAAAAACCTTGTGACGCTACAGATGCCAAACTTATCATCCGTTTGACTTCAGATTGATACACAGAGTTTAAGGTGTTGAAACGCACAAGTATTTTGATTTTCAATGAATTTTGATAACAGAACAGCTAAATCCATGATGTTAAATGTTTCCTATACTAATTGATAGCGTGGGGCAAAACTTTATAAAAAGCAAACAAATTCTAATGATTTTCAGATAATTACATAATGAGTTGTTTCATTACCAAAAAAAGTAAAAATATGCGACAACCCTTGTTGACTGCCCGGACGATTTAGCTGCTGTGGGCGTATGTTTCGTTGCCTGGCAACCTATCTTTTGTGGTAGGGGCAATATTGGATACCTCTATTCAAAGAGCACCTCCATTAAGCAAGCATTTTTGAATTTCCCTTGGGTGCTTGCTTAATACAAGTTCTACTGTAATTTTAATTCTTGTCTTTTAGGGGAACTAATTAACACCTCGAGTATCAAAGAACCGACAAGCGTAAAGGATTTTTAGTTTTAGGCCTTTATTGAATTATTTGATATTTATTTACATAGGCTACATACTGATTTGAAATATTCAAAACTGAAGTAAAAACAAAAAAAATCCTCGCCTAGTCAAAATGGTAGGTTCCAGGCCCAGGCCCTAAACATGACTAGGCCATAGCCTAAATTGAGTAACCTAGTACTTTTACTATTTTAAACTATTTAGTCCTTAGACTAGAAAACATTTTTCTATTTCATTTGTCTATGTTGTTATCTTCTGAGTAGAAATAATATGTAAAAGCAGAATTCTAACAATAATGTAAGCAACGAATGCAGAGAACAGTGAGTGATTGTAAAAATTCACTACATTTACCAGTACGGTACACTTGAAAATCTCAATTCCTTCATAATTTTTTTAAGCCTAAAATTGGGCAATTTCCAATTGCAGAATGTTTTTCAAAAGTAAACCCCTTTCCCGGGTATAAAGAGATGGCATATAAACATTTTGTTATTATTTATTTGTTCAATCTTGCCTGACAGCTACTGACTTAAAATAATATAAAAATTAATATTAATGAGAAAATTATCGGAAAATGATGCTTTTTTTTAAAAATATACAGTGGTTGCTATGGTAACCACTCAAACTCCTTAATATTTTGCTCAAACTTATACAATCAATATCATTTGACATTACTTGGGTTTTAAATATTTTAAAATGTTTATTTTTTAATGTGGTGATCCCCTTTTGGTTTATGGTAAATAGGGTTGAAAATGGTCAAAAATTGCATTTTTTCCATTTTGGTTGCTATGTTACCAAAATTGATAGGATATGGCGGATTGGAAATATGTAATTTTAAAAATTTCCAAACTTTTTGACATATTCCCATAATTTCACTTCCATATCTCCATTCTTTCTTATTTTATTAATGTCCCCAAAACGCTCCAAAAATAAGCAAATATGTGCGGCGGACAATTGTTCAAAAATGAACATTAATCCAGCTCTTGAGAAAAGGCATATAGATATTTTTACGCTTTTTTTTCCTTTTAATCTTACTTGATAGCTACTGATTTTAAAATGCATAACAACCAGGTTCAATATTTCAGATATAGCATGGATAAGACCAATTTTTGATGAAAAAATTGACCAAAATCACTTTGAAACAATGGGATTTTTGAGGAAACCTACGTATTTTGGAGTTACTAGGGAAACCGGAGTTATTGTTAAACATATGTGAAAATTAAAACAACATTAGCCTTAAAGTTGTATTTCATGAATATACATTTACATTTTTGATAGTTTCGATGTGAAATGAACACCAAAACACCAAACATGACCATTTCAAAGTGTTGAAAAACCTTTCTTCTGCGAAAAGTCAAAAATCAAAACTTTGAACCACAATAGAATAAAAAAAATTCATCCGATTTTGAATCTGTAAAAAGTTTTGTGAGAAGAATGATGAGATCTACTTAAAAAACTAATAAAATCAAATGTGTAATCATTATCTCAAAATCACCTTTTCCACCTATATTTATATCGCTACGTAATATGGCCATATCGTTGAAAAAATTCTTCACTTAAGAAAGACCATGAATTGAAACCCACGTCGCGAAAGAAAACGATCTTTTCATGGTTTGTCAATTGAGCGTCTTCCACGTCCTGTATGAATTCCATGTAGGCCTACCGCTAGATATTATAATAATAACTGGATAATACATTGATGGATTCACTGACCAGTTGTTAGGTAAATTTAAATCTTTATTGAATATTATCCCATGATAGAACACCAAATACACCGAGAAACAATCATTAATAATATATTTTCCGGATGGCATCTCCAATGCTGAATTCCAATGACACGTGACATCGGTTGCAAATTAGGTCAATAAACCAGTTCTGAATAGCGCCTACCGTTTTGATTTTTTTTTTTTATACACATTCTGACAAAGTTTAATTTAAAAAATATTGTCGTTTTTATTGAAGGCTATATCATAATAGTACAGATTTTTTGATTTTAAAGCGCTTTCAGTATGGTGGTCACGTGACAAGTGTATCGCGTGTCTATCATTGGCGAATGAATAAAAACTTTTGCAAGTTACGTGACTAGTTATGTGATAGATTAAGCTACAAATTGTGTTATGAAGAAATGCCATGGTGCCGTATCAGCTTATTTTAGCTATGGTATTCGCTGATACTGACTGTAGTAGAAAAATGCTAATATTTTAGATCGACTTATGAAACGGGAACGTCGTGTTTCATCGAATGAAGGAAGACAGTAATTTATTCTGAAATATTACTGACGTAACTTCAAAGATGGTATATGAATATGGACAATTTTCAAAAGGTGGACGCATATAATTAACCCATTTCCTACGGGACCTCACTTGCCGTTTCATTTTAAAATGGATTTAGATGGTCCAATGCTTACACATCACAAACAAACGTCTTGAAACATAGTTTGGGATTATTTTTGGCATAATTTGTGATGTCACCATATCATAATACGTATCGCGTATCGGTTTGCCGTATCGTCAATATGTATCATATCGAAAATTTTGGATTTTATAAGGAAAAGCCAACTGATCGTGATACTGATGAGTTAGACAAAACATATGCGATCAGCAGGCAATGTCATTCAAAAGTTAAATATATTGGTAACCAGTGACCGCCCTAGACCCTTAAAACCATTAGCCAAATTTTTAGCCAAATCAAAATTTTATTAGCCAATTCAGAAAGTTATAGCCAAATATTTTATATTATTTTTATTCATATGTTTGTTAATTAAAATTTTTTAAACGTACCGGTAATACAAGACTTATAGCAGCCGTAGAAAGGAAATAATAAACAGTACAAAATCCTTATGAGTATCCTTTATCTAAATTGCTACGTATTTTTTTTTTTTACTTCGTTTTATCTAGTTCACTATATTGTCTGTCATTATATGAGTAGAAGTTTTGGAAAAGGTGGGAAATATCACGTGGTTTGCGCGTGGTGGAATAAAGGATGAAAGGGGGAATATTCCTTTGATGTCACGTAATCACTGTCTAATACATTCCGGCTTCTAGATGCCGATATAAATTTAGAAATAATTTAGTGATTTATATTGTTATGCTTGGTTATTGTATCGACAAATAAAAACTCATAATAAAGATCATACTTTATTAATTAATAATATTATCAACAAATACGTTCCCTTTAGATGTTTTATTTTTAACAATAGTTCTAGAAATGGCGGGAGAATGTCACGTGATAGCCACTGTTGACAAACAGGTCATGAAGGTATCGCTTTGATGTATCATTTCATTACCGCATGAACTAATGCACACGTATAGATATAGATACATATATACAGATGCCGTGCCGATTACTGTAAGGAATTATATAGTAATTAACACTTAAAATATGATCATCTCGACCATTAATGATACAGCAAATAATTTAATTCATAATGGATGGTGTATATTTTTGACGATTGCGTAAGAAGCGTGGCCCAATTATTACTTCAACAACACAGGGTTTATGTTGATTCCCGCCGTAAAATAGTAAAAGTACCATGCGTTTCCCGACTAAAATAAAGACAAATATCTACATAGATCATCATGCCATTCGAGACATTTTAATGTGTAATGGTTTTATATCCACCACTATCGGTAATTTATTTGTATCGGCCGATATACTTCGCTGTCAATATCTGATATCGGTAAAACCGATAGGTGTCATATCGGAACATCGCTACTTGTAGTGAAGCGAATGTACACTCGGCAAGTCGTTTTAATGCGTGACATTGACTGATTTGCGACTTGTACGATTGAGACTAGAGTAATTAATGTACTAAAAATAGACATTCCATTGAATGATCGAAAGAAGCGTTTAACGAAACGATTTCAACTTTAATATTAACAGATTTACAAAATAATTCATTCGCCAAAATTTTCGCCAGAATCATCACTTTATTCGCCAATAAAAATATTTTTCGTCATTGGCTAATTGGCGAATGTCTAGGGCGGTCACTGGGTAACACGACCAACTTAAAATCACACATTTCTAAGCACCAACAAGAGTCATACACAACCAAAACTTGTTGATTTTATGAAAAAACTACCTAACAACGGTCCCAAGCCATGGCATTAAGACCCATTTCAACTGTAGAATCGTCTTCATTTAGAGAAATCTTATGAGAGGCCGAACCCAAATACACCCTGCCATCAAGAACCTCTTTCAGAGAATTGATTCTGCCAAAAATGTACGATGACACGCGAGCTTAAAGTTAAGCATAAAATCACCAAAGCCATGGAGGTATCTGTTACGACAGATTGTTGGACCTCCAATGTTACTCAGTCATACATGACAGTGACCGCTTATTTAATGTGTAACTGGCAACTTGAAAATTTTGTTCGTCAAACTCGAGAATTGCCAGGCTCCCACACCTGAAAACCTGTATGATGCTCTGGTGGAATCATTTAATGAATGGGACATAAATCCAATCTGCATTGTTTCGGACAATACGTCAATATCGTAAAAGCTGTATCTAAATTTGATCATACGTCCACTCATCATCTTTAATGTTTTGCCCATACGCTCAACCTGGCCGTTGATGCCAGAATAGCAGCAAAGAGAAAGCTGACAGTGCTCCTGACAAGATGTGGACAACTTGTTGGATTCTTTAAAAAGAGCGCACTTGCAACGAACATGTTGCACACCAAGCAATAGAGAATGGGTTCTCCTGAACATCAATTAATCCAAGACGTTTATACTAGATGGAACAGCACCTACGAAATGCTAGAGAGGGTATTAGAACAAACAGTCCCTATTCATGCCACCTTTACTGATCCTTCAATCAAAAAAGACGCAAGATCCATTTTGTTAGACACCAGCGAACAAAGCCTGGCAGAAGACGTTCTTTCTATCCTAAAACATGTGAAGGCAGCAACACAAATCGTATGTCACGAATCTATCCCAAGCATATCCATGATTCTTCCGATTATATATACAAAATTAGTTACCATCTAAAAATTGAAGAAAATGATGGTGAAAGTACCTGTATGCAAGATATCAAAAGGGCGATCCAGGAAAATTTAAACAGGCATTACCAGAATGCAGACATAGGAAGGATTTTAGCTACTTCTTCGATTTTAGACCCTAGGTATAATCATATGAATTACTTGGATGAGAGTGAGTACAAGGCGGCTGTGGAGTATTTGACGTTAACATTTATGGGTGTTTATGACACACACATGGAGGTTAAAACTGAAGGCGACCCCGATAATGTATGTTCTCCAACCAAGAAATCAAAAACATCGTCGTCTGCGATTGATGCTTTTTGGGGGGGGGGGGTAATGAAGATTCCAATGAAGACATACATGTAGCTAATAAGTCAGCACAAGAAATTGCCTTAGAAGAAATCAGAACATTTACGTTTGAGCCAAAAATAACTGGGCCTATCATCGTTAGATTGGTGGAAACAGATGCAGAATGTTTATCCAAATCTGGCGGTTTTGGCACCAAAATACCTTTGCATTCCGGGAACTTCTGTTCCTAGCGAACGCGGGTTCAGCACTGCGGGTTTCATTGTGAACAAACACAGAAGCTCCTTTCTTCCACAAAATGTAGATAAGATGATTTTCCTCAACAAAAACTACAGTATTGTATTCTAAAGAAATGTTGACTTTCAAACGTTTGAGGCTATACGTTTTTTTTGTTAAATTTTGACTTTTTGGATTATATTTTGATGCTAAAAATGTAAAAGCCTTTTTTTTTTATAAAACCCGAAAAGTTAGAGTATACGGTATTGATTTAAAATCACGAGTTCGTAATGAGTTCAGATATATATGTTTTGTGTATAAATATATATTCACAACCTCAATTACTTTATTATTAAAGTCTATATCAATAATCAAACACAACAAGCCTTATATTTTTTATTTCTCTTCCATACAAGTGATATCGCAGACAATATCTCAATCTAGATGTTTCAAATCTCCATTTGCGGCGAGTAAAATGGCCGTGGCATGGTTTATTGGAAAGTTCTTCCCTTTATTAATGAAAAAAAAAACGTAGCGTTTGGTAGTGGATCATTAGAGAAAGCATTTACGAGCGCATATACAAACTCTTTTCTGGATTGGTATTGCTATAAGCGACTAAAGAAAATCGTCGACAGTGACTTGTGAATGATTGATGGCGAGAGCGATGAAGCTGCGAAACTATTTATTACTAACACCATTGCAGCATCAAGTAAGCTTTGAATGAAAAGAATAGTATGAAACAATAGCTAAGAATCATAGTTTGTTTATTTTTTCTTTTATTTGCTCAATAGCACATTTAAATACGCGGTACATTTTTAGCATACAATTTTCGTTTTTTCTGATATATCGATATCGATATCTCCCAAACGGTTGCCGATGTCAATATGTAAAATCGGTAACGATTGCCAGCACTACCTAGCCCCATACTTATATTTATAAATCATTGATGTATGTTATATACCTCATTCACATTCTGTCTTTGTAAAATGGAAAAAAGTAATAAATTTGCAGTGATGAAAGTGAACTTACACTGATTTGCTAAAATGAAGGTCCTCATTTACTTTACATAGATAAATCCTGTACAATGGTTTATTTGGGAAAACTTATTTTTTGCAAATTGTATAATTTTCCACTATTTTCTTCCACTTAAATGTTCATAACTAAGTACCAAATATACCCAGGTATTTGATTTTTTGAACATAAAACTCATAATAATATTAATAACCATATCCAAACATCTGCCAAATTTAAGTAAAATCCATGCAGTAGTTTTAAAAATAGTGACATATTTTAACTTAATTATTTTAAGTTAATGCAAAAATAAACTCAAATTTTTTACAAAACAGATGATTAGATATTATTAATCTGAAGAAGATATTTCCTGTCCAAAAACCAGACACTTGTCAATTTTATATTTGGTCAAATTCTTCAGTGTTGACCCCACTAAATAAAAAATTCACCACTAAAACAGCATTCCCACAAAAAAATGTAAGCATACCATTGATCTTGAATTGTAACTAAAATTGTACCAGAATTATTCGAATAGTAAACAATTTTGGAATAATGAATAATTGCTGTGATTTTGAAGTATAGTATTTTTATGTTTGTGTATATGTTTTTAGGTATCTAATGTAGATGATGTTTTAAATTATCATACAGACTTTCTCAACAATTGTTTAAAAGATTGTATGTTAACCAATCCAGATCTACTCAAAATAGTACATAAATTAATGATGGTGTGTGTTACATTCTCTAACTTTATGCAGGTAAATATTTATTTATAGTCTGCCCTACCTTAGTGGACTATTAAAATGGTTTCATTCGTATTTCTTTCTGTTTGTCACACTTTTTTGGACACAATAATTCTACGTCTAATTGAGGTAGAATGTTCAGACTTTGTGTAGGTGTTTATTAGGTGAATGCCTTAACTGAGTTTAGGGCCTGACAAGGACAGCTGCCTAGTCGTTCGGATGGGACGAAAAACCGAGGTCCCGTGTACTCATTGGAGTGCACGTAAAAGATCCCTTGGCAGTTGGAATTCAATATAAGAGTAGGCCGTAGCGCCGCTGCCCGGGCAAAATTTCCCTCATAGCACACTGTATGGCATATGCCCGTCTTCCATTAGCCCAGGTCAGGTGCAGAAGAGTAGGACGTTAAACCCCATTTCATTTCATTTCCTCAACTGAGTTTGATGATGATTATTTTCTGCTTAGGCTAAGCATACATAAGCAATTTATTAATACTTTGGGACACGATAACTTTAATCCTAACTAGACCTTCATGCAGGAATGACGGGTTTCACTGGTGCCACGTTACCCTTGAACATGTCACTTCCGTTGCCAAGTTACCCTTGAACATATGTCACTTCCGGTACCAACGAAACCACCAAACAGGTTGCCAAATAAACATTGCTCACATCAAATAAAATGGACGCAGAATCAACCAAATCCAGCAATATCAATTCATTTTATACATTGTTACTTGTAAATGATCTTGACAAAATTACATTTCTTCCGGTGTTAATGAAAATGTTCAATTAGTTTTATGAAATCAGAAATGGCATACGCTATCATATAGTGCAAATTTTATGTAAATCGAATAATAATTGCCACTTTTAAAGACCCAAAAACTTGAAAAGTGACTTGTAGAAAATCGGCTATTTCTCTGCAACCGTACAAGTTAGAAACCATTTTGTGGTATCTGTATGATCATATGGGTTCATTCTATTTGTTGATTGGCATCAAATACCATAATTTGAAAAAGATTTCAAAACAGACTCATTTGAATAAAATATCTGTTTTGAAGGCTAAAAATACAGTTTTTGCCAAAATGACGTTACTTCCGGTGATAATGAAAATGTTAAATTACTTGTATGAAATCCTAAATGGCATTAGGTATAACATGGTGTAACGTTTATGAAAATCGAATAATAATTGACACTTTTATGACCCCAAAACCTTCAAAAGTGACCTGTAGAAAACCGTTTATTTCTCGGCAACCGAACAAGTTAGAAACAATTTTATGATATCTATATGACCATATGAGTTGTGTTTATATGTGAATTTAAACCAAAAGTTAAAATTATTAATACATATTAAGTAATTCTTGGTTGAATAAAACATTGATTTAAAAGGTTTAAAATGCAGTTTTTGACAAAATGACGTCACTTCCGGTGTCAATTTTAAATTGTAATCAACTTGATATGACGCTGCATGCTTTTTGAATCAAATGATGTCACTTTTATAAAAATCCAATAATAATTGACTATTTTACAGGCAAAATAGGGAAAACAGTGACTTATGCAGAACTGCCCATTTCTTGGCAACTGCTTATATTACAAACTAATTTTAACATACATTTTCTTCGTATGGATTATAGCTACATGTTTATAAAAGTTACGAAGAAATATTTTAAAATCTGAAAAGCCTGAATGGGTTGTAAATAGGTCAATTTTACACCATTTTTAGCTTCTTAATCCAATTTGCTCGAAAATGAAATCGAAATTAAAAAAACTGCTTCCGACATTTTTTGCGCCTTGAAAGGACACACTCTTTGAGTCATATAATTTTTCAAAAAAATAATATTTGTTGTCGAAAAATGGTACCTAACTGTCAAAATTGTAGTTTTTGGTAAAATTATGCCACTTCCGGTGCCGACAGATAACACTTTCGGTAATAAAAAAAAATGACAATTGAGACAACGAAGCATATGAACTTTGTTTTATACAAATCGAACAATAAAAAATTAATCTAGGACTGACAAACTGAATTAGCCAATGGCGGCCAAGGAAAATTACTGAGACAAAATTTTTTAACATTTTTGCGCTAGTCAGATGACTCTTTATTTCTGTGCACAACACGACTAAAAAATATTCATAAATAAAAAAGTTTTTTGTAAAATTTTAAATTTTCGAAATTTGGCGCCTAATATCTGTGAAGATTTGACGAAAATCAAAAATCGAAATTAGCGTAGCTATGTGCCCTGTCTCCGGCTATGCTAAAATGTATCGACAGTTAAAATCCAATGATTATTGTTAAAATTACTGCAATATTTTTAAAAACGCTAACTTCGGTGATTTCGGACATTTCGCATTGTCGCAGAACGTTCAAAATAGCTTTATCCTCTAAGTCACACCCACTTTCGCAGTAAAACCGAAGAAATCGTAACGATGCGACAAGCAGTTGCTGAGATCTACTCAAAACAAAAGAAGAATAATAAGAATAACTAGATCTGCAAAGCAGATATTAAAGCTTTCATATTAACAGTCACTTCCTGTCACGTGTCATGGGTCATGTAAATAATATCATCAACAAAAAAAAAAATCATTAAAATCGGTCAAAATATAGCGAAGTTTTTATGATTTTTCAATCGTAAACAACTTTATCGGCACGGAAAACATCAAAGACAAAATTCGAAAATGTGACATTTTCAAATAACAACATTTCGACCCTGATCCCGGCTATCCAGAAATGTATTCATTTTGGAAATAGGAGACATATTCTCCAAACTACGGCCTATTGCTTTCATTCACGTGCTCGTTAATGTCGATTTTTCACCTTTTCTCATATTCAGTTCGAAATGGTGACCATCACGTGACCGAAATCAAAATTCTGACCCGATAGATTTTTAGGCATTCCTTCAAGGATTCCGAAAATGTAACTCCCATGTCTGTAAGTAAAATATCGCAAAAGCCTTTGTGATTTTTCACGTTTCAAGATGGCGGCACTTCCGGTTCGATCCACAAACTCAATATTTTGTGTACGAATCAGTATTTACTTATCTAGAATCTAAAAAAAAAATCAGGTCATTCTGACCTATATTTCTTCGATTTTTTTGAAAACTTTGATCCCTAATTTCACCAAGGGGAGATAATTTAGAAAATTTCTAAGGACATCTTTAAAGTTGCATCGGTAAGATCTACTTACATACTAAATTTCATGAAAATCGTAGAACTATTAAAGAAGTTGTCAAGTTGGTCTCAACTTCAGGTTCGAAATCACAGCGACGAATTTTCGAAATTCGAAAATCTGAAACTGCAGTTGAAAATGATTTTTGTCAGGGTACTCAAAGAAAAAAGAATTAGTAAAACAGGTCAAATAGTCACAGAGATACAGTAATGCAGGTCAAATTCACTCGTTCGTAAAATTCGGTGATTTCGAATGCTTTAAACGTTTTGAAAATATATTTAATCAATACTCACTACCCATTTTTGGGTGGGTAGGTCAAAGTTTCAGAAACATCCTATGGTTAGATTCTGAGAAATCCGATTTGCAGGAAACACGTGTTGACTTTACGAGAAAGACCTTTAAACATGCTCTAAATTGTAAAAATACGACTCTTTGGATTTTCAATCTCTTTTTTTCGGCTACCTCGGACATTTAAGAAAAAATGATACAATGATTTCACACAACAGGTTAGCTATTAGACTCTCGATTGACAAGAGTTTCATCGCCCTCCCTTCATTATAACCAAAGTTATCGTGCCCTAAAGAATCAACAAATCAGCTTGCTTATCTCTGCTTACCCTACGCAGAAAATGCTTATCTTTGAACTCAATCAAGACAGTGACCTAGTGAACGTCTACACCAAGTTTGAACATTCTAGCTCAATTACAAGGAGAGTTATTGTGTTCCAAATTCTCGACCCTTCAAATTGCTTCTATTTTTCACTTTCACTTCAAAATGGCGACTATCAATTGACCTAAATCAAAATTCTACTCCGAACGTTTTTTAGGCCATCCTTGAAGGATTCAGAAAATATAACTCCCGTGTCTGTAAGTAAAATAGCAAAAAAGCCTTTGTGATTTTTCACGTTTCAAGATGGCGGCACTTCCGGTTCAATCCACAAACTCAATATTTTTAGTACGAATCAGTATTTACTTATCTAGTATCCCAAAAAAACATCAGGTCATTCTGACCTATATTTCTTCGATTTTTTTGAAAACTTTGATCCTTAATTTCACCAAAGGGAGATAATTTAGAAAATTTCTATTTATATTTTTGAAGTCACGTGGGTAAGATCTACTTACATACTAAATTTCATGAAAATCGTAGAACTATTAAAGAAGTTGTCAAGTTGGTCTCAACTTCAGGTTCGAAATCACAGCGACGAATTTTCGAAATTCGAAAATCTGAAACTGCAGTTGAAAATGATTTTTGTCAAGGTACTCAAAGAAAAAAGAATTAGTAAAATAGGTAAAATAGTCACAGAGTTACAGTAATGCAGGTCAAATTCACTCGTTCGTAAAATTCTGTGATTTCGAATTCGTAAAACGTTTTGAAAATATATTTAATCAAAAACTGCCACCCAGTTTTGGGGGGGTAGGTCAAAGT
Source organism: Patella ulyssiponensis (assembly GCA_963678685.1). NCBI lineage: Eukaryota > Metazoa > Mollusca > Gastropoda > Patellidae > Patella > Patella ulyssiponensis. Next base: position 38,389,522 of record OY783226.1, read on the forward strand.
TTCAGAAAGATCCCATGTTTAGATTCTGAGAAATCCGATTTGCAGAAATGACACAAAAAAAAAAAATAATAATAACAATAATAATCTTAACAAAAACAATAAGCTTTCATATATAATATGAAAGCTTAATAATTTTAACAAAAACAATAGTGTTTCACACAAGCTTCGCAGTGTGAAACCCTAATTATGTGAAATTGATGTTATCTTGTGTAAACTTACAGGAACTCAATTAAATTAAAGCTGGTTAGAAATATGTAGCAATTGTTTAAAGACACAAAGATTCAACATCCAGCTTATGGTATCAGGTCCATCTCACTCTAACCAGTTGTGCATTTTACCATCTATATAACTACTATATTCAAATAGTACCAAATATATTTAGAATGAAATGGTTCCTCAAAGTTTTCTTTGATACTATAATGTTAATGTCTCTATAATTGTCATTTGTGTTTCTTTGTTCAGAGATTAAATCAAAGTACGAGTTTAGAACATGAAGTTAACAGATTAACAACACATAATACACTACAGGCAGCTGCTTCTATTAAAGATAGACAAGCTGATGCAGAAAAGTTAAAAGCTACCACAAAGGTACAGTGTGACATACTGTTATATACCAGTTTAGTATGATACCTGTCCTAGACAAGAATTATGTCATTACAAACTATTTACAATAAAAAAGAAGACAGATTTTTAAATTACTATGAATCAATAGTCTGTATTACCTCAATTCTCTTTCTAGAATCATACTTAAAAAACAGAAGCCAGTGCACATATGTTAATGATATACTATCTGAGAAGAAACCTATTTATCACGGTGTAACCCAAGGGTCAATATTAGGACCCATACTATTTGATATTTTTATAAATGATTTACCTTTATACCTATCCGCTAAATCTGACCTCTTTGCAGATGACACAACCATCTACACCCCTGGATCCACTGTCAAAGAGTTAGAACACAAACTTCAACTTGACGCCAATATAGTGTTAGCCTGGTGTGATTAAAAACCATATGAGATTAAATATATCGAAAACAAAAAACTGTGCTAATTACGATGCAACAAAAAAGAAATATCCTCCCTGATACTTTGAATATTAAATTACGTAATGAACCATTAGAAGTCGTCTCCTCGGTAAAGCTACATGTATTAGGTGTTTTTCTCAATCATAATATAACTTGGAAAGATCATATCGAGTATATCTCTAAAAAATTAAGCCAGAAAGTTTTTCAACTGTCAAATTAAAAAATATCTTCCGACTCCGTTCCGAATCCTTTTCTATAATGCACACTTTCAACCACATATAGATTATTGTTCCTCGGTATGGGACTGTAGTGACGCTAAATCTCTTGAGCGCCGCCTTTCCCGACAGTTAATAATGGCCCTCAAATTAATCTTAGATGTAAAACATACTGCCGACGTTTACCCTCAACTAGACAAATTAAAAATTCTGACAATAGAAAATCGACATATCTCTAATCAATGTATATTTATATATAGAATTCTGCTAAAACAATGCCCTGGTTATTTATTTGACCTGTTACCTTGTTATCAAACTCCTTATAATCATCTTAACAATTAACGTACCACCCTTAAACCAAACATTAATATAGTTAAAAGCAGTAATTACGCTTTAAAGGACTCAAACTATGGAATTCGTTGCCACCTTCTTTAAAAACTTAAAATAACTTGAATCTTTTCAGGAAAAAACTTCTTCTTTACCTTAAATCTACCCCAAATGTATTATCCTAAATAGCCCCCCCCCCCTATTTCTTATTATATCACTGAGAAATAGGTAAGGGTTAAACTGTACGTTTGCCGCATTAAAAAGGATCCCAAAGTGTCAATAAGTACGTTTGCCTCAAAAAAAAATAAATTTCGGATTATAACTCCTCATTATGGCTTAAAATCTCTAGATAAGGTGTGTTAATTAACAAGGTTGAAAAATGGACTGCAAGGCGAGTGGTAATTAAAACAGCAGACCTAAAATATAAATTTACAATAGAATACAGATAAACAATAACAATGATCATTTGATCGCTGTAATTATCATTTGCGGAAAATGTACATGTGGGTTTTAATTTTTATAGTATAATTGGTATAATTTGTTACTGATGAAATTGACACAACGAATCTTTTACGCATACCGTAAGGATTTTTATTGTCGTTTCCGAAATCTATAAATGTCTGGCTTGGGTTTTGATCTATACACCGTTAATGGACAAAATAAAAAAAAAGTCATTTTCTTTCGCGTTTACAAGCGGGGTCGACAAGAAGAGGCATCACGGAAAAGCCCGCAACACTTCAAGAGTGATATCAGCCACTGACTCTGTAATAGAAAATAAAACATATTTTTGTCCCCCGCCTTTCGAACTAACTTTAGTTCTAATTGAGTGAGAGTGATGAAACTTGGTGTATAGTTTCATTACAGTAATACCTTGACTAAGATCTATAATGAGCATTTTCTGCTCAGGGTAAGCAGAGCGATAAGCAATTTGATTTGCCGAGACTTTGGAACACAATAACTCTCCTTCGAATTGAGTTAAAATGTTCAAAATTGGTGTGTATGCTTATTAGGTCAATGCCTTGATGGAGTTCGAAGATGAGCATTTTCTTGGTAGGGTAAGCAGAGATAAGCAATTTGATTGGTTGATACCTTAGGACAAGATAACTTTAGATAACTTAGGTTCATCTTGATTGGTGATTTTTATGCCAATACAATGACTTCATTCTCATTCAGTAATGGATTCGACAGTAACAGTGTGGGGGCCCTTTTGTCTGCCTTTAGGGTGCCCCTAACTAGGGTACATTTTCATTTTTCTCGTCGGTTTTATCATTTTTCTTTATAAAACACTTTTGGATGACACTTTGTGTACAGTTTGATTGCTCGATACGTTTGAAAAAAATAAATGTGCGATTAATTAATATGTGTCATCTATTTATTTTGGGATTTCGGCGCGGGACATCCGGCTCACTGTTGGCTTGTACAATTTGTATTGGGGATTGACGGTGCCATAAACTAGGTTGCACTGGGCTTCACGCCTGGAAGTCGAATTCCCGTCTACTGTGGTTCATTTGGAATGTAAAATATACAACCAATAACAATGTTATTTGAAATTATATATTATCGGCATGGCCATGGAATGGGTCGGAAACATGCGTACAACGAATGGGTCGGAGTAGCGAAGATTCTCGAGTGAGAAAATGGTGGTTATTTGTTTCATTATTTCCGCCAAAATGTGCTAAGGTGAACGCTGAGTTTATTAAAAAAAAATTATTATTAAAATTAAAAACGAAAATCAAAGGTGACAACTTGAAATGACCAAGTGACAAGTAAAAAAATATTTCTAAAAGTTTACAAACATTTCAACCCCTGACTTAGTTGAATAAACTGTAACAATTTGATTTTTAAGTGTTATTAAAGTCACCTAATGAAACTGACGAAGAAACAAATGACAAAATGAAATGAAGTTCACATTCATCGATTTATTCCAAATGATCGTTAGACTAAGTAAGGCACAGACTGACCATTATAAGGGTAAAATGATACCCGGGGTCAAACAGCAAAGTTACCACAGCATCACAACAAAGTCAGTAATGGGTAAATCCTCCTCTGTTTGCCAAACAAGCATTGATCCGACGTGGCATACTCCTAATGAGACGTCTAAGGTCATTTTGGTCCAGATTGTCCCATTCCTGTTGCAACGCAGCAGCAAGTTCTTGGACATTGGCAGGACGTTGTTGACGTTGACGTAACCTCTGTCCCAGCATGTCCCAGACATGCTCGATGGGGGAGAGGTCGGGACTCAGTGCTGGCCAAGGTAATGTGGTGATGTTCTGTTGTTGGAGGTAACCTGTAACGATCCTGGCCCTGTGACATCTTGCGTTGTCATCCTGGAAGATGAAACGGCGGCCATGACGTCGTGCGAACGGCACAACATGGACTGCCAAGATGTTGTCCCGGTAGTACTGGCCTGTAACACGCCCTGCAACAACATGTAAAGCCGTTCTTCCAGCAACAGTGATGCCTCCCCACACCATAACAGAACCACCCCCAAATCGATCATGTCTGATGACGTTAACGTCTTGGAAGCGCTCGTTTCGACGACGCCACACCCTCGTACGTCTGTCCAAAAAATCAACAGTGAACCTTGACTCATCTGAAAACATCACATTGCTCCAGCGTCGATTATCTCAGTATTGACGATCCCTACACCAACGACGTCTTGCCTGAATGTGATGATCTCTCAAACAAGGGATCACGCGAAGACGTCGGGCGTGAAGGTGACCCCTATGCAGTCGATTCCGAATCGTCTGGCCACTCACTCTCACACCAGTGTCTGTTTGAAGACGAGCGCTGATCTGATTTGCTGTGATGACACGATTTCTCAAGGCCAAGGTACGGATAAATCGATCCTGGGCTTGAGTTGTCGCCCTTGGTCAACCTGAGCGTGGTCTGTCCTGTACAGATTGTGTATCACGGTATCTGGACCATAGCCTGCTTATGACAGACTGAGAAACATTCATCGTCCGCGCCACAACCGCCTGTGTTGTGCCGATCCGTAGCATGCCAAGGGCACGTAACCTTTCATTTTGGAATTCAATGCCACAATGACTGTAACATTCAAAGTCAGAGTCGTGCAAATCTTGGGTTGGACCCCCATGATAGTGACTTTTTTCGTAGTCATTTGCATATTTTAGTATTATGCCCCCAAAATCAAATATCCCCAACTTTTTTTGAATAGTATAGATTAATTAATTAAATGTTTTTGATAACTTAAAAAATCGTGCAATGCAAAATGAAAAATAAGGTAATTTATGTTTAAAACTTTTATGGCATGTAAATAGAATACATAGACGCGTGTATAGTAAAATTTACGACAACCAGTAACTAACTCTTGATACTGGCGTATCTTTTTTATGAAATAATCTACCATTTACTTAGTTTAAAATGTTGCACATAACTATATTCTCTCTCTAAAAAAAAAAAGGATATTTAAAACAAAGTCATTTAAACTGGCTTTTAATATTTTTTTATATGATTTAATTGTCACTTTGTAAAGCGTCCCTAAACAAGTTATGAAGAGCACACTATAATTATATATGCATGTGTAGTGTATCAATATCCGTTCTTAAACTTTAATATGTATTAACAGTAACAAAATTTAGATTTATAGTATTATTATTACTTTGTCCCCTTTATTTGCAAAACATCTCCCCGATGTTGATAATAAATTATATTTGAATTATTTCTCCGTGCCAGTTGGAAACATAATTGTCTAAGGTCTAATTGAACCGTGAAGTTTAAATCAAGTATCAAATCGAATTAGGAAACAGGTAAATGTATTTTTTCATAGAATAACAATGCTGTTTTTTTCAAATCTGCATTGGACTATTCACGATCTATTTATTGTGATTTATATTTGATAGCTGTGAATGATATCCGACTATCATAAAAAGGGCCCTTTAAAACTTAACATCTAATAATTCAGATATCCTATATTATCTGCTAGCTATTATAAACTTACAATACACACAAACAGAGTAAGCTATATGATCAACGCTTCCCGAAGAGCTACCAATTTATCAGAATTTTCAAAGAAAAAATTGCCAAATGTTATAGTTTATTATTAGTATCGTCTCAAATAAAGCAACCGAACAGTTTTCCAGTACGTGCGAATAAGCTCGTGCATTCCTCTACATGTAAACAGAAGTGTTGCTTTGATCAAAGAAACGTAATTGAGATTGTCGAATCTGCACGGACAACGCATGAACCGGAGAGACGTGAAGTCTGAAATGCCAATGGATGGGTTGACATTTGAATTATATTATTTTTTGGATCATGAATACGGGCATGGTACAAATTTGAAGACACAAATAATAACTTGTCGGAAGACGAGATTTAGTATCTTTACGAGAATAAGTATATTTACGAGAATAAGTATATTTACGAGAATAAGTATATTTACGTACGGTAAAGTTACAAGTTTAGTTCTGGAATTAGGATCGTTGGGGTGTATGCAATGTAAATTTAGTGAAAAGCTAAAGTAAAGTTTAAATACCATTTGCGTGGGAATTACCACTGTTCGGTTGGTTGTTGTGTTGCAATATTTATCAACATGGAGATTTCTGTTTTATGGATATTGCTATTGAAGGTAAGATGGGACCCGGGACATACCAACTGGGCGGGGGCCCCATTGTTGTTTGTTTAAATTGTTCGTACTGACCGCGGATCGTACTAGTATGTACTCCGCCCCTTGCTTTGAGTGCCTGGGATGTTTTCCTCCGGGATTTACAATTTAGGCAGCAGTTTCATTGACGTTTAGAATTCATTGGCAATTTGAGTATTTTAAGCTCCGTCCGGGATAGAATTGGGGGGGAGGGGGGACATTTGTCCCACCACTTTGCCTAGACTCGGTACGGATTTGAAAGGAGAAAAGAAAAATGAAGGAACAAACGAATAAGTAAATATACACATACGGAAAATTTAGCTTACTCGCTGTGTACCTGGGGATATTCAAATTTTGGATTCTGTGTGGGATATCTATATAATTATGACGACATTATATTCACCTTTCCGTACATTTTTATTTCATTAAATGCAAATTTAAATATAAATAACGTGAAAGTATAAAACGCGTACGGGTTTTATACAAATACAAAAAGACGAGATGAGAGAAACGTGAATCATATAGCGAGCACACGTCCATATAGGCAATTTTATAAATGGCGAGACTATAAAACACGTAGTGTGTCTTATGTCCATCAACAAATACAAAAGACGCATTGAAGAAACGTCCGCGTACAACTCCACATATAAAGACCTGTCCTTATACACGTACTGTGTCTTATGTTCATCAACAAATACAAAAGACGCATTGAAGAAACGGCCCCGTACAACTCCACATATAAAGACCTGTCCTTATACAAAGACCTATTTGCGTAAAACACACCGGCGAATGAAAAATCGAACGGTAAAATTAATTTTCCTTCCCAAGTTTTGATTTAACACTCACACGTCAGATAATGCCTGTTGGTCCTTGATTGGGGGGTTGGGATGGCTTAGTGGTCTAGAGTGCCGCGCTTCGACCTCTAGCTGGCCGGTCACCTCTGGCTTGCGGCTGTGGTTTCGAGCCCTGGTGTGAGCGTATGTGGCATGGAGATAGGGGCACCTTCTCAACCTCGTGGGTTTCCTCCGGGCACTCCGGTTTCCTCCCACGGCTAAAGACCCCTACGCGCAAGCGAACTATTGAAATAAAATTTAATAAAAACGTATGTTAGTCCCGAAATGACCTGGTTGTGTTGAGTGGACGTTAAACCCCATTTCTCTCTCTCTCTCTGGTCCTTGATTATACCCTTTTGGCGCAGTTATAACAACTATCAAGAAAACACACCAATTAAACAATACACACCGTGTCATTCGTGTTTAACCCGTCGGTTAATTAACACACTCAGTACAGAAAACGCACCGCCCGAGAGTTGTTCAACCCTACCGATAATTAACTCGCCTTGCAGTCCATTTTTCAACCTTGTTAATTAACACACCTTATCTAGAGATTTTAAGCCATAATGAGGAGTTATAATCCGAAATTTATTTTTTTTATGAGGCAAACATACTTATTGACACTTTGGGATCCTTTTTAATGCGGCAAACGTACAGTTTAACCCTTACCTATTTCTCATGTATTTGTACATCTACATGTATTCTGTAAATCACCATATTTTAATCATGTACATATTGTACATTTGTTGATACATGTTATATCTATTTATTCAAACTTTCTGTTTTTTGAAAGTGCATGTATGGGTAAGGCCACAGTACTGGTACACAGGTTACTACATTGAGCAAAACCTTTATAAAATTCACAAATTCAGTATTACCTGGATTTTTTTTATTTGCATACTTAGAAAAGACCTTGCAGAGATAACATATGCTAAATTAAAATGTTTCTTTAAAAGTCTAGATGATAAATTGTCTTTGTCAATCACTAATTTCCCACATTTTGTGAAAAAATTTCTGTAAATCTGAATGCAGCACTGACTGATAATCGAATTACACGTTTAACTTTTAATTCAAAAAATTATGTCGGTGATTCATGTTAGAGTAGTATAAAAAGACTTTCCACAGGCAATGGTCACAATTTTATTTTATTTATTTTCTATGTGAATTTAAGGAAAATACTTGCGGCTGTCGCACGTAACGCCTTGGTGTCCAATTCCGTTACGTATGTTCTCCAACGGTTTAGTACTCAACGGTCGGTTGAATGAAGCGGGGGCTCATGTCGTAAAATGCGTACGATATCCACGCTTTTTGTAACCGTGAAGAGGGTGATGATATTTTCATTTTCAGTTATTTCTGTGTGTCAACTCATCAGTACTTGATTTCGTGTCCAATATCAAGTTACGTGCGTAAACACTGACAAACGCTTTATAATTAACACGACTTACTATTTACGACAATTGGAGACTCGAATAAGCAATACAGACCTAATTGCGACTATCAGATCAATTTACAGCAAAATGGCGGGGAACATTGAAACAGGTGAGTCGTTAAAAAGTTTTGTCCCTATATCTCCGAAATGTTACGTGCCCACTATCAAAAATGGTCCAATTACGCACATTCTCAGATACATTAATCATGAATGAAATAATTTTTAATAAGCACGGTTGCTTTTCAAATACAAAAACGTATTTCCGAAGACATTCATCTGAACGATTGGCGCGCAAATATTCATTCTGGTTCAGCAGAACAGTACGCAGGTAACCGGGACAAGTTATGGTCTTCTTTACTTGCATTTTTTTGTGAAATTCCCAGAGACATTAGAGCAGATTAGACAGTCCTTTCCTCGGATTGAATTTTTAAAGGATATTTTGACATTTGTACAGAAACTTAGGTGGTTTTCTGAAATTAGGCGAATTTTAGGATGTATAAATAATGTATGTAACTGGACAGCATTGATGCAGAAACGAAACAGGACAGTGTGTAATTTAACAGGACAAATAATTATGGTCTAAGTTACATTTATACCTCTCGTCTTGGGGACCTTAAAATGTGTCTAAACAACATCAATATTGATTAAAAGGGACCAATATTAATTCTGAATTTTGTGGATAATTTTGAGCTAGAGATTCAGTTCTTTTAATTAAATAGTGGATTCTTATATTTTTCAGATCACTTCAGTGGAGCCGCTTGGAGTTACTTATTTCAAGAAATTCAACCAGGGTTTTTATATTCATGAAGATGTTGATTACTATATATGTACAGATGACATTCTATCGACTATTAAAAGTCCTGAGCTCCAACTTTTTGGATCACGCATTTTTAATAAATTCTGTTGTTGAAGTCGATACATTAACAATGTTTTGTTTGACAAGATAGTGTTGATTGTCAAGTACCATTGTCACGTTAATTATTATATTCAGACGGCATTCTATCAATCATTAAAAGTCCCAGGTTCCATCTTTGTGGATCGTGCATTTTTTATTTTTATAAGTTTTGTTTTTCAAGTCGATACATTAACAAAATTTATAAGCCAACAGCAATGGTGGTTTAAAAAATTCGTAATTGGCAGATAAGTTGCCTTTCGGAAGAAATCGGTATCGACTGATGCCGAGCCATTTGGTCGAAACTGAAGTCACCGATATTTGTTCAAAAAGACCTGGTAAATAATTCTTAATATCATTTTAATTGTAAACTTATTAAATCATTAATTTGCTTGACACTAGGTACAATTATTTTTTTTTAATCCACACATTGTTTGAGAGTTCAGGTGTCTTGATGCGTTTTTTAAAGAATAATTGCATGATGATCAATAAATTAAAATTAGAGAATGTATGACCAGGAGAATTAGAGCATTGCTAATTTGAGGTCCCAGCCATTATAGATTAGCCAGAAGCCTAATCAAGTTCAACTCCTTTATTATATTAGAGACATTGTTTTATAAATCATTATCTATGGTCCCCGTTAATCCTGTAGGCATTAATGTATTAAGGATTGTAAAGTTTAAATGTATAAAGTATTATTTATTGTTTATTGTTACCAAGTAACCTCTTAGTATATTAGAGGAAAGATTGTAGAAAGGAAGGCAGTTGACCACAGGCAGGCAGTAGGACATACTGAAGGGCAGGTCTCTGATAAGTTAATTCTTAGATACTGTTCCTTATTAGATTACCTAGCCTGTGGGTCATTATTGTACATGTATATATTATTATTGTTTAAGTATTGTTAGAGAATATAAGATTACACCAAGAAGAAGTGAGTTATTCAATTATTGTATGTTCAATCTTACACCCCCAGCTAGATTGAACGTACACCCATTCGTCGAAGGTTGGTCTATAAGCAGGTCCATAAACCCCGGATGATATATGGGGAGTGCCAATTGATCAACGGAATCTCACAAGCCAAGCGAGTGTTCTTCTTTTTGTCTACACCCTAGAGAAGAAAGCTGATATTTTGCCTATTTTGTTCTTGTTTTCAACAAAACAAAGAAAGATGGAGCGGCAGATGATTTACAATACAAGGCCGCGGTTAATTAATTGTTTGTTTCTCATGACCCGCCCGCATGTCCGTTTTGATCCGTAATAATCACGCACTTCCTTGATTATTTGGTCAAATTTAGTGAGGTCAACAATTTGTCCTGTAAAACTATGTTTGTTTGCCTTTGAATATGAACAATGAATTGACGAATTAAAATCCACTATTTATTGATGAAAATGACACCGTAGGTGATAAGTAAAGTAGGCTAGAATGTGAATAAATAGTAAATACAGAGTCCGTCCGTAAAACAGGAAGTGAATCAAGCCGTATAATATCTGTCATCCAAGCCAAGGAATGGAAGCTGCAACATTCACCACAGCTGACATAAACTCTATTAGGCACTTGTCATTTGTAATAAAATTCACAGAGAGATACAATGTCTTTAAATTCCTGCTAAATTATTTTATTTACGTGGACAACGGTCTCAAATCTGTCGCCACGAGATAGCCTCGATCATGAGGTACGGACTGATTGACACCGCTTCACGGCACTATAATATAAACAGTCTCAAAAGGACACAAAGATACAAATAAATGTAAACAGTTTGATTATGACAGACACAATAATAAAACTATTTATTATATCATGATGCCATGTGCTGATGGGTTCAAAGTTGAAGACAATTAACATACGGCACGGGCCATTGCATTGACAATGCCCTTGTTGCTGTCTTCCATCACGACTAGAGAGAAACGACCACGTGTGTAGTAAATTCTTTGGAATGAAATGTTAAATAATCTAACTTATTTTGTATATCCAAGGGTATGCTTTTAATTATTTATGTCAGAAAAAATCACCAACTAGTTTGAAACCGGTCATTTCTTAACCTGTTAAAGTAGGGATAGATAAAGAAATGAAATGTCAAGAATGAATGAATTAACGAATTGTTAACTTAGAAGCATATCACTAATATCAAAAGATATGTATAAATATTCTTTTAAATTATTAAATATGAATAAATCAGGGACACTGGTCACCCATGTGTTTTCAAGGACCAAGAAACTGACCTTAGTTATTGCTAAAATATAGATACAGCGTTTAACTAAAAAAATAAATTTCATCTCAATAATTAATAATTAATAATTACCTCATGTAGCATGTATATTTCACAAACTCAGGTCATGAGAAACTGACAATTAATTAACCGCGGCCCAATGTTTGAAGGAGTTGAACTGAAATTTTCTGGAGATAAAGGACATGAAAATCCAACGAAATGGCTACAGAAGTTCGAATTTGCATGCGAAATATTAGATGTAACAGAGGACAGCAAAATTGAATTCTTTTCTTCATTCATGACCAACAAAGCCTCAGTGTGGTTCCAGTCATTTACTACAATGATTAAAATGAATTTTAAGGAATTGGAAACTGCCTTTAAAGATGAATATGGTCATGAAGTTATTGTTGACTATAGACAAGAATTATGTAGAAGGAAACAGATATATGGCGAAACAGTAACAGAATATATTCAGGAAATGAAGAAACTCGAAAGCTGCTTAGATTCGACATTGCCTGATAAGGTTCTGATGAATGTAACACGGGCAGGAATGTTACCTACCGCAACTACAAGACCAAATGGGAAGAACGCAAACAAAAAACATGCAAGAATTAGAAAAACTGGCCCAATTTGCTGAAAAATATATGGTAATATCTGATTGGATGGATCAGATGCTCATGGATCAAAATGGAACGACAACACCTATGGATTTAGAGGTGTCAACAACCAGTGGCCATACGGACCAAAACAATGAATTTGGTAACATCTTGTTAAAACTGCTTGAGCTTGATGATGTTAAGGTAGAACCAGAGGAAGTGCCGGACTATGGTACTGCTAGTGTATTAATGTAATGGAAGACAGAAATGAAGAAACCATGGAAGAAATTAAAAACAGAGAAATTTTGACTAATGAATTAACCAACACCTGGCCAGCAATAGTAATGACAGATGTAGACAATAATAATAGTGGTATTGAAACCTGCAACAAAGTTATAATCGATTTAAAATCATGTGAAAACATTAAAAATAGAAAAACTATCAGACGTGAAAAAATTACAAGTTGTGTGTTGAAGATATTAACTAAAGAGATATGTGAACAAAACTCCAAAGATTTTCTGACAAGGTATGAATATTTGGAGAACAAAGTGCTCTCAGAAATTAAAGGAAACAAGATAGTTAGCTGGACAAAAAGCATGAAAAATCAGACTAAAAGCAATTTTTGCAAGGTGAAAAATCGAACAAAGCGAAATCATCTGATTTCTAATTCATGCACAGGCTTTGAAAATTCACACAAAGTCTTTCATAAACCTGTGATTAACTTTAAAATGTCAGAATTAAGCAAAATAGATATATTGGATAAATTAAGATCAATTGTACATGTTAGATTAAAACGTAATACATAAGTTAGATTTAACTTAAGAGAATGTTTCATTGGCCTTGAAAGACATTGGAATAAAGGCTGCTCACCTTTAATTCGATGTCTGAAGACCATTTTAACTAGCCTGAGCTAGATGTTATTTATTGTACATTTAGGGGAATCATGGTGGCTAAGTGGGCAAGGCGCTGGCTCGTTAGCCTGGAGGTCGGGTGTTCGATCCCTGCATTGGCCGAGAAAGTTCATCTCGATTTTCCGGCGTGGTTTCCCCTTGTCAGTGATACAGAAGGAGGGCCTGACAAGGACAGCTGCCTAGTCGTTCGGATGGGACGAAAAACCGAGGTCCCGTGTACACATTGGAGTGCACGTAAAAGATCCCTTGGCAGTTGGAATTCGATATAAGAGTAGGCCGTAGCGCCGCTGCCCGGGCAAAATTTCCCTCATAGCACACTGTATAGCGTATGCCCGTCTTCCATTAGCCCGGGTCAGGTGCAGAAGAGTAAGACGTTAAACCCCATTTCATTTCATTTCATTTATTGTACATTTACTTACATTGTTCCTCGAGTGTGTCGAATTTAATTGATATGGCAATATAAGCCTTATTGGGATTTAATCTGTATGAAGAATATTTTATTTTATGGATGGTAGGCAACTTTTATGATCAGATTTATTCTTGGATTAGACTGACTTTTGTTTAGGTTAGATATAGTCTTATAGTTATATGGATTTATTAGTTAATTTGGGATTTACTAGTATCTAGGGTACATTGTATTTGATAATTATTTCAATGTGCAATAAGCATGTAAGTGTATATTGCTAAATCAGTTGTATGTTCAATCTTACACCCCCAGCTAGATTGAACGTACACCCCATCGTCGAAGGATGGTCTATAAGCAGGTCCATAAACCCCGGATGATAAATGCATCAATACATCATCATGCAGTAGACTTATTCCAGAAATAAAGAGATTGCAATGATCCTCCTTTTATCACTGTCACTGATGTGAAATAGTTCAAATTTTACTACTTTGCATCATTTTCCCCCCTTTTATGTAACTCATTATGATTTAGGTACAGTACTATACGCATGATTGGGTGGAAAGGTGTGGAAGAATGTCACATGATTGCCACTGGTGACACATGAGAAGCTATTGCTTTGATGTTGTATCAATCACAACTATTTATTATTCATTTGTTGTTGTCTGTTTAAATAATGCATCTTTAATAATTTATTTGAATTATAAGTATATAAATTTATAAATTCCTACATAAATAATTGTTTTAAGTTCTTTTGGTCAAGTAACTGGCTATGTTAATAGGTAAATTATTCTGATCGTATCCTTCATCGTGAAATATGTTTGCAGTTTCTATGCATGTAGATCAGATTTTATGAGACCAAGGTGCAGTGTTGGATGTTGACAAAATGCAGGAGGTCACAAGTTTGTTGCCTAAGAAAGTTGCATTGGGGAGGGGGGGGGAGGGCAACATAGATCAAAAAACAATCCCAGATCACATGAATACCATCTTTAAGTGTGTGTCTGTGAAGGCATGATATTGATAGAAATCAAAGTAAAAGCAGACTTATGTGGAGAACTGAATTTTACACATGGCAGGTACATGTCTTTATCATGCTGGTTGGTGCTCTAAACAGTAACTTGAACCTCATTCCAAAACCCTCACTCCCATAGCAATCATTTTGAAATGTTAAAAAGGAAAGGATAAACCTTATCTACCATAAAAACATTCAATTCAGAGCAATGTGCTTTTGATTGTTGATATGTAACAATGAGCACTTACATGCTGTGTCTTTTCTCAATACATCACCAATGCACGTGACATTAGAAGGGTTCCTTTCAAGTGATATTTTGTGTTCTTAAGAGCCAGTCCACGAGAAAACCATGCAGAAGGTTCGAAGGTGGGGGTCGGCCGATTGCGTTCATATTTACAGGGTTTGGTCGACCCTTCGAGCCTACTCCCCAGCCAAAATCACTGATTTCAGAAATCAACCGTTTTCGAGATACAGGCCTTATACGGTTCATTGTCTGTGGTCCCGGCCACAAGACCGTATGTTCGTGCGCCAGGTCACATGTTCCCTCGGTACAACCTATGGGAACAGGCACATTAAAAAACAAAGCTTCGTTGTCCTTTTGGCACGTCATAAGGTCACAAGGGAACACGCCACAAGTGAATAGCCTATGGATACAGGGCCTTAATGTGTCTGTTCCCATAGGTTGTACCCAGGGAACATGTGGCCTCGCGCACGGAACATGTGGTCTTGTGACCGGGAACACAGACAATGAACATGTGTACGATATTGTATGGAGATGCATCTCCCGGTCTGTTTCTAAAATTGGCCGGACCCAGCACCGTGGGCGTTGTCTGAGGACATGTTTTTCACAGGATGGGCGAGGCGTGACCGTTTTGGGGAATAAAACTAAGATAAAAAAAAGAATTCAGTTTATACAGTACAACATAAATATACAACATAACAATTCTTTCACGAGTGCGCGCACTAAATGAATTATGACGTTACAAAATGTCCACCCATCGGCAAGACCATACTTCGACGATACCATTTATCGGCGACCAGTCATCGACGATACCATTCCAGGAACAAACTGTTGACGATACCATTTATCGGCGACTATTCTTAGACGATGCTATTCCAAGAAGAAACTGTCCACCCATCGGCAAGACCATACTACGACGATACCATTTATCGGCTACAATTCAACGACGATACCATTTATCGGCTACTATTCAACGACGATACCATTTATCGGCTACTATTCAACGACGATACCATGTATCGGCGACTATTCAACGACGATACCATGTATCGGCGACTATTCAACGACAATGCCATGTATCGGCGACTATTCAACGACGATACCATGTATCGGCGACTATTCAACGACGATACCATGTATCGGCGACTATTCAACGACGATACCATGTATCGGCGACTATTCAACGACGATACCATGTATCGGCGACTATTCAACGACGATACCATGTATCGGCGACTATTCAACGACGATACCATTTACTCATACTAACTTATTTACTCATATTAAAATATACAACGATGAGTAGAACATACGAATCCTGCATAGAGGAACCTAAGACAACACAGTAAAAAGTATAATTTCACTCACCCAAGTACCTGGTGGCAGTATCGAGTCCTCAGTACCACTGTCATAATTCATCTCCCAACAAGCCCGATTGGCCGGCTTATATACTACCTGTATGCACGTGCATTGCAGGTAGAAAGTTTGGGCGAGCCTTAATATATTACAGGTAAATAGTTTAGACGAGCGACGCAGCAGAGTTTGGGCGACCGATAGTGATACTAAAATGAAATACGACCGTGGCAATGTTGTCTTCTGAGATGAGCACCAGCAAGGAAAATAAATGCAATAGCGGCATCCTCCTCATCCTTCCGATTTTCAGTAGTTAAGTTCATCGTCGAGCTATCAATAAAACAACTGTGCGCATAACGATAGTTGTGTCGTTTCTTTATTTTATTTTCAGGCTTATTTAATGCTTAATTACTGAAAGTCTGAGATCACACACTCTTCCGTTGGTAAAGGTTGGAAACTGCTCCATAATGGACAGTGCGGCTCAATTAGTGAACCCAGCATTACAGTTACTTGTTCACTGCAGTGATAGTGCAAGTGATGAAGATTCCGATGAAACTTCAACTTCTGAATCTGAACAATCCAAACTGGACCTATCTTTTGAATCGGGTTCTGATTTGTAAAACTTTGACTTTGACTGGATAAGTTGGTGATGTTGATTATCATGCGTGACTAAATATTACATGGCCCCATTATTAAGCGTTGATTAAATTAAAATCAAAATCAGTGGACTAGAGTATATCAGATGATAAATATCGGTGAGTATTATTGCTGGTTGCCATCTATAGACACAAATTCATCAAAATTGAAGACATCAACCCCGAAACTATTTACCAGGCCAAAAATGGTGGCCATCTTGGATTTTTCGGCCATATTGGCAAAACTAGTGGCTGGATGGATTTTTGATTACAATATTTCGATTCAGAGACCTTTAAAACATACGAATAGACACATCAGAAGCCTATATTACATAATTTGATATTTCCCCGCCACATCTGACCACCATTTTGAATTTGGCCCTCTAGCGGCTTCCGCCAGCATTTTAGAGAGAGGCACCCAAGCTTAATCGCTTCAGCAGGCTTTTTTCATACAGAAACCACCTTCAAAACAACTTCCCCGCAAATTGGTCACGGATTTTAGGTCACGTACCCAACTATACAGTATGAAATACAGGACTTAATCATGAAGGAAAAATCACTTTCGGTATTGCTTGTTCTCTATCCATCTCTCGAAAATGTGGGCGTATCCTGCCTGGCAGTGCCAGCCTATCTTTCAAATTGCGATAACTCCACTGGAGCAGGGCTTGCGATCAAAATGTAAATCGTTTTATTTGCAGCGTGACCTTTTCTAACAACGTAAAAAATAAAATCGTTGTCAACTCACCTACAACAGTATGAAAATTTGTGTCGAAAGTTACGAAATTCGTCATTCTTCGCGTCATATTTCGCTTTCTTAAGTGTTTGGATTTCGCCCGTACTTTCCGGACATGTCCTACGATATTTTCCAGATGTCAGGCCAGGAATATGACCAATTGACCATCAATATTCACCAATTGGACATCGACATAGTGAATAATATTCAGAATTTCAAAATTAATATGTGTATTGAGTGTATAACTACCACGCAACCTGATATTACATTAGGCTTGATTGATTAGATAATTAGTTGATCAGCGTATTTATCGTGTGATACCGTTTATACACCTATCTTGTTTACCTGCTTAATCTACCTTACAAGTAATTTTAACTATCAATGTAATTTTAAAATAACATTTTACAAAAATGATTTGACATCACCACAAGCAATTCTTATTTCGGAAGCTTTGTTTCCTTTGCTACCCTATAAACGAATAAATTTTTGAGAAATATTACTGGCCTGAATTTGATTGAGGGCAGACACGGATCGACAAGCTTTCTTTCTATTGTATTATGAAAGCATGTAATTTTGTAGGAATTACAAAAATGAAATGAAATGGAATTAACGTCCTACTGTTCTGTTCCGAACTGGGCTAATGAAGATGGGCATATACGCCATACAGTGTGCTATGAGGAAAATTTGCCCGGACAGCGACACTACGGCCTAATCTTATAACGAATTCCAACTGTCAAGGGATCGCTACGTCCACGCCAATGTGTACACGGGACTTGGTTTGTCGTCCCATCCGAACGACTAGACAGCTGTCCTTGTAGGAATATTACTGACATAAATTTGAATACCATACCGGAATTAAATATGAATAAGCGGTTGCCATACAAGATACGCCCACATTTTGCAAGAGATGGACAGAGAACAAGCTATATAAAAAGCGATTTTTTGTACCATCAGGGGCCATCATCCAGTTTGTTATAATCCGACATGTGACAAAATCAAAAGGAATCAACTTTGTGATATAAAAGAATATATAAAAGTTTCATCAAAGTCGAAAAGAAAGGAGCTACAAGCAAAAAATGTGATTTTACATACATTCAATGTCATAATCCAGGAAGTTACATTGTGATATGCGCAAATATCTAAAGAAACCGAGATCTTTGTGTAACACTATCTTAGTGATTACAGAGACCAGTTTCATAAATATATGGTTTATTTACATCGGAACAGAATACAAAATCATATAAAAAACTACAGCAGCAATACAGGTACTTAAACTATATACAGGAATGCATCAGAACGGTACATAATTATATTAAGTCTGCCATTCCGCCTCTCTGCCAAGACAGGGTTTAACTCGGGTGAGTCCATAAGCCTGTCTGTGCATCTCTCTGCTCTGTCCCTGTTCGTCTTTGCTCCCCTTCTTCTTGAGACAGAGAGACCCTTCTATGGTGAGCTTCCAAGCGCCACTCATTTGTCTCAACAACCACAGCTAATTTATACTAAACTTAGATGTCGTATAAAGTTAATCAAAGCATGCATATACATATATTATTGATATTTAATATATCATATAAAGAACTACACAATGAATCAGCTGTCATTGATAGATTTTATACTATAAGCACGGTCAGTGATAGGTCAGCGTGAACTCTCTCATTCCGTAACATTTGGGATACAAACATACTTTTGAAGATTCATCAAAATCTGATAAAATCTTGGAATTACATATTTTTACACTATTTGCGTGCGAGAAGCGGCCATTTTGTCTGGCAGTTTCAGTTCGATTTTCACGAAATTCGAACTTTGCAATCATTAACGTGTAAAGGGGATATATCAAAACATATTTATAAGACGAATGAAAATTGTGATCTCTATGTCGTCGCCCCTGTCCGTCCGCAATTTGTTTGTGGACTCTCTGCAGGTCACAATTCTTATCTGATTTTGACGAAACTTGAAATATAGGTTTATCCCCATAAGATCTCGGCTGCTTTCGATATTGGCATGTATCGGATCAAAACTTCATTGATTATGGCCCCTGATTGTACGAAAAATCATGTTTTTAGCTTGTGGACCCTATAGAGGTCACAATTTTGAACCGATTTTGATGAAACTTGACATGCATGTTTATAACCCAAAGATCTTGGTTCCTTTCGATATTTGCGCCTATCGGAACGTAATATCCTGAATTATGGCCCCTGATTGTCCGAAAAATCACCTTTTTATACGCCCACATTTTCATGTGGACGTATTATGTCGTCGCCCCTGTCCCTCCGGACGTCCGTCCGTCCACAATTTGTTTGTGGACTCTCTACAGGTCACAATTCTTATCTGATTTTGACGAAACTTGAAATAAAGGTTTATCCCCATAAGATCTCGGTTCCTTTCGATATTGGCATGTATCGGATCGGAACTTCATGGATTATGGCCCCTGATTGTACGAAATGTCATGTTTTTAGCTTGTGGACCCTATAGAGGTCACAATTTTGAACCGATTGTCAAAGGCGTTTTATAGCTGAGGCGCTGGAGGCGACCCTCCTCGCGAAAAAAATCAAAGTAGTTGAAAAAATAACACGGAAGAAAAATGCTAAAACCGATGAGAAAAATGAAAATGTACCCTAGTTAGGGGGCCCTAAAGGTAGACAGAAGGGCCCCACGTCTGACAAAAGGGCCCCTCTGGCCAAGGGAAAGGGCCCTCGAGTCCGAGTCAATCGTTTTCTGTAGACTGTTACTGTCAAATCTACTACTGAATGAGAATGCAGTAATTGCATTGACATGAAAATCATCTATCTAGACCCCCCCCCCCCCCGCGAAAGGGCCCTCAAAATAGTAGAGCCTCCGCCATGATAAGCCTTAAAACGCCCATGCCGATTGTGATGAAACTTGACATGCATGTTTATAACCCCAAAATCTTGGTTCCTTTCGATATTTGCGGCCATCGGATTGTAACTTCCTGAATTATGGCCCCTGATTGTCCGAAAAATCGCCCTTTTTAGCTTGTGGTCCCTCTGGAGGTCAAAATTATTATCTGATTTAAAAAACCGTTCGATTATATCACCGTTACATGGTAATGAAGGTTGAGTTCAAATTTCGTGAAAATCGGACCAAAATTGACAAACAAAATGGCAGCCGTTTGTACGCGAATAGTTTGAAAATATGTTATATCAAGGTTGTGGACCCTATAGAGGTCACAATTTTGAACCGATTTTGATGAAACTTGACATGTATGTTTATAATCCAAAGATCTTGGTTCCTTTCGATATTTGCACCCATCGGATCGTAACTTCCTGAATTATGGCCCCTGATTGTCCGAAAAATTGCCCTTTTTAGCTTGTGGTCCCTCTGGAGGTCAAAATTATTATCCGATTAAAAAAAAACGTTTGATTATATCACCGTTACATGGTAATGAAGGCTCTGTTCGAATTTCGTGAAAATCAAACCAAAATTGACGGACAAAATGGCCGCCGTTTGTACGCGAATAGTGTGAAAATATGTTATATCAAGGTTGTGGACCCTATAGAGGTCACAATTTTGAACCGATTTTGATGAAACTTGACATGCATGTTTATAACCCGAAGATCTTGGTTCCTTTCGATATTTGCGCTCATTGATTCCTAACTTCCTGAATTATGGCCCCTGATTGTACGAAAAATCACCCTTTTTAGCCTGTGGTCCCACTGGAGATCAAAATTATTATCCGATTTAAAAAAACGTTTGATTATATCACCGTTACATGGTAATGAAGGTTGAGTTCAAATTTCGTGAAAATCGGACCAAAATTGACAAACAAAATGGCAGCCGTTTGTACGCGAATAGTGTGAAAATATTTTATATCAAAGTTGTGGACCCTATAGAGGTCACAATTTTGAACCGATTTTGATGAAACTTGACATGTATGTTTATAATCCAAAGATCTTGGTTCCTTTCGATATTTGCATCCATCGGATCGTAACTTCCTGAATTATGGCCCCTGATTGTCCAAAAAATTGCCCTTTTTAGCTTGTGGTCCCTCTGGAGGTCAAAATTATTATCCGATTTAAAAAAACGTTTGATTGTATCACCGTTACATGGTAATGAAGGCTCTGTTCGAATTTCGTGAAAATCAAACCAAAATTGACGGACAAAATGGCCGCTGTTTGTACGCGAATAGTGTGAAAATATGTTATATCAAGGTTGTGGACCCTATAGAGGTCACAATTTTGAACCGATTTTGATGAAACTTGACATGCATGTTTATAACCCGAAGATCTTGGTTCCTTTCGATATTTGCACTCATTGATTCGTAACTTCCTGAATTATGGCCCCTGATTGTACGAAAAATCACCCTTTTTAGCTTGTGGTCCCACTGGAGGTCAAAATTATTATCCGATTTAAAAAAACGTTTGATTATATCACCGTTACATGGTAATGAAGATTGAGGGAAAATTTTGTGAAAATCGGACCAAAATTGACAGACAAAATGGCCGCCGTTTGTACGCGATTAGTGTGAAAATACGTTATATTAAGGTTGTGGACCCTATAGAGGTCACAATTTTGAACCGATTTTGATGAAACTTGACATGCATGTTTATAACCCAAAGATCTTGGTTCCTTTCAATATTTGTGCATATCGGATTGTAACTTCCTGAATTATGGCCCCTGATTGTACGAAAAATGACCCTTTTTATACGCCCACATTTTCATGTGGACGTATTATGTCGTCGCCCCTGTCCGTCCGGACGTCCGTCCGTCCACAATTGTTTGTGGACTCTCTACAGGTCACAATTCTTACCCGATTTTGACGAAACTTGAAATATATGTTTATCCCCAAAATATCTCGGCTGCTTTCGATATTGGCATGTATCGGATCAAAACTTCATGGATTATGGCCCCTGATTGTACGAAAAATCACGTTTCTAGCTTGTGGACCCTATAGAGGTCACAATTTTGAACCGATTTTTATGAAACTTGACATGCATGTTTATAACCAAAAGATCTTGGTTCCTTTCGATATTTGCG
Organism: Patella ulyssiponensis; assembly: GCA_963678685.1. Lineage (NCBI taxonomy): Eukaryota > Metazoa > Mollusca > Gastropoda > Patellidae > Patella > Patella ulyssiponensis. Next base: position 38,411,931 of record OY783226.1, read on the forward strand.
TCTATCGGAACGTAATTTCCTGAATTATGGCCCCTGATTGTCCGAAAAATCACCTTTTTTAGCTTGTGGTACCTCTGGAGGTCACAATTATTATCCGATTTAAAAAACCGTTCGATTATATCACCGTTACACCCTAAGGAAGGTTGAGTTCGAATTTCGGGAAAATCGGACCAAAATTGCCATACAAAATGGCCGCCGTTTGTACGCGAATACTGTTAAAAAATGGTATATCAGTGTTGTGGACCCTGTAGAGGTCACAATTTTAATTCGATTTTGATGAAACTTGAAATTCATGGTTATAACCCAAAGATCTTGGTTCCTTTCGATATTTGCGCATATCGGATCGTAACTTCTTGAATTATGGCCCCTGATTATACGCAAAATCGCCTTTTTATACGCCCACATTTTCATGTGGACGTATTATGTCGTCGCCCCTGTCCGTCCGGACGTCCGTCCGTCTGTCCGTCCGTCCGTCCACAATTTGTTTGTGGACTCTCTACAGGTCACAATTCTTATCTGATTTTGACGAAACTTGAAATATAGGTTTATCCCCATAAGATCTCGGTTCCTTTCGATATTGGCATGTATCGGATCGGAACTTCATGGATTATGGCCCCTGATTGTACGAAATATCATGTTTTTAGCTTGTGGACCCTATAGAGGTCACAATTTTGAACCGATTGTGATGAAACTTGACATGCATGTTTATAACCCCAAAATCTTGGTTCCTTTCGATATTTGCGGCCATCGGATCGTAACTTCCTGAATTATGGCCCCTGATTGTCCGAAAAATCGCCCTTTTTAGCTTGTGGTCCCTCTGGAGGTCAAAATTATTATCCGATTTAAAAAACCGTTCGATTATATCACCGTTACATGGTAATGAAGGTTGAGATCAAATTTCGTGAAAATCGGACCAAAATTGACAAACAAAATGGCCGCCGTTTGTACGCGAATAGTGTGAAAATATGTTATATCAAGGTTGTGGACCCTATAGAGGTCACAATTTTGAACCGATTTTGATGAAACTTGACATGTATGTTTATAACCCAAAGATCTTGGTTCCTTTCGATATTTGCACCCATCGGATCGTAACTTCATGAATTATGGCCCCTGATTGTCCGAAAAATTGCCCTTTTTAGCTTGTGGTCCCTCTGGAGGTTAAAATTATTATCCGATTTAAAAAAACGTTTGATTATATCACCGTTACATGGTAATGAAGGCTCTGTTCGAATTTCGTGAAAATCAAACCAAAATTGACGGACAAAATGGCCACCGTTTGTACGCGAATAGTGTGAAAATATGTTATATCAAGGTTGTGGACCCTATAGAGGTCACAATTTTGAACCGATTTTGATGAAACTTGACATGCATGTTTATAACCCGAAGATCTTGGTTCCTTTCGATATTTGCGCTCATTGATTAGTAACTTCCTGAATTATGGCCCCTGATTGTACGAAAAATCACCCTTTTTAGCTTGTGGTCCCACTGGAGGTCAAAATTATTATCCGATTTAAAAAAAACGTTTGATTATATCACCGTTACATGGTAATGAAGATTGGGGTAAAATTTTGTGAAAATCGGACCAAAATTGACGGACAAAATGGCCGCCGTTTGTACGCGATTAGTGTGAAAATACGTTATATTAAGGTTGTGGACCCTATAGAGGTCACAATTTTGAACCGATTTTGATGAAACTTGACATGCATGTTTATAACCCAAAGATCTTGGTTCCTTTCAATATTTGTGCATATCGGATTGTAACTTCCTGAATTATGGCCCCTGATTGTACGAAAAATGATCTTTTTTTTTAGCTTTTGGCTCCTCTGGGGTCAGAATTATTATCCCATTTAAAAAAACGTTTGATTATATCACCGTTACATCGTAATGAAGGTTGAGGTCGAATTTCGTGAAAATCGGACCTAAATTGACAGCTGTTTTTGTCAGGCCATCCATCCTTCATCACTAACAAGGGGAAACCACGCCAGAAAATCTAGATGAACTTTGTCACCCAATGCAGGGATCAAACACCTAACCTCAAGGTTACCGAGCCAGCATCTTACCCACTTAGCAACATGATCCCCAGTCGAATTTGAAGCCTACTGAAATGAACCTTTATAACCCAAAGATCTTAATTCATTTCGATATTTGCACATAGGAAAAATCACTTTGGGTATTGCTTGTTCTCTATCCATCTCTCCAAAATGTGGGCGTATCCTGCCTGGCAGTGCCAGCCTATCTTTTAGCTTTTGGCCCCTCTGGGGTCAGAATTATTATCCCATTTAAAAAAAGTTTGATTATATCACCGTTACATCGTAATGAAGGTTGAGGTCGAATTTCGTGAAAATCGGACCAAAATTGACAGCTGTTCTTGTCAGGCCATCCATCCTTCATCACTAACAAGGGGAAATCACGCCAGAAAATCTAGATGAACTTTGTCACCCAATGCAGGGATCAAACACCTAACCTCAAGGCTACCGAGCCAGCATCTTACCCACTTAGCAACATGATCCCCAGTCGAATTTGAAGCCTACCGAAATGAACCTTTATAACCCAAAGATCTTAATTCATTTCGATATTTGCACATAGGAAAAATCACTTTCGGTATTGCTTGTTCTCTATCCATCTCTCGAAAATGTGGGCGTATCCTGCCTGGCAGTGCCAGCCTATCTTTTAGCTTGTGGTCCCTCTGGAGGTCACAATTATTATCCGATTTAAAAAACCGTTTGATTATGTCACCGTTACACCCTAAAGAAGGTTGAGTTCAAATTTCGGGAAATTCAGACCAAAATTGCCATACAAAATGGCCGCCGTTTGTACACGAATACTGTTAAAAAAATGGTATATCAGTGTTGTGGACCCTGTAGAGGTCACAATTTTAATTCGATTTTGATGAAACTATCGGGTATAATAAAATTAACAGTGTTCAGTAGCCCACGAATGGAAACCACTGCCAATCAATTATCCTTGTGTATATTGCTCTAATCACAATTAATAAAGGGGCTACATCAAACAGATTAAAAGCTCAACATGTAATCAATTTACTTAGGTGTGTTTTGTTTTACAATTAGTGATACTGTGATCATTCTTTAAGTTGAGTTGTTGTTACGGCATATTTGACGACTTCCATCGCTCGTGCGGCAATTCACTGTTTGAACATCAAACAAATTGAAAAATTTTCTTTAATGTCTTCACATGATTACAAGAGTTAATCGTATCAACGTTGCGAATGATGTAGATATATATATCAGAAATGCTAGCATTCTCTATATCATTTCAAAATGTTGAAATTCCTCACCTCCCAGAATAACAAAAGAAAAGAAAGCGAGATGACGATATCGCCGTCAATGTATCCGACCTCCTTTCTTCAACATCGGCCCACGAGGATGACAGTTCCGCTCCGAAAAACAAAGTCGGCCGTAAATTCTCTACTAAATTGTCATAAGATATGATATTCCCACGCAAAAAGATGTATTCCCAGGTGTGTTTTCAATCCATTTTTTCCTTTTATATAACAATTGATAGACGTCATTTGGTTAAAACAATGAGCTTTTACGATCGCCCCCATTTTGAAATATGTGCAAATGTCTTTACTACATTATAGAGTTAAAATACTAGCACGATATTATTCGAGCTCTTAAAATATCAATACGAGTTAATAAATTGATAAGTTTAAGAATTATGTTAATTATTGCACATGTGTTATATGACTTTGAATTATTTACGTGAGCTAATCATTCGGAACTACTTTTTCCCAGTGTATGGAGAAAATAGTCAACCGGCGAATATGTCACGTATGCACGCACTGAGAACGGGGATTCTCGCACCAAAACATAATCAAAACCAAGTTACGATGTTCTTTGAGCATGAACAATCTTGACGAATTAATGAGAATTTCTATGAAGGGGCCACCACTTGCAGAATTTCAACCGGCACGTGCTTTACAGAAATGGAAATCCTGTAAAAACCGACGAGTATATACGGGTGATGTCGTAAACAAATTAAGAAAATAGGGTACTTTCGATAAAAGAATGCATCTCGTTATTGTTATATTTATTAAGGTATAAATAACTAAATGATAATAATTGATTACATGTGTTCTTTTATTTATAAGGGGGATAGATGGGTGGGTATTTTGATGAAACTTGAAATGCATGGTTATAACCCAAAGGTCTTGGTTCCTTTCGATATTTGCGCATATCGGATGGTAACTTCCTGAATTATGGCCCCTGATTGTACGCAAAATTGCCTTTTTTTTAGCTTGTCGTCCCTCTGGAGGTCACAATTATTTTCCGATTTAAAAAAACGTTTGATTATATCACCGTTACACCTTAAGGAAGGTTTTAGTCCGAATTTCGGGAAAATCGTACCAAAATTGACAGACGAAATGACCGCCGTTTGTATGCGAAAATGGAAAATCATGGTTGTGGACCCTGTGTAGGTCACAATTTTAATTCGATTTTGATGAAACTTGAAATGCATGGTTATAACCCAAAGATCTTGGTTCCTTTCATTATTTGCGCATATCTGATCGTAACTTCCTGAATTATGGCCCCTGATTGTCCGAAAAATCGCCTATGGTCCCTCTGGAGGTCACAATTATTATCCGATTTAAAAAAACGTTTGACTCTATCACTGTTACACCCTACAGAAGGTTGAGTTCGAATTTCGAGAAACTCGGACCATAATTGCCAGACAATATGGCCGCCGTTTGTACGCGAATAGTGTAAAAATATGGTATATCAAAGTTGTGGACCCTGTAGAGGTCACAATTTTAATTCGATTTTGATGAAACCTGAAATGCATGTTTATAACCTAAAGATCTTTATTCTTTTTGATATTTGTGCATATCAAATTGTAACTTAATGAATTATGGCCTTTGATTGTAGGAAAAATCACTTTCGGTATTGCTTGTTCTCTATCTCTCGAACAATTATTATCCAATTTAAAAAGAAACTGATTATATTACTGTTGCACCGTAAGGAAGGTTGAGTTCGAATTTCGTGAAAATCGTACCAAAATTGACGAAATGGTCGCCGTTTGTACGCGAATAGTGTAAAAATATGGTATATCATGATTTTGACGAAAAGTCACATTTCTAGGTTGTGTACCGTCACACCATAATCATTGTCGGCTTGGAATTTCATGAATATCAGACTGGAACTGACCAACAAAATGGCTGCTCCCAATACAGTATGGAATACAAGACTTAATGATGTAGGAAAAATCGCTTTCGGTATTGCTTGTTCTCTATCCATCTCTCGAAAATGTGGGCGTATCCTGCCTGGCAGTGCCAGCCTATCTTTGTACAATCATGGGCCATAATCCAGGAAGTTAATATCCGATATCCGGGAATATCGGATGGAGCCGAGCTCTTTGAGTTATAAACGCTCCTTTTAAGTTTCATCAAAAATTGTGTGAACTCCATAGTCCACGATCTAAAAACAAGATTTTTCGTAAAATCAGAGGTCATAGTCCATGGACGGACAGGGGTGACGACAATACACGTCCACACGAAAATGTGGACGGATAGGCGGACAGGGGCGTCCACACGAGAATGTTGATGTACAAAAAAAAAAAAGGTACCCCTATTTTTATTACGGGCGGATTTTGAATACAGTATGAAATACAAGACTTAATGATGTAGGAAAAATCGCTTTCGGTATTGCTTGTTCTCTATCCATCTCTCGAAAATGTGGGCGTATCCTGCCTGGCAGTGCCAGCCTATCTTTGTACAATCATGGGCCATAATCCAGGAAGTTAATATCCGATATCCGGGAATATCGGATGGAGTTGAGCTCTTTGAGTTATAAACGCTCCTTTTAAGTTTCATCAAAAATTGTGTGAACTCCATAGTCCACGATCTAAAAACAAGATTTTTCGTAAAATCAGAGGTCATAGTCCATGGACGGACAGGGGTGACGACAATACACGTCCACACGAAAATGTGGGCGGACAGGGGCGTCCACACGAGAATGTTGATGTACAAAAAAAAAAAAGGTACCCCTATTTTTATTACGGGCGGATTTTGAATATTTTTTAGACATTTTATAACGAAGAAAACGATGTTTTGACATCGCAAAACTATTATTATTTGGGAAATTCTGCATTCATTTGCTGTCGAATAAACGAAGACACGTTATTTTGTACCATAGGGGAATTAAATATGAAAAATGTCGAGGTGCACCTATTTTTATCTTCTCTAACTCGACCGTTTTTCGTAATTTTGACGCTTTAGATTGAAAATTTGCGAAAATCCATATATTCTCGGGGAGACGCCATCTTGGATTTGCAGACTTAATACCAAAATCATACGGGGAGTGAATATTTTGGCAAATCCGGTTGGAGGGGAGGCGGAGTTGATATATTGACCCTCTGAATAACAATATAGGCGATAGGGTACCTGAATAATCCGCCGATGTATCCCAATCAAAACGGAAGTTTTTGCTAACTTTCGACACAAATTTTCATACTGTTGCAAGTTAGCTGACAACAAATTTATTTCTTATGTTGTTAGAACTGGTCAAGCTGCAAATAAATTGATTTTAATTTGTATCGCAAACCCTGCTCCAGTGGAGTTATCACGATCTGAAGATGGGGTACATTTCAGGCATCTCTAGACAAGTATCTTGTGAAGTATCCGGATACCTTTGGAAAATGAACTTGAACCGGATGACCGTGATAATGTGGTAGTGCAAGAACCCGACTGTCATGAGCAACCCAAACCTAGTTCTCCAGGGTCATGTAACAGCGGTAGTAGTGCGAAGAAAATACCTAAAATTTGGCCTGAAAATGGCAAAAAACAGCCGAAAAACATAAAAGGCCCGTATCTCGAAAACGGTTGATTTCTGAAATAAGTGATTTTGGCTGGGGAGTAGGCTCGACGGGTCGACCAAACCCTGTGAATATGAACTAAAACCGCCGACCCCCACCTTCGAACATCTGCATGATATTGCATGGTTTTCTCGTGGAATGACTCTTAAAGCCTCGTGTGTTGCTATAAGCACAGTTGTATAACATTCAAAATATTTACCAAATGGAATATAAGACCGTGTAAAGAAAAAAAATAACAATTTCAGGGCAAAAAACACTTTTAAATGGAAACACCAATGTCCATGTTACATACATACCCACATTGAAATTATTCAGTGTGAAAAGAAATTGCCTTGCAATTGGTAAACTATGATTTCCTGATTTCTTTGGGGTAATTTTTTCTATCAATAAGCAGTTTTCATACGCTTTTTCCACCTTTTTATAAAATGTCTAAGTTACATGCTGTTTTATCATTTCTCATTTCCAATTGGCTTGTGGAGATGGTTTGATTCTGATGTTAAAAATTATTTACCATTAATAACTTTTAGATTTCTTATATTGTTGACCATTAAAATAATGCTGTTGACTTGGAGAGATTATGAAAGTAAAGATTGTGTCCTGGTTACATACAGTTCCTTGTGCAGATAATATTGTACTCAATAATTAAAAAAGAGTTGTTGTAAAGCTTTTAAACTGAACAAGACCACTCTATTTCGAACTTAAATGTACCAGTAATCTATATTTTAATATTTTATTGGAAATGTAAGGCTAACTGGCATGGAACTTTAGTCCATGTTACCTACAGCATTGCAGATGAAATCTTTCAATAACTGATTCACTTCCTAGAAAGTTATCCCAATACCATAGCAAGGTTGTGACAAGGATCATATTGCAGAAATTCAGACAATATCTATTTGAAAAAAAATGAATTTTAATTTTCTGTTTCACAGACAAAATTCTTGTACCAGTACTGTTGCCTTATCCATATGCTTAAATTTATCTTTTAAAGATGGGTTCTCAGCAAAGTATTTATCGGGTGGTTATTGCCAACAAAAGTATGGCAATTTTGGTATATATGGAAAGTAGAGATATCCAATCTTACTAGAAAAATATTGGATTCCCTGAAAAACACTCATTGAGAGTATACAGGATAAAAATGTAAGGGTTCCCCTTATCGACAGCCCGACGATTGGGGCTATACCAAGGCGTGACGTCGAAGGCTGCACGAGCACATTGGGCGCTTTGTGTACATGTTGATAAACTCTATAAAGAGATAAGATAAAAATCACGGAAAAAGACGCAGGCAGTGAATAATGCGAGAATTTAATTAGGATTCGATATTTGTAATAAACAGTCAACGATTACAGACAACAACGTCTTGTGTATGCAATGAATTCTCACCCGTCTTTGCCTGCGGTTGCCATAAGGACGGAGAAGGGTAATCCCCTGACGCAAACATGGCCTCTTTTGATCGATTTTCATAACGGGATATACTTGGCAATTACAGTGTTTTGAGAAGGATTTGAAGCAAAATTATGATAAATTAATTAGTTTGAATATGTTTTCAGACCTAATATATTATGAAATCACCCAGTTTGTACCCGGGAAACCAAACTATATACAAGTGATTTGTATATATTTTCCTCTATTCTAAATTATTGTTGTGTGTTATTTAATGCATCATAGTTGGGTACGAGACTTAAAATCCGTGACCAATTTGCGGGGAAGTTGTTTTGAAGGTGCTTTCTATATGAAAAAAACCTGCTGAAGCGATTAAGCTTGGGTGCCTCTCTCTAAAATGCTGGCGGAAGTCGCTAGAGGGCCAAATTCAAAATGGTGGTCAGATGTGGCGGGAAAATATAAAATTATGTAATATAGGCTTCTGATGTGTCTATTCGTATGTTTTAAGGGTCTCTGAATCGAAATATTGTAATCAAAAATCAATCCAGCCACTAGTTTTGCCAATACGGCCGAAAAATCCAAGATGACCACCATTTTTGGCCTGGAAAATAGTTTCGGGGTGGATGTCTTCAATTTTGATGAATTTGTGTCGATAGATGGCAACCAACAATAATACTCACCGATATTTATCATCTGATATACTCTGTAGTCAACTGACCTATGTAAGGCCCTGTATCCATATGAACCTTTGTTTTTTTAAATGTGCCTGTTCCAATAGGTTGTACCAAGGGAATTTGTGGCCTCGCGCACGGAACATGTGGTCTTGTGACCGGGAACACAGACAATGAACATGTCAATTCTTTTGCGGCTGGACAAGAGGGAACACGCAATTACCAGTACGATATTGTATGGAGTAGCATCTCCCGGTCTGTTTCAAGGCCTGGAAACTTGTGTGAAATTCACCCAGTTCATTGCTAGTTATAAAATTGGCCGGACCCAGCACCGTGGGCGTGTCTGAAGACATGTTTGTCACAGGATGGGCGAGGCGTGACCGTTTTGGGGAATAAAGAAAACTAAGATAAAAAAGAATTCAATTTATATAGTACAACATAAATATACAACATAACAATCTTTCACAAGTGCGCGCACTTAATGAATTATGACGTTACAAAATGTTCACCAATCGGCAAGACCATACTTCATCGATACCATTTATCGGCGACCAGTCATCGACGATACCATTCCAGGAACAAACTGTCGACGATACCGTTTATCGGCGACTTTTCTTAGACGATACCATTTCAAGAAGAAACTGTCCACCTATTGGCAAGACCATACTACGACGACACCATTTATCGGCTACTATTCAACGACGATACCATGTATCGGCTACTATTCAACGACGATACCATGTATCGGCTACTATTCAACGACGATACCATGTATCGGCTACTATTCAACGACGATACCATGTATCGGCTACTATTCAACGACGATACCTTGTATCGGCTACTATTCAACGACGATACCATGTATCGGCTACTATTCAACGACGATACCATGTATCGGCTACTATTCAACGACGATACCATGTATCGGCTACTATTCAACGACGATGCCATGTATCGGCTACTATTCAACGACGATGCAATGTATCGGCTACATTCAACGACGATACCATTTATCAGCCACCAGTCATCGACGATACCATTCCAGGAACAAACTGTCGACGATACCATTTATCAGCGACTATTCTTAGACGATACCATTTATCAGCGACTAATCTTAGACGATACCATTTATCGGCGACTAGTCTTAGACGATACCATTTATCGGCGACTAGTCTTAGACGATACCATTCCAAGAAGAAACTATCCACCCATCGGCAAGACCATACTACGACGATACTAATTATCGGCTACTATTCAACGACGATACCATGTATCGGCTACTATTCAACGATGATACCATGTATCGGCTACTATTCAACGATGATACCGTGTATCGGCTACTATTCAACGACGATACCATGTATCGGCCACTATTCAACGACGATACCATGTATCGGCTACTATTCAACGACGATACCATGTATCGGCTACTATTCAACGACGATACCATTCCAGCAACATTCAGTAGGTACCCAAAGGGAACCTGTAAAATTAGTCAACATTTGTACATAAATTTACTCATACTAACTTATATACTCATACTAAAATATGCAACGATGAGTAAAACATATGAATCCTGTACAGAGGGAACCCAACACAACAAAGTTAAAAGTATAATTTCACTCACCCAAGTACCCGGTGGCAGTATCAAGTCCTCAGTACCACTGTCATAATTCATCTCCCAAACAAGCCCGATTGGCCGGCTTATATACTACCTGTATGCACGTGCATTGCAGGTAGAAAGTTTGGGCGAGCCTTAAAATTACAGGTAAATAGTTTAGGCGAGCCACGCAGCAGAGTTTGGGCGACCGATAGTGATACTAATGAAATACGACCGTGACAATGTTGTCTTCAGAGATGAGCACCAGCAAGGAAAATAAATGCAATAGCGGCATCCTCCTCATCCTTCCGATTTTCACTAGTTAAGTTCATCGTCAAGCTATCAATAAAATAACTGTTCGCATAACGATAGTTGTGTCTTGTGTTTATTTTATTTTCAGGCTTATTTAATGCTTAATTACTGAAAGTCTGAGATCACACACTCTTCCGTTGGTAATGGTTGGAAACTGCCCCATAATGGACAGTGCGGCTCAATTAGATATGTGAACCCAGCATTACCAGGACGTTTAAGCGACTTACTTGTTCACTGCAGTGATAGTGCAAGTGATGAAGATTCCGATGAAACTTCAACTTCTGAATCTGAACAATCAAAACTGGACCTATCTTTTGAATCGGATGACTGTGATTCTGATAAGTAAAACTTTGACTTTGACTGGATAAGTTGGTGAGGTTGATTATCATGCGTGATTAAATATTACATAGGTCCATTATTAAGCGTTAATTAAATTAAAATCAAAATCGGTTGACTACAGAGTATATCAGATGATAAATATCGGTGAGTATTATTGCTGGTTTCCATCTATCGACACAAATTCATCAAAATTGAAGACATCGACCGCGAAACTATTTACCAGGCCAAAAATGGTGGCCATTTTGGATCTTTCGGCCATATTGGCAAAACTAGAGGCTAGATGGATTTTTGATTACAATATTTCGATTCAGAGACCCTTAAAACATACGAATAGACACATCAGAAGCCTATATTACATAATTTCATATTTTCCCGCCACATCTGACCACCATTTTGAATTTGGCCCTCTAGCGGCTTCCGCCAGCATTTTAGAGAGAGGCACCCAAGCTTAATCGCTTCAACAGGTTTTTTCCATATAGAAACCACCTTCAAAACACCTTCCCCGCAAATTGGTCACGGATTTTAGGTCTCGTACCCAACTATCAGTCTATATCTTTTGTAATATATTTTCTATGAAGGGCAGGATGTTAGAAAGTCTATTATAGCCCAATCTTCAACCCTTCTCAAATAAAGTCATTATTATTATTATTATAATAATTGTCCCCTGCCTTTCGAAGAAAGTTGGGGGACTATTAAAATGGGTTCGTCCGTCCGTCTGTCTGTCTGTCTGTCCATCTGTCCGTCACCCTTTTTGGGACACAATAACTCTCTTCCTAATTGAGCTAGAATGTTCAAACTTGGTGTATGTGTTTATTAGGTCAATGCCTTGATGGAGTTCGAAGATGAGCATTTTCCGCTTAGGGTAAGCAGAGATAAGCAATTTGATTGGTTGATGCTTTGGGACACGATAACTTTAGTTCTAATTAAGTGAGAGTGATGAAACTTGGTGTATAGTTTCATTACATTAATACCTCGACTAAGTTCGATAATGAGCATTTTCTGCTCAGGGTAAGCAGAGCGATACGCAATTTGATTGGTCGAGACTTTGGAACACAATAACTCTCCTTCTAATTGAGTTAAAATGTTCAGACTTGGTGTATATGCTTATTACTATTAGGTCAATGCCTTGATGGAGTTCTAAGATGAGCATTTTCCGCTTAGGGTAAGCAGAGATAAGCAATTTGATTGGTTGATGCTTTGGGACACGATAACTTTAGTTCTAATTAAGTGAGAGTGGTGAAACTTTGTGTATAGTTTCATTACAGTAATACTAATACCTTGAATAAGTTCGATAATGAGCATTTTCTGCTCAGGGTAAGCAGAGCGATACGCAATTTGAGTGGTCGAGACTTTGGAACACAATAACTCTCCTTCTAATTGAGTTAAAATGTTCAAACTTGGTGTATATGCTTATTAGGTCAATGCCTTGATGGAGTTCGAAGATGAGCATTTTCCGCTTTGGGTAAGCAGAGATTAGCAATTTGATTGGTTGATGCTTTGAGACACGATAACTCGATACGTTTGAAAAAAATAAATGTGCGATTAATTAATATGTGTCGTCTATTTATTTTGGGATTTCGGCGGGGGACATCAGCCTCACTGTCAGATGAAGATAGCATAAAAACGTAATTAGTTATATACAAAGCTTTCCATAGACTATAATTTTTATACGCCCACATTTCATGTGGACGTATATTGTCGTCACCCCTGTCCGTCTGGACGTCCGTCCGTCCACAATTTGTTTGTGGACTCTCTACAGGTCACAATTCTTATCCGATTTTGACGAAACTTCAAATATAGGTTTATCCCCATAAGATCTCGGTTCCTTTCGATATTGGCATGTATCGGATCGGAACTTCATGGATTATGGCCCCTGATTGTACGAAATATCATGTTTTTAGCTTGTGGACCCTATAGAGGTCACAATTTTGAACCGATTTTAATGAAACTTGACATGTATGTTTATAACCCAAAGATCTTGTTTCCTTTCGATATTTGCACCCATCTGATCGTAACTTCCTGAATTATGGCCCCTAATTGTCTGAAAAATCGCCCTTTTTAGCTTGTGGTCCCTCTGGAGGTCAAAATTATTATCCGATTTAAAAAACCGTTTGATTATATCACCGTTACATGGTAATGAAGATTGAGTTCAAATTTCGTGACAATCTGACCAAAATTGACGGACAAAATGGCCGCCGTTTGTACGCGAATAGTGTGAAAATATGTTATATCAAGGTTGTGGACCCTATAGAGGTTACAATTTTGAACCGATTTTGATGAAACTTGACATGCATGTTTATAGCCCAAAGATCTTGGTTCCTTTCGATATTTGAACCCATCGGATCGTAACTTCCTGAATTATAGCGGGGGGTTGGGATAGCCTAGTGGTCTAGAGTGCCGCGCTTCGACCTCTAGCTGGCCGGTCACCTCTGGCTTGCGGCTGTGGTTTCGAGCCGTGGTGTGAGCGTATGTGGCATGGAGATAGGGGCACCTTTTCAACCTCGTGGGTTTCCTCCCACAGCTAAAGACCCCTACGCGCAAGCGAACTATTGAAATAAAATTAAAACCGTATGTTAGTCCCGAAATAACCTGGTTGTGTTGAGTGGACGTTAAACCCCATTTCTCTCTCTCTCTCTCTCTGAATTATAGCCCCTGATTGTCCGAAAAATCGCCCTTTTTAGCTTGTGGTCCCTCTGGAGGTCAAAATTATTATCCGATTTGAAAATCCGTTTGATTATATCACCGTTACATGGTAATGAAGATTGAGTTAAAATTTCGTGAAAATCGGACCAAAATTGACAGACAAAATGGCCGCCGTTTGTACGCGATTAGTGTGAAAATATGTTATATTAAGGTTGTGGACCCTATAGAGATCACAATTTTGAACCAATTTTGATGAAACTTGACATGCATGTTTATAACCCGTAGATCTTGGTTTCTTTCGATATTTGCGCCCATTGATTCGTAACTTTCTGAATTATGGCCCCTGATTGTACGAAAAATCACCCTTTTTAGCTTGTGGTCCCACTGGAGGTCAAAATTATTATCCGATCTATAAAACCGTTTCATTATATCACCGTTACATGGTAATAAAGATTGAGTTCAAATTTTGTGAAAATCGGACCAAAATTGACATACAAAATGGCCGCCGTTTCTTCGCAAATAGTGTGAAAATATGTTATATCAAGGTTGTGGACCCTATAGAGGTCACAATTTTGAACCGATTTTGATGAAACTTGACATGCATGTTTATAACCCAAAGATCTTGGTTCCTTTCGATATTTGCACCCATCGGATCGTAACTTCCTGAATTATGGCCCCTGATTGTGCGAAAAATCGCCCTTTTTAGCTTGTGATCCCTCTGGAGGTCAAAATTATTATCCGATTTAAAAAACCGTATGATTATATCACCGTTACATGGTAATGAAGGTTGAGTTCAAATTTTGTGAAAATCAGACCAAAATTGACGGACAAAATGGCCACCGCTGGTACCTGAAAAGTGTAAAAATATGGTATATAGGTTGGGGAAGCTGTAGAGGTCACAATTTTAAATCAATTTTGATGAAACTTGAAATACATGTTTATAACCTAAAGATCTTGGTTCCTTTCGATATTTGCGCATATCGGATCCTAACTTCCTGAATTATGGCCCCTGATTGTATACGAAAAATCGCCTTTATTAGATTGTGGTCCCTCTGGAAGTCAAAACTATTACCCGATTTAAAAAAACGTTTCATTATATCACCGTTACAATGTAATGAATGTTTAGTTCGAATTTTGTGAAAATTGGACCAAAACTGACAGACAAAATGGCCGTCGCTTGTACACGAATACTATAAAAATATGGTATATCAAGGTTGTGGACCCTGTAGAGGTCACAATTTTAATCTGATGTTGATGAAACTTGAAATGCATGTTTATAACCCAAAGATCTTGGTTCCTTTTGATATTCAACGGATAATATCGGATTTTATTTTATGATAAGTAGTGGAATACCGTGTTTTATCAGTGAAATAAAAGTATTATTCCACTGGCTAGCAGTAGTTCATGTTGTTTTACCTAAAATGATTGTAAAATCATAAAATGAATAGAACATTTGTCGTTTTGTCGTGAATAACATATTTTATTTCATTTCTAAGCAAGAAAACGTTTATATTTTCACTCATGCTACGCATTCGTGAAAATATAAGTTTTCTTGCTTCTCGAAGAAATAAAATATGTTATTCACTCTAAAACGACAAATATCCTCTATGTAACTTCCGGAATTATAGCCCCTGATTGTACGCAAATTGACTTTTTTAGCTTGTGATCCCTCTATAGGTCTCAATTATTATCCAATTTTAGAAATAATATTAAATGTTTCGTATACTGAACGTTAGCATGGGGCAGAATTTTATAAAAACCAAACAAATTCTAATGATTTTCTGATAATTACTTAATATGCGACAACTCTTCTTGACGGCTGTGTGGGCGTATGTTTCATTGCCTGGCAACCTATTTTTTTCTTGTTATTTTACCAGTAATACATTTATTGTTCCAATACTTTGAAGAAACCACCAGATTATTAAAACAGAATCTTCTGTCTCTCTGTCACACTTTCTGGAACACAATATCTGTGCTTTTAAGTAAGCTGGGTGTTTGTTAGGTAAATGCCTTGATGGAACTTGATATAATCATTTTCAGCTTAGGCAAAGCAGAGATAAGCAATTTGATTGGTCAAGACGTTGGAGCATGATAACTATCTCTCCAATTAGATAGAATGTTGAAAATATTAGATAAATACCTTAGCTAAGTTTGATGATGAGCAATGCTGGGGCTCAACAGAGATAAACAACTTGATTGGTTGAGACTTTGGATCACAATAACATTGATTCTAATAGTTTCATTCATTTGGAATACGATAGCTTTGATTCTAGTTGAGTGAGAGTTATAAAACTTGGTGTATAGCTTCACTACATGATATTGTTGATTAAGACAAGGACATAGTTTCAATGTAGCCTTGTTAAATTACAGGTAGTGTCTGAACATTTAGAACAAGTGGTGGCCAATGAAAACTTTGAAAGAACTATATCTAACTTCGACATCAACTTTTCTAAACTTTTACTAGAATTGTTAGATAAGATTATGGACTTCTCTAGTAGAAATTATGGACACAAACTATTTAATATTTTGTACAGGTATGTTCATAATATCGATATAAACTACTACTTTAAATTTAATTATGAAATCTCTTCACCTCCTTTTTCTACGCCCACTTTGTGCAGTGTTTAAGTTTATGAAATAAAGAATCCTATTGATTTTTGTATACGCCCACATTATCATGTGGTTGTATATTGTTGTCCCCTCCGTCTGTCTGTCCGTTCACATTTCAATACTTGCGGACTGTAAATTCATGGATTATGGCCCCTGATCGTACTAAAAATCGCTCTCTCTTTTTTAGCTTGTTCTAGGTTCATTTCTTGCAAAATGTGAGTCTATCTTGGATGACAGCCACTCGTTAAAGATTTCCAATATATGTAACAGTTAATTTGATCATCTGGTTAAATTTTTTGTTTGTTTAAATGTTAGGAAGAATGGGAACCCAATCAAATTTTAATTGTTCCCCGTCTTTTGAAGAAAGTGGGGGACTATTAAAATATGTCTGTCCGTCCATCCCACTCTTTGGGCCACAATAACTCTCCTCCTAATTGAGATAGAATGTTCAAACTTGGTGTAGGTGTTTATTAGGTTAATACCTTGATGGAGTTCAAAGATGAGCATTTTCTGAAAAGGGTAAGCAGAGATAAGCAATTTGATTGGTTGATGCTTTGGGACACGATAACTTTAGTTCTAATTAAGTGAGAGTGATGAAACTTGGTGTATAGTTTCATTACAGTAATACCTTGACTAAGTTTGATAATGAGCATTTTCTGCTCAGGGTAAGCAGAGCGATACGCAATTTGATTGGTCGAGACTTTGGAACACAATAACTCTCCTTCTAATTGAGTTAAAATGTTCAAACTTGGTGTATATGCTTATTAGGTCAATGCCTTGATGGAGTTCGAAGATGAGCATTTTCTGCTTAGGGTAAGCAGAGATAAGCAATTTGATTGGTTGATGCTTTGGGACGGTTTCTTTCGATATTTGCGCATATCGGATCGTAACTTCCTGAATTATGGCCCCTGATTATACGCAAAATAGCCTTTTTATACGCCCACATTTTCATGTGAAAATCCACAAATATTTACAGTAGGCATCCTTAAACCAATCTTCCAACGAATTTCTGATGGGATCACAATTACTAGGTAACTGGATACATAAACAGCATAAGTGTAGTGTTAAAAATATATAAAACTGCCATTTAAAACCATCATACATGTCCATTATCCTGACTAGTTTCGTCAAATAAATTTTAACTTTTTCAAAGGAACAGTTCAACAGAAACAGGAAACAAATTTGAATAATGATGTCATATGTTGATGACATCACTAAGTTGTAATGGTTGCCCTGTCGTTGGTAACATGTAAGTTCTTCATTTTCTAGAAAGGTGATCTATCACATGAAAATATGATGATACTATTAACAAAGGTGCCTATACACAAGTTGAAAATCCACAAATATTTACAGTAGGCATCCTTAAACCAATCTTCCAACGAATTTCTGATGGGATCACAATTACTAGGTAATTATTCAAATTTGTTTCCTGTTTCTGTTGAACTGTTCCTTTGAAAAAGTTAAAATTTATTTGACGGACCAAAATTGCCATAGAAAATGGACGCCGTTTGTACGCGAATACTGTTAAAAAATGGTATATCAAGGTTGTGGACCCTGTAGAGGTCACAATTTTAATTCGATTTTGATGAAACTTGAAATTCATAGTTATAACCCAAAGGTCTTGGTTCCTTTCGTTATTTGCGCATATCGTATTGTAACTTCCTGAATTATGGCCCCTGATTGTCCGAAAAATCGCCTATGGTCCCTCTGAAGGTCACAATTATTATCCGATTTAAAAAAACGTTTGATTCTATCACCATTACACCCTACGGAAGGTTGAGTTCGAATTTCGAGAAAATCGGACCATAATTGCCAGACAAAATAGACGCCGTTTGTACGCGAATAGCGAAAAATATGGTATATCAAAGTTGTGGACCCTGTAGACTTGTAGAGGTCACAATTTTAATTCGATTTTGATGAAACCTGAAATGCGTGTTTATAACCTAAAAATCTTTATTCTTTTTATATGCCCACATTTTCATGTGGACGTATTATGTCGTCGCCCCTGTCCGTCTGAACGTCCGTCCACAATTTGTTTGTGGACTCTCTACAGGTCACAATTCTTATCCGATTTTGACGAAACTTGAAATATAGGTTTATCCCCATAAGATCTTGGTTCCTTTCGATATTGGCATGTATCGGATCGGAACTTCATGGATTATGGCCCCTGATTGTACGCGAATACTGTTAAAAAATGGTATATCAGTGTTGTGGACACTGTAGAGGTCACAATTTTAATTCGATTTTGATGAAACTTGAAATTCATGGTTAAAACCCAAAGATCTTGGTTTCTTTCGATATTGGCATGTATCGGATTGGAACTTCATGGATTATGGCCCCTGATTGTACGCGAATACTGTTAAAAAATGGTATATCAGTGTTGTGGACACTGTAGAGGTCACAATTTTAATTCGATTTTGATGAAACTTGAAATTCATGGTTAAAACCCAAAGATCTTGGTTTCTTTCGATATTTGCGCATATCGGATCGTAACTTCTTGAATTATGGCCCCTGATTATACGCAAAATCGCCTTTTTTTAGCTTGTGATCCCTCTGGAGGTCACAATTATTATCCGATTTAAAAAAACGTTTGATTATATTACCGTTACACCGTAAGGAAGGTTGAGTTCGAATTTCGGGAAAATCGGACCAAAATTGCCATACAAAATGGCCACCGTTTGTACGCGAATACTGTTAAAAAATGGTATATCATGGTTGTGGACCCTGTATAGGTCACAATTTTAATTCGATTTTGATGAAACTTTAAATGCATGGTTATAACCCAAAGATCTTGGTTCCTTTCGATATTTGCGCTCATTGATTCGTAACTTCCTGAATTATGGTCCCTGATTGTACGAAAAATCACCCTTTTTAGCTTGTAGTCCCTCTGGAGGTCACAATTATTTTCCGATTTAAAACAAACGTTTGATTATATCACTGTTACACCTTAAGGAAGGTTTGAGTTCGAATTTCGGGAAAATCGGATCAAAATTGACAGACAAAATGGCTGCCGTTTGTACACGAATACTGTTAAAAAATGGTATATCATGGTTGTGGACCCTGTATAGGTCACAATTTTAATTCGATTTTGATGAAACTTGAAATGCATGGTTATAACCCAAAGATCTTGGTTCCTTTTGGTATTTGCGCATATCGGATTGTAACTTCCTGAATTATGGCCCCTGATTGTCCGAAAAATCGCCTATGGTCTTTATGGATGTCACAATTATTATCCGGTTTAAAAAAAACGTTTGACTCTATCACCGTCACACCCTGCGGAAGGTTGAGTTCGAATTTCGAGAAAATCGGATCATAATTGCCAGACAAAATGGCCACCGTTTGTACGCGAATAGTGTAAAAATATGGTATATCAAAGTTGTGGACCCTGTAGAGGTCACAATTTTAATTCGATTTTGATGAAACCTGAAATGCATGTTTATAACCTAAAGGATCTTGATTCTTTTCGATATTTGCGCATATGAAATTGTAACTTAATGAATTATGGCCTTTGATTGAAGGAAAAATCACTTTCGGTATTGCTTGTTCTCTATCTATCTCTCGAACAATTATTATCCGATTTAAAAAAAACTCTGATTATATCACTGTTGCACCGTAAGGAAGGTTGAGTTCGAATTTCGTGAAAATCGTACCAAAATTGCCGGACGAAATGGTCGCCGTTTGTACGCGAATAGTGTAAAGATATGGTATATCATGGATGTGGACTCTCTACAGGTCACAATTCTTATCCGATTTTGACGAAAAGTCACATTTCTAGGTTGTGTACCGTCACACCATAATCATTGTCGGCTTCGAATTTCATGAATATCAGACTGGAACTGACAAACAAAATGGCTGCCGTTTGTACACGAATACTGTTAAAAAATGGTATATCATGGTTGTGGACCCTGTATAGGTCACAATTTTAATAAGATTTTGATGAAACTTGAAATGCATGGTTGTAACCCAAAGATCTTGGTTCCTTTCGTTATTTGCTCATATCGGATCGTAACTTCCTGAATTATGGCCCCTGATTATCCAAAAAATCGCCTATGGTCCCTCTGGAGGTCACATTATTATCCGATTTAAAAAAACGTTTGACTCTATCACAGTTACACTCTACGTAAGGTTGAGTTCAAATTTCGAGAAAATCGGACCATAATTGCCAGACAAAATAGCCGCCGTTTGTACGCGAATAGCGAAAAATATGGTATATCAAAGTTGTGGACCCTGTAGACTTGTAGAGGTCACAATTTTAATTCGATTTTGATGAAACCTGAAATGCATGTTTATAACCTAAAAATCTTTATTCTTTTTATATGCCCACATTTTCATGTGGAGGTATTATGTCGTCGCCCCTGTCCGTCTGGACGTCCGTCCACAATTTGTTTGTGGACTCTCTACTGGTCACAATTCTTATCCGATTTTGACGAAACTTGAAATATAGGTTTATCCCCATAAGATCTTGGTTCCTTTCGATATTGGCATGTATCGGATCGGAACTTCATGGATTATGGCCCCTGATTGTACGAAATATCATGTTTTTAGCTTGTGGACCCTGTAGAGGTCACAATTTTGAACCGATTTTGATGAAACTTGACATGCATGTTTATAAACCCAAAATCTTGGTTCCTTTCGATATTTGCGCCCATCGGATCGTAACTTCCTGAATTATGGCCCCTGATTGTCCGAAAAATCGCCCTTTTTAGCTTGTGGTCCCTCTGGAGGTCAAAATTATTATCCGATTTAAAAAAACGTTTGATTATATCACCGTTACATGGTAATGAAGGTTGAGTTCAAATTTCAAATCGGACCAAAATTGACAAACAAAATGACCGCCGTTTGTACGCGATTAGTGTGAAAATATGTTATATCAAGGTTGTGGACCCTATAGAGGTCACAATTTTGAACCGATTTTGATGAAACTTGACATGTATGTTTATAACCCAAAGATCTTGGTTCCTTTCGATATTTGCACCCATCGGATCGTAAGTTCCTGAATTATGGCCTCTGATTGTCCGAAAAATTGCCCTTTTTAGCTTGTGGTCCCTCTGGAGGTCAAAATTATTATCCTATTTAAAAAACCGTTTGATTATATCACCGTTAAATGGTAATGAAGGCTCAGATCGGATTTCGTGAAAATCGAACCAAAATTGACGGACAAAACGGCTGTCGTTTGTACGCGAATAGTGTGAAAATATGTTATATCAAAGTTGTGGACCCTATAGAGGTCACAATTTTGAACTGATTTTGATGAAACTTGACATGCATGTTTATAACCAGAAGATCTTGGTTGCTTTCGATATTTGCGCTCATTGATTCGTAACTTTCTGAATTATGGCCCCTGATTGTACGAAAAATCACCCTTTTTAGCTTGTGGTCCCACTGGAGGTCAAAATTATTATCCGATTTAAAAAACCGTTTGATTATATCACCGTTACATGGTAATGAAGGTTGAGTTCAAATTTCAAATCGGACCAAAATTGACAAACAAAATGACCGCCGTTTGTACGCGATTAGTGTGAAAATATGTTATATCAAGGTTGTGGACCCTATAGAGGTCACAATTTTGAACCGATTTTGATGAAACTTGACATGTATGTTTATAACCCAAAGATCTTGGTTCCTTTCGATATTTGCACCCATCGGATCGTAAGTTCCTGAATTATGGCCTCTGATTGTCCGAAAAATTGCCCTTTTTAGCTTGTGGTCCCTCTGGAGGTCAAAATTATTATCCTATTTAAAAAACCGTTTGATTATATCACCGTTAAATGGTAATGAAGGCTCAGATCGGATTTCGTGAAAATCGAACCAAAATTGACGGACAAAATGGCTGTCGTTTGTACGCGAATAGTGTGAAAATATGTTATATCAAGGTTGTGGACCCTATAGAGGTCACAATTTTGAACTGATTTTGATGAAACTTGACATGCATGTTTATAACCAGAAGATCTTGGTTGCTTTCGATATTTGCGCTCATTGATTCGTAACTTTCTGAATTATGGCCCCTGATTGTACGAAAAATCACCCTTTTTAGCTTGTGGTCCCACTGGAGGTCAAAATTATTATCCGATTTAAAAAACCGTTTGATTATATCACCGTTACATGGTAATGAAGATTGAGGTAAAATTTTGTGAAAATCGGACCAAAATTGACAGACAAAATGGCCGCCGTTTGTGCGCGATTAGTTTGAAAATATGTTATATTAAGGTTGTGGACCCTATAGAGGTCACAATTTTGAACTGATTTTGATGAAACTTGACATACATGTTTATAACCCAAAGATCTTGGTTCTTTTCGATATTTGCACCCATTGGATCGTAACTTCCTGAATTATGGCCCCTGATTGTCCGAAAAATGACCTTTTTTAGCTTGTGGTTCTTCTGGAGGTCAGAATTATTATCCCATTTAAAAAACCGTTTGATTATATCACCGTTAAATGGTAATGAAGGCTCAGATCGGATTTCGTGAAAATCGAACCAAAATTGACGGACAAAATGGCTGTCGTTTGTACGCGAATAGTGTGAAAATATGTTATATCAAGGTTGTGGACCCTATAGAGGTCACAATTTTGAACTGATTTTGATGAAACTTGACATGCATGTTTATAACCAGAAGATCTTGGTTGCTTTCGATATTTGCGCTCATTGATTCGTAACTTTCTGAATTATGGCCCCTGATTGTACGAAAAATCACCCTTTTTAGCTTGTGGTCCCACTGGAGGTCAAAATTATTATCCGATTTAAAAAACCGTTTGATTATATCACCGTTACATGGTAATGAAGATTGAGGTAAAATTTTGTGAAAATCGGACCAAAATTGACAGACAAAATGGCCGCCGTTTGTGCACGATTAGTTTGAAAATATGTTATATTAAGGTTGTGGACCCTATAGAGGTCACAATTTTGAACTGATTTTGATGAAACTTGACATACATGTTTATAACCCAAAGATCTTGGTTCTTTTCGATATTTGCACCCATTGGATCGTAACTTCCTGAATTATGGCCCCTGATTGTCCGAAAAATGACCTTTTTTAGCTTGTGGTTCCTCTGGAGGTCAGAATTATTATCCCATTTAAAAAACCGTTTGATTATATCACCGTTAAATGGTAATGAAGGCTCAGATCGGATTTCGTGAAAATCGAACCAAAATTGACGGACAAAATGGCTGTCGTTTGTACGCGAATAGTGTGAAAATATGTTATATCAAGGTTGTGGACCCTATAGAGGTCACAATTTTGAACTGATTTTGATGAAACTTGACATGCATGTTTATAACCAGAAGATCTTGGTTGCTTTCGATATTTGCGCTCATTGATTCGTAACTTTCTGAATTATGGCCCCTGATTGTACGAAAAATCACCCTTTTTAGCTTGTGGTCCCACTGGAGGTCAAAATTATTATCCGATTTAAAAAACCGTTTGATTATATCACCGTTACATGGTAATGAAGGTTGAGTTCAAATTTCAAATCGGACCAAAATTGACAAACAAAATGACCGCCGTTTGTACGCGATTAGTGTGAAAATATGTTATATCAAGGTTGTGGACCCTATAGAGGTCACAATTTTGAACCGATTTTGATGAAACTTGACATGTATGTTTATAACCCAAAGATCTTGGTTCCTTTCGATATTTGCACCCATCGGATCGTAAGTTCCTGAATTATGGCCTCTGATTGTCCGAAAAATTGCCCTTTTTAGCTTGTGGTCCCTCTGGAGGTCAAAATTATTATCCTATTTAAAAAACCGTTTGATTATATCACCGTTAAATGGTAATGAAGGCTCAGATCGGATTTCGTGAAAATCGAACCAAAATTGACGGACAAAATGGCTGTCGTTTGTACGCGAATAGTGTGAAAATATGTTATATCAAGGTTGTGGACCCTATAGAGGTCACAATTTTGAACTGATTTTGATGAAACTTGACATGCATGTTTATAACCAGAAGATCTTGGTTGCTTTCGATATTTGCGCTCATTGATTCGTAACTTTCTGAATTATGGCCCCTGATTGTACGAAAAATCACCCTTTTTAGCTTGTGGTCCCACTGGAGGTCAAAATTATTATCCGATTTAAAAAAACGTTTGATTATATCACCGTTACATGGTAATGAAGATTGAGGTAAAATTTTGTGAAAATCGGACCAAAATTGACAGACAAAATGGCCGCCGTTTGTGCGCGATTAGTTTGAAAATATGTTATATTAAGGTTGTGGACCCTATAGAGGTCACAATTTTGAACTGATTTTGATGAAACTTGACATACATGTTTATAACCCAAAGATCTTGGTTCTTTTCGATATTGGAACCATTGGATCGTAACTTCCTGAATTATGGCCCCTGATTGTCCGAAAAATGACCTTTTTTAGCTTGTGGTTCCTCTGGAGGTCAGAATTATTATCCCATTTAAAAAACCGTTTGATTATATCACTGTTACATGGTAATAAAGGTTGAGGTCGAATTTCGTGAAAATGGGGCCAAAATTGACTGAAAAAATGGCTGCCGCTTGTACGCGAAGAGTGTAAAAATATGGTATATCAAGGTTGTAAACCCTGTAGAGGTCACAATCTTCATTCAATTTTGATGAAACTTGAAACACATGTTTACAACTTAACAATCTTAGTTCCTTTCGATATTTGTGCATATCAGCTTGTAACTTCCTGAATTATGGCCCCTGATTGTACGAAAAATGACCTTTTTCTTTAGCTTGTGGTCCCTCTGGAGTCAGAATTATTATTCCATTTAAAAAACCGTTTGATTATATCACTGTTACATCGTAATGAAGGTTGAGGTCGAACATCGTAATGAAGGTTGACGTCGAATTTCGTGAAAATTGAACCAAAATTGACAGCTGTTCTTGTCAGGCCATCCATCCTTCATCACTAACAAGGGGAAACCACGCCAGAAAATCTAGCTGAACTTTGTCACCCAATGCAGGGATCAAACACCCAACCTCAAGGCTACCGAGCCAGCATCTTACCCAGTCGAATTTGAAGCCTAATGAAATGCACCTTTATAACGCAAAGATCTTAATTCATTTCGATATTTGCACATTAATGATGTAGGAAAAATTACTTTCGGTATTGCTTGTTCTCTATCCATCTCTCGAAAATGTGGGCGTATCCTGCCTGGCAGTGCCAGCCTATCTTTTAGCTTGTGGTCCCTCTGGAGGTCACAATTTTTATCTGATTTAAAAAACCGTTACACCCTAAGGAGGGTTGAGTTCAAATTTCGCGAAAATCGGACGAAAATTGCCATACAAAATGGCCGCCGTTGGTACGCGAATACTGTTAAATAATGGTATATCAAGGTTGTGGACCAAGATCTTGGTTCCTTTCGATATTTGCGCATATCGGATCGTAACTTCCTGAATTATGGCCCCTGATTAGACGCAAAATCGCCTTTTTATACGCCCACATTTTCATGTGGACGTATTATGTCGTTGCCCCTGTCCGTCTGGACGTCCGTCCACAATTTGTTTGTGGACTCTCTACAGGTCACAATTCTTATCCGATTTTGACGAAACTTGAAATATAGGTTTATCCCCAAAAGATCTCGGCTGCTTTCGATATTGGCATGTATCGGATCAAAACTTCATGGATTATGGCCCCTGATTGTACGAAAAATCACGTTTCTAGCTTGTGGACCCTATAGAGGTCACAATTTTGAACCGATTTTGATGAAACTTGACATGCATGTTTATAACCCAAAGATCTTGGTTCCTTTCGATATTTGCGCCTATCGGAAAATAATTTCCTGAATTATGGCCCCTGATTGTCCGAAAAATCACCTTTTTTAGCTTGTGGTACCTCTGGAGGTCACAATTATTATCCGATTTAAAAAACTGTTCGATTATATCACCGTTACACCCTAAGGAAGGTTGAGTTCGAATTTCGTGAAAATCGGACCAAAATTGCCATACAAAATGGCCGCCGTTTGTACGCGAATACTGTTAAAAAATGGTATATCAGTGTTGTGGACACTGTAGAGGTCACAATTTTAATTCGATTTTGATGAAACTTGAAATTCATGGTTAAAACCCAAAGATCTTGGTTTCTTTCGATATTTGCGCATATCGGATCGTAACTTCCCGAATTATGGCCCCTGATTGTACGCAAAATTGCCTTTTTATACGCCCACATTTTCATGAGGACGTATTATGTCGTCGTCCCCGTCCGTCCACAATTTGTTTGTGGACTCTCTACAGGTCACAATTCTTTTCTGATTTTGACGAAACTTGAAATATAGGTTTATCCCCATAAGATCTCGGCTGCTTTTGATATTGGCATGTATCGGATCGGAACTTCATGGATTATGGCCCCTGATTGTACGAAATATCATGTTTTTAGCTTGTGGACCCTATAAAGGTCACAATTTTGAACCGATTGTGATGAAACTTGACATGAATGTTTATAACCCCAAAATCTTTGCGCCCATCGGATCGTAACTTCCTGAGTTATGGCCCCTGATTGTCCGAAAAATCGCCCTTTTTAGCTTGTGGTCCCTCTGGAGGTAAAAATTATTATCCGATTTAAAAAAACGTTTGATTATATCACCGTTACATGGTAATGAAGGTTGAGTTCAAATTTCGTGAAAATCGGACCAAAATTGACAAACAAAATGGCCGCCGTTTGTACGCGAATAGTGTGAAAATATGTTATATCAAGGTTGTGGACCCTATAGAGGTCACAATTTTGAACCGATTTTGATGAAACTTGACATGCATGTTTATAACCCAAAGATCTTGGTTCCTTTCGATATTTGTGCCTATCGGAACGTAATTTCCTGAATTATGGCCCCTGATTGTCCGAAAAATCACCTTTTTATACGCCCACATTTTCATGTGGACGTATATTGTCGTCGCCCCTGTCCGTCCGTCCACAATTGTTTGTGAACAGTCTACAGGTCACAATTCTTATCCGATTTCAATGAAACTTAAAATATAGGTTTATCACCCTAAGATCAAGGTTCCTTTCGATATTGGCATATATTGGACTGTAACTTCATGGGTTATGGCCCCTGATTGTACGTTTTTTAGCTTGTGAACAGTGTAGAGGTCACAATTTTGAACCGATTTGGATGAAACTTGAAATGCATGTTTATAACCCATAGATCTTGGTTCCTTTCGATATTTGCGCCAATCGGATCGTAACTTCCTGAATTGTGGCCCCTGATTGTCTGAAAAATCGCCCTTTTTAGCTTGTGGTCCCTCTGGAGGTCAAAATTGTTATCCGATTTAAAAAACCGTTTGATTATATCACCGTTCCATGGTTATGAAGGTTGAGTTCGAATTTCGTGAAAATCGGACCAAAATTGACTGACAAAATGGCCGCCGTTTGTACGCGAATAGTGTGAAAATATGTTATATATCAAGGTTGTGGACCTTATAGAGGTCACAATTTGGAACCGATTTTGATGAAACTTGACATGCATGTTTATAACCCATAGATCTTGGTTGCTTTCGATATTTGCGCCAATCGGATCGTAACTTCCTGAATTATGGCCCCTGATTGTCCGAAAAATCGCCCTTTTTAGCTTGTGGTCCCTCTGGAGGTCAAAATTATTATCCGATTTAAAAAAAACGTTTGATTATATCACCTTTACATGGTAATGAAGGTTGAGTTCAAATTTCGTGAAAATCGGACCAAAATTGACAAACAAAATGGCCGCCGTTTGTACGCGAATAGTGTGAAAATATGTTATATCAAGGTTGTGGACCCTATAGAGGTCACAATTTTGAACCGATTTTGATGAAACTTGACATACATGTTTATAACCCAAAGATCTTGGTTCCTTTCGATATTTGCGCCTATCGGAACGTAATTTCCTGAATTATGGCCCCTGATTGTCCGAAAAATCACCTTTTTATACGCCCACATTTTCATGTGGACGTATATTGTCGTCGCCCCTGTCCGTCCGGACGTCCGTCTGGACGTCCGTCCGTCCACAATTGTTTGTGAACAGTCTACAGGTCACAATTCTTATCCGATTTCAATGAAACTTAAAATATAGGTTTATCACCCTAAGATCTCGGTTCCTTTCGATATTGGCATATATTGGACTGTAACTTCATGGGTTATGGCCCCTGATTGTACGTTTTTCAGCTTGTGAACAGTGTAGAGGTCACAATTTTGAACCGATTTGGATGAAACTTGAAATGCATGTTTATAACCCATAGATCTTGGTTCCTTTCGATATTTGCGCCAATCGGATCGTAACTTCCTGAATTGTGGCCCCTGATTGTCTGAAAAATCGCCCTTTTTAGCTTGTGGTCCCTCTGGAGGTCAAAATTGTTATCCGATTTAAAAAACCGTTTGATTATATCACCGTTCCATGGTTATGAAGGTTGAGTTCGAATTTCGTGAAAATCGGACCAAAATTGACTGACAAAATGGCCGCCGTTTGTACGCGAATTGTGTGAAAATATGTTATATATCAAGGTTGTGGACCTTATAGAGGTCACAATTTGGAACCGATTTTGATGAAACTTGACATGCATGTTTATAACCCATAGATCTTGGTTCCTTTCGATATTTGCGCCAATCGGATCGTAACTTCCTGAATTATGGCCCCTGATTGTCCGAAAAATCGCCCTTTTTAGCTTGTGGTCCTTCTGGAGGTCAAAATTATTATCCGATTTAAAAAAACGTTTGATTATATCACCGTTCCATGGTTATGAAGGTTGAGTTCGAATTTCGTGAAAATCGGACCAAAATTGACTGACAAAATGGCCGCCGTTTGCACGCGAATAGTGTGAAAATATGTTATATCAAGGTTGTGGACCTTATAGAGGTCACAATTTTGAACCGATTTTTATGAAACTTGACATGCATGTTTATAACTCAAAGATCTTGGTTCCTTTCGATGTTTGCGCCAATCGGATCGTAACTTCCTGAATTATGTCCCCTGATTGTCCGAAAAATCGCCCTTTTGAGCTTGTGGTCCCTCTGGAGGTCAAAATTGTTATCCGATTTAAAAAACCGTTTGATTATATCACCGTTTTATGGTTATGAAGGTTGAGTTTGAATTTCGTGAAAATCGGACCAAAATTGACGGACAAAATGGCCACCGTTTGTACGCGAATAGTGTGAAAATATGTTATATCAAGGTTGTGGACCTTATAGAGGTCACAATTTTGAACCGATTTTGATGAAACTTAGGGCTGTCAAAAATAATTGCAATATCGATATATTGCAATACGACCTTCCCGCGATACACTGTATCGATACGTTTTTTTTGTATCGATATTTTTCTACTTTCGTTTTATTTTTGCCGGTTGTCGTAAATCTTATTTATAATTTTTTCAACCCGACGTTCGTACCTAGAATTCTTATTTTCTTTCCTATTTTAGACCATAGTCACTCGTTATAGCATTATATTGTCGTAATGCGTAAATTAAATAAATCTCGGTCAAATTTACGACAACCACGAAGTACTATGATAAAAGTCGACAAAAACGAAGTAAAATTTAGTAAATGTTTTCATGAACAATAAAATGTCAGCGGAACAGATTTACGTTAGATTATCGTCATAAGCTGACGTTAAATTGTCATTAAAAGGATGAGCAAAATGATGGAAATCTAACCGACCATTTTAACGTAAAGTTTACGTCATTTTCTGACGTAAATCTAACGTAAACTTTACGTCATTTATATTAGATTTATGTCAGAGAATGACGTAAACTTTACGTTAGATTTACGTCAGAAAATGATGTAAATATAACGTAAAAATGACGTACACTTTACATTAGATTATCGTCATAAGCTGACGTTAAATTGTCATTAAAAGGATGAGCAAAATGATGGAAATCTAACCGACCATTTTAACGTAAATCTAATATTAAGTAAACATCATTTTTGGATGCATTTTAATATCAAATTTTGATGAGCAAAATGATGAAAATATAACAAACAATTAGAACTGCTTATATAATCTATCACTTGCGTTGGTAAATGTGAAATTCAGTCAACCATTAACCGATCCTTCTTTAACCACAGGAAAAGCTGTGGTCTGACGTATGCCCTTTAGATCATAAGGTCTGTAATTGATAGCCAGTGGCCTGGTTTCGACACCAGACGTTAATTTGAATTATCTTTGGGTCCTCTGACTACTAAAGACTCTAGGCACAAGCAAATTATTTAACTTACATTGAATCGCAGGTTAGTACCAAAATAACAGTTTATGTCTATTGGACGTTAAAGCCAATTTCTCTTTATTAACCCAGGCATGAACATGAATTTTCTCTGTATCCTTCCTAGCACAAGCAAATAGTAGGTTATGTCTATTGGACTTTAATTTCTCTCTCTATTTACCAATAGGGGTTTTGGTGGTTGAATGCTTAATGCATGTGTCTTACATCATATCGTCTGTCGTTGAATCAAGTGGCGTAGTTTTCACAATTTATACCATATGTTAGTCCCAAAATGATCTTGTGTGAGTCGATTTGATGTTAAACACCATTTCTCTCTCTATTTACCAATAACCATTCAGAATTCTAAATGTATTTTCAACCAAATGTCAAAAATACAGCAAAATTTACATAATTACAACAAATGAAATGGGGTTTAACGTCCTACTGTTCTGCTCCTGAAATGGGCTAAAGAAGACGGCAGTGTGCTATGACGGAGATTTTGCCCGGTCAGCTGCACTATGACCTACTCTTATATTGAATTCCAACTGCCAAGGGATCTTTTCCGTGCACACCAATGTGTTCATGGGACCTCGGTTTTCCCATCCCATCCAAATGACTAGACAACTGTCCTTGTCAGACCCTCCATCCAGCATCACTGACAAAGTGGAACGACGCCAGAAAATCTGGATGTACCTTCTCGGCCAATGCAGGGATCGAACACCCAAACTCCAGGCTAACAAGCCAGTGTCTTACCCACGTGATCCCACAAAAATTACAGCAAAATATACTACAAGTATCTATACTTTATTTTAAAAGATAAATATATATAATGTAAAAGACTAAAAGCAGACATTTAAATTGAAACAATGTATCCACAGCATTAAGTTGGTGATAATGTAGGAAATAGCTCTTTAAGAAAAGGGGCTAACTACACCAATATTACATTACAAATCTAAGTTTAACACAGAACTTTGCTCTGGTTGTTTTATCACAGAAATTTGAAGTATTTGTAAGGGAGAGCAATAACAGGAACACAGATTTTCACCTCACTGATACAACTCAGTTTAAGCCCAAGAACTGTGACGGGATATCTGCTCAAAACAAAACTATTCATAAAAGAATTCACTGTCACAAGATCACACAGGAAATATTTAGGCCAAAAAAAAAAAATGTTATGTTTCCGGTAACCCGACCGACCCATTACAAAACCTGCCGACTCAAATTTTTTTTAGTGTCAAAAAAAATTTTTGTTCACCAAGCGACCGTTCAGAATACTCTAAACCTGCCGGATTCGTGAAAATATATATATTATTTGTTGCTATAAATGAATATTAATGTCATCGTTCTTTGAATCGGCATTTACCGATCGGAATAAGCGGGTACAGCGAACGTTTCTTAAGATCTGCCATACTTTTGACGCGAGATTGCTAACTGACGTGAAAAACGAGACTACGGGTTTCGTTTTGATAATGCACATTCCGAAAAGCTATGAAGCTCACAACTTTTTTTCTAATTATTAACGGCTTGCAAATGGACAAAAACAAGTGAACCTATTTTTCAAACAGGTGGATAGGATCTGTTCGATTGGTATTTAAAAGAAGACAAATAAATTTATTACCGACCGATTTCTTGCAACGGTACGATAGAAGTTTTCAGCGCGAGTTAGTTCCCTTGAAAAAATGGCCTCCCTACGCTATTGTTTATATTGTCATTGAACGATTAAAAGTTCTTTTGCCACCAAAGATAATATTTAAATCGTAATCGAGTCTCTGATACATTTTAAACAATCATTCAAGAATACCACAAATCTATTCGTACTTTATGTTCACGGCGCCGACTCAACCCAACATAAAATTGAAGATTTTCGCACAGAATATCGACATACGGCATACGCCTACGGACACTACGGACAGTTTTGATTAAATTTTTGACGTCGATCTCGGATTTTAAAATTCCCCCTTTGGATCTAATCGGAATATTTTGATGAAATAAAAAAAGATAGGTTGCCAGGCAACGAAACATACGCCCACAGCAGCTAAATCGTCCGGGCAGTCAACAAGGGTTGTCGCATATTTTTAATTTTTTTGGTAATGAAACATTTGTAATACACTTAAATCTGAGTAACAACTCATTATGTAATTATCTGAAAATCATTAGAATTTGTTGCTTTTTATAAAGTTTTGCCCCAAGCTAACGATTAGTATAGGAAACATTTAACATCATGGATTCAGCTGTTCAGTTATCAAAATTCATTGAAAATCAAAATACTTGTTCGTCTCAACACCTTAAACCCTGTGTATCAATCTGAAGTCAATCGGATGATAAGTTTGGCATCTACAGCGCCACAAGGTTTTTTGAAGTGATCAAGGGAGATAACTCTGGAAGTAATTATTTGAAATCGATGAAAATCAGAAGGCTTCTTCGTCTCAGGACCTTAAACAGTGTGTGTAAATTTAAAGTCAATCGGATATTAACTTTGGCCTCTAGATCAAGGAACATAACTCTGGCACTAATTATCGGAAATTGATGCAAATCAATAGGCATCTTCGTCTTATGCCCTTAAACACTGTGTATAAATTTAAAGTCAATCTGATATTAACTTTGGCTTTTAGCGCGTCCACAAGATTTTTTGAAGTGATCAAGGGCCATAACTCTGGCACTAATTATCGGAAATCGCTGAAAATCAATAGGCTTTTTCGTCTTATGACCTTAAACACTGTGTATAAATTCAAAGTCAATCGGATATTAACTTTGGCTTTTAGAGCGTCCACAAGATTTTTTGAAGTGATCAAGGGCCATAACTCTGGCACTAATTATCGGAAATTGCTGAAAATCAATAAGCTTCTTCGTCTTATGACCTTAAACACTGTGTATAAATTTAAAGTCGATCGGATATTAACTTTGGCTTTTAGGGAGTTCACAAGATTTTTTGAAGTGATCAAGGGCGATAACTCTGGCACTAATTATCGGAAATCGCTGAAAATCAATAGGCTTCTTCGTCTTATGACCATAAACACTGTGTATAAATTTAAATTCAATCGGATATTAACTTTGGCTTTTAGAGCGTCCACAAGATTTTTTGAAGTGATCAAGGGCCATAACTCTGGCACTAATTATCGGAATTCGCTGAAAATCAATAAGCTTCTTCGTCTTATGACCTTAAACACTGTGTATAAATTTAAAGTCAATCGGATATTAACTTTGGCTTTTAGGGCGTTCACAAGATTTTTTGAAGTGATCAAGGGCCATAACTCTGACACTAATTATCGGAAATCGCTGAAAATCAATAGGCTTCTTCGTCTTATGACCTTAAACACCGTGTATAAATCTAAAGTCAATCGGATATTAACTTTGGCTTTTAGCGCGTCCACAAGATTTTTTGAAGTGATCAAGGGCCATAACTCTGGCACTAATTATCGGAAATCGCTGAAAATCAATAGGCTTCTTCGTCGTATGACCTTAAACACTGTGTATAAATTTAAAGCCAATCGGATATTAACTTTTGTCTCTAGAGCGTCCACAAGATTTTTTGAAGTCATCAAGGGCCATAACTCTGGTAGTTATTATTGGAAATCGCTGAAAAACAATAGGCTTCTTCGTCTCATGACCTTAAACACTGTGTATAAATTTAAAGTCAATCGGATATTAACTTTAGCCTATGTGGACGCCGGACCGACGGACCGATGGACGGACGGGGGCGACGACAATATACGACCACATTTCAATGTGGGCGTATAAAAATGGGTAGCTTTTTATGTATGTTTTCAAAAAATATTTAAAAAAAAAAATTGTTTCTGTCATTTGAAACTTTGACCTGAACCCCCGGTGGTAGAAGATCTAGGCCTAATAAAAAAAAAAAAAAAACAAAAAAAAAACCCCTACCTACCGACCCTACCCTATTTTCCATCCGTTACAGGAAACAGAACTCTTTTTTTTTTTGGCCTTAAGGCATGTTGCTTGTAAAGTAAAGCTTTTGCCTACATTCTGATGAATTCTGTGCTACCATAGATACATATATATTGATATCGGTATATTACTAAAAAGTCTGTTTGTTTGCCATCTGGGCGGTTTGGTGGACGAGTGCTCTGATACATGTGCTTTTGATTGTGAGGTCTGTCATTGAGTTTAGTGGCAGGGTTTTGATCCCAAGTGACAAGTAGTAGTGTTGTCTGGCTTCCATATTCAAAGCATTTATAAACCTTTTTAGAACTCAAATATAGGATCTGCAAAAAAAAAAAAAATGAAAAGCAACTTTACTCAAAATACATATGAAATTGGGTTTAACGTCCAACTATTAAGTGCTGACTTGGCTAATAAAAATAAATATACACCATACAGTGTGCTATGAGTAAATTTTGTTTGGACAGTGACACTACAGCCTACTCTTAAATTGATGGCATATGGCCATGGATCTTTTACATGCATACTGTACCAATGTTTACACAGGGCATTGTTTTTTGTTCCATCCGAATGACTATACGGAGCAAAGAAACTCCATTAAGGTGGACTACATGTATGGCCTTTCATAGCTAACCTACTGCAGATCATTAATGAAATGGGGTTCAGTATCATACTGTTCTGCTCCGACTGGGCTAATGAAGACGGACAAATGTCATAATGTGTGCTATGACGGAAATCAACATGTATGCCAATGTGTACAAAAGATCATGGTTTTTCATCCCATCCGAACATTCTTGGCCACTGCAGCGATCGAACATGGGACCTCCATATTAGCGAACAAACATCTTACTTAGCCACTATGGCTCTAGATTTTTAATGCGTACTACACGTACAATATCTGCCATATGGGATAAACAAGTTTATGAAATTGAATTGATCAAACTTTACTTTATTTTGTAAGATTTGGCAGATACATGTAGATAGAATAAAGAACATATTCTAGTATATGTGAGAATTTTTTAGTCTGCACATGCACTTGAGTCAACTTGAGTTATGCAGGTAGATTACTGATAAAAAGCAATGGCAGCAGTTGTCCAAGGTGGAGACGTCAAGTTTTGAATGAGGTCTGGGGGATTACACTATTATAGAAGAATAAGCTACATTGTATAGTTTTGCTTATTCAGGTGCAAAGAATTAGAGAGGATTGAGATAAAATGT
Organism: Patella ulyssiponensis; assembly: GCA_963678685.1. Lineage (NCBI taxonomy): Eukaryota > Metazoa > Mollusca > Gastropoda > Patellidae > Patella > Patella ulyssiponensis. The sequence goes on from OY783226.1 coordinate 38,447,564, forward strand.
GCCAATGCTTTGAAAAAGTAAAAGGGAGTGATCAAGTGGCTAAGACGCTGGCTCGCTAGTCTGGAGGTTGGGTGTCTGATCCCTGCATTGGCCGAGAAAGTTCATCCAGATTTTCTAGGCATGTTTTCCCTAGGCATGATACAGGACAGCTGTCTAGTCGTCCGGATGATACGGAAAACCAAGGTCCCATGAACATATTGGTGTGCATGTGAAAGATCCCTTGGCAGTTGGAATTCGATTTTAGAGTAGGCTGTAGTGCTACTGCCGGACAAAATTTCCCTCATAACACACTGTATGGCATATGCCCGTCTTCATTAGCCCATTTTAGGAGAACAGTAGGATGTTAAACCCCATTTCATTGGCGTGCATGTAAAAGATCAATTTCAACCTTCAATATCGTGAAATGGTGTTATATTTGAACGGTTTTAAAAATCTGCAAGCAAAAAATGTCATTTTTGGACCAATCATGTGCCATAATCCAGGAAGTTACATTTGGATATGTGTGATTATCAACAGGAACCATGATCTTTATGATAAAAACATATTTAAAGTTTCATCCAAATTGGATAAAAACTGTGGTCATCGACCAAATATTTTGGCCATCATGATGACCAAATTGTTTGGCCGTTATGGTTTAGGGCCGTTATATCTATAACTGGCAATGCAAAAGCTTTTTTAAATTTTTGAATCTGACTAAAACTGAATATTTATTAATTCTACAACCCCCCTGCCATTTGAGAAACCAAAAAAAATAAATTTAAAATTGTTTCAGAAATAAAAAAGTTATTGCACTTTTAAGACCCAAAATTGATTGATGTCAGTAGACACTCTTTTTTTTAAATTTGCAAAAAATGACCGAAGACAATTTCTCAGCAACCACTGAAGATAGCCGCAAAGGCATCAAATTTTCAGGAAACATCCTCCCAACCATTAATTTTGTATTGGAATTGATAAATTTTGGCTATAACATTTATTTCTTTTGATATAGGGATTTTACTGTGAGAAAATGAGTTTACTTTCAGTGACAAGCGCCGTTTTTGCCTTTTGTTGATAATTTTTTTTTTTTTAAATATGAGAAATAAGTCGTAAATAAAATACGTTTCTGAATGTCCAAACCACGCTCGACACAAACTCTGCTTTCTCCTCCACACGAAAAGCACAAAGTCATCGATGTTGGTATTCATACAACGTCCCGAAGTCGCGGAACAAAAACTACAATTTTACGGTCAGTTTTTTTGACATTGATAAAAATGGTATCATCAGTGGCACCTCTGGCTCTAACGAGCTTTTGCATTGCTACTATAACCCCTTTCCCCCCGGCCCCATACCTATTGGTTTCGATTAATTTTTGTCAACAGTAGATATATCTGTATGCTTTCGACGGATGTTCAAATAAAAAAAGGCACTTACCTTCAACTTTACTAAGCTGAACTTCAAATCGTATGTGAAATAACTTTATTTGACTTTAAATCAATAGCATCGTTACTTCCAAGGGAAAAAAAAATTAAAAATGCCGCCATTTGAAATTCCCAGAATTCCGTAGGTCAGACGAACACATTATTTAACAAATAATTAAAGCGGTGTAGATAAATAACAGCAATAAACGTATCCTATTTAAAAAAAAAAAATTCAATGTCAATAGAAACAATATAATATATCCCGATATAAAACATCAATTGTGTAAAAATCGTGACCTTGACCTTTCCCAACACGTCGACCGTACCTTGTTGATAAAACACGCGGCTATTTCTGATAATGAATCTATTCATATAATTGTTTCTATATGTTCTAGCATATTATATATAGGGGTTACATAACTACTTAATATTGTTAAAAGAATAATCAGATCTGAGAATTTTAATTTTTAAAGAGAGGTTTTTATCGTAACTTAAAAAAAAATGGAACTTGTCTTAGCCATACCACACGTCTGCCCTACCTTCATCAATAATTATAATATACGCCTAATATACAACTTATATATTTAAGTGTTGAGCTTTTTAAATTCGAAATAATAAAACAACAACAGTAAGAACGCATTGATTTAAGCAATATTGTTTTATATAGAGCTGAATTGTCAAAAATGTAAGGATTTATAAACAAACAAGCCAAAAAGGTTATTTTGATTTATCACCATATTACACTTGTACAAAGGTACATGAAAATCTTAAATAATAATCATTCATTTTATATTTTCTAATGATGAAAGTTACTACAGTACATTTAATAAATTTAATTATATCGATAAAATAAGGTATCAGAAGTCCGATAACTTTTGGTCTTGAGGAAGTCTGATTTGTGTACCATTTTTCGACAATCAAACTTTATTTGTTTTATCAAATTTTTGAGTATCAAAATTGATAGAGAAATGGGGTTTAACATCCATTCGACTAAAAGCGAGGTAATTTCGGGACTTGATGTATAATTAATGGATAAGAATTTAAAACAGTGGCTAGACATATATATACCACAGGGTATTTTTTACGGTCCATCAACCGCTCTTGTTGCTGCTAATTCAGCTTGCAAATGGGATTTTTTTTATGAAAATGTGTCGAGTGGACGTTAAACCCCATTTCTCTCTCTCTTTTTATGAAAAGTTGGCGGCTGATTGTAAATAATGTTTGACTAGCTTGGAGGTCACAGGTTCGCTCCAAGTGTTGGCCAAGATAGTTCATCAGGAATACATCCAATGTTGTTTCCACTCTTCATTCAGTGGTGTAGTACGGAGGCTTGACAAAAACAGTTGTCTAGTCGTTCGGATGAAACGAAAAACTGAGATCCCATGTACACATTGGCATTCACTTAAAGATCCCCTGGCAGTTGGGATTCAATATCGAGTAGACCTTATCACTGCTGTCCAGACAAAACTCCCTAGTAACGCACTGGCTGGGAGTTGGATGGCTTAAAGTTATATTACCGGGTACAAACTGGGTGATTTGATGATATGTTAGAACTAAAAACATATTCAAACTAATTATTTTATCATAATTTTGCTTCAAATCGTTCTCAAAACATTGTAATTGACGAGTATAGCCTGCTATAAAAATCTATCGAAAGAGACCATGTTTGCGTCAGGCGCTTACACCTCTCCGTATCCAATGGCAACGGCGGCGGAGGACAGGGGAGAAGACGATGTTGTCTGTAAGCGCTGACTATTTACTACAAATATCGAATCCTAATTAAATTCTCAGATTATCCACTGCCCGCGTCTTTTTCCGTGATTTTTATCCCAGAAATTGTTTTAAGTCAAACTCTTCATAAAGTATTTCAACATGTACACAAATCGCTCAAGTTCGCGTGCAGCCTTCAACTCCAAGCGTGCAGGTATCCTTATTCGTCGGGTTGACTATTAAGGGAACCCCTTCCATTTTTGTCCTGTATACACTCCATGAGTGTTTTTCAGGGAATCCAGTATTTTTCTAGTAAGATTGGATATCTCTACTTTCCATATATACCAAAATTGTCATACTTTTATAGGCAATAACCACCTGATAAATACTTATCTGGGAACCCAACTTTAATGCTTAGCGTGTGTGTGTTGTATCATAAGGTATATGTCATTGAGTCAACTGGTTTCCTCCCACTGATGGGAATCACGGTGGCTAAGTGGGTAAGGATCGCAGTCTGGAGGTCTTGTGTTCAATCCCTGCATTGGCCAAGAAAGTTCATACAGATTTTTCAGAGTGTTTCCCCCTTGTTAATGATACATGATGGAGGGCCTGACAAGGACAGCTGTTTAGTTGCGCGGATGATACGAAAAACCAAGGTCCCGTGTACACATTGGCGTGCACTTAAAAGATCCCTTGACAGTTGGAATTCGATTTAAGAGTAGGCCATAGTGTTGCTATCTCTGCAAAATTTCCCTCATAGCACTGTAGTGTGTATGCCCATCTTCATTAGCCCAGTTTGGTGCAGAAAAGTAGGACGTTAAACCCCATTTAATTTCATTTCCTCCCACTGCTAAAGACCCCTACAGACAAGCGAATTATTGAAATAAAATTAAACCATATGTTAGTCTTGAAATGACCTAGTTTGTGTCGTGTGGACATTAAACCCCATTTTGTTCTCTCTCTCTCTCCTTGATTTCGGTTGCAAAACCACATAGAAAGGCTATTTATTGAACAACTTTTAAATTTCTGTAGTCACAGACTCGAATAGTAAGGAAAATGTGTTTATGAACTGCAAAGTATTTTATTTTGGCATTACATTTATGACCCCGGAGACACAGTGACTAAGTGAGTCACACACTAGCTGGCTAGCTTGGATGTCACCGGTTTGCTCCCAGTGTTCGTCAGGATTTTCTAATGTGGTTTCCGCTTGCCAGTGCCGTGGTGGCGGTCGGAGCGTCTGACAAGGACAGTTGTCTAGTCTTTGGGATGGGACGAAAAACTGAGGTCCCATGTACACATTGGCATGCATGTAAAAGATCCCCTGGCAGTTGAAATTCAATATAAGAGTGGGCCTTAGTGTTACTGTCTGTACAAAACTCCATGGTAACGCTCTGGCTGGGGGTTGGATGACCAAATGGTTAGCATGTTCTCATTGTATCATTAGGTATGTCATTGACTTAAACTGGCACATTTTCAATTCCCTTGTTGGATGTGACAAGGAATGGGGTCGTCTGTCCAATCTTGAACCTTTTGTCCAGGTCCTCCGGTTTCCTCCTACTCCTAAAGAACCCTACGGGCTAGCGAATTATTGAAATAAAATTAAACCTTATCTTTGTCCTGAAATGACCTAGTTTATGTCGAGTTGACATTAAACCCCATTTTTTTCTCTCCCTTTGGATGGTGCCACAACCAGTTTTTTGTCTATGTGGTTAAGACGCTTGCTCGCTAGCCTGGAGGTCTGGTGTTCGATCCCTGCATTGGTCAAGAAACTTCATCCAGATTTTCCAACGTGGTTTCCTCTTGTCAGTGATGCAGAATGGAGAGCCTGACAAGGAAAGCTGTCTAGTTATTTGGATGGGGTGAGAAAACCGAGGTCCTGTGTACACATTGGCGTGCACATTAAAAATCCTGTGGCAGTTGGAATTTGATATAAGAGTAGGCCGTAGTGCCCCTGCCTGGGCAAAATTCCCCTCATAGCACACTATATGATGTAGGCCCGTCATCATTAGTTTACGAGCAGAACATTTTCGTTAATATTTTGTCTATAAATAGTCTACAGGTTGCAGTTAGTAACAGATTTGTTCCATCTCGGTATGGGGGTCATGGTGGCTAGGTGGATAAGGCGCTGGTTCGCTAGCCTGGAGGTCGGGTGTTCGATCCCTGCATTGGCCGAGAAAGTTCATCTCGATTTTCCGGCGTGATTTCCCCTTGTCAGTGATGCAGAAGGAGGGCCTGACAAGGACAGCTGCCTAGTCGTTCGGATGGGACGAAAAACCGAGGTCCCGTGTACAAATTGGAGTGCACGTAAAAGATCCCTTGGCAATTGGAATTCGATGTAAGAGTAGGCCGTAGCGCCGCTGCACGGGCAAAATTACCCTCATAGCACACTGTATGGCGTATGCCCGTCTTCCATTAGCCCAGGTTAGGTGCAAAAGAGTAGGACGTTAAACCCCATTTCATTTCATTTCATTTTTCCATCTCGGTATGATCCACCATAGGGTTGTACCTATTTTCTAATGTGGTTTCCGCTTGCCAGTGCCGTGGTGGCGGTCGGAGCGTCTGACAAGGACAGTTGTCTAGTCTTTGGGATGGGACGAAAAACTGAGGTCCCATGTACACATTGGCATGCATGTAAAAGATCCCCTGGCAGTTGAAATTCAATATAAGAGTGGGCCTTAGTGTTACTGTCTGTACAAAACTCCATGGTAACACTCTGGCTGGGGGTTGGATGACCAAATGGTTAGCATGTTCTCATTGTATCATTAGGTATGTCATTGACTTAAACTGGCACATTTTCAATTCCCTTGTTGGATGTGACAAGGAATGGGGTCGTCTGTCCAATCTTGTACCTTTTGTCCAGGTCCTCCGGTTTCCTCCTACTCCTAAAGAACCCTACGGGCTAGCGAATAATTGAAATAAAATTAAACCTTATCTTTGTCCTGAAATGACCTAGTTTATGTCGAGTTGACATTAAACCCCATTTTTTTCTCTCCCTTTGGATGGTGCCACAGCCAGTTTTTTGTCTATGTGGTTAAGACGCTTGCTCGCTAGCCTGGAGGTCTGGTGTTCGATCCCTGCATTGGTCAAGAAACTTCATCCAGATTTTCCAACGTGGTTTCCTCTTGTCAGTGATGCAGAATGGAGAGCCTGACAAGGAAAGCTGTCTAGTTATTTGGATGGGGTGAGAAAACCGAGGTCCTGTGTACACATTGGCGTGCACATTAAAAATCCTGTGGCAGTTGGAATTTGATATAAGAGTAGGCCGTAGTGCCCCTGCCTGGGCAAAATTCCCCTCATAGAGCACTATATGATGTAGGCCCGTCATCATTAGTTTACGAGCAGAACATTTTCGTTAATATTTTGTCTATAAATAGTCTACAGGTTGCAGTTAGTAACAGATTTGTTCCACCTCAGTATGGGGGTCATGGTGGCTAGGTGGATAAGGCGCTGGTTCGCTAGCCTGGAGGTCGGGTGTTCGATCCCTGCATTGGCCGAGAAAGTTCATCTCGATTTTCCGGCGTGATTTCCACTGGTTCGGATGGGACGAAAAACCGAGGTCCCGTGTACAAATTGGAGTGCACGTAAAAGATCCCTTGGCAATTGGAATTCGATGTAAGAGTAGGCCGTAGCGCCGCTGCCCGGGCAAAATTACCCTCATAGCACACTGTATGGCGTATGCCCGTCTTCCATTAGCCCAGGTTAGGTGCAAAAGAGTAGGACGTTAAACCCCATTTCATTTCATTTCATTTTTCCATCTCGGTATGATCCACCATAGGGTTGTACCTATTTATATTGTTTCATGTCTGAGTCCCAGGGGCAGAACTTTTGTAGTTTTTTTTTGCCTACAGGCTGCAATTCTGAATGGATCATTTTGGAACTTGGTATATTTATTCCTTATTATACCGTAAGGGTATTAACAACTATCAATTTCGGTGCATGGCTCGTCCTAGGGGTGGTGTATGGTGGACTATGGCTGCCATAGCAAATACATATTATTTTCATGAAATTTTAATATTTTTCTCTCTTTTTTTTTTATTTAATTCTTATTTTCTTTCATTTAAAAAACAAATTAAATTTATATTTATTTTAATTTTCTTTTTATAAATTTTTTTTTTACATTTTCTTTTATAATTTTTTTTTTAATTTTTTTTTATAATTTTTTTTTTTAATTTTTTTTTATATTTTTTAAATTTTATTTTTTTATAAATTATACTTTTTAATTCTTTTTTTTTTTTTTTATTTTATACTTACATTTTTTTTCATTTATATTATTTTTTATTTAAATATCTTTTATTTTTTTTTATTTTCTTTTATCTTCTTTAAAAAAAATTTTCTAAAAACAATTTTTATTTATTTTCATAAAATAAAAAAAAAAATCATGTAAAACTTTTTTTTTTGATTCTCCGAAGAAAAAAAATTAACTCCCAAAAAAAAAATATCTCCCCAAGAAAAAGATTTTTTTTTATTTAATTTTTTTTTATATTTTTTTAATTTTTTTTTTTATAAATTATACTTTTTAATTCTTTTTTTTTTTTTGTTTATTTTATACTTACATTTTTTTTCATTTATATTATTTTTTATTTAAATATCTTTTATTTTTTTTTATTTTCTTTTATCTTCTTTAAAAAAAAATTTCTAAAAACAATTTTTATTTATTTTCATAAAATAAAAAAAAAAATCATGTAAAACTTTTTTTTTTGATTCTCCGAAGAAAAAAAATTAACTCCCAAAAAAAAAATATCTCCCCAAGAAAAAGATTTTTTTTTATTTCAAAAAAAGAAAAAAAAATATATATTTTTTTTTCATGTTCCGTGCTTTGCCATATTCCGTGCTTTGCCATATTCCGGGTTTTGCTATAGTCCGTGATTGTGGGTTAGGGTAAGGCTTGGCCCAGGGTTAGGGTAAGGACTAGTCCTGTTTACATCTCGAGACCAAATCTACAGGTGCTAGGCCATACCCTAACCCTAACTCCCACAATCTCTACATGACGTCATATGTACTAAAATGCGTAGGACCGTCTTCGATCTACCGTTCCCTTGCTTTGCCATAGTGCAAACCAATGGTCGTGTTCCACAGTGCTTCGCTTTTGGGTGTTTTATCAACATAAATCCGTTAACGAAAGCACAGGGTTTTAGTTTTCACAAGTAAATGATAATATTTAATGAAATCGGTAAGGAAAAGGAAAATCAAAAACTCGATCTACGGTCCATTTTCTTGTTGTCTCGTATCACCAGTCGACTCTACCTGCTGTATAACCAATGTGCTTAATTTCTCCGCCGATAAGCGAGCCCAGAGGTGAATTATCCTATAGGCAGTGTAGACAGCTGCCTAGGGTCCAAGAAAAAAGGGCCCATAAAATTTTGGACAACCTATTTAAATTTGATGTTTTACATTTTAAGTGAATTCAGATGTTTGAAAGTCAATTCATCTATGTGTAAGGGAATTACAGAATATATTTCTCTTCTTTTAACCCTCTCATTACCGGAGCGCCCGAAACCGCCCGCCATTTTGGCTGCCTCTCAACTCTAAACCGCCTGTACCTGCCCGGTACCAACAACATTCATATTTTGCGCTTTTATCGGAAATCACGCTCTCGTGGTCGCCGAGACAAGACTTCATCAACTTCCTTTGTTTATCAGCTATAAAATGGCGCGTCGCATGAACTAGCTTTATATTCACTTTTATCGAGATATTTTGATTTTAAAATCATCGATCTTCGAAAAATATTTTCTAGTAATGGCTGCCTATATTACCGATGAGGATTTTAGTGATGATTTCATTAATTCTGATGAAGAATTTGATGGCTTTACTGCGGAAGACATCGAAAACACTGGACTACGTGGAAACACGGAATCCGATGTTGACATTTTGTTCCGAGAGTGATGGTGATTCCGATGAAGAATTTTATGATACGACCGAAGACTTGATTTGGAAAGAGGATAATTTTGACCCAGTTGTTCCATACGAATTTTTAGGCGATTCTGGGCCTACAAATAATTTAAATGTTGATGCCGACCCTCTTTTATTTTTTCGTCTTATTTTAGAACTAATTTTTTTTAATAAAATCAAATATGAAACCAACAAATATGCCCGTCTTCGCCAACAAACTGATCCCGACCCGTCATGGAAGCCGGTAGAGGTGGAAGATATTGAAACATTTTTAGGAGTAAGTATTTTGATGGGGATCAACAACTTGCCCGAAATTGTCCATTATTGGAGTACTACAGATGAAAAATAACAAAATATTGAAAAAAAACCAATAACATTGTATATATTAGATTAATTTGGTTTGTAAGTTGTAAATGAAAATTCCAAAACCAAAATATATTTTAAAAAATCTCATGTAATAATCGCATTGTTTGCCATTGCTTCATTTAATTAGCTAAGTGAAAGTTGGGTTGTATTTACATACGTTATTCATTTTTAAATAAAAATTCAAACACTTAAATATAAAACTCTATGGTCATTTTCGTTTTGGTCTTCTCCAACTAAACACTGAAACCGGGCGATATAATAAAATCGATAGAAATAAAAGATTATTCAAATGTTGAAGATGAATATCACTTTCTGCTGTGCTGTCCCGCTTATATATTCATCCGTAGAAAATATTTTGGGTCTTTTCCATCGCTTCAAAAATTAAAAAAAAAAATCTCACGAATCACAGTGATAATAATATAAAACTGCTAAATCTTGGAAAATAGTTGTACCACTCAATAAAAAATAAGAGAAAACCATACCTAATGGCAAATGGTTGGGGTTGGGGTATGTATATATCTATATTTCAGTTTACAAGGGTGGGAGGGGGATTATATATTATATATTGTTATCTGTAGGTATATTTATATTACAGTGCATAATATTTATATCTGTATATAATATTGGGCAATAGCAAACTTTTTGCTTCGCCTGTAATAAAAGTTCATCAATTGTTATGGATTGGCAATAAAAACATGATTAATTGAGTGGGTTGTATGAAACAATTCTTTAAAAACAAATGGTTTTCTCAAATTTTTATTCGTACTTCGTATGTAAATAATCGTATGTAAATAATCGTAATCAAAATGAATTGATCGGATAAACGGCACTCGGGCAATTACAAGTTTTATCTTATGATAAAACACCATAAATAAATTATTCGTATGTTGATTTATATACGTATCTCGGGAAATTCGTCGTATCTCGGGAAATTCGACGTATCTCAGGAAATTCGACGCCTCGTCTAATAACTGAACACCATAGATAAGTGAACGGGAAGTCCATTTTTAAACCCATCACGGGGAAACTCAACGGCTCGGCCAATAAATGATCGCCATAGATAAGTGCACGGATCGTCCATTTTTAAACGCATCTCGGAGAAACTTAACCCGTTGCTATTAATCTAAACCATGGTACTAATTAAACCATTTTTGTTATTTTCAACGAGTTTTATCATTTATTGAACGATGTTTTGAAATTACACGGTATGAATAGAAACTATTGGTAAAACTACCATTTTAGACGATACCATACTTGTAGTGGTACTTATTGACACTTTGGGATCGTTTTTAATGTGGCAAACGTACAGTTTAACCCTTACCTATTTCTCAGTGAAAACAGAGACGATTTAGTGTAAATCAGTTAATATATTCATATTACATTACAATATGCGTTGCGACCCAGTTGTGTCAATTTCTAGATCCGAAATATTAGCGATTTAGCCCCTTTAAACTGATAAATATATCGACAAGGTTAAGACTTGAACAGAATATGTAAAATGGGGTTTAAGGTCCCACTTTTCTGCTGCAGTTTGAATAATGTGTTCGAGCATATTTTGTAGTCAAGGCATAATACCCCCACAAAAAATCATTACCAATAGAAGGACCTCATCCTCCCTCACCACCACCACCATGTAATACAATAGCTTGAATATTTCCATATTCTCTCTTAAGCATCTAATACTACTTCTAATTGAGCTGTTCACACATCAAACACATTTTTGTACGTTTGTGTAATCTTTATTCAGTATAGATCAACTAACACAAAAATAAATTTTGATTGATGAAATTATTTTTTGAGAGTTCCTCATACAGATATCATAATTGCTCTCAACTTCAAAAATGTTCATTTTACATGTATGTGTTTTTGAAATATCAAATAAAATAACCATGATTTCTTCACTAGAGAAACGGTACAACAATTGTATTCACAATAGTTTCCTCTAGTCCATTGGTTCAAAACATAATAAAAGAGGCTTATCTCACTCAGAGATTATACCTTGTAACTTCGAACAACATACATGTACTAGATGTATTTGCATTTTAGTACAATTTTAGATAAAATCAAAACCACGCCAGTTGCCTAAATGACAGACCTTATGATACACCGACATGACTTACCATGGAACCCAGCAAAATGGGTCTTTTAAAATTGTCATAAGTGTATCAAAAATGAAATGAAAGGAGGTTTAACGTCCTACTGTTCTGCTCTAACTGGACTAATGTACCGAAATCCATCTATCAAGGAATCTTTTACGTGCACGCCAATGCATACACGGGCCACATTTTTTTGTCCAATCCAAGCGATTAGACAGCTGTCCTTGTCAGGCCCTCCTTTCAGCATTATGAACAAGGACAAACCGCGTCAGAAGATACTGATGAGCTTTCTCTGCCAACACTGGGAGTGCCAGAGTTATGGCCCTTGATTTCTTTGAAATATCTTATGGACGCTCTAAAGGCTAAAGTTAATAACCGATTGACTTTAGATTGATACACAGTGTGTAATGTCACAAGACTAGTTATTTTCAATAATTTCCGGTAATTACTGTCAGAGGTATGACCCTTGACCACTTTCAAAATTCTCGTGGATGCTCTACAGGCTAAAGTTAATGGTTGATTTATACACAGTGTTTAAGGTCATGAAACGAAGAAGCTTATTGATTTTCAGAGATTTCCTATCTAATCCTTTGAAAATCACACCTAACTCTAAAACTAAATGCAAGGAACAGGTCTGTGTACATTGAAGCACAACTACTTCCTGTCCTACGTACGCGAAACTACTAAAAGGTCTATTGAAGAGCTAATTAAAATACTCTGTATATAATGCACTGTCCTAAATTTTTGTTTTGCAAATTTCCCATCTTGTTCCTAAGATACCTGGTGACATTATACTTATTGTTTCAATAGATTCAAATACCCCTTTTGCAGTTTATATGAAAGCTTTGATATCTGCTATGCAGATCTAGTTATTATTATTATTATTTACCGCGGGAGCCTAGTTCTCCATGATCAAAAACAGATATCAATCTGGAATTAGATTTTCTATCTGGAAACCATGTGGTGGCTACTTGATCAAATAATTTTGAAATTTCTGCGCATTCCGGAAGTGACCAAACTTTCTACGTTGTCTAAAGTCGAAAAACACGCGCAAACACAAACTCGTGAGGTCAATCGATGCAAGTTTGCTTAAACTGAACTGGAAAAACAAATTAAAATTGTTATTTTCATCTTTGTTAGAAAATGCCACGCCTTTCAAATGTAGAACGTCTACGTGCTATAGGTAGGCTCTATGCTGGTCAGTCTGTGGTCACTGTAGCAAGAGCCTTTAATTGTTCACGCCAGACAATAATTAATCTTAGAATGAGAGTGCTTCAAACTGGAACTATTGCCGACCGCCCAAGGGCGGGAGCGCCACGTGTGACGTCGCTCCAGGAAGATCAAGCAATACGATTGCAATGTATTTGTACATCGTAACATGATAGCTTACATATTGGAGTTAATTCCCTTTAACGAATGTATATTGTACGCATGCGTATTTGGAATAAAACTTACCTTCCTTGCCTTGCACATGGCGTCGTGACCATCGTTCATTACATGGTGTCAGAATAATCCTACAACATCGGCCAGCCCAGATGTTTAAAAGGTGAACATTGCAGCAAAAAAAGGTGCCAAAGACTGTACGCCACAAGTATAAATAACCAATGTCGTCAACAGGGGTTAGAAAGTTGTCTGAATTCAACCCAGCTGAATCCAGTGCCCCAGAATGGGAACTGTACAAGCGTGATTTTTTAATACACTTGGATGCACTTGGACTGGACAGCAAACCAGGAAGACGACAGGTAGGAGTCCTCTTATCAAATATGGGAAGAGAATCAGTGAAAATTTATGACTCGTTTATTTGGGCACCAGGCGTGGAAGCGCACGAGGAAAACAACGTGGTCGCGCGAGTCGCCGAAGACAAGTACGACTTACAGACTGTGTTCAGGAAATTTGATCAACATTTCGGCGTTCACACATACAGAAACATTACGAGGCAAGAATTTTTGAACACAAAGCGTGAAACAATGTCAATTATGGACTTTATAGCAACGTTAAAACGTAAGGCAGAGCATTGCCAATATGGTGAACAAAAAGAAGGATTCATTTGCGATATGGTGATCAACAGGGTCAACGACAGAAAATGCTCCGAGAAATTAATGGAAATTCCCGACGGAGGGTTAACACTCGACCGAGTGATACAAACATGCCGTCAAGTCGAACTAACGAACACACATTTAAAAACATTGGATGCTGAAAACCCTACTGTCAACATGGCACGCGCGAGTCGCGGACCGACAAGAAAACCAAGCAGGGGTCAAGGTCAAGGGTACAAAGGAGACCATCTGTATTGTGTAAATTGTTGCAGACATCACGAATACCGACGTTGCCCCGCATTCAGTAAAAATTGTGATATTTGTGGTGAAAGAGGGCATTTTAAAAAATCTGAGGTTTGTCGTGGTATTTTCCGTAGCAGTTACAACCATGGAAGCGCATACCGGGGCGCAAGAGGACGACGATATAGAGGTGCCAGGGGACGAGGACTCTTTAACCGACGCGGTCAAGAAGATCGTGCAGTGCATCACGCAGAAGATTATGGTCGACTAAACGAGATGTTCAGCCATTGTTCTACCTATGATGTATTTACCACAAAAACAGGAAAATCACATTCAGATAGTGAATGGACGGTCAATCTGCACGTGTTTGATGAAGAAGTAACGGTTGAAATAGATTGCGGTGCACGATGTAACGTAATGTCAGCAGAAACAGCAGCCAAATTCCGATAAGTAGCCAAAATACATGAAAGTGAAGTACTCATTAACGGTGTAAGCGGTAATCCCATCAAAGCGGTCGGAAAGATAACACTGCCATGCACATACAAGAATTCAACACATGACATAGAATTCGAGATAATAAACACGAAGAGAGACTTAAACTTACTAGGCCGAGAAGATAGCACGCGTTTGGGATTAATCGCCAGGGTAAATAGCGTGACGACACAGGACCTGATCAGAGATTACAGTGACGTCATCGGTGAAGACATAGGATGCCTCCCGGGCAAGTATGAAATCAAAATTGATGATACGGCACAACCGGTGATACACGCGTCGAGGCCGGTACCAGCAGCGATTCGGGATCGGGTGAAAAAAGAGCTTGACAACTTACAGAAATGCGGTATAATTGCCCCAGTCACACGCCCAACCGATTGGGTTAATAGTATGGTGTGCGTTAGGAAGAAGAATGGAAGAGTCCGTATCTGCATTGACCCGCTTGACTTGAATAAAGCTATAATGAGAGAACATTTTCCGATGAACAGCATCGACGATATAGTAACAAGAGTACATGGCAGCAAATATTTCTCAAAGCTTGACGCGAACAAGGGCTACTATCAAGTAAAGTTAAACGAGGAAAGTTCTTATCTAACGACGTTCAATACGCCCTTTGGACGTTATCGGTATCTACGACTACCGATGGGCCTCAAATGTGCAGGAGAAGTGTTCCAGCGAGAAATGGTTACACATTTTGGAGGTGTAGACGGAGTCGAGGTCGTGGTAGATGACATATTGGTACACGGTAGATCACTGGACGAGCACAACGCAAGACTTAGGAAAGTTCTTGACAAGGCTAGGTCAATAAATCTAAGGCTAAACAAAGACAAATGTGAGTTCGCACAATAGGTCACCGATTGACCGGAAATGGTTTAAAGCCTACACCAAAACGAATAGAAGCGATCTTAAACATGAAGGATCCCGAAAACCACAGTGAACTTGAAACTATTTTGGGCATGTTAGCCTATGTGTCGAAGTTTATCCCGAACTTAAGCGAACTCAATGCACCTCTGCGTGATCTTAAGAAGCAAGAAAATTGGAACTGGACCAAGGACGCGAAACAAGCTTTCGAGAACGTCAAGTCCGCATTAACGTTAACCAAGGTCCTTCGATACTATGATGTGACGAAACCCGTGGTTTTAACAGTGGATGCCAGCATGAAAGGTTTGGGTGCAGCGATTCTTCAAGACGGAGTCGTTGCATACGCGTCACGAGCTCTTTCGCCAGCCGAACAGAGATACGCACAGATCGAAAAAGAGATGTTGGCAGTAGTTTTCGGGTGCGAGCGTTTTCGTAACCTTATTTACGGAAAATCTGATGTTACAATCGAGTCAGATCACAAGCCTCTGGAAAACATAATGCATAAACCGATTCATACAGCGCCTATGCGAATCCAAAGAATGGTGTTGAAACTACAAGCTAAGGAGTAAATTTATCCAGGTGACGCAGTACGAAATCGAACACCTCAAGGATGGAGACCAGCCGAATTAGTGAAAGGAACGACTTATCCGCGATCGTACATTGTCAAAGCAGGTGATCGAGCGAACGAATATCGTAGGAATACAGAACTACTTATGAAAACACGAGAAGAACCACATAGAATTGTCGCGAACGAATCTTCTGATAAAGTTTTATATCCGCAGGGATTAAATATACCACAGAGCGGAATGGACATACCTGTGCCCCCGAGCGAAAACGTAAATAGAAACAAGTTAAACGCGTCCGTGACAGATCCAAAGCAGTCACAAATAAGGGCCAACAGAAATATTGAACAACCATATATGCGAACACGTCGTGGTCGCGAAAATCCATAGACCAAGTTACCTGAAAGACTATATGTGAACTTTTGAAAACATTATGTTAAGCAATATGCAAGTTTTTATACTCATTTATACTGTGTTTTGTTCTGTTTGCTTTTGTTCCTGAACAGTTTCTAGTCTACTCATCTAGTCAGCTCATGGAAGAGAAATTTGAATATTTAACTTTGTTGGACATAAATATACCTTAATGCGGTATTT
Source organism: Patella ulyssiponensis (assembly GCA_963678685.1). NCBI lineage: Eukaryota > Metazoa > Mollusca > Gastropoda > Patellidae > Patella > Patella ulyssiponensis. The sequence continues at coordinate 38,463,808 of OY783226.1, forward strand.
AAGGTTCTGAAATTATTTCATAAACATTTTCGAGTTTAAATGGTTGATGCAACCATATTTCAAGTAAACGTAATTATAGTTTTTCTTAAAAAAAATTAAAGAGAATGGATGCAATGTATTTGTACATCGTAACATGATAGCTTACATATTGGAGTTAATTCCCTTTAACGAATGTATATTGTACGCATGCGTATTTGGAATAAAACTTACCTTCCTTGCCTTGCACATGGCGTCGTGACCATCGTTCATTACAACGATTACGTCATCTTAGAAACAGATTCGTCACTGCAACCTCCACAAGTAGAGAGATGTTTGGTGGAAGGGTAACTGCACAAACTCTTCAAAATCGCTTCCAGGCTGCTGGTCTTCGAGCCCGGAGGCCCTATAGTGGACCAATATTGACACCTCTTCATCGTCGTAACCGATTGTGTGGGCCACAAGACACATAAGATTTACTCAAAGACAGTGTAATTCAGTTGTCTTTAGTGACAAATCTCGATTCACTTTGAGATTTGCCGATGGCAGGGTCCGAGTGTACCGCAGACGAGGTGACCGTTACGCTCAAGTATGCGTCAGAGAAGTTGACCGATTTGGTGGCGGCAGCGTCATGGTTTGGGGTTCTTTTTGTGCACATGGACGTTCTCCTCTTGTTGTTGTCCAAGGGAACTTAAATGCTGTCCAGTACAGGGATCAGATTTTGCAACCTGTTCTTCTTCCTTTTATGCAGAGACATGGGCCTGGACTAACGTTTCAACAAGACAATGCTCGACCCCATACGGCAATTGCTACCCAAAATTTTTTAATAAATGCCGGTGTTCAATTCCTGGATTGGCCGTCGCTTAGCCCCGACCTTAATCCTATTGAACACATCTGAGACGAACTGGGTCGACGTGTTTGTCAGCAAGTGAATCCACCACTGACCTTGCAGGACCTTTAACATGCTATTGCTGAGCAGTGGCGACGTCTTCCTCGGGTAGTGTTTACTAATGTTCTGAGATCCATGAGAAGATGTTGTGTGGCAGACATATTCTTGCACAACATAACACTAAAATAGTTGCCTTAAACCAAATATTAAAAATCTAGTCCCAAAAATCCCGAGTGTCAAGTTTTTAATTTGGCTGAGTATAGAAGATGCAACAACTCGGGCCTTAAATTTAGACCAGACAAAATTAAGACTACCAAAAACACACCCAGCTTGCGAAAATCTAAATGTTGCTTTAGTCATAACATTTAACCCCTCACAAGAAGATGGAATGTCCTTAGTAAATAAAAATTTACATATTCTTAAGAATAGCGAAGTTATGTCGAAAATTTTGTCTAAAACTAAGATTATTAACAGTCTTAAACAGCCACGTAATCTTGCGAAAGTATTAATTTAATATCTTCTAAATTTGATTCTAGTTCAGATACACCGGTGGTAAGTGAATGTGGAGAAATAAATTGTAAAACATGTAAAATAATAATTACGGGGTCCTCAATTCAGATCACCGATAATAAATTTTTCCATATTAAGCAACCCATGAACTGTAAAACAAGTTATGTCATATACTATTCAAAAAAAGTAGGGGATATTTGATTTTTAAGTGTTATTAAAGTCACCTGATGAAACTGACGAAGAAACAAATGACAAAATGAAATGAAGTTCACATTCATCGATTTATTCCAAATGATCGTTAGACTAAGTAAGGCACAGACTGACCATTATAAGGGTAAAATGATACCCGGGGTCAAACAGCAAAGTTACCACAGCATCACAACAAAGTCAGTAACGGGTAAATCCTCCTCTGTTTGCCAAACAAGCATTGATTTGACGTGGCATACTCCTAATGAGACGTCTAAGGTCATTTTGGTCCAGATTGTCCCATTCCTGTTGCAACGCAGCAGCAAGTTCTTGGACATTGGCAGGACGTTGTTGACGTTGACGTAACCTCTGTCCAAGAATGTCCCAGACATGCTCGATGGGGAGAGGTCGGGACTCAGTGCTGACCTAGGTAATGTGGTGATGTTCTGTTGTTGGAGGTAACCTGTAACGATCCTGGCCCTGTGACATCTTGCGTTGTCATCCTGGAAGATGAAACGGCGGCCATGACGTCGTGCGAACGGCACAACATGGACTGCCAAGATGTTGTCCCGGTAGTACTGGCCTGTAACACGCCCTGCAACAACATGTAAAGCCGTTCTTCCAGCAACAGTGATGCCTCCCCACACCATAACAGAACCACTCCCAAATCGATCATGTCTGATGACGTTAACGTCTTGGAAGCGCTCGTTTCGACGACGCCACACCCTCGTACGTCTGTCCAAAAAATCAACAGTGAACCTTGACTCATCTGAAAACATCACATTGCTCCAGCGTCGATTATCCCAGTGTTGACGATCCCTACACCAACGACGTCTTGCCTGAATGTGATGATCTCTCAAACAAGGGATCACGCGAGGACGTCGGGCGCGAAGGTGACCCCTATGCAGTCGATTCCGAATCGTCTGGCCACTCACTCTCACACCAGTGTCTGTTTGAAGACGAGCGCTGATCTGATTTGCTGTGATGACACAATTTCTCAAGGCCAAGGTACGGATAAATCGATCCTGGGCTTGAGTTGTCGCCCTTGGTCGACCTGAGCGTGGTCTGTCCTGTACTGATTGTGTATCACGGTATTTGGACCATAGCCTGCTTATGACAGACTGAGAAACATTCATCGTCCGCGCCACAACCGCCTGTGTTGTGCCGATCTGTAGCATGCCAAGGGCACGTAACCTTTCATTTTGGGTAAGCCGACGCATGTGACTGGAAATGTTTCTTCTGTTAGGTTCTATAGTGACTTTTTTCGTAGTTATTTGCATATTTTAGTATTATGCCCCCAAAATCAAATATCCCCTACTTTTTTTGAATAGTATATATGTGATTGTTTGTTCTGGCTGTCATAGACGATACATCGGAAAAACTATAAGTATGCTAAAGACAAGGGTGAACCTCCATCGACATCATATACTCAATCCACAATATAGGATGATCCCACTTAGTGGATATATCGATATTTGTGGTGGTTGCAAATTTAGCGTTTTTCCAATGTAGGCCTACAAGCTAAATAACAACAATAATGATTTGTTAGAAGCCAAAGAGGCATATCTTATTGACAAATATCGGCCAGCTTTAAATGCAAAATTGTAGTAGTTTCATTACATATAGGCCTAGTTATTGTTGTCTGATTTGATATTCTATTTATGTCCCATTTTTGTACTACTGTGTTACTATGACGTTATGACGTCATAGACATTGTTGTATTAACTAAATGTTGATTATCTGAAGAGCTTAATAAAATAAGCGAAATTACTAGTAATCGACAAATAATGTAGTTCTTTTTTCAAAAACTTTTATATTTTTGTGTATATATGTATCTATGGTAGCACAAAATACACCAGGATGTAAGCCAAAGCTTTACATTACAAGCAGTAGGCCTAAAATATTTTCCATCTGATCTTGTGACAGTCAATTGTTTATTAATAGTTTGCCTGAAGCAGATATCCATTCACAGTCTTATATTACAGCTCTTTGGCTTAAACTGAGTTGTATCAGTGAGTTGAAGATCTACTGCATCCAGTAAACGGTAACCTTTTGTGTTATGTGTTTCAATATTCAGTATTCCACAAATTGCCTTTCCAAAATTAGTTTGAATACCTTGTGCAAAGGTAATAGTGGCTATAGTTTTTCTTTTATCATATTTGGCCAATGTCACAGTTTTCCTTCCCAATATGCTGCAGACTGTGGCCATATTTCCACATTTTCAAAGTGCAACACAGATCTTTTTCTCAAATAGCTGTTTCCTAAATTGTCACCAACTTACACTAAGAAGTAGCTATAGTGTTATTTGTACGTATAGAGTATATAAATCGAGCAACTTGGTTTAATTTTGACGAAACTGGGTAAAATTCTAATTATGGCAATATATCTAATAGAAAGAGGTTAAACTCTGTAGATACGGTGTGTTAATTAACAGGGGTGAGAAATTGACTAAGGATGATTTAATTATCGCTATGAGTGAAAATCTCAGCGACGGTGTGTTTTCTGTACTGGGTGTGTTAATTAACGGACGGGTTAAAAACAACTGACACGGTGTGTATTCTACGTTTGGTGAGTTTTCTCGAAAGCGTGTTATAACTGCACCAAAGTGTCTTATCAAGGACTAGCAGGCTAAATCTGACGCGTAGGTGTCAAATCTAATTTACCGTGCGATTTCTTAATCGACCGTGTGTTTTACGCAGATCGGTCTTTGTTAAGGGTAGGTCTTTATACATGGATTTATACGTGCTGTAGTTATATGTCTGCCGTCTTTAGTCTATGCGTATTTCATTTGTTGATGAATACTATGTTTCTTATACTGCATACCATTGTCTTGCAACAGTTATTTATATTTCTTGTCTTTTTGTGTGTTTCATTTGTTAGCATTACCGGGGTACTACTGAACTATAAATACATGTGTCTTAAAATCGGTTGCACGCAATGTCGTTATTTACCGATATCAGGTCCAACCTCATTTTGATTATCCGACGTATTTTAATCTCTATTGATATCAGATGCTCTAATCTATTTCGAAAACACAATTATAAACAAACAATCTCGCAACTAATGATAACCTGTAAGTTTCGTCGCTGTTATATTTTATAAGATTATTTCTTACCTGGGTCGTAAATAGGGCCTTCTAAGGAAACAGAATTGCATCACTAATAGATAAATCATATACCTTTAGACATATAATAATACGATGATAAAGTCGTCCACAAGCTTGAGCGGCCCGTTCGTGAATAAATAAAGTAAATCATGCAGACATATATTACGAAACAGCTCCCAAACGACCCAGTCATTATTTTACAATTCATACTGTCAATTCATGCACGCTTTTCACACGGAGTTGTTCTTTGATGTTGAGAGATGAAACACAGTTCAGCTCTCTGATGTTGACAGAAGAGGCCAGTTAATTAGCTCGTGCACTAATGGATTAGCTGATATAGTTGGTTGAAATTTGACAATTGTTACAATTTATCCCAATAAGTCAGGGGTTGAAATGTTTGTAAAATTTTAGAAATATTTTTTATTTAAAAGTTGTCAACATGGATTTTAATTTTTTAATTAAAACGATTTTGCGTTGCAACGCCTCTTGTCGGGGACGCACTTCCTTGGAACAAACCACACATAAACTAGCCATAATAAATTATTAGATTTCAATTTATGATATATTTTTTATCAGCAAAAACTAATGAAGGTAATGAATGTTACATTTTACGGTAATATATACCGTTTTGTAATTAATATCACAGTGAGTTACATTTAGCGTATCTCCAAGGGGCGGCGTTTTTAATCTTCAGACAAATTGTGGCTAAAATCATAACGCCAAATAACAATCAAGACTTTATCACAAAAACATCGTTCATACTAATTAAAAATCAAAACTGCTAAAATCATAATGCCATGCAATTAACAAACAGTACAAGATCCTTCATTAACAAAATCATCGGTGATTCGATCTGAAATCAAATAACAAAATAGTCAACGAGTTCTAGCTATTTCTTGTAATACTCCAACAACAACTATAATACGCCACAGCACTGATACTCCACGGCTTCAGTCTCATCCTTATTGTATAATTTATTCTATCTAGAGAGCACGCTTTTCACACGAAATTATTCTTTCAAGTCCGACCTATTTATTTGCTCTTTCATCAAAGACGAGAGGCGAGACTGTTCTAATGGATTAGAGACCATGATTGGTCGGAGTGTGATTTTTTTTTACCTGTAACAGTTTATTCACTGGATGACAAAGTACCACAAAAAGAACAATTATATCATGTGTGTGCATACTGTGGTCTATTCAGCGTTGGTGTTATTGTAATGACATAAATGTATGTTTCCCTTTTCTATCATCTCATTTAAATAAAGCTTGATATTTTAATTACTTTATTAACTAAGTTATTTTTCTACAGTATATTTCAAAACAAAAAGAATTGTTGTATGGGAAATATGCGAAAATTTGAAGCCATTGGTTGTTCTTCTTCTTGAATTTTTTAAATTATTAAACGTATTTTTAAGTCACAAACTGCCATCAGAGCAGGAATTATGCTTCGCTGAACACCATTTGGATCAACGTTGACCTAGATGTTATATAACAACTGTTAATTGCCAGACTTGATTAGGGTAATAAAATTGATCACCGCAGCTCAACAATTTTAGTGAATGTGTATTATAAACCTGGGACCTGTTTCACGATTTTATCTTAATCAGAAGACAACAATAATTTTCTTGAATTAACATGGTTTATTAAAATTCAAAATATGACCCTGTAAGTTAATATATTTGTGTTGTGTATCCTATTTCAAAACCTTAATTTGTCAAACGAACAAACACCACCTCTAGAGATATTTTAATTACACCAAAGGTGTATTAGAAATTATCGTTGTTCTGAAATAGTTTTCTTTTATTAAATTTATTAGTAAGCTGTTATCGTCAAATTCTGGACATAATGTGTTCTATGCACGGTTCTAAATATCGCAAATGAAGCTATATAAGTTTAAAACTATGACTTTAAGATACACGTATAGTGAAAAAGTTGCAATTGATCACTACAGCAAAAAATAGTTGTTGCAGAAATCGGTCGCTATAGAGACTGTTATAGTCTAATTCTTTAACACAATTTTGCATGTCAGATGTTCATATTATATGGTACTAAGTTACTAAAAGACTTTTAACAAATAAATCATTCTATAACACTATTCTAAACGTTTATCCATGATTAATGTTTTTCGTCCAATATTTAGATTTAGAAATGTTCACAATTAAACCGAATTAACCATAAAAACAAAATCACAAATTACTATGGCACATTATTTAATTCTTTTCAAATAAAGCGACCGAAATAACAAAAGAAATTATCAAGTCGTTTTAGACTGGATACTGATTTCCAAAGGTGATTGCATGCTTTTATAAATAGAACAAGTTGGCGACTATTGCAGCCCGTGCACTCGATCTGTCATCACGTATTTCTATACATGCTAAATTACAATTGGATCCACTCGCCTCGTAGTTTATTAGTACCGAGAGAAAAATAATAAAGCTATGCCATACAATCGTAAACAATAGAAATATTAACACGTGTTTAAATTTAGTTGTTCTTATTAAATTAAGCCCCTATTTCCATATTAAGTTAATGGTCTCTATTTTGCACGCAAAGACGACTTTGTGACACAACGTTTATTGAATCACAAGCGGCTATATGGACACGTGTCAAAGATATATGTTCATACATAGCACGGTATTTTTACGCAACGACAAGCTGATTACACCGAGTTCGACAATGCAATATCACCACAGGCCTGTGTCCCTGTTTGCATTGGTGTTATTTGATATGTAAATTATCGTTTGTTATATATGTGGAAACAGATCAGAGCATCTGATATCAATAGAGATTACAATCCATCGTATAATCAAATTGAGGTTGGACCGGATATCGGTAAATAACGATATTGATTGCGACCGATTTTAAGACACATGCATTTATAGTTCAGTAGTACCACGATGATGTTAACAAATGAAACACACAAAAAGACAAGATAAATAAATAACTGTAGCAAGACAATGGTATGCAGTATAAGAAACGTAGTATTCATCAACAAATGATATACGCATAGACTAAAGACGGCAGACATATAACTACAGCACGTATAAATCCATGTATAAAGACCTACCCTTAACAAAGACCGATCTGCGTAAAACACACGGTCGATTAAGAAATCGCACGGTAAATTAGATTTGACACCAACGCGTCAGATTTAGCCTGCTAGTCCTTGATAAGACACTTTGGTGCAGTTATAACACGCTTTCGAGAAAACTCACCAAACGTAGAATACACACCGTGTCAGTTGTTTTTAACCCGTCCGTTAATTAACACACCCAGTACAGAAAACACACCGTCGCTGAGATTTTCACTCATAGCGATAATTAAATCATCCTTAGTCAATTTCTCACCCCTGTTAATTAACACACCGTATCTACAGAGTTTAACCTCTTTCTATTAGATATATTGCCATAATTAGAATTTTACCCAGTTTCGTCAAAATTAAACCAAGTTGCTCGATTTATATACTCTATACGTACAAATAACACTATAGCCACTTCTTAGTGTTATAGTGCTGTTGATACACTGTGACAATTTAAATGTCTGTTTTGTATTTTATTACTTTATATTTTATCTTTAAATAAAGTATATATACTTGTTGTGTATTTTGTTATATAATTATGTAAGTTGTGTTGGCTTTTACATTTGGTTACTATTACTTTTAGGGAGAAATGGGGTTTAACATCCACTCAACCCACACTAGGTCTTTTGCTTGCACGTAGGGGTCTTTAGCAATGCGAGAAAACTGGATGACCTGGAGAAAACCCAGTCAGGAATCGAAACATCGCCACTTGATTCGATGACAGATTTTATAAGGCAATGCACAGAGAGAGAAAATGTGGTTTAATGCCCAATAGAAAACTTATTTTGGGACAAACCTGCAATTCAGTACAAGTTCAATAACTTGAAGGGGGGGTGGATGGCCGAATGGTCAGCATAAATCCCCGGTTGTACGTAACTAGGAGTACATTCACCTATCCAACCCTTCCTGGCATTTCTCCGGGTCCCCTACACGCAAACGAATCATTGAAATAAAATTAAACCATATTTTAGTCGCGAAATGACCTTGTTTCTGTCGAGTGGACATTAAACCCCATTTCTCTCTCAATAATTTGGATGCGCTAGGAGTCTTTAGTAGTTGGAGAACCCAGAGAAAATCCATGTTCACGTTTAGTATTGAAACCAGGCCTCTAGGTTTCAATGACAGACCTTATGATCTAAAATGCATTCTAACGAAAATCTAACTTAAAGTTTACATCATTTTCAAAGTTTACGCAAAATTTACGTTAGATTTATGTCAGAAAATGATGTTAATTTTACGTTAGATTTACATTAGAAAATGATTTACGTTATAATGGTCGGTTAGATTTCCATCATTTTGCTCTTCCTTTTAACAACTATTTAACATTAGGAAATGACGTTAATCTAGTGTAAAATTTACGTCATATTTATGTCATTTTCTAACGAAAATCTAACTTAAAGTTAAAGTTTACATCATTTTCTGACGTAAATCTAACGTAAGTGACGTAAAGTTTACGCAAAATTTACGTCAGAAAAATGATGTTAATTTTACGTTAGAAAATGACGTAAAGTTTACGTTAGATTCACATCATTTCCTGACATAAAATTATCGTTAAAAAGATGAGCAAAATGATGGTAAACTGAATGACCATGTTTACGTAAACTTTATGTAAAATTAATATCATGTTGAAATGTGGGACTTAATGTTCATGAGGTGAATGTCTTGACTGAGTTCAATCATTAACATTTCGAGCTAAAGCTAAGCAGAGCTAATCAATTTCATTGGTCGATGCTTTGGGACAAGATAATCTTGATTCTATCGTGTAGAGAGTGATGAAAGTTATTATTTAGTTTGATTGCTCCATACTTTTGAAAAAAATAAATGTGCGATTAATTAAAATGTGTCATCTATTTATTTTGGAATTTCGGCAGGGGACATCAGCCTCACTGTTGTCTTGTTTTTTATTAGCTCATCTTCTATCCATCTCTTGCAAAATGTGGGCATATCTTGCCTGGCAGCTGCTGGTTGAACTCAGGAGTATCGACTTATTATAGGTCGATAATACATTTATTTGCACTAAGTCAACCGTTTCAGAGATTTCATTGATTTTCTGGTCAGATGGTGGCCATCTTGGAATTTTGTTAAATATGCAAATTTCCCCAAGCAAGATAATGGCGACTTTCTTTATGGGAGTACTAGAGACCATACCTGAACATTTCCCAAAGAAATGATTTCTGTTGCACAGTTTGTTCTAGGTGCCACCTCCCATATTGTTATCTCTACCCACCTATTATATATAGTGCTTAAAATATTTAGCCAATTACCTTTCTATGCCTTAAGTATAAAACTAAATTTTTGCCATCATACATGATACCAGAAGTGGGCTTTTGAAAAGAAGTTAAACAGGAGAGTGTTTGCAAATCGATTTATTTAAATTATACTGCACACAAGTTACAGGAGGGAACTGTGTCTAGATAAATGTATGTAGTGACATGTAGAACAATTTCTAACATGTATTTCAGATTAGATTTTAATGGTTTTTATACTGAGAAGCTTCAGGCATTGTCTGGAGAAAAAGAAAAATCAAGGCTTGATACATCTATTAGTTCTGACAGTAGTAAGATGAGATTTTAATATTTTTTCCCCCAGCTTTTAATTTCAGAACTAGTGGAAAATGTTTCTTATGCAACATAAAACTTAAAGACCACATATAATGGCCCAAAAAAGTTTCTCTGTACGTGAAGATAACAGTTACTAAATCCATTTTACGGCAAGTTCAAACTAATCTGATTAAAATTAATTCAGTTATTAAGTTTTAAGTATCTGAGAGCCAAAAACGGTTTTCAAATTTTCTATTACAACCTTAATCCGGTTGATTGGCTGGTGACGTCACAGGCACTAAACATACTATATACATCATTTCTACACTATATTACTGCCTGTGCAATATAAGACTATCAATACACACTATTAGTTGGCAAGCGTCTATTGACAGTCCAATCACCACATGACTTCCCTAATCATAATCACCAAATTATTGTCTTACATTGTTATATATAGTTTAGACATTTGCGATTGGAATATTTTAGAGTGATTTTAAAATACCGTAGGCTATCATGCCGTAGATCCATTCAGCGTCCATTCCGCGTCCTTTGTTTTGATAGGCCGCGTGACAAATGAAGTCGACACATGCAATTAGTGTACTTACCGGTAATTTGGATAATCCAGTAATACTGTTGATATCCCAACCTTTTATCTATAAGTACAGATACAAATGCTGCCAGTCATTTGTCGATATATTCATTATTAACTATATATAACAATAATAACCATTTCTATACACAAAGAACAACTTGTATTGTAACTCCATTTGAAATTCACAACCAATATGGCATTTTCCGATGACTATTTGCATAACAATAGATCACCCTCATTTCTCAGCCAATCAATCACCATGTACGGTTCCATTCAAGATGGTAGAGGTATTAAAATTGCTGCCGTGAGAGAAGAGAACGACCGTACATTATGAAACAAATTGTATCTTAAAGCCCCAATAACACTCTTGTTGTAACTAAATAATATGTCCCAATCTTCATTCTGGTCAACAAATTGTATTATTTTACAATATTCCAATTAACTGATGATATAAATTTCATCTTAACGCACCTAATTTAAAAAACTGCAAAAATTCAACTAATGGATTTGAAAAGTCTAACGTAAACCTTTTCACATGTGACTTTGATTTAAAATATTTTCGAACCATCTGGACAAGTAAAATAGGTCGTAATGGATAATTTACACAACAGGTAGGACACTTAAACATCTAGTACTTAGAATAAGGCTATTATTTATTTTCTGGGGCTGCCAAGCCAGCAAGAGTGTTATTGTCCCTTTAAATTAAAATGAATTACAAATTATTCCGTAGTCAATTGTTTTATTTCATTAGGGGGATTAAAGAATCAGTCAGGCGCTAAAGAATACACACGCCGACTGTATATAGCTTCACGGATGAGTCGCGCTCTCAAGGAAATTCAATACCTGCCCGTCCCGGGCCTGGAATTCTTTCGGCCGACCGAATGCCCGTCTCTGAGTAGGAGAGAGAAGCGGGGGAAGGGACAAGCTGGGCTGCTGTTCCTCGAGACGGCCGATGCGTGGCCTCGCGGCCGAGTCTTGGTGGGAATTCCTCGGGCCGATGAGCTAACACGGTAACATGCATAGTGTGTAGAAATGTCGTCAGAGCTTTTAGTAATGGGCTTCTGCGTTAGGAAATCCTCTGAGCAAGTAGTAAAGCTTAATTGTGGTTACTATTCATGGAAACCAGTGAGAAATATACGTGTTGTCAGTTGTGGCTTAAACGCGTCAATACTTGTAACGTGCGTGAGTTTTCTTATAAATGGTCACTAATAATCATAAGGTGAGTATTTAAGTTAATAAGTTAGTTTTTCTAACTTGTGTCAGTATGTAAAAATAACGTGAGTAATTAAACAAACGTGAGTTTATACGAACATATCACTAGTCAGGCGTCTGTGGGAGAAATAGGGAAAAGCGTGACTAATTAACAAAACGTCACCATTGGAGCTCTCGTTCACTATCTAGATGAAACCGCCAGTTATCTTTGATGTGCGTTAGTAATTGAACATGGCGCCAGTAGAGCGTGAAATCATTAACTATATACATTTCTGCTGAGTATTGTTACTATAGGTAATTGTAACTTGTCCGTTAAATTGTCACTACCTTCTGAATAAAATATTAATTAATTATTTATTAATATTCTCGAATCGGGAATTTTTTTTTAACAATAATGAATGGCAGTGAACAACAGGAGTATTTTTCGGTTACCGCTGTAATTTGCAGAATACTGTTTTTAAACAATAATGGGTGTATTTTTTCGGCGATTTCGATAACCGCCGTAGTTTGCAGGATGTGGGGCAATATGTATAGTGTTATTTAATTTACAATTTATATTTATTGTTGTTCATGTTGCTATTTTAGACTCTCGTGGGGCCATAAAAGGGAAAGAATAAACCATAAAAAGCCTCATCAGTCTCTGTTATATAAATAACCACGCGCACGGCAACTGAAATAAAAGTACTAAATCCTTACCGGTCTCTGTTATCTATTTAAATCCTTATCCACACACTGTTTGAGAGTTCGGTTCTCTGAATCCGATTTTAGAGAATACCATTCTGCCCATGTGCACCCAAACATTATCATATTTAAATTGTTTCTGATAAGTATTAACCAATTTATTAATTATGAAATAATTTATTAATTATGAAATAAACAATGGTCCTCACTATAGTTATTTTCTTATCGTTAAATAGTTCCAAATCTTACTACTTCGCGTCTTTTTTTCACGTTAGTTCTGTGTAGATCACTGTTGGTATTGTCTGGACACTTAATCATTACAAGTAGAAGTATTGGAAAAGGAAGGAAAATATACCGCATGGTTTACGTGTGAGTAGAATGAAAGATGAAAGGGAGGATATCCCTTTGATGTCACAAGATTGACATTCCAGCTTCTAGATGCTGATGAAAATTTAGAAATAATTTCGTGGTTTGTTTTCTTATGCTAGGCTACTTTAAGAATTTAGACACAATTTGTATCAACAAATAATAATTTAGATCATACTTTATTTATTAAATTAATATAGAAATGGCGGGAGAATGTCACATGGTTGATCTTCGATTTGATGTTTCATTCATTGCCGCATGAATCATTCCGACATCTATTTATAGGCATACAGGTGTCGATCACTCTAGGAATTACATCGTAATCAACACATGACACATTATAATCTCGACTTTATTTAATATTACAGCAAACATTTAACGTCCACTTCCACCGGGGGTGATATCGTAGACAAGATAGATGATGTGTATTTGTGATTGCGTAGGAGGCATGACACAATTTTATTTCTTCAAACACGCAGCGTTCGTGTTTGGTTTAAACAGTTCGTGTTTCATTCCGAAGGTAAAATAGTATCATGCGTTTCCTGACTAACATGGACACGCATCTACATGGATTATTACGCCATTCGAGACATTTCAATGTGTAATAGTTTAAATCCACCACTATCGGTAATTGTATCTGTATCGGCCGATATATGCACTGTCAATATCGGATATCGGCAAAACCGATAGGTACCATATCAGACCATCACTATAAAGATGACTAAAGCCATTTCCGTTTGGGGTCGCCCAAGTCGAAAAAGGTAGTTTTTAGAAAAAGCAAGTTAAAGATATCGCTATATTCTAACATTAAATCACATAACAGCCAAGCCATATATTTGTTAATGTTTGTTTAATATTTCTCTCGGTGTTATAATTTAGAACCAAAGAGAATAGTCTGTACATTAGTAATATAGGTCTTGTATATTAAATCCTTTATGAGATTAAATTCTATTAATCTCATCACTTAATTAGCACTTTTGTGTTATAGAGCTCAAGAGATTAAGAATGTTGATTGGGTACGTTTACCACCTCAGTAGAGCGTGAAATCATTAACTATATAAATTTATGTTAAGTGTATTGATAAAAATTGACTTTTTAATATACAAGGACTTTTTTAATATACAAGGACTTTTTTAATATACAAGGACTTTATTGTGCGTGTTAACCAAGTTTTTACCAACTTTCGACCCATAAAGTGTAAATAATTTAATTAAATCAAACTGTCCATAATATCATTAAAATATATTGGACGTTAAATCTTTAATAAACAACAACAATATTGGTAAATTGTATTATTAAAAGAAACTTTGTTATCGGTGTTACTATTGTAAACGAAAATTTCGGATTGTTATCGGTGTGACTATTGTAGAAGAACTCGGATATGTAACTTACAAATTTTAAGAAATAAAAATGCTCCCCAACCCCCATAAATCAGGCCCCAAGTTCACAAAGCATTCTCAGACTTATGTTGAGAATTTGCTCAACTTTCAATCGCTGTTTATAAGAAATATCTTTGATCCAGAAAACACAAAAGTTTGCACATAGTTTCTTATTGATGTATTTGATACATTAAAACAAAAATTTTATAAACGGCTATATTTTAGTTAAGATAAGGCAAACAATTGTGAGTAAATTCTCAACTTAAGTCTGAGAAGGCTTTGTGAACTTGGGGCCAGGTCTGACCTCTGTTTGCCCCCTCCTCCCTCGCCAATAATTTTAGAAAAAAAAGTGATATATTTCGGTTATCAATATGTGGTTGTTGTTTTAGGACCTTCGGCGCTTTGATATCTGCATAGGTTAAATTTGGAATCACCACTCATGGTTTAAAAAAGATCATCAACACAAATCTGCTTTCACTAATTTTTTTGAAACAGATAACATGATAGCAGATAACAGAAATAATGAATTTCATGCACACACGTACATACATACAAGCAAACTGATCCCGCAGTGAATATTCGCTTGGCCGCTACAATGACTGATAAGCATGACATCGACGAGGCTTAATAAGTACGGCATATTAACTTTTTTACTCCGACAAATTAAATTCTCAAACATTTTTTTGAGGTAAAAGAAAAATAAGTAAAGACGTTTGAAGTATTTGAAGTTAAAAAATATTTCCTATTTAGTGTAAATGGGTATTAAAATGAGTAAAATGCATCATTTTGCCCGAAGCAGTTAGGTGTTAAGTAAACATTGCACGAGCAGTTGAGCCAATGACTGGCGCGGTGAACAGTCAACGCACGTGCTGTGGACACTTATCTGTTACAGAGTTAATTCGTAAGTAATTCTCTGTGAAACAGATTGACATACAAGCTGTAATTCTGAGCATTGAAGAATCGTGTGAATTTCTATTTACATTATTATTTGTAAATTTGTACCATATAACCCGATTCCCGATAAAACAAAGAACATATGATTCAAACGTCAACCCGACTATTTCAGACTTCGCATCTTGCCGTTTCACGAATAGTCCGCGCAAAGCACGGAGTCGGCAACCAAGTAACCCTTCTCGATCAAAGGAACAATTCTATTTATACATGTACAAGCGTGCATGCGCTTGGTTTCAAGGCGACTGCAGTTCGATGGCTTTATTTTAAAAGATAACTGATATTAAACTTATGGTCGCCCAAGAGAAAGCAAGTTAAAGATATCGCTATATTCTAGCACTAAATCACGTAACAACCACGCCATATATTTGTTAATGTTTGTCTAATGTTTCTCTCGGTGTTATAATTTAGAATCAAAGAGAATAGTCCGTACATATGTAAAATATGTCTTGTATATTAAATCTTTTATGGGATTAAATTCTGTTAATCTCAACACTTAATTAGCACCTTTGTGTTATAGTGCTCATGAGATTAAGAATGTTGATTGGGTAGGTTTACCACGCCAGTAGAGCGTGATGTGAAATCATTAACTAGATAAATTTCTGTTAAGTTTATTGATAAACTGTATCATTAAAAGAAAATGTGTTACCGGTTGACTATTGTAGAAGAACTCAAACGAAAATTTTGATTTAACTGGCAAATTTTAAGAAATAAAAATGCTCTATTTGTTGAAGATCTTTGACAAAAGTTTCGCTAT
This sequence comes from Patella ulyssiponensis, assembly GCA_963678685.1. NCBI lineage: Eukaryota > Metazoa > Mollusca > Gastropoda > Patellidae > Patella > Patella ulyssiponensis. Next base: position 38,480,034 of record OY783226.1, read on the forward strand.
CGTTTCGCAATTTCTTGTAATTTCTCGTGTTTAGAATTGCATCAGTTTTGAATATGTAATATAGTTTAGTTATAAATGTGTTTTCTTAGGGGATAATTTTCATGACTTTCGAATTTCACATAGGGGATAATTTTCATGACTTTCGAATTTCACATAGAGGATAATTTTCATGACTTCCGAATTTCACATATTAAAGATATCCCAAGATCGAACGTCTTACATGGTTTTACTATTTCACT